>JARQOC010000007.1:78998565-79598565 GCA_033576535.1 Allobates femoralis
TCACTTACTCCAGCACTTCTTACAATGGTCAATACACAGTAGACCACCTAATAAGTATGGGGGTTTTTGTATTTTCATCTGTCAAGGCAGGAGAGAACACAGAAGCAAGTATATTCGCCCTTTACAGTCCAACAGGTCATCAAACTGCTCCACTTTATGTGGCTGTAACACAAGCAGCCTGTAGCCTTGGTGATAGTATTGGCCCCCTTTGCCTCTTGGGCACCTGTATGAATGTGTAATGACCCAGAAAGGGCTCCATCGCTCCTCTTGTTTTCACTGCATTTAAAGCAGTTGTTTCCTTTATCTAATGTGTTGTATATTTGCAACCTATTAAACATTTGACATTAATTGTATCCTATCTTGTTGGATCAAGCTGGTGTGTGCGTCCGTCAGACAATATCTCGCCCTCCGCAGGGACAGTAAATGATTCGCCCACAGCAGAATTAGACTTATCGGCTGTCTGCTTGATTGCTGCAGCCACTATTTCAAGGTATTATTTTCTCCATTTATATTTTTATCATAAGTGACTCAATTTACCAATTAGCACTTTTTATTTTCTAGGTCTGTCGAAGCTTTCATGACTCATAAAGGCGTCCATGTCTGGATAATGCAATGTAAAAATGTTTAATGTGTAACAACTACCACTAATGGTACCTTTACACGCCGCCACGGAAGGTTGGAAACAACCGGGTGTCTCACGTGCACGAGCACGTTCCAACGGTTGCAAACGGTACCCGATACCGCCTTTACACGCCGCTACAAGGTGCTCTACAGAAGGTTTAATCTATCTCTGGAGGCACCGCCGGGTGCCACAAGTTACCTTCTGTAGAGCACCATCCCTCATTTACATGCCGCTACAGAAGGTAATATGGGAGGACCTGGTGCAGCAGGGACAACACATAGGCGTGCCAGAGTTGTGGATTACGAGACGCTCGTACGATGATTGGACAATGCAATAACATCATGATTGGCCAGCCAGCGCAGGAAGGCTGGCTAATACATGATGCTATTGCAATTGTGTAGGGTGATTGTTCAGCTCCTTAAATATGCCGCCCTATGCAGCGACAACCAATCGTAACGCAGGAGCTTCCACCAATGATCGCTGAAGGGGGGCGGTTTTCCGGAGGCTGTGTGATGCCCCAGGGAGTTCACTAGGTGTCGGATAAACCTTCCTGTTCCTCATTTAGACGTCGCTACCATCGGGTTGAAACCAACCTTTTTTGAGCACTGCTCTGAATGACTAAATGTTCTTTTTCTTTTCTATATGTCTACCTAAGTCTAGGGTCAGATTCACGCTAAAAGGGGGTTCTGTTAAAAACATAGGTTTTGGCAGCCTTAACGCAGTGTTACCGCCATGGTAGCGCTGCGCTAAAGCTGCCAATGTTTCCTTAGCGGTCCCTAGCGCAGCTGAAATGCCGACATCTGAGTGCCGGAGTTTGAAATCTCGCGTTTTTTCCTAGCGCGTCAAAAGCATGAGATTTCAAACTCCGGCACTCAGATGCCGGCGTTTGAGTTGCGTTCAGGGCTACATCATCATAGGGATGAATTGTCAGCGCTGACGAAGCGTTACCATGGCGGTGACACTGCGTCAAGGCTCCCAAATTCTATGTTTTTAACAGAACCCCCTGAGCACAGCTAATAGCGCGAATCTGACCATAGCCTAAGGTTTTCCAAAGTAATAATTTAATATTGAAAATAAAACTGTATATTTTGCTGCAGTGCATTAATGACTCCTTTCTTTCCCAGTATCTTACTTGCTTCCAGTTATTTTCATCCTGCAGCACAAACCCAATGGCTGGTCATTGCCTCCACAGAATCAGCACACTCTTCTTCTAATGCCATCATCGTTCCCCCTGATACGATTGGCTATAGAATCAAATAATTTGGTTCTATAATAAGCGTTGGAGAAAATTGACATAAACATGTCATTATCATGGAACTGGCTAAATAACGTGTATGGGAGTCTCCAAACTTTCCCCAAGAGATGATGCTGGAGGACAGAATGGTTGGAAACATTGGAATTGAACACCTTATCTTTTGGTCCACTCAAGAAATAAGATGTCACCAGAGATTTCTGGCAAAAGCTTAATCCCCTTCATCCAATATGGAGGCTCTCTCCATCACTGTTGTCTCATTTTCCCCGATATGGGCAAATAGTCTTCTATGCCTGGTACAGAGGTAATCATCCTCCTGTAACCCAGTATTACTCAGCTCTAGCTGTTTCCACTACTCACTAGTAGTAATGAGCGAATAGTGAAATTCCGATTCAGAATATTCTAGCCGAATACTTTTTACTATTCATGTATTCAACTCAAATACCAAGCTTAATGCAAGTCAATTAGTCATGGGCTCCTCCCACACACAGCCAGCCATAAATTGAGCATTTCTTGGGGAAGGAGGGAAGATTTTTTTTTTTCCTGACTTCACAGCATATAACTCATTGCTTCTCTCCCTAGTAAGAGCCTTACATTCAAACAGCTCTCACCAGGGTGCCAGCTCTCATTGTTCACTGAAGGAAGCTGGCAATTTGTGTCACATCATTCATGATCGACACATCGCTGTCGAGCACGCCATTTCCAGACGCTTTTGCCAGGCTCTTCCAGCGGCCCTGGTGGTGGTGGCACACTGGGTAATAAGGGGTTAATACTAGCTTTGTATTTCCAGCTGGTATTAAGTCCTGAGATTCTTAATGTCAGGCCAAGTTAGACCCGGCAATTAAGAATCTCAAATGGTTAAAAAAAAAACACAACACAGATAAAAATCATTTTGTTGAAAATAAAAACACAGAGACACTTAGTGACTCCATTCTTATTATCCCCTCCCCACCCTCATACCCCTCCACGATCCTCTGCGACATCTTCATTGGAGGCTATGGTGAAAAATACAGCATTCTGTCACCACAGCCTCCAGTCACTAAATGAATGAGCTGCAAGCTCCATCCATAACAAATGCTTCTGTCCTACGGTAAGCTAAACACGCATATCTGAAGCATTACCAAACGTTCGCTGAATTTCCCAACTTTTCAGCAAAATGTTCGAATTCGAGGTGACAAATTGAATCAGCTGGGTTGAAATTGGCGAACACATTCAAGCAAAATTTACTTATCACTAACCTGGACAACACCTATAAAGTTACATGCAAATAGTTAAATAATGAAATCATCCATGTATAAGCAGTTTCCATCCACCTGTTCATCCATCCAAATATTCATCCATCCAAATGTACCTATCCATCCACCCACCCATCCATCCATCTGTTCATCCACCCTCCCATCCATCCACCTACTCATCTATCTGTTCATCGACCCATCCACCCATTCATCCATCCAATCATCCACCCACCCGTCTGTCCATCCATCCATCCATCCACTTACCTATCCATCTGTTCATCCATCATCCACCCATTCATCCTTCCATCCATACAATCATCCACCTACCCATCTGTCTATCCATCCATCTGTCCATCCATCAGTCAACCCACCTGTCCATTCTTCCATCCATACATCCATATATCCTTTCACCTAAACCTAAACCCATCCATCCATACACTGATTCATTCATTTGTTTAGTAAGTGAAGTGAATTTGTCTGAGCTGTCCCACCACACACAATCAGTACACAGGTGTGGCACTGTTTTTGAACAAAGCCACCATGTTTTCCAAGTCCTGGACAATTATAAAGTTAGAAGGCAAGGGAAGTATCCAGCGAAAGAGCCACAAATCCAGGGTCCATAAAAAGTAACTTTTATTCCATATTCTTTAAAAACCAGCAAATAGAACTGACAGTAACATACAGCAGTCTATAGTCAGACCACGCGTTTCGGCCTCTATGCATTCTTCATTGTCTGAACCCTTTAAAATTACATGCAAATAGTTAAATAATGAAGTCTTCCATGTATAAGGAGTTTCTTTCCTCCAGCAATATAATGAACTGCAAAAACTCCATCGGATGGCAATAACACGATCTATAATTCATGGGTGTTGCTAGAAATGGCCAATGTTCGTTTTCTATTGCAAGATCCATTTTTATGGAGCTCTTGAAGACTCTGCAGATGACTCCACTTTGTACTTGTGTTTGACAATAAAATCTGCCTTGACATCTCCCCGGAGTATAACAAACCTTTTAAGAATCCAGAATCACTTGTTAATAAACATTATCTGTTCCCGTAAAATAAAATTCTCTCGGAGACATGATATTAAATGTTATATTTTCTAATACTTTGATTTCTATCTTGGAGGATTTGGCTTCTCGCACGCTGAGGTGTATTTTCATGATAAAGTTAATATGAAAAGAATATTTTTTCTACTTTTCTACTAAAATGGTAATAGCTCTTTTTATTTTTAATGGTCTTAAAGGCATACCTGGTGAATTAGGAGTTGGAAAAGTCTTGTCGAAAGGATCATTGATTTGATAGGTGTAGGTATGGCCATACATGGTGGTTAGCGGTAGGGTCTAATTGGGAATTCTTAACTCCCAACAGAGGAAACAATTGATGATGTTCTTTGCCTGAGACTATGCAAATTGTCACTTCAGTGAGTAAGTAGACAAACTCTAATGGTGGGTTTACACGCCGCGATATCGGCGTCCAACTCCGACACAACTCCGACAAAAAGTCAAGTGGTTCGGGAGTTGGACCCGATATCATTCCTGCATCGTACTGTTTGAAGGTACAATACGATGCAGGAACGATGGTGATCCGATATCGGGGGTCGAATGAGCGTGCTATTCAACCGCCCGATATCGGATGCCTGTTGGAGCCGGATCATTGCGTGTAAACATCCAACTACGATGTGTACTCGCACCTCACCCATTAACTCCCATCTTAAATGGTCGTTGCTGGGCGTACACATCGTAGGGACATGGTTTCCCGATATCGCAGCGTGTAAACCGCCAATGCGATATCGGGAAAAGTGCTCAAAAAATGCGCGCTCCCGCGCCGTTGTATAGCGATATCGCGGCGTGTAAACCCACCATAAGGTCACCTAATAAAGGTAGCAATCCTGAAAGTCATAATTAACTCTTTAACAAGCCTTTTAATATGACTTAGGATTTGTGCCAGATCAAAACCCCAAACTGCAGATCCTGCGTTTCGGGGTGACTACCCCTCATCAGTGCAGTGTGTGGGAATTCTGATCTGGCTGTATGAAAGGCTATAGACGAAATCTGGGGAAAGAGCTATTCTCCTTGTGGAGAGTATCCTGCCAGCATGCAGTGAGGAGACTTCAAGCTGCAATGCTCCTCTGGGTAATTGCATATGCAAATTGTCACTTCATAGCTGTTCCCCCAGACCTCGTTTTAGCCTTTCATACAGCCAGATCAGAATTTCCACACACTGCACTGATGAGGGGCCATCACCCAAAAACGCAATATCTGCAGATTGGGGTTCTGATCTGGCACAAATCCTAAGTCATATTAAAAGGCTTGTTAAACAGTCAATTATGACTTTTAGGATTGCTACCTTTATTAGGTGGCATTAGAGTTTGTCTACTTCCCCACGGAAGTGATAATTTGCATATGCAATTTCCCAGAGGAGCATTGCGGCTTTAAGTCTACTCACTGCCGTCTGGCTGAATACTCTCCACAAGGAGAATAGCCTTTCCCCCAGACCTTGCATGAGACTGTGATGGAGGTAATCTTCCCTCTGTAACTGAGTTCTACACTCAAGATATTTCGACTGCTTATCTGCTAATCTCTATTCGGAAACTTACCTCCTGCTCACCACAAAGTCTCTCTGCAACTGACTCAGAATGGAGGAAAGCACCAGACACCCAAAATACCTTGGTCTACCCAGACTCTCTCAGCCTCAGGTATCCCACGGATACACAACACCAGGGATGTGGACTTGGAGTCGCAGAGTCGGTGTCCATTTTGGTGGAGTCAAAGTCAGATTCAGGGAAATTGAGGAGTTGGAGTTGGATGTTGGGATTGCTGACACCACAGCCATGGTATAGGAGTCACTGTCATGAAGTCAGTGTCCATTGTGGTGGAGTTGAAGTCAGAGTTGGATTTAGTGAAATTGAGGAGTCAGAGTTGGATTCGGATGTTTGGCTTACTGGCTCCACAGCCCTGCACACCAAAATGTACTACGGGAAATGAAAAGAAAATGAAAACATAGACAATTGTACTGGACATATGTCTGTCATGGGTAGACAATAAAGATGTCGGCCACTCGGTGCAACACAAATGGACAGCAGGGGATGGAGATACCTCCTGACACTGGGTGGTGATAGTGTTACGGGGTAGTATGAATGACTGGTGTCTCCTAGACTGACCCTCAGGCTAAGGAAGCACTAATTGTCCCTTATACCAGAGTTACGTCTGATGGTGATGTGTCATGTGACTGTTTAAACAGTGGTGGAAGTGGTCAGCAAATTGACATCACCTGACCAGTAGCAGCAGAGAAAGACATTAACCCCCACAGGTCTGAAGGAAATAAACCCCTTTACTAAACACCAACTCATGACAATATCCTTGTAAGAGCTGTACGTGCCCAAATATCAGTGGTCACCAGCTGTCACATAAAGGCTGCCTTATGCACATAGGTGCAGCTGTTGCTGTGGTTAAACTGAGCCTTTTTTCCACATTCAGTGTGCGACTCTGCTGGTGGAGGTTGCTGAATGTTTGTTTGGTAGATGTGACTCATGGATCAAGTGAGCTGAGGGACATGTCTGACCTGTCTGCTCTTCGCCCCTCAGGCATAAATAGGTCAGCTTCCATCTACCTGATGTCGCTGATTCAGCTCACTCCTGTTCTGGGACCTGACCAGTGCAGATGTTGATTCGAAGCTGCTGCTTTCCTCTCCATAGGAGGTTGCTTGGTTCCGTGGTCTGTGGGTAGAGGTAGGGGCTTTGTTCCTAGGGCTTCTCAGGAGCTTCAGGGATTTAGGGTGGTGGCTCGGACCTCTTAACCTTTAGAGGTACCTCCAAGAAAAGGGCAAGCTAGGGACCCCAGTAGCAAGGTCAGAGTAGGCTCCCCCTACCTACATCAATCTCCATCCTGCTTCTTGTTACCCTGGCCTCCCAAGCGAGACACCAGCTTCCTCTGGCAGTGTTATGGCCTGCCAATAAAATACAAAGGCACGTATACACAAACAATGCAAAAGAAGAATGCAAAATCATGGGGGCAACATATCCATCATAACAGCAACAACATGACTGCCATGAGGGTGGCTAGTGTTTCCTTTCTGCCTCTTGCAATGGGAGCAAGACCTCAAGCAAAAGTGATCATCTTAGATTGAAACCCATGAGAAAATGTGCTTATCTATCTATCTATCTATCTATCTATCTATCTATCTATCTATCTATCTATCTATCTATCTATCTATCTATCTATCCATTCACCCATCCACCCATCCTTCAGTCTGTCCATCCATTCATACCACTATCTATCCATTCATCCATCCATCCATCCATCCATCTATCCATTAATTCATCCTTCACTCCGTTCATACCACTATCCATCAGGTGAAATAAGTATTGAACATGTCACCAATTTTCTAATTAAATATATTTCTTAAGGTGATATTAACATGAATTTCGTACCAGGTGTCAGCAACAGTTCATTCAATCCACGCAAAGAAATTAAACCATAGATGTCCATAAATTAAGTAATGTGTAATGATGAGAAATGACACAGGGAAAAAGTATTTAGCACGTACAGGAAGAGAGGTGCAAGATGGCAGAGAAAGTCATATCACCTGCTGAAATCTATCAGTAATTAGAAAGAAAAAACACTATAAGGACATAAATTCAAAAAAATTACCAAACAAAGGTCTGCTATCCAATCCACTCAGCAGGACACAGCAGGTCCAATGACAAAGGCTACATAGTTGCATAATACCGATGCAGCAATCACTCTCAACCTGCCATGACATGGGGGAGGTGATTGGTGGTATTTTATATGCACATAGATGAGGTTTCCATAGGGTATCAGTTACACAGGTACATGTGTGTCACACGGTGTTTTACGCTGACTATCTGCGGTCTATGTGGGATGCCACTGTGATTACATGTGTGTGATTTTCTTCCTGAACTGCATGAGTTAATGTCAGTTCTGCTGTGTGCTGTGCTCTAGTGCTGGATGAAGTGCTTTTACTCCACCAAGTGGCGTTGATGTTAAATGTTTTACTCTGCCTTTGACTGAGTTTGTGTGTGGATGTTGGTGCTTGTGCTGCAGTCTCTGGAAGTTTTGATTTTGCTGGAGTGGCTGTTGGCCCGGTCTGTGGTGGGTGGAGGTGAAGGTTCAAGCATAGGGCAGGTTGAGGAGTTGAGGGCAACGGTGGTGACTCAGACCTTCTCATCATCAGGGGTACCTCTGAGTACACGGTTTCCAGTTTACAGGGTCAGACCAGATTCTGAGTTACCTTGTCCGCATACCATCTTGTTTACTATTCCCTCATCTTCCATCTGAGTCATGACAGTGTGATGAAAAGTGCCTCTATGCAGCCTATTGCCCATACTATTGTCGGGGTCGTTGCGACAATACACTCCTTCACCAGTCACTCCAAATTTACCAATAAGACATGGGTACCAGTTGAATGAGTCAGCAAGGTATCTGGTTCAATCTCAGTGCATGCTCAGCAACGGTCACAGCAACTAACTTTTATTTCCGGCTACACGGCATTTTATACTCTAGGGAATAGGCGTGAAATGGCCAGGACAAGGTGGGATTAGGTGGGGGTTAGGTGGGGTTAGGCTAATATATCTATCTCTATTAATAATAATTAGTCCTTTGTCTTCTCTGCTGAGTCCATCATTCTTCTTGACACGGTGCCATCTCTGGGCTCCTGGCATGTAGGACATCTCAGGTTTCTCCTGGTACTCCTTGGCACAGGCATCCAGAGGACAGCTTATCTCCTCAGTTCTCATCCATCTCAACACAACAGTATCTTCTTTTCAGCAGACAGATATATCTATTGGGTACTAGGTTAAGGGAAAAACTTATTGTTTCTCACCTAGAGTATTAGCAAAAATATAAAATATAAAAGTATATCAAGAAAATATAAGTCAGTGGAAAAGTGTATTTTCTACCTCAACACTATTACACCAGACGGGCTGCCCAGCACTATGTATATGCATCACACAGGACAGGCACCCTAAAAGGGCCCAGCTTCGTCCTACATAAACCTAGAAAGTGCAAAAAAAATGATGAATACAATTGTGAGGTATTGGTGGATATTTGGCCAAAACACGCAAGCTTGTAATCCACGTCAAGGGTCCTCAAGCTTACAAGTCCCTAACTATATATTAAAAAGACATAAATTCAAAAAACTTACCAAAAAAGCCAAAAGGTCTGATATCCATTGCACTTAGCAGGACACAGCAGGTCCGAATGAGAAAGGCAACAAAAGTACGTAATACCGATGCAGCAATCACTCGCAACCTGCCATGACATGGGGTAAATGATTAGTGGTATTTTTTATGCACACAGATGAGGTTTTCATAGAGCATCAGTCACACAGGTAATTAGAAAGCAATCCAGCCACTCATTGAAAAATATCAGCTGCTTCATCTGATGGAGTATAAAATGGTTTCTCATTACCAAGAAGCCACACAACAAACATCTCATGATGGGTAAAACCAGTGAGCTGTCTCAAGACCTTCACAACCTTATTGTTGCAAAACATTGATGGCATTAGTTACAGAAGGATTTTTATACTAAAGTTTTCAGTGAACACTATTGGGGCCATAATTCAAACGTGGAAAGAAAATAATTTCACCTTAAACTGGGCCCAACCAGGTGCTCCCTATAAGGTTTCAGACAATGGAGTGAAAATAATTATTAGAAGAGTTGTCAAAGAGCCAAAGATTACACATGGAGACCTACAGAAACACCTAGAATCAGCAGGTGCAATTGTTTCAAAGAAAACAATAAGTAATGTACTCAACCTCCATGGCCTGTATGCATGATCCTGTATGCATGATCCTGTATGCACGATCCTGTATGCACGATCCTGTATGCACGCTCACCACGCATGACTCCATTACCAAACAACAAGCAGGTTCAAGAGCATTTAAAGTTTGCTCAACAATATTTAGACAAGACTGTGAAATACTGGGAGTATATAGTCTGGCCATAATACACCACCATGTTTGGAGGCCAAAAGGCAAATCACCACAAAGTCACCATAACAGTGAAGTGTGAAGGTGGGAACATCATGGTGTGGGGCTATTTTTCAGGATAAGGCACTGGCAAACTGCATATTATTGATGGAAGGATGATTGGAAAAATGTACAGAGACATTCTTGATAAAAAATCTGATCTGCTGCCATCTACCAGGAGGATGAAGATGAAACAAGGGTGGACATTTCTTCATAAAAGGAGCCAACAGAACCTTCAGGATGTAAAGAGTGTTTATATGGAAGAATGGGCTGAAATCCCTCCTGAGCAATGCAGGTGACTAGTGTCTCCATGCAGGAGGCGTCTTGAGCTTTATCACCAACAAAGGCGGTTGCACAGCACAAAGTATTAAATACATTTCAGTTATGTATTCAATACTTTTTTCCGGTGTCATTTCTCATTATTACATATAACTTAATTTATGGACATCTCTGGTTTGATTTCTTTGCCTGTGTGGAATAAATGGGTTGTAATCGACATCTGCTGACAAAATGCATGTCAACACTTTTAGAAATTAGAAAATTGGTGACGTGTTCAATACTTAATATGTTCTCTATTTGTCATATCTTTCTCTCTATTATCTAGGTATCTAGCTATCTACATGAATCCATCCCTCCACTATTAAAACTCATACATCTATCTATCCACTCATTCCATAGCCCCACCATTCATCCATCCACCCACTGATCCATGCATCCCCATCCAACCATCCATCAGTAGATCCATATGTCCTTTCACCAATCTATTAATTCATCCCAGTCCATCCATCCAACCACTCATCCATCCATCCATACATTAATCAGTCCTTCCATTCATCCATCCATACAGCCACCCATTCATTTATTTATTTATTATGATATATTTATATAGCGCCATTAGGTTCCATGGCGCTTTCCAAGTGTAGGGGCAGACGAGGACAAGAACGAAAAATGACAAATGAATCATATAGGTACATTAGGCCTGTCCACAAGGGCTCACAGTCATTCATCCATCTATCCATCCATCCATCATCCATTTATCCATCTATCCATCCATCCATCCATCCATCCATCCATCTTCCATCAATTCATCCATCCATCCACTCATTCATCCATCCATCCATCATCCATTTATCCATCTATCCATGCATCCATCCATCTTCCATCAATTCATCCATCCATCCATCCATCCACTCATCCATCCATCTATCCATCATCCATTTATCCATCTATCCATCCATCCATCCACTCATCCATCCATCCATCCGTCATCCATTTTTTCCATATGTTATAATTTTTTTCTGCTAGTCTACGACTTTCCCGTTAGAGAGGATTTAGCCTTTAATGACCTTTATGAAGTAATTGAAGAACCTGACTTTTCTGTGTATTCGTAACATTTACATCTTGTTTATCTATATTACAAATCCTACTGGGGATACAAACAACTGTCACATTTCAGTACAATGACATTTTGGGATACGATCCATCCTCTAGGTTTTGCACCGTAGTCATGCTTCGCTAGATATCTGGATCTGTAATTAGAGTCAGTACAATCTATAAGGCCCCTTTCACATCAGCGGTTTTTTTTTGCCGCCACAAGTGCAGGATCTGCCACATCCAGCAGAACTGCACTTGCAGCACCCGTCTGCAAGCCCCATAGACAAAGCATGGGGCTTGCCGGATCTGGGCCGCAAGTTGGCCGTTATCCGGCAGATGCAACAGATGCGGCGCCATCTGCCGGAAACCTCAGCAAAACGCTGATGTGAAAGGAGCCTAACGTAGATAACGAATTGCCTGTTATAGCCAGAAATCACAAATTGCTACTCTACTATGTTCTACGCTGAATGCATTGTCTGTGCTTCTATCTCTCTACGGCGGCCGTCACACGCAACGATTTCTTGCCCAATATCGTTTAAGCGATCTCCTTTTTGATCGCTTAAGCGATATCGGGCAAGAAATCGTTGCATGTAATCAAGCGATTTACGATGTGAAATCGCTTGATCGTGACATCGCTGATCTGAGGTCCGGAGCTCAGATCTAGCGATGAAAGATGCCACGTTCTGCTTCATCGTGGTGTGTGACACCACGATGATCCATCTCCCAGCGCAGATCCTATGCTGGGAGATGGTAACTATGGTACACGTCGGGTAACTAAGCGACGCGCGGCGCCTAGTAACCCGATGTGTACCATAGTTACCAGCGAGATCGCGGCTCCACATCGCTGGTGAGTCTGTCTGTGTGACATCTCACCAGCGATGTGAGCGATATTGTAAGCGATTGCGCGTGCACGTGATCGCTTACAATATCGCAAGAGATATCTGTGCGTGTGACGGCCGCCTACTAGAGATAAGTGGACCCATGGAACTTCTAGTTCTGATGGTTCAGCTGGACGTTTTATAAAGTTCTGTTTGGGACCAAAACTTGACCAGAAATGTATTTGAAGACACTGATTGAGCAGTTGGAAGGCGTGTAACTACAATAGTTGCAAGGGTTGCAATTGCAATTGGGCCCTGGAGCCTTGAGGACGCTAAAGTCCCTTTGACCCATAGAAAAAGACTCTTGCTATTATATATTTACAATAATTGGAGGCCCCATAGGATCTATTGCATCGGGGCACATGAGCTTCAAGTTACACCACTGCCAGTTGGGGCTTCCTCCCATATACAGACAGCCATAAGCAGACCAAGTCTGGGGCAGGAGGGCAGGGATTTGCCCTATTTTTTTATTTTAGAAACACACTATGGCCGAAAACTCTGCTTTTACCTCCAGTGCGAGGCGATCAAACACTGCAAGCGGCTCACACTAGGCTGGAGTGGGTCGCCACGGAGGGGTACTGTACCCGCTCCACAGGTGTGGAATTCCTGACTGCAGTAACCAGGGTCGGTAAGTCCAGTCACCCACCAACACGCTCAACACACCCGGTCCCAGGGATAGCGGGTGAACCCAGGCAGTGAGACGGCTCAGGCAGCCCGTGGGACAGCGGGGGGAGAAAGGTGGTGGTGGGAAGTGAACAGGAAGTGGTCAGGGAAGGAAAGGGACAAAGGGAAAACACCATTGGGAGAGAGCAGTTGGGAGAGAGCAGCGAGAGAGGAAGGACCCGGAGGGCTTGAGCGAATATGAGGCTCGTCCCGGGTCCCGAGGCCAGAGATCGCAAGGAGACAAAGGGAGCCCTAGGGGCGTGGGCAGCAAGCGATCCACCCGTGTGCCTGAATCTGCAGTGAAGGGGAGGGGCAAGGCGAGTGTGACACACCAGGGTCCGGTTGCCACAATATTAAGATTGGAAGCAAGGGAAGTCACCCACCTCAGGTAAAACACACACAAGCGCACAACACCTCCCAACTCCAGGCCAGAAGGGGGAGCTCTACACCCGAGTTCAGGGCAGGTCCCCTAAAAATTTGGGTCTGGGGGCGAGGTCGGGCAGTTCAGTTCCTAGGAGGACTGTAGAAGACATCCTACGGTCGGTTGCCGTGCTAGACCCGTCAGAGGAAACTGATTAGCCAGTGTGACTGAGGGTCTGAGGGAAGTGGAGAAAAGGTGTGAGGAGTGGAGTGGTGCCAGCTTGCCTAGGCACCTAGCGTAGTACAGACACAAGAGTCCGAGGTCGCCAGGTACTTTATGCCCAGCAACCAACACAAGAGGGCGGGTGGTACCAAGTTGCTTGTCCACCAGAAAGGCCAGGAGACACAACCACACCAAAGAGCTCAGGAGACACAGTGAAGGAGAGTAACACAGAAAAGGCTCAAGCCGCCTGTTACATGGCCAGGACAGACAAGAGAGGAGAGGGTCACAGCACAGCTTCAAGTAGCCAGGGCCAGGGTGAACAGCGCAGGGGGGAGGCCCCAGAACTTACCAGGTGTGGAAAGCCCCAACTTGCTTCCAGGCTCCGGATCCCTTAACACCACTTGTGAACTGTGCCCTGCATGAACCTGCTTCTGACTTCAGTAAAGGAGACTGTTACCCCTGTGTCTGTCAGTCCTTCCATACACTGAACCCTGCACCCCCAACAAGCCCAGCATATCCATAGACTATACGGTTGGCCCTGTGGACCTGCTCTTGCCGTGGGGAGCTGAACCATCCTCGCTGCTACTCCCATCATCCCCAGAGGTCCCGACTGCAGCAGCGGCTATACCGGCCGCATTCCATGGGTGGTGTTACGACACTCTTTTATTTTTGTTTTGTTTTATCCATTTTCCAATTCCCCTTCTTTAACTGCTCGCCCGATGAGGGGATCACGGACCGGGTCCCCCTACCGTGACATCCCCCAGCCTCAGACGACGACAAGAGGGCCCGGTTCAGAGTACCCCACGATCCCTGCCAAGGGCGAGACAGCTTTTGGCGTTACGAACAGGATCTATTGATCCATTTTCTTACTGTTGCACCAACAGTTGTTGCCTTCTCACCCGACTTTGTCTTACTTATGGTTTTGTAGCCCATTCCAGTCTTGTGCAGGTCTAGGATCTTTTCCCTGACATCCTTTGGTCTTGCAAATTTTGTAGAGATTAGAATCTGACTGATTAATTGAGTGTATGGACAAGAGTCTTTATACAGGAGACAATGTAAGACACCTTGCCATTAATGCATGCAACGAGCTGGTCTGTAGGAGTCAGAATTCCTAATGGTTAGAAGGAGATCAAATACTTTTTTCTCTTTTCAAAATGCAAATACATTTATATAATTTAGAAAATGTGATTTTCTGAATTTTAGTTTTGATATTCTATCTCTCACTGTTAAAATTAACCTACCCTTAAAATTATAGACTGTTCATGCCTTTGTCAGTGGGCAAACAAAATCAGCAAAGGATCAAGTAATTATTTCCTTCACTGTAGCTCTGAGTCCAGACAATGTAGATATTACCCCCTTTTATTGGTAGACACCAGTTCTGTATAGTTTTACAGACAAATAACAGAGATATCCTCTATAATTGTATCTGTTCACTTCCGACCCGGATCGCTATGATGACTTCTATCTGAGACTCAAAGTGACATTCAGACATCTTTGGCTCATTGTCACTCTTCCAGTGCCTTTCCCACTTCTCCCCAACCCTACACAAACCATATAGTGTTATATCCATCCACAGTCCCCCAGGTATTACTAATTCCCTCTTAGTGTTCTTGTCGCACACTAGAGACCGGGGTACTCGAGACAGGGTTTTACTGTATCTGGGAGGTGTCAAGGTGCCTGGCCTGGTCTCATTGTCCCAGATGCGGCAAGTAAAGGGAGTATTTACAGGGATTTGTCATGACGCCACCCAGGCTATGTGGTCAGTAGGACCACCGATGCCGTATTCCTGCTGGGGACGATGATTTAGAGCAGCGTGCATGGTAAGCCCTCCTTGGCTAGGGATGAGGGTCCCCAGGCCAGGTGTAGTGGTGATGCAGGGGCCTGGTGAGGGATTGTGCTCTGTGCAAGACACTTACTTCGATGCTGTAGCTTCTCCAGCCAGTGTGCAGGGACGACAGTCTGTGGCACCTCAGGCGGGACTCTGCTGCGACGCTGGAAGGAAATAGTCTCAGGCGATGGTGAGCCTACCGGGTACTTTACTTAAGGTTCTTTAGCAGCAGTTCTCACACTTTAGCACTGCTCTGGGTAACTGGGTTTCTGGAGCTCAGGCAGCTCCTCTGCATTGCTTCCCTCAAGGTCCTTTCAGGCCCTTTTGTATCTCTCTGTCTCCTCACTCACGGGTTTGGTCTGGCCTTCACGGGCTCTTGTGTGATGATTCCCTCTCTGTCAGGGTCACTAGCCCGAGTCTGAAGGCTGTGTGCCTAGACCGTGGTGTTAGGTAGGCTGCCGGTCATGGAGTACCTGCCCCACACTGGTGTGTCTCGTGATTAGGTTCCTAGAGTGCTTCCGGTCACCTCTACAGAGTCGGCTCTCTGACTATAGTGGCCTAGCCTCCAGTGTCCCAGGTATGGCTGTGGGATCACCAGGTTCCTTCTTTTTCACTGTCGGGCGTCTCTGTTTCTGGCTTCTTTCCCTCGCCTCCGGTTATGGAGTATTAAGAGTGCCCTCACTCAGTAAGAATAGTGCCGCAACACAATCTTCCCCACTTCCAGGAATCTCTCGGACATTCCAAGCACATAGTTAAGTAAGCATAAAATATATAAAGTTGCCAAAGAAACTATTTTATTATTTTTGTTATCATTACGTAAACTCCACATTGTAGTAATCTACTGCCGATAGATTATTTTTAATAGCTGAACTTGTTAGAGGCAAGTTTTTCTTTTCGTTTTGAACATCGGTTATTTTGGGCCCCCGATCTGTCTGCAATCTGTTCATTTACATTTATTAGCTGTTTTTTATTTCTGATTATGTTTTTCTCGAATTTTTGGCAATTAATCTTTATTAAGTATGGAATCACAAAGACTTGGGTGTATCTGGAAAAAAAGGAGGAATGTGTTGTGTAAGCTTAAAGAAGCTGTCCAACGTCTCAGCAGAACATTAGAGGAAAGGGTCACAAAGGAAAGGGTCAGCTTCATCCAAATGGCACCTACACCCCTGATACCTGTGATTGGGTGCAGCACTCAGGTATATGAATCATATGAACTTACTCTATAAAGCTTGTACCAGAGCTATCATGTACAGCTCAATATAGAAAGTGCCCAGCATTACCTATAATATTAAATTAACAAGTCTGTGCAAGTACTCTGTGACTGCAAAAACTTTATATATATATATATAAAACATAGTATCGAAAACACGTATGTATATACCGTGTATATATATATATATATAACTTCTAATATATAAATCTGAGTGCATGTGTGCATGTGTGTATGTATGTATCATGGCCCTGCCCCCTTAATAATCATGCCCACTTTATAACCATGCCCCCTTCATAATGAACATTATGTATATGGCTCCACCCCCTCCAGTTAGACCTGCCCCTTCAGAATGTGCTAGAGTGGATATGGCTCTGCCCCTCCAGTTAGCCTCAACCCCCTTCATAATGCACAGGATGCATATGGCTTGACCCCCTCCAGTTAGCCCCACCCCTTTAGAATGCACTTTATGTATTGGCTCTGCTCCTCCCTTAGACCCGCCCATTCAGAATGTGCCAGAAATATATGGCTTTGCCCCTCAGTTAGCCCTGCTCCCTTCATAATGCCCAGGATGCATATAACTTGACCCCCTCCAGTTAGCCCCACCCCTTTTGAATGTGCCTGATGCATATGGTTCTGCCCCTCCCTTAGCACCGCCCCGTCAGAATGTGCCTGATGCATATGGCTCTGCCCCTCCCTTAGCACCGCCCCGTCAGAATGTGCCAGATGCATATGGCTCTTCCCCCTCCAGTTAGCCCCACTCTTTCTGCATATGGCTCTACCTTCTCCAGTTAGCCCAGCCTCCTTTATTACACCACATTTATTAATGTAACCTGGACAGAGCCCCCTTTATAAACCCACCCCTTTATTATGCCCCCTTTATTATTGTAACCCAGGCAACACTGGCTTCTATAGCTAATATATATATATATATATATAAAAGAGAAAAAAAACTGCACAGCACTCACAGACAATGTGAACTGGTGCCAGCAGGGATGCTGGGTCAATATACTAGAAAAAAACCTTGCAGCACTCAGCTACTACCAATGATGTACATATGCTGACAAGCTATATATATATGAGAAAAAATTAAAAAACTTACGTTTTTTTCAAAAAACTCAAAATTCTTATTATTTTTTTTAAATCTGAAGTTCTTAGTACACACATTGGCCAATGTCTGCTTGCTCGTCGACTGCGACAAAGTGACTTCAGGTCCGACGAGTCCTATCGCTGACACCCAAGTCCTCCTTGTCCACCCTACCCCACTACTAAGTGGGAGGACACCATCTAGACCCTAGATCACCTGTGTGCAACGAGGGTGCACATTGCAGTAATGGAGCCAGCCACTCCACACGATACAAAAGAGAAAAAAAACTGCACAGCACTCACAGACAATGTGAACTGGTGCCAGCAGGGATGCTGGGTCAATATACTAGAAAAAAACCTTGCAGCACTCAGCTACTACCAATGATGTACATATGCTGACAAGCTATATATATATGAGAAAAAATTAAAAAACTTACGTTTTTTTAAAAAAACTCAAAATTCTTATTATTTTTTTTAAATCTGAAGTTCTTAGTACACACATTGGCCAATGTCTGCTTGCTCGTCGACTGCGACAAAGTGACTTCAGGTCCGACGAGTCCTATCGCTGACACCCAAGTCCTCCTTGTCCACCCTACCCCACTACTAAGTGGGAGGACACCATCTAGACCCTAGATCACCTGTGTGCAACGAGGGTGCACATTGCAGTAAATTTTTTCTCATATATATACAGCTTGTCAGCATATGTACATCATTGGTAGTAGCTGAGTGCTGCAAGGTTTTTTTCTAGTATATTGACCCAGCATCCCTGCTGGCACCAGTTCACATTGTCTGTGAGTGCTGTGCAGTTTTTTTTCTCTTTTGTATCGTGTGGAGTGGCTGGCTCCATTACTGCAATGTGCACCCTCATTGCACACAGGTGATCTAGGGTCTAGATGGTGTCCTCCCACTTAGTAGTGGGGTAGGGTGGATAAGGAGGACTTGGGTGTCAGCGATAGGACTCGTCGGACCTGAAGTCACTTTGTCGCAGTCGACGAGCAAGCAGACATTGGCCAATGTGTGTACTAAGAACTTCAGATTTAAAAAAAATAATAAGAATTTTGAGTTTTTGAAAAAAACGTAAGTTTTTAAATTTTTTCTCATATATATATAGCTTGTCAGCATATGTACATCATTGGTAGTAGCTGAGTGCTGCAAGGTTTTTTTCTAGTATATTGACCCAGCATCCCTGCTGGCACCAGTTCACATTGTCTGTGAGTGCTGTGCAGTTTTTTTTCTCTTTTGTGTCGTGTGGAGTGGCTGGCTCCATTACTGCAATGTGCACCCTCGTTGCACACAGGTGATCTAGGGTCTAGATGGTGTCCTCCCACTTAGTAGTGGGGTAGGGTGGACAAGGAGGACTTGGGTGTCAGCGATAGGACTCGTCGGACCTGAAGTCACTTTGTCGCAGTCGACGAGCAAGCAGACATTGGCCAATGTGTGTACTAAGAACTTCAGATTTAAAAAAAATAATAAGAATTTTGAGTTTTTTGAAAAAAACGTAAGTTTTTAAATTTTTTCTCATATACATATAGCTTGTCAGCATATGTACATCATTGGTAGTAGCTGAGTGCTGCAAGGTTTTTTTCTAGTATATATATATATATATATATATATATATATATATATATATATTTACACATATTTTTATAACAAGTAAATTAATTGCTACTCGTTTGTTGCGCACATTTGCCCAACTGCCTCTATTAGGGGCCTTTCACATCAGTGTTTTTGCTGATGTGTGGCAGATCTGGCAGATTCATTGCATCTGCCGGATTGGCCGCCTAACGGGCCGGCTTGCGGCCCGGATCCGGCAAGCCCCATGCATTCTATATGGGGCTTGTGGTCAGGTGTGGCAAGTGCGGTTACACCGGATCGGCTGGATCCGGCACATGCAGCCGAGAAAAAAAAGCTGCAAGCAGCTTTTTATTTTTCTCGGCTGCAAGTGCTGGATCTGCCACATCCAGCAGAACTGCACTTGCCACACCGGACCACAAGCCCCATAGACAATGCATGGGGCTTGCCGGATCCGGACCGCAAGCCGGCCTGTTAGGCGGCCAATCCGGCAGATGCGGCGCCACCAGCCGGATCGGACCAAACATCAGCAAAACGCTGATGTGAAGGGGGCCTTAGATGGGATACTGTACTAAAGACTATCTCTGTTCTGAGAAGTCAAATTAGAGGGTGGGGGGGAATCTTATTATTCAACCAAATTACATTTTTTATGATGGTTATGTTTTTTATGTTGCCGGGTCACCATTTTACTGGATCATAGAGTCTCCGTAAAGGCAGTTAAAAGAATAAAAAGTTTACTTATTTCAGAGTTCACCTTTCCTGTTGCTGCAGCTCCCTGCCTCATCCTACGCCGGCTCCTTCTGCCTCCGGTCTTATCGGGTCTTTATGGCAAGTGAAGTCCTCTTCTGCGTCTTTCTTCATTCTTGGCTGGTTCTTCCGGTGCTGTGTTGGTTGACGCAAGTCATAATGTTGTTGTTATGTGCATACTTATTCCAACATGGGCAAAGGGGAAATAAAACCTATTACACTGAAGCCGCACCTACACTCTACTTGTTCCTGTACAGACTAGTATCCCCAGCTGCACAACAGCCTGAACAGACTACCATCATTAGCTGCACAACACCCTAATGGTTCCTGTACAGACTACCATCCTTAGCTGCACAAGACCCTAATGGTTCCTGTACAGACTACCATCCTTAGCTGCACAACACCCTAATGGTTCCTGTACAGACTACAATCCTTAGCTGCACAACACCCTAATGGTTCCTGTACAGACTACTATCCTTAGCTGCACAGCACCCTAATGGTTCCAGTAAGGACTAGTATCCTTTGTCACACAACTAAAATGTCACAACTTGGACCTATCTACCTACATTTTTGTCAAGTTGCTTCTTGTACCTCCTGAGGAACCAGAGGGGAGGCCACTATGCACAGCATTCAAGATAGGGCAAGCATATAGAGATAAATAGTGAACCTGAGGTAAAGAAACATAAAAATCGTGCACAAGTGGACAAAGGAGAGATAATAACAGCATGCACAAGAAGCCATCAACCTAATAGAAAACAGAAGAAGGTTGAAGTAAAGGCATATGAGCAACATGGACTACAAGCAACACTGGTCTCTGACTAATAGGTAAAATCATCCCTTAGCTGCAAGGCTGGAATTCCTTAGAAGGATTAAAATTATAGCCAGCAGAGAAGGTTTTTGAAAGGAGAGTATAAATAACCCCATCCAGGATGTGATAGGACAGAGACATTAAATGAGAACACCTGATAACTGCAAAACCAAAAGAAACGAAACACAAAGATAAAACATCCATCAGCAGATGTGACCAGGGCTGACCAGGATATGGCTGAGCATGGCCTGACCATGAAGCAGAAGGTCACCATTTCCAATCCCAAACCTGAGGCATAAGGATAGCCCAAAATGCATCCTCCAAGGCTTAGTCAGTGCAAAAAGCACCACCCAGAGTGAAGAAGGATAAATATATCAGCTGTCATAAGGAACAAAGAAGATCAATGCCAAAAGGAGCTAACAGGGTGCCTGGAGGGGAATTGTGCTGGCACAGGTGAGCAGGAAGGTAAAGGCACATTTTTTTCTTAAACCCTTCGTTTCTTATATCCGGGGATCTGGAGATAATCCTGATCATAATAAAGCACAAAAAAGGTAGATGTGTATGAAATTTCTTGGACAAATTTGACGGAATTGCGGAATTTGAATTTCAAGATTACTGGTGAAACATTGGGTCCAACAATTATTTCCTCTAATTAAAAAGGGTCTCGGGGATTTTAAATGCATTAAACATGAAAAATGAAGCAATTTTGCACATAGACTTAATTAATAATGTCCTATTGATTAGTATCTACAGCTCATATGAAGACCTATGCATCTCCATCATAAGAGCTGTCGCAGTGTCACAGATTTACACATCCTTAATTGTGACAGATCATCAGGGGTTTATTACATTATCTAATGTATTGGTTTAAAAATGTTTGAATCCTGATGATGTATTTGCATTAATTATATGACTGGATTATAGCTTAATAAAAGTGGGTACAGTAATGTTATCTTGTGATACAGAATAACATTTTTTAGCATAAAATCTTTGACCTTTTATGTCTAAATCTGCATTGAATGGGACTTTATGCAGTTTGTCAGATGGAGTACAGCACGCTCACCCACCTTCTCATAACAACATGAGGACTCTGCTCATTCTGTCCCAGTCTATACAGCAAAGCTCATCTGCAGATAACAAAATATCAGCCAATTGGGTGGAACTGGCATATTTTGGAATTTCATTTTTCATGATCACACATTCACTCAAGTTTTTCTATGTACCTAAGGTACACTGAGTAGGGTAAGATCTGCAGGAGAATCTCACACCTAGACGTCATCACTGAGTAGGTTTTGTGATACTACCGTAGTAAGCGTATAGAAAAAGAAATAAGTGTCTAAAGCTAGTTAGCATGCAAATTGTCTCTTCATGGAGGAAGTAGACGAACTCTAGGGCCAAGATCATATTGGAAAGCTACTGAAAGCTATCTAGGATAAATGTGAAAAATTGGTTGATGTGATGGCCATGACATCGTAAGCCCAGTAACCGCCGACAAGGTTTTTTCACACTACTGGGTCCTATCTAAAACCTCATGTCTGCAGTCTGGATATATGTATGGGATAATGCCCTGTGTGCAATTAAAATCCTGCTTATAAAGGAAATGTCCAGGACTATGTGTAGGCTCTCACAGCAGCTACTGGGTGGGGGAGGGTGCTGTATCCAAAAAAGCTACATACACTATGATTATGGGCGCACACCTCTAGTGTTGGGTGCTAGCATGAAAATATATAAGAATACTTACTAAAAGGAGATCTCATCCCATGTATGTATCCCATACATATATCCAGACTGCAGACATGAGGTTTTAGATAGGACCCAGTAGTGTGAAAAAACCTTGTCGGCGTTTACTGGGCTTACGATGTCATGGCCATCACATCAACCAATTTTTCACATTTATCCTAGATAGCTTTCAGTGGCTTTCCAATATGATCTTGGTCCCTGTTCACACAATGAAATAATACATGTCAGCCATTTTGGGTTTTCCTTAAAGGGCATGAAGTGCAGGTGTGCAGCAGATCTCCTTTTAGTAAGTATTCTTATATATTTTCATGCTAGCACCCAACACTAGAGGTGTGCGCCCATAATGTTAGTATATATATAGATAGTTTTTTTGGATGCAGCAACCTCCCCCACCCAGTAACTGCTGCAGAACCTACACATAGTCCTGGACATTTCCTTTATAAGCAGGATTTTAATTGCACACAGGGCATTATCCCATACATATATCCAGACTGCAGACATGAGGTTTTAGATAGGACCCAGTAGTGTGAAAAAACCTTGTCGGCGGTTACTGGGCTTACGATGTCATGGCCATCACATCAACCAATTTTTCACATTAATCCTAGATAGCTTTCAGTAGCTTTCCAATATGATCTTGGTCCCTGTTCACATAATGAAATAGTACATGTCAGCCATTTTGGTTTTTCCTTAAAAGGCATGAAGTGCAGGTGTGCAGCAGATCTCCTTTTAGTAAGTATTCTTATATATTTTCATGCTAGCACCCAACACTAGAGGTGTGCGCCCATAATCATAGAGCATGAGCATGTGTGACAGCGGGAGACCAACGATGAACGACCTCCCAGCGTCGCACAGTACATGCTGGAAGGCTGGTAACCAGGGTAAACATTGGGTAACTAACCGCAGCGCTATGCTTAGATACCCGATGTTTACCCTGGTTACCAGTGTTCTCACTGACCCTGATCGCTCACCAGCGATCACATAACGATGTCCCAGCGACCCCCATTGTTAGTCGGATCACTGGGACATCATAGTGTGTAACAGGGCCTTTAGAATTTATTCAAGGTCAGAATCTCAATCTGCAGAAATGATGTTTTGGGGTGATTGCTCCTCATCAATGCAAAGAAAGATATCTGATCTGACTGTATGTGAGGCTTAGTGAGGTCTAAGAAGCTATCATTTCTTCTTGTGGAGAGTGACAAACCAATCTGGCGTGCCTGTAGTGAGGAGACTTAAAGTCACAAAGCTCCTCTGGAAAATATGCCAATTGCCTCTTCAAGGAGGAAGTAGATGAACTCTAGGGCCACTTATTGGTGGTAGCGATCCTAAAAGTCAAAATGTATCCTTTAACACGCCTTAGTTGCCATATGACTTGGCATGTATGCCAGATCAGAACTTTAATTTTCAGACACAGTGTTTTGGGGTGATTGCCCCTCATTACTGCAATGTATGAGATCTTGTTGTATGAGAGGCTAAGATGGGCTATAAGGGGGAAAGATTTTCTCCTTGTGGAGGGTGAAGCACCAAACTGGCATGCCAGTATGAGGAGGCTTAGTTGCAATACTCCTCAGGGAAATATGCAAATTGTATCTTCAGGGAGGAAGTAGACAAACTCTAGTGCCACCTATTGGAGGTAGCAATCTAAAAGTCAAAATTAACCCTTTAGCACGCCTTCCGATATGACTTAGGATTTATGCCAGATCAGAGCCTTAATTTGTAGACAGTGTTTTGGGGTGATCTCCCCTCATCAGTCAATAACTATGAGATCTGATCTGGCTGTATGTTAAGACTAGGCCCAAGAGGAAAGCTTTTCTCCTTGTGGAGACTGACACAAAAATCTGCGTGCCAATAGTTAGGAGACTTAAACCACAATGCTCCTCTGGGAAATATGCAAACTGTTTCTTCAGGGATTCAGGGAGGAAGTAGACGAACTCTAGTGCCACCTATTAGAAGTAGCAATCCTAAGTCAAAATCGACCCTTTAACAAGACTTGTCATATGACTTAGGATTTATGCTAGATCAGAACCTCAATTTGCAGACACAACTAAAGCAAATTAGAAAAGTCATATATATTGGTAAGTTCAAGGGAACTGGGTTATACCAGGCACAACCACTGGTTAAGAGGGGCGCTATTGATGGAGACACTGGATGTTACTGTGGCGCCCCTGCGACCAGGGCGGCCACAGAGTGAACTGCAGCCAGGTAAGGTAGAGACAGTTGACTAAAACACATCCACACAGGTACACACACCGACTCTACAACCAGGACTCTAGGTTAGGCAAGGGTTAGCAGTAGTTAAGAGTAGTGTGGGTGGAGCGTAGAGCAGCACTGAACAAGTGGGTGGAGAGACCAACAATAAAAACCTGGGAACACATAGCTTAGGCACGATTTCCCAGGAGGAAAGGCTCCCTGGAGGACGCAGAATCCTAGAGGCTACGTTCCTGGGAGAGAAAGCTCACTCCATAGCCGGAGGCGAGGGAAAGAAGCTGGAAACAGAGACCCCCGACAGTAAGAAAGAGGGAGCCTGGTGATCCCACCGCCATACCTGGGACACTGGAGGCTAGGCCACTACAGCCAGAGAGCCAGCTCTGTAGAGGTGACCGGGAGCACTCTAAGACCCTAATCACAGGACATACGTGGGGCAGGTACTACATGACCTGCAGCCTACCTAACACCACGGTCTAGGAACACAGCCATCAGACTACGGCAAGTGACCCTGACAGAGAGGGAATCATCACACAAGAGCCCGTGAAGGACAGACCAAACCCGTGAGTGAGGAGACAGAGAGAAAGGAAAGGGCCTGAAAGGACTTGAGGGAAGCAACGCAGAGGAGCTGCAGAAACCCAGTTACCCAGAACAGCGCTAAAGTGTGAGAATTGTAACTTGGAAGAGCTGAAAGAACTGTAACTTGTAAACTGTTGTGAACCGCTGCTAAAGAACCTTAAGTAAAGTACCCGGTAGGCTCACCATCGCCTGAGACTGCTTTCTTCCAGCGTCGCAGCAGAGTCCCGCCTGAGGAGCCACAGACTGTCGTCCCTACACACTGGCTGGAGAGGCTGTAGCAGCGAAGTAAGTGTCTTGCACAGAGCACAATCCTTCACCAGGACCCTCCATCACTTCTACACCTGCCCTGGGGACCCTCAGCCCTACCCGAGGAGGGCTTACCATCCACGCTGCCCCTTACCACCGTCTCTAGCAATAATACGGCGGCGGTGGTCCTACTGACCACATACCCCGGGTGGCGTCACGACGTATACTCCCTTTACTTGCAGCATCTGGGACAACGGGACCGGGTCTGGCACCTCGACACCCCCAGAGACAGTACAACCCGGTCTCAAGTACCCCGGTCCCTAATGTGCGACATACCATCACCTTGGTCAAACTGATGCATTTCTACAAAGTGCAGTCAGAAAGACTTTATTGACTAGAGGAACAGTATACCCTAATTGTCAATTGCATTACACATTTCCAGGAGGAATAACGGAGGAACGACTTTCAAATTGGCATTTTATGGGGAATGCATTAATTGCTAAACCATTCTTCTTCTAGAGGACGGAAGGGGGGGAATATTGTTGAATTGCATTACTGTGATTGATTGAAGCGTTCACAAGTGCTTGGCAATCATCATTAGCGTGAACGCATTAAAATCATCTTATGTCACAATGCGTAATGTGTTCAGTAAACATATTCCTCGTTTTACAGTAAAACCAACAGTAATTACTCAACTAATTTCCAAGCCGTAATCGTTTTTTGATTTTTTTTTTGTTCATTATATCCCCCATTGAAGTCAGTTTCTGTGTCTGGCCTGAATATCTTTTACGTTTAATTTACCTTTGTATACTATTTTGGAATCAGACATGGAAGAAATTGGATCGTTTGTTAAAAGCATTTGCTTTAATTCAATTTATAGTCTTTGTAACCGCGCCAGGAACATTTATTGTACTGATAACAATAAGGTCTGGCCAAGTACAACAAACACGGTTCATTCACCGTAGTCGCTTAGTGTAAACCTGGCACAAATAATAAACTGTAAAAGTCCAATAAATAGCCCGGGGCTATGGGTTTGATCAGTCAATTTATTATGATCAAAAAAACAAAGAGATGTGTAAATATAGGAAAAAGTTATAAGCAGGATTCCGATTACTAAACTTTGTGAGTCCTAATTGCCAAACTTTTTTTTTTCTTTTTATCTGTAGGCAATGCTAATCCTGTAATCCAGAATCCAATGATAATCCTGTAATCCAGAATCTGATAGTCTAGAAAGTTTTAAAACTGCAATATAATATGGAATTCCATGGGGCAAAAAGATGAGGACTATGTGGGGACCAACCCTTTATATGTTAAAATAGAGTAACACAGAGATGAATTACAACATAACAGTTGACGATGGAGGTTATTTATACAAGTGCGCCTCAATGAATTAGAATATCATCAAAAAGACCGGGACAGGTCCCCGCTACTGTCATCTGGGACTGTGAGGTGAGCGGGGATGCACAGAGACTGGAGGGGGCAGGGTCTTCTGCACTTCTGTGATCACAGGAGAAGCCGTGACAAGTAGGAGAATCAGTGATAAGATGGTGATGGACGGAGGGCGCAAGTGTAAACTCAGGCACACAGGATATCTAACATATTGCTATCAGTATGTGCAATGTCAGGTATCCTGGGGCTGCTAAATAGTGACAGGGAGGGGAGAAAGTTTGGCTTAGACCAAACAGGAGAGTAATAAAAAGAAACCCAGCCCCACATAGTGGCACTGTGCTGCACACTCCGTTCCTCTGCTGCACACATTTCCCGATATTTGATAACAGTTTTCTCTGCAATCAGACATGTAATCATTGAAGTAAAGGTATGATTGCACTCAGTATCCCAGAGCCTGTAAAGCACTAGCTTCACTTTATAGCCCTAAATCCTGCTGGTTGATTCCCTTTAAAGGGAACCTATCACCCCCTTAGGGCATTTTAACCTGGGCCCATGAGCATTAACATAATGTAAATGGGGTTCTTGTAACCCCCTCTATGTGCCCAGACGTCCTCCTCATTCCTGAGAAATCAACTTTTATTCTCTGTCACCCTGCAGCCTATTAGGCTCTGGTGATGGTGGATTAGGTCCTCACCGCCCTTTGCCAGCAAAACCCGCTTTGCAATTTGAAAATTCCCGCCCCTCCTGTGGATGGCGCACTGAGTGACAGGAGCACCCTGGGTCAAAGCCCCACAGTGTCATCACTGCCTCCGGGTAGTGGTGTCACAAAAGACCAACAAAGGGTATTCTCATCAGGCATCACACACTCAACACCAACACCTCCAGGCCAGAAGGGGGAGACCAAGCCCGGGTTCAGGGTGAGCTTCCATATATATTCTGGTCTGGGAAGGAGCAAGTTAGTGCAGTTTCAGAGAGGACTGTGAAGAAGACCTGGGTGTAAAGGAGCTGTGCTAAGCTCGTCTCAAGGTCTACCGACTAGTTCCAGGCCTAAGGCTAGGGTCTGAGGGAAGGAGAAGCCAAAACACACCTGGGAGGCTGAGCAACTCCATGCTCTCCCCAGAGGAAAGGCGCATAGAGCGGACACTAGAGTCCGAGACGGTGCAGGGTCACACATCCCAGCAGTTAATACCGGACGGTGGGGGTTCCAGATTTGCAACCACACTAACCAGCAACACAGCAATGTATAGATTCCAGCAACACTAACACCCGGGAACAGGGTATAGGTAAAGGACTCGGGTTGCCTGTCATACCATTACCTCACAGGACGAGACAGGGCCGGTAGTCAAGCTTAAGCAGCAGGAGCCAAATTGCAAGCGCAGTAAGGAAGCCAAAGACCTGGTCGGGTGAGAATTACCCTAAGTTGCTCTCAAGACTCTGTGGACAGCTTTTACCAACTGCTCCAGTAAAGGACTGAGAAAACTACAAACAGTGAGTCTGCCAATTCCTTGCCCGTTGCCCTGCATTCCACAAATAGACTATTTACACCTGCCCTGGGGACACTCAGCCCTACCCGAGGAGGGCTTACCATGCACGCTGAACTAAGTCACCGTCCCCAGCAGGAATACGGCAGCGGTGGTCCCCACTGACCACATGCCCCGGGTGGCGTCACAACAAAATCCCCTGTAAATAACCCCTTCCTTTTTGGACTGAGCCCAGGACATGGGACCGGGTCACGACTACCGTGATCCCAGAGAGACAGCAATGGCCCGGCCCCGAGTACCCCACGGCATGGGGGGGGCCTCAGTTTTCTGGCATCATGAACAGGATACCGTGACTGTTAAACCAGGTGCTGTGTGCCGTGAATTGTGTGAGATACGTGATTTGGACTGTCGCCATTGTTGTTGCGCACGGCCTGGGGGCGCCTCACACTCACACCTGCACAGTGGAGCATGTCATCGTGCTCCTCCATTGAAGTGCCGAAGTCTTGCGAGACTTCACAAATCTTGCGAGAACTCGGCACTATCTTCAATGGAGGAGATGGTGATCCGCTCCACTGCGCAGGCGCGAGTGCGCCTGTCACTCAGTGAGCCATCCACAACAGGGGTGGGAATTTTCAAATTGCAAGGCGGGTTTGTCAAAGGGCGGTGAGGACCTAATCCACCAGCACCACAGAGCATACCTCCTTAACCTAATAGGGTGTAGGGCAACAGAGAATAAAATTTGATTTCTCAGGTATGAGGGGGACGTCTGGGCACATAGAGGGGTTACAAGAACCCCATTACATTATGTTAATGCTAGTGGGCACAGTTTAAAATGCCAAAGGGGTTGACAGGTTCCCTTTAACAAGCTACAGCAAGGGCTCAGGGACTTTTCCTTAACATGAAAACCCCTTTAATCTACAATCTGCCATTTACAAATACTGGTGTCTTCTTACATGACAGATCATTTTGGCACCATGACCCCCCAGAGCCGTGGGGTACACAGAACTGGGCTATACTACTTCTGGGGAGTCACAGGGTTTGAGGCCCGGCACCATGACCCTGGCTGTGTCAATAAAAGTTCGGGGTTTATGGTTTTCGGCTATTGATGGCTGATGCTGCGGTGCAGAACCTCTGGGGATAATGAAAACGCAGCTGAGGTGATTTCGCTCCCCACATGTAGAGCGATTCCCCAGGGCAACCGGTATAGTCTATGGTGAAGGTAGGCCGTGGGATTACTCTGGCTGGAGAGGCTGATGAGGTGATACTGACATGCCTCTCCAGGGTCTTAGGATGCTCGGAAACAGGCTTTGAGGCTTCATGGGAGTCTCCGTGACCCTGGCGGTGTCATTAAAAGTTTGGAAAGGGTGGCTCTCTTCTTTAGGGAGTTAGGGAAGGTCATGAGGAAAGGGAGTTTTGTCGGGGAGAGGATGACTAAATCTGGGGATGTGGCTATAGATGGCTGCCGCTGCACTACAGTTGCTCTGGGGCTGATGGTGATGATGCAGCAGAGTTGTAAAGCCCTCTATGGGTAGGGCTGACCCCAGGGCAGCAGATGTTACTGAGTGAGATGGTAGCTATATTCCAGCGCTAGGCTGATGACACGTCAAGAAGGCCACAGACACAGCGGGTTGCAGTGTTTAGATGTTTACTCACAGTCACTGGGCAACAGCCCGCTGAGTGTGAATTCTTGGAGGAAGGGATCCAGCTACTCTTGGGTAGTGGGATGACATTCAACTGGTACCCCTTCTCTCTGGCTTTCTTGTTCGTCTCACACTGCACTTGCTTCGCCCTCCTGCCTTGTGCCTTGCTCACACAGAGCCCTGAGCCAGTGACCGCGGGTCCCTCTTAGGGTTACGTGAAGTCTGTCCCTGGACCCTACATGGCCACCTTTTCAGTAGATGTGTGTGGTATCGGCTGCTGCACCTTGGTAATACAACAGCCTCTGGGTTGCAGGCTGAGCCTGGTCTTCTCCTCTACTCTTGAGGTCCCGGTGCCCCTGTTCTGCAGCCTGGTCCCTTCACTACCTACAACTGGCAATGGGTGCAAGCCCCATGCGTGGATTGCTCACTACCTGTGCCTCTGGGACCCCCTCTTCCTCTTGGAGAACCCTGGGTCTCTCTTTCTGCTCCTTAGTCAGGCCTTAGGATGAGCTCCCACTGGCTCCAGTCCTCTGAACACTCCTCTCCAGTTCTTACTCCTCTTCTGACAGGCTTCCTTCCTCTAGCTTCCCTCCAACTCGACTGACTTCTAGATTTTTCCTTTTTCTATTTACGCCCTCTGTCACATGTCCCACATCATCTACGTGTTTGTTCTTCCTGGCTTCACTCCTTCCCAGGTGCTCCCCTTACTACTTCCTCTCCACCCATCCCCACTACCCTGGTTCGTCCTTCCAGCCAGGATCAGGGACTGTGCTCTCCCGTAGGAGCAATCTTGCCCTAACCCTGACCTGGACCTAGTGTAGTGTGTGGCCTGGGTGTCTCGATACCATTCTGTGTCTCCCTTACCCGAGATAGGGGTACTACACCTCAACAGAGGTGCAGTACCGCTTTGGCGACTGGATCCGCAGGGGTGCCACAATACTGCGACAGGTCTTTGGTGGCCTGTCTGTCTGCTTGGGGCAGAAAGAAAACAGTCTCACTCAGAACTTCTGATTTCTTTACCCGGTTTACTTAGCGGTTAAGTCAACAATGCCGCCAGGTCCTTCTCTTTGCCAAGCCTTGGTCCAGATAGTCCCCCAGGAATCAGGATAGCTCATCAAAGACATCCCCTTTATGTTCCGCTCTCTCTCGGATTGCTCTCGCAGCACTAACTGCCCGCTCCGCACACAAAGTCCCATTCTGGCAACCATGGGTTCTGTCTGGTGACCGGTACGAAGCTCCCTGACCCTAGTTACCTTCTCGGTGGATGTGTCAGGTGTCGGCCACAGCTCCTCTAGATCTCGTGACCTCTGGTTCTGAGGTTGGAGCCTGGAGTCTCCTCGCCACCTCAGGGCGGGTCCCTGGTTCCCAACCAGCCCTTCCGTACGACTCCGGCCAAACTTGGATTCAGGTGCACGGGTGGTTCTCGCTGCCTCTGCCTGTGCCCCTAGGGCTCCTTCTGTCTCTCTTGTGGTTCGTTTTTCTTGCGACCCAGGACGATCTCCACACCGCTCAATTCCCCCGGATCTGCACTCCTCTTACGTCACTTCTCACTCACTGTCTCTCTGTCTTCAACTAACTTCCCACCCCACACTCTTCTTCTCTCCGTCCCCTGACTTGTCCCTCCCTCTATTGGGTCCGCCCACCGTACCCGAGACCGGGTGTGTTGGGTGCTTGATGGGTGTCTTAGACTTACCATCCCATTTCCCCGAAAACAGAGATACCACACCTGTGGAGTGGGTGCAGTACCTCTTGTGGCGACCAGACCGCAGGGGCGCCATATATTACCTCTGCACCTTCCCGAAACTGTTAGTGTTCTTCAATGATTGGGCATTGTGCATCCTCTCTTTTCCCACACATGCTTTGGTAGAGTACCATGGATTGTTTCCAATATTCCACATTTTGACCATATGTCCAATGAATAGAAAGCTTCTCTGCAGTTTCCATATTGGTGCTACATGAGTATAAATATTAATTAAAGAGATGATAAAACAAAAGTTCTGCTCTCAGTTAGGAGCCGTCATATATAGATATCTATTCTAGATGTTTCAAAGGCCAAAAATATCTATGAAGCAACAACAGCCTCACCGGCCTGGAGAACGTCCACCCCTCGTTAGAGATGTGCTGATTTTCTGTGTCAGGAGGTACTAATTCACTGGTAACTGACAGCCCCTTAGAACTAGGAGTATAAAAAAGATAAGTACACCCCCTCCCGGATAATAAATCTCCTAATTAAAATCCCTAGTTTTGCCAGTTTACAACATTTCCACTTCTCAGATCAAGCAAAGAATTTTAAAAGTCAGAATGTACATGCATTTTATTTCTTTCTAATCTTTTAATACTATCCAGGCTCAAGAGAATGTGTTATCTTCTATAACAAATTCACTGGGGGGGTATACACACCATAATAATACACTGGATTTTTTTGCTTTTTTTCCCAGTGATTTTATGGTCGTTATAAATATTGTGCTTGCTCTGGGGTTGTCATGGTAGAATTAACTGTCTGTTAAGGTCCCATGTCATAATGACTGGCTGAACTGACATTGTTGATGCAACCATGGCAACCCCAGAGCGAGCACAATATTTGCATCATAATAGTGAATAAGTGGAAGGAGAGAAAAATGTACGTTCAATTCACATTCAATTGAGCTACTTTTAATCAAAAGAGACCATTTAAAGGTGTTATCCAGAAGATTGAAACCTATTCCCTGTCCCAGTTGCCAAAGAGCGATGAGGACACTGAGCTAGTCATGCAGATAATTTTGCTCAAATCTACAACTAATATATATAACATCTGAAAACATGAGCGTACCCAGCGAATGGCAGCAGATAGGCAGCTGCCCCTCCCCCTAGAAGCTGCTGCCGCCTTCCACTCCGCCCCTCGCTTCTTCTTACCAGCCGGCTTTTGTATGTGCGTTCCACTGTGGAACGCATATAAGCAGGCTGGTGCTGCCTCCTTCACACTTCCTGTTTTATGCGTTCCACAGTGGAACGCAGACTGACACCACCTCTTCCTACTGAGTCTTCAGTTTTTGCAGAGACTAGAACAGCGGGGGAACTGGGAGAGGTAAGTACCGATTTATTTTTTGGAGTACATGGTGGCCATGGGGGGAGGAGAGGGGTGCATTACTCAGTATAAAAATGTATGAAGCTGCATATATGAGGCTGCAGTACATGGAGAAATATGAGGTTGCACTATATGAGGCTGCACTATATGGAGAGGTATGAGGCTGTACTATATGGAGAGATATGAGGCTGTACTATATGGAGAGATATGAGGCTCCACTATATAGAGAGTTATGAGGCTGACTTATACTATATGGTGGGATATGAGGCTGCCTTATATGGATGACTGAGGCTGCATTATACTGTACAGAAGGCTATGAGTCTGCATTATACTGTATGGAGGGATATGAAACTACATGATACTACATGGAGAGATGTGAGGCAGCATTATACTATATGGAGGGCTATGAGGCTGCATTATATTATATGGAGGATAATGGGGGTGCATTTTAATAATTGAATAACTATGGGGGCTGCCTTATGAAAGAATTGGAGAACTATGGTGGAGGGAGGAGGAAGAGTTTTATGAGTTGGGTGATATCTCGGCAGAAGTAGATTTGTGGTATAATGTGTGGAAAAAGAAGGATTTAACAGGAGACAAATTAAAGGACATTAAAGTGGCTGCACTTTTAGAGGAGGCTGATATTTTTTCCTTGCAACAAGGCACACATTCTTCATTTCAAGTGCTTTCCCGTCCACCGTGGCTACCGTTAAACGATCTATGAGTACCCTTCGAAAGGTAAAGACCTGGCTCAGAATGGGAGAGAACAGACTGACTGGGTTGTGTTTGATGAGCGTCCATCGGAAACTCTTCAAGGAAAATCGGGACTGGATTGAAAGAAAAGTTTTGAACAGATTTTCTTCAAACCCAAGAAAAATTATATTAGTATAAGACATGTGATTATAATAAAAATCAAATTTTTTTTGCACCAAATAATTGTAATAATTAATAAAGCACTGTTATAATTACATATAATTTTCTTAAAATTTTCATTTCATTCACCTTTTCCATTCTAAATTTTACAACCCGAACGACCATGGCCTCCTCCATAGAATCTTATGGGAAGCAACTGCCATCTCCAATTTCAGCAATGGGAACACTTTTCATCACTCAGCCCAGATTTTACACATAAATTTAAAGGGAAAGATCAATCTAGAGTCTTCCAAAAAAAAATTAAAATGACGGTTACTCTCAGTAGATTTGTAAATTATATTTTTAATTGTTACCTATGACCGTTTGTACATCACTGTATTGTAAAGAGCTGCGGAATATGTTGGCGCTATATAAATAAAGATTTATTATTATTATTATATAGAATATAATGGGACCCAATATTGTTTTTTTAATTGTCTTTTGTAACTCTTTTTATTATGTTTACTATTAATTAAAAAGGAGTTCCTTGTGATTTGCCAGAAGTCATTGAACGGGTTCAAGCAATTTTGCAGTTATTGCACTGGAAGGCACTGAATGATATGTTAATATGTATATCGATATCTAACAATAATAGTAATAATAATAATATAATTACTATTACCATTAAAATAATATTTTATTTCCTGACCAGAGGATCTGCATTCCACCTATAGATGTCGCTGTTGCAGTTTGGGTCAGTTAAAACTTTTGGGCTGGATTACATTGTTTGTAACATTGGAAACAGAGACTTCTACAGACTCAATGGAGAAATACCACGTTCTACAATATTTTTACATAATACGATATATAATACTGGAAGTCTCCCTATTAAAAATGGAGAAAGGATAGTGCGACGCTATCCAAGCATAGTAAGTGAAAAATACAATTGTAGAGGTGAGTGATAGATTGTGGACTCACCTGAGAGTAGTAAATGCAGGCAAAGCGCAGGACAAATATAAAAGACTAACATATTGTCAATACTATATACCGTATTTTCTGCACTATAAGGTGCACCGGATTATAAGGCACAGTATCAAAAAGGGCCTCCTAAGGCGTCTTGGTCCACATATGAGGCGCACCGGATTATAAGGCGCACCTTATTACCATAAATAAAACAAAGCTCAGACCCCCCATCATCCTCCACTATCCATCTGTAGCCCCCCATCATCCTCCAGTATCTCTCTGTAGCCCCCCATCATCCTCCACTATCCCTCTGTAGCCCCCCATCATCCTCCACTATCCCTCTGTAGCCCCCCATTATCCTCCACATACACACACAGTCAGAAACACACACACACACCCATACCCACACCGTGTTTCCCCGAAAATAAGGCATGTCTTGTTTGTACCCGCCGTCCCCACTGTCCAGTGCCCGCCGCTGTATTCAGTATGCTGCATGTTCTTATTTCAAAACTGGGCCAGCAGCCGCGTTGTTCACAGTCCATGAGCCATGAGCCAATCACAGCGCAGGAGCCCTGAGCCAATCACAGCCCAGGAGCCCGGAGCCAATCACAGCGCAGGAGCCCTGAGCCTATCACAGTGCAGAAACCGTGAGCCAATCAGAGGCTATGGACTGATGTCAGCTGGCCTCGGATTGGCTCACGGTTCCTGCGCTGTGATTGGCTCAAGGCTCCTGGACATAGATCGGCACACAGCTCCGGAGCTGTGATTGGCTGCTGGGCTCCTGGGCTGTGAGCAGCGCGGCTGCTGGCCCAGTTTTGAAATAAGAAAATTCAGCATACTGAATACAGCAGACAGTCGTCCTGTCCCTTCAGCTGAGAAACACCCCCATAGCATGATGCTGCCACCACCATGTTTCACTGTTGGGATTGTATTGGGTCGGTGATGAGCAGTGCCTGATTTTCTCCACACCGCTTAGAATTATTATCAAAATGATCTATTTCCATCTCATCAGACCAGAGAATCTTATTTCTCATAGTCTAGGAGTCCTTCATGTGTTTTTTTTTTTTTTTTGCAAACTCTATGTGGGCTTTCATATGTCTTGTACTGAGGACAGGCTTCCGTTGGACCACCCTGCCATAAAGGCCCGACTGGTGGAGGGCTGCAGTGATAGTTTACTTTGTGGAACTTTCTCCCATCTCCCTACTGCATCACTGGAGCTCAGACACAGTGATCTTGAGATTCTTCTGTACCTATCTCACCAAGGCTCTTCTCCTCTCCCACGATTGCTCAGTTTGGCGAGACGGCCTGGTCTAGTAAGACTTCTGGTGGTCACAAACTTCTTCCATTTAAGGATTATGGAGGCCACTGTGCTCTTATGCACCTTGAGTACTGCAGAAATTATTTTGTAACCTTGGCCAGATCTGTGCCTTGCTACAATTCTATTTCTGAGCTCCTTGGGCAGTTCCTTTGACCTCATGATTCTCATTTGGTCTGACATACACTGTGAGCTGTGAGGTCTTATACAGACAGGTGTGTGCCTTTCCAAATCAAGTCTTATCAGTTTAATTAAACACAGCTGGACTCCAATGAAGGAATAGAACCATCTCAAGGAGGATCACAAGGAAATGTGCAGCATGTGACTTAATTATGAGTGTCTGAGCAAACGGTCTGAATACTTATGACCATGTGATATTTTAGTTTTTCTTTTTGAATAAATTTGCAAACATTTCTACTTTTCTATTTTTTTCAGTCAAGATACATTCAAGAAAATGTGCTGTATAAAATATTTTGTATATTAGAATAGAAATGAGCAAATTGAACAGCTCAGATTTTAAGGCCAATCATAATGTGGCGCCCCTGCGGGTATTAGCCACAGTATAAGATCATAATAGTTGCACTCACTTAGAAAGCCAAGCCACTGCACTACCACCTTTGGCCAGTAGGGGGAGCTCCAGAGACACCAGAGACTTCCCTAGAGATAAAACACTGGTTTGAGGTAAATTTTCAGACAGTTGGAGCCATGAGCTCAGAGTGACAGGAGCTGCATTGAGTTCCTGAGGACTGGCTGACAATTTCCAGGGCCAAGCCATCGGTCTGAGGAGGAGAAAACTGATAAGAGGAACACTTTCAGAATCGGGTAGCATCATTATCTACCCTAGATAAAAAGCGCAGATACGGATACCGGATCCGTGGCTGCATTAGTTATATACAATACAGCAACCGGAAAAACGTGAGGTAACAACAAGCTTCACAGGGCCAGACACAGCAACATACTAAGAGTTCAGCAGTACTCCCGGAGGGGGTAAGCAGAGAGAGACAAAGGACTCAAGTTGCCTGTTGAGTGGGACCCAGAGAGGACAGATTTGGGCCAGCAGCGAGTTCACACACGGCAGCAGGGCCACATAGACAGCGCAAGCAGGAGGTAAAGGACCTGGTGGGGCATGAGCAACTGAACCCCTATTGCAGACTCCGGAGACGGGACTTGTTGTATTATAGTTTGGTTGAAAGTAAACCAGTTAAACCTCATCTGTGCCTCAGCCTCTGATTTAACAGCTACCGTCTATCCAGGATTGGGACCATCACCGCTGAGAGAATTTGCTGTGAATCAAGTAAGTGTCTGTGTCCTTAACATCTCCTCACCATACTTCCATCTTCATCCATCATTAACTTTAACATCACCTGTCCAGGGGACCCTACAGCCCTACCCGGAAAAGGGCTATACCATCTCAGCTGCCTCTCACCATCATCCCCTGGCCAGTACAAGGCAGCGGTGGCCATATATAGCCACATTATTCTGGGTGGCGTCACGACAATAACATCTACAAACTTTATAAATTATATAAACTTCTAAATCCCCTGTAAATACCCCCTTTTAGGAGTGTGCCAGCCTGGGGCCACGGCCTGGGTCCAGCCACCAGTGACTTCCCCAAGGAAAGGGACCCTGCGCCGGGTATCCCGGTCCCCTAAGCTGGGCGGCACAATAATTTTTTTTTAGCAATTTTTTTTTATATGGCATAGTGACGTCATGGAGGGAGGTCTTATACGCAGGACTCCTGTCTATTAGAGAGGATAGCCATAAACATTATTTGGCTATCGGACAAATGTTGGTTCGGCTGACATCTATCTTTTCTGACTCCTCCATACCAAATAACATTGGAGCTGGATTAGTGTTCATGTGTTTTTAATGCACAGAAAACAAAAGCGGTCTATAGGAGCGCTAAAGGAAGGAGCAATAGATAGATTTAGAGTATCCGAACCTTTATTAGATGTCCCTTATATGCCACAATGCGTTTCGACAGACAGGTAGCTGTGTTCATCAGGTGTATGATATGCAGCTACCTGATGAAGACAGCTACCTGTCGATCGAAACGCGTTGTGGATTATATAAGGGACATCTAATAAAGGTTCAGATACTCTAAATCTATCTATTGCTCCTTCCTTTAGCGCTCCTATAGATCACTTTTGTTTTCTTTTGCATTGTGTTCCCCTTGGGCGAAAGTTGTCAGGAGCTGCAGGAGGAAAGGAGTAGGAGTAATTACTGTAATCACGTCCCGAGGACCGAAGGACCTGCGGAATCCGGGCAACTAGGAATCAACGGTACAGGACCTGCGGTGACGAAGTTCTGGATATGTGACGGTCTCCGGTGGAAGGAGCAGTAAAGCGGCGGCTGGAGGCTGATGTCGGTGCCTGGAAACAGGAGGACCCGAGCGTTAACTGGTGTTGTGCGGGGGCGCACAACACCATAAGGTGAGCAGCCATATTGCCCATTAATGCACATCAATTCTCCACAGATGCACCTCAATGCGCCCCTCTCTCTTTTTGTTACATATGTTTTTAATGGGGAAAGGAAAGTTAAGCACTCACCTCTGGCGGCAACTTGGCTTTATGATTTTTAAGGTTAAAGGTAGACTTAAGTACGTTGAGTTCAACCTACAGCCTAACATGTTGATCTAGAGGAAGCAAAAACCCTTTGGGACAGACACTAAGCTCCATATTATCTCTGGGTAGAACAAAACTTGCCCAATTCCCCTTTCCTCCACCATCTTCTGTAATGCTCACTAGATGATTGGCTGATCTTGCTAAAACCTGCAGCATTGGTCAACTTTAATAAAATATATGTGGGGGCACCAACCCTCATTCAAGCAGACCCAATCCATTCATGTTTATCAAGGTGTCACTCCAAGGCAAGTATAACCTGTAGCTTCCCCCTATGATTACGGTTGATAACCAGGGCTTTTTACCCTCGAACCTGTCACCTGAACTTTTTGGATCAATTCCAGTCTGAAAAGAAAATAGCTCTCAAAGTAAAAAAGCATCTCCTCCCTTTCCAAAACATTTCACCTATTCCCTTTTTCTCCCTGGACAATTTGCAGTTAGGCTTCACAAGAATACAGAAGTTGCAAAAGATGTTATAAAATACAAAGCCTGCATCTATTTATTGCCCACTGAATTAGATTAGCGAGTCATCTTCTGTCCAATTTCTGGTGAGATCATCTTCTATTGGATTTTCAAGGTGTTGTCCAATTTCTGTTGAGATCGCTTCTTTTGCATTTTAAAGGTGTTGTCCAATTTCCATTGAGATCATCTTTTATTGGATTTTCAAGGTGTTGGCCAAACTCCATTTAGGTCTTACTACTTTTAATGAAACACCTGACCATATATTTCATGGAAGAGAATAATCTCACCGGAAACTATGTAAAAGTACAATTCTTCTGCCCTTTTCCTTGGTGGTAATGGCTGATTGGGATATAAGCCTGTTGAGATGTGCCGAATGCCCAAAGTTGCGTCCACCACCATGATTTTGAATCAATTAAAATTTTAAGGAAACATTGAAGTGCAAAGTGCATCCTAAGAATTATTAAAAAATAAGAGGAATGAGGGATGTAATATGTAAAGTAAAATAATCACTTTCAACATCTGCGCTCTATAATTAAGCTAACAAAATGTCCGTCTGCTCTTAAATCCTAAGGGGAGAGACATTCACATAACCGAAGGTGAAAGGTCAGCCAAGGCCCAAGTAGGAGAATCTGCTGATAAAAGGCAGGTAATCATTTCACCATGAAAAATCCCAGACTTGAAAATCAGTAAAAGAAAATGTAAGTGAAGGATTAAGTTACAAATCTTCCATATAAGTGCTAAGACCCCCCCTCCCCCAACCATGACTTATGTCCCGATGACAATAACCATTCAACCACTTTGTAGTTTAGTGAAATCATACAGAAAATGGCTTATCTGCAGCAAATATATGTTTTGTGTCATTTGTCTGGATGAGACGGAGGGTTTCTATTTATATTGTGACGAGTTAGCTCTATTTCATAGAGATAATATTCATAAAACACAGGATAATAGGGTTCTGCCTACAGTAACCAACAGTGTCCTACTAGTAGTGGGGTCCACAGGATCACCCATTGGGCAGCAGAGTCCTGGTGGGCCCCTCTTTGATTTTGATTTTTCCTCCTCGCCTTACAAGAGCTATAGCTATAGCTATTTTATTTTTCAGTCATTAAAGTTGTATCAAGTCTTGTTGTTTGCAATCCGGCTAATTACTATTTTGGATTCCATACACCTTTTTGATTTGTTTTTAGGCCATTTTTGGGGGGAGTAAAGTGACCATAGGAGAGAGCAATTTGCCATGTTGTTTTTATTCCCATTTCATGTTCACCTTATATTGATAGTCTAAATCAATATTTTATTACTTTGTACAGTGCACGTCCCGACACAAAGGCTTTTATTCACATTATGGAAAACAACGAGATTTGGATTTTTTGTAAGTTGTTATTTTTTTAGAAATATTTTTCATTTTTTACGCTTTTATTGGTTCTCCTAAGGGACCTAAAACTTGTACACTAAATACTGTAATATTTCTGAGTATCGTAAAATGATCATTCTTATTCATGCCAAGACATGGGCCGGGCATCATAGGAGCCAGGGGCGTACCTACAACTGGTGCAGGGGTTGCGATCGCACCTGGGCCCTGCAGCTTAGGGGTGCCCCAAAAGTCCCTTTGGCCCATAGAAAAAGACTAATACTATTAAAGATTTGCAATAATTGGGGGCCCCATTGGAGCTTTCGCATCGGGGCCCCAGGGCCTGAAGTTACGCTACTGATAGGAGCACATCATCACTATATTGCTATTACTCTTTCTATACTCACTTTCCTGTTAATAGCTTCAACATTCTTTATATAATCTGTTCTTACTAGTATTGCTGTTAGGGGATTTCTAAGGCTGGTTTCACATTGCATATTTTTTCCTGTCCTGTACTTTTTGTAGGATCCCATGGACAGGAACGGGCACCACAGGGGGTGACCTATTTCTGTGTCCGGATCCATGATTATCACGGATCCGGAGACAGAATGAGTTGTGAGGGGTAATTTCACTTCCACAATATATGTATATACATTGCGGAAGTGAAATTTAAGTGAAAGCAAGTGTTAAAAATAAAAAAATCGATCCTCACCTGTCCTGCGATCCCCCGATGTGCGGCATCTCCGGATGCTGAAAGGACCTGGCTGGGCGGGGCTACCCGCTCAGCGTCATCGTTCACATGACCGGTTACCTCGTTAATTTTAAATTATAATTGCTTTACTGGTTTAAAACCTAACAGGGTGAATTAACTCACTCACATGGATTGTATTGTTTTATCACTGAACCATCAATAAAAAATTATTCTGGAAATAGTACCCGCCAAAGGTCTGCAATGCTGTAATTGCTGCAAAGGGGGCATTCTTTGATAAAAACAAAAAGTTTGAAGGAGAAAATTATTATTTCAAATATAATCACGAATGCAGCGAGTGCCCCTTTTGAGACCGCACTCGCTGCGAGTCAGCGTGGTCATGTGGATACGAACGAAGCATTGGCCGCGCAGCGGCCATTGCGAGTCGCTCTAAGGCGACTCGCTATGCCCGCGCAGCGGGCATGGCGAGTCGCCTTAGCAGCGCGAAGCATTGGCCGCGAAGCGGCCATTGCGAGTCAGAGACTCGCTCTGCTAGAATCCCGATGCATTGTGCATCGGGCACCCATCTAGTTTCAAATAAAAATCATGGACTATATTTTCTATTCATTTTGCAACTCATTTGATAAATAAAAGTATAAGTTTTCATGGAAAAACAAAATTGTCTGGATGACCCCAAACTTTTGAACGGTGGTGTGTGTATATATATATATATATATATGTACATATATATACAAAGAGGGAGAAGCAGCACTTTTTCCAGATATGGATGGTGCAATTCAGTCCAGACTGAGCTCAGGCACTCTATTAGTATACAGACCAGTAAATGGACCTATATATGTACATATATATATATATATATATATATATATATATATATATATATAATATATATATAAAACTAGAAAAAAATACTCTGCAGCACACAGCTACTACCAATGATGTACATATGCTAATAAGCTATATATATATGAGAAAAAAGTTTAAAAACTTACATTTTTTTCAAAAAACTCAAAATCTTATCTTTTTATTTCTGAAGTTCTTGGTACACACATTGGCCAATGTCTGTTTGCTCATCAACTGCGACAAAGTGACTTCAGGTCCGATGAGTCCTACGCTGATATCCCTGCCCTCCTTGTCCACCCCCCACTTCTCAGTGGGCAGTCTGAGGTTGAGATGGTGTCCACCCACTGAGAAGTGGGGTAGGGTGGACAAGTAGGATAGGGATATCAGCGTAGGACTCATCAGACCTGAAGTCACTTTGTCGCAGTCGATGAGCAGACATTGGCCAATGTGTGTACCAAGAACTTCAGAAATAAAAAGATAAGATTTTGAGTTTTTTGAAAAAAACGTAAGTTTTTAAACTTTTTTCTCATATATATATAGCTGGTCAGCATATGTACATCATTGGTAGTAGCTGAGTGCTGCAGAGCATTTTTTTCTAGTTATTTGATCCAGCAGCCCTGCTGGCACCAGTTCACATTAGTCTGTGAGTGCTGTGCAGTTTTTTTTTTGTTACATATATATATATATATATATATATATGTATATATATATATATACGCACACCACCGTTTAAATGTTTGGGGTCATCCAGACAATTTTGTTTTTCCATGAAAACTATATATATATATCAGGTACAGACCAAAAGTTTGGACACACCTTCTCATTCAAAGAGTTTTCTTTGTTTTCATGAAAGTGTGAAACAACTGAAAATATGTCTTATATTCTAGGTTATGTGTAACTTATGCCAGAAATGAACTAAAGTAACGTTGCTGGTTCGGCACATAGAGGCATAATATGGAATCCATAGACTGCTATGGAGCTTAAAGAGGCCACATGAATTTACAGCTGTGAGATATTTTTTGCCAAATACCTTCCGTTGCCTATAGTGCCTGTGAGCGTCACTATCGCTGTCGCTCATCTCCATCACGTGACCCCCAGCTGCAGCGGTCTCTGAAGCCCGGTGATATCACATCCACTTCTGGAATTAGATGTTGTCCCGACGTCACTGAGGCAGGATCCAGTCTTCCTAAGTGACCGGGCTGTGGGTGGAGTTTTACTGCACGTCACAGCTCAGCATCATGGCGCTCTATCCTTCATTACCACCTTCATGCTTTCATTACCAGACCGCTGCAATGCTGTGCTGTGATGTGTGGCAACACTCTACCAACAAAGTTTAACGTTCAAGTAAAACCCAGTAAAGACATTAACAATCTCACTGAAATGCAAGTGCAAAATGTGATTAAATACATTGAGACTATAAAAACTGGGCAAATCACAGAACCAGGGTACGGTTTGGAAGGGGAAAGAACATGGTCACATGCCCCTATGCATACAGAGGGGTGAGTACATCAAAGTCAATGGCAATTGTTAGGATACAAGGCATATAATACATGTACAAGGCATATCAACAGGCAATCACAATTGTATTACATATCATAGTTATAAGTGCCAACCCCAGCCCAGCAGCCTAAATACCTAACAACCTGCCTAGACACTCACCCATATAGCGAGGGGTTAACACGTGTTCGGGGCTACCCGAATTCCAGATGTTGACGTGACATCACCGGACATCAAAGGCCACTGACGCCAGGGGGGCACATGATAGAGTTGAGCAGACAGTGATAGCACTGCTAACAGGAACAATTGGTGGTGTGGTGCCCCACTGGTTGTGACGCCATGCAGGAGTAGTGCACCCAGACCAGAGTGTGTAGTATCCCTGTGACCAGGGGACTGGGATGTCAATCAGGGACCCTCACCACACGCATCCACACACCTTAGGTCAGGGGACCAATAGGTTAATCTGTTGCTAGGAAACCGGTGCCGGTGGGAGGAGCTGAGGTGTTAGATTGAAGAGCAGGAAAGCTAGGAGAAGCAGAAAGTCACTGGTGGGGAACCCTGCGAGAAGTGCAGTGGAGGGCACCTCAGGAAAGGTGGCCCGGGAACCGAAGGGACCCTAGGGGCACCAGGGATTGCGGTGCGCCCGAACCTGGACCCGGTAATACTGACCAGGAGGACCAGGTCCAAGCCGGACAGTACGCACCTCTTCAGATGTCACTGCAACCCGGCATAATTCCCCTAAAGCCCCGTATAGAGAGCGATAGACTCCAAGAGGAAGCCCAGAGGCGACAGACTCCATACCGGAGGCTCCGAGGGCATTAGACTCTATAAGAATCCGTGGGGACTGGCGGGAGCGCAAGGAGGCAAAGAGCAGAGCGCAGTAATGACTGATCAGAGGAAAAGCAGGCACATTACAGAGGGTCACCAGTGAAAAGTCCTAATCCCCTGGTGACTACCTCGGACACCAATACTCGTGGACTGTGTAAAGAACTGTTTGCTGCCAGAGTCACTAGTAAAACCTGGTTCAGAGACTAAGATTGTGTGGTGTGTTTATTAGCCAGCACCAGAGAAGCCATACTTCTGCTCACAGAAACTGTCAGCCTGCAGCTCTACCTGACGAGCCGCCTCCCTGTGTGAGTTCTCTATTCTTCCATTACTGCCCGGGGACCCCGCTCCACCTACGGGGAGCATTACCAACTAGCTGCCTCAACATCATTCCTGGAGGTCTGCAGCAGTGCCGGTATCATTACCGGATACTGTGAGTGGCGTCACAAATATTTTATTTTATTTTCAACCCCTTTTTCAGCAACCGCCAGGGCCATGGGACCGGGCGTAGGCCGCCCGTGACATCCCCAGTTAATCAGCGCACGGAACCGGGTAACCCACGGCCCTGGGTGGGTCAAAGATACTTGGCAAAAGACTTAACTCACAGCTATAAATCAATACACAATATACTATATATTGTAGTGAGCCACCTCTTATACTTTCATCCAAACATGCCTTTAAGCAGGGTCAGATTTCCCGTAAGGTCAAACTAGGCCATGGCCTGGGGAGCAGCAGTCAGGGGGGGCATATATACAGAAAAAATATCAACCAAATATGTCACCTTTTTTAGTATTATTTTGAAAACCCATGTAAAATGCTGTTTTTTTAAATTTACAGCCGTATACTTTAAATAAATGGAGCATTATATTTGAGTTGTCCATCTTGCTCTGTCACAAGGAACAGCGCTGCAGTTCCATACTACAGTTTATTGCAATGTTGCCCCTCTGAAGACATCCTGGATCCTGGGTGACAGATGTTGTGGAAGATGCGAGTGCAGCGCTCTCTGCATAACATGGAGTAGGGCGGGCAAAGGAGCCGACATCAGAGCAGGAGGTGGGACAGGTGTCCGGGACCACAAGAAGCGGTACCTCGCTCTGCGCCTGCATCAAGCAAGCACAAGCAGGCGCAGGCGAGGATGGCATGATAGACAGGAGGGAGGCGGCGAGGAAAAGGAAAGAAGGCGGCACAGAGATACAGGGGGCATGAAAATCACCCGTGAATTGAGGAGGCTCCAAGCATCAGGGACTGCCTTCATGGTTCCTAACTGTGAGTTTTACAAAGGCTATACCTCAGGGTACCAAGCGCACAGACACATGGGGGACCCCTTACCTGAATGCAGCATACATGCTGCATTCAGTGCTGCAGTTAGATTGAAATCCGGGGGGTTCACAGGTCTTCTTTAAGGGTTCGGCATTAGTGGCAGTGAGTGACACCAGCACCAGGGGTCAGGATACTGAATTATGGACTTTGGCCTAGAGCATTGAAATGTGTAAATCTGGCCCTACCTTTCAGTTATATTTACCCAATACCCAAATATGCCATCAAATTGTTATATTTACCAAACAGACAGGTTGTAATTGGCATCCACAAACTGTTCTTTTTGCTTTCCCCTGGATCACCACTGAACACTATGACGTTGAACTACATGGACCCATTCAAATGCAGAATTCTACATTTGTATCTGTCACAGGTGGCTATAACAGAAGAAGGGGTATGGAAGCAGGATGGCAGAAAAGGACTAAATGCAATCAAGGGAACTAGCCTGACTCTTAATCTAGGAGTCCCTAGCTGACCCTTGTTCCCTATTACCTCTAAAGGTGAGGATGTCTGGGCCGCCACCCTTGCTCTGCTCCTGACCAGTCCTAGGCTATAACCCCATAACCTCCCCCAGGGACCAGAATAAGCACTTCAACTCCAGATTCATGACAATCCACAAAGCAAGAAGGCTTCGGCAGAACAGCACACTGCGTCTACAGAGCACACGGTCTTTGCAGAGAATGAATTCTTTCAACGATACCAGCTGATGGGTAATGTGATTATTTAAAGGCTGGGGGAGTGGGCAACCGCATCACCTGACACACATACAACAGCAGCTCACCTGGAGAGATGCACAAATTAACCCTTAATAAACTAAAGGAAATTAACTCCATTTAACTACTGCAGAGCAATTCACAAAGACTACAGAGCCGTATACACGTGACTTTTCAAGTCTACAAACCTAAAAACTGCTCATATCAATAGGAACCTTGCTTTATTTAGGATATTTTTGTATGAAATAAAAAAAAAATTCTCTTTGCATACAATTTGCACTTTGCTATACTTGACCACATAATAATGAGAAAAGCACAAACTCCTTCTTAAAGTCATTTTTCTTTCTTTCCATCTTGTATTCTTTGCTATCTTTTTGTACAAAGTTCTTCAAAAATGCTCTTTATTTTTGTCTGTGAACCCTTAAAAAAAAAATAATCAGAAAAATGCCCATATTAAACCCCAAATAGAAACCTTACTCCAGGCATGGACTGGAATGTGATGCTTGCCCCGAAAAATGCAACATTTGGTAAAAGTTGCCTTTCATGAATCTGTCTAAAGCAAAATTGTGGAGGAAGACTAAAAATGGTCTAATAAAAGAAAACAACTTAAAAAGTGGCGTGAAATGTATAGAGAATATTAAAACCATTAAAAAAAGAGAGGAAATCACTGCAGAAAGGTGGAGAAACAGCAATGATGAATATGTGTCCAATAGAAAATGTTTAAAAAATTCAACTTATTTCTAATTGAAATACGCAATCACTGATCAATCTTAGGGCCCCTTAATTGCGGTACATTATTTTACATAAGGGAAGTAAGCACAGACTTAAGTCAATCCGGGGTAATTTATATTGGCCGCGGCGTACTCAGGAGACACGTCTGGGATCATGGTAAGCTACAGTTACAAAAATGCTCAAAATTAATTTGCAATTAGGAACTAAACTGATCCAGCAGAGCAGTTAATAAAAGACACATGGCCATAGAGCGGGGCAACATCTGGATCAGTCATACCCCCAACAGAACAAAAAATGAAAGCAAAAAATTGAGATGAAGGGTATAAGGTTCTATTAATTCCCCAGTGACGGAGAGGATACATGTAACGGTACAAAGTGACGGGATTCTCCCACCAACACAAGGCTTTAATTGTAAGGTAACAGTCAGAAATCCAAACAATGTCTCGTTTTATATTCGGAGGGTTGATTTTCAGCTGGGTTGTCATTTTATGTCAGTTTTCTAATTACATGTTACAGAGGAACATGCGGGGATCTTTCAACTGTTCTTGATAAAATGTAAGGATTCTTCTACTATAAGCGGCCCTTCTCTGTGAGCGAAAAATGAGACGCGTCCTAGGACTCGAGTCTGAAGAATTGTACTGAGACCTCAAATTTTGCTGCTAATGTTGCTTAAGAATTTATATGTTAAAAGAAAGGAAATATCAGAGGAATATAGTCATAAATGAGCCCCCTCATAGCCCAAATATACAGCATGAGCCCCTACATAGCCCCAAAGATACAGTATGAGCCCCAACATAGCCCCTAAATACAGTATGAACCCCAACATGGAGCCTAAATACAATATGAGTCTCCGCATAGCCCCTATATACAGTATGAGTCCCCATAAAGCCTGTATATATAGTATAAGCTCCAATATAGCCCTTATATGCAGTGTAAGCCCGCACATAGTCCCTATGTACAGTTATGCAGTCTGAGCACCCACATAGCCCCTATATACACTATGAGCTCCCACATAGCCCCATAGGTAAAGTATGAGGCCCCCACATAGCCCCTAAAAACAGTATGAGCCCCCACATGGAGCCTAAATACAGTATGAGTCTCCACATAGCTCCTATATACAGTATGAGCCCCCATAAAGCCTGTATACATAGTATAAGTTCCAATATAGCCCCTATATGCAGTAGAAGCCCTCACATAGCCACTATGTACAGTTATGCAGTATGAGCACCCACATAGCCCCTATATACACTATGAGCTCCCTCATAGCCCCATAGATACAGTATAATGCCCCCACATAGCCCCTAAACTCAGTATGAGCCCCCACATGGAGCCTAAATACAGTATGAGTCTCCACATAGCCCCTATATACAGTATGAGCCCCATAAAGCCTGTATATATAGTATAGGCTCCAATATAGCCCCTATATGCAGTATAAGCCCTCACATAGCCGCTATATACAGCTATACAGTATGAACGCCCATATACAATATGAGCCCTAACATAAACCCTATATACAATGTGAGCCCCCATATAGTTCCTACATACTGTATGAGCCCCCACATAGCCCCCTATATTCTGGCACACATCCCATACACATATATGAAAAATGAAAACACATACCTCACTTCCATTTCCCCTGTGATCTGCTCTGGTCCATGCTGGCACACACACCAGGCGCGTCTGGTGCCACTTCACCCCTATAGCCACAAGGACCCTCTGACACTTCTGTCTACTACTGACCCCCATAAGAGCTGGCATGTCTCTCCTTCAAAGTCTACAGGAGACCTGCTCACTACATATGATACCCAGACAGCTGCTGTCTTCTCCGGTCTGGGTTGGTGGTTCCCAAGTAGAGATTGGAAGATGGATGGATCTCCATTGTGAATGGGGTGGAGGAACCCTGTCTCATGGCTCTCTGGTGGTACTGTGGACAGGTCACCATAAGTGAGGTAGGGTATAGGACTGAACAAAAACCTCTTTGAATTGACGGCATATAACAATGATGCTAAGGGATGCGTGTCAGGAGGTACCGGGTCGAGGGGAGTAGCCTGCAGCTAGAATGTGCAGCTCAACTCAACCGTTGTAGTAAAGAAAACTTAAAAACTTTTATTGACTCTGTGAATAGTTTGTCCCTTGAGGAAGATACCAAAGAACTGAACCATTGTATCAAGGAGCCGGCTGAGGCAGGATCAACCCAGCCGAAGTTGTGCTGCAGCCTTAGCCCTGCCTCGCCCTCAACTCCTGCAGGCCCCTGCAGCCACCACCTCAATATTATTGGCCCAGAAAAACCCTTGAAAAGGCATCTTTGAAACGTCTCGATGACATAGTCTTGAGACAGACAAGCAATCTTGGACCCCATATAAACAGCTCCTTCATCCTTTACACAGTGTCTCATTTGTACAAGTAACTGTTCCGGCTACTGACTCTGACAAACTGCGGTAGCGGGAACAGACCCAGGCACATTGATTTATATAACGTTAGCGCATATACCAATATAAGTGGAAAGGGATGCAATGCTTAGATGGGTCAGGTCCTAAGAATAGATCCTCGATAATAAACTTCAGAAGAATCCCTTTGACCTGACACTCTGATGATCGAGAACTACCATGCTTGGATGCTCAGTGCTTGAAATGACCATTTTGATGCTTGGATGGTTGGACTCATTTACTAAGTATACACTGTGTTCCAAATTATTATGCAAATTGGTTTTAAGTGTTATAGGGTTTTATTTTTATTTTTTTTCAATGAAACCCATTGATGGTATTGTGTCTCAGGGTTCTTTGGATCAATGAAATCAATCTCAAATATCTGTAATTAGTTTGGCAGGTGAGCCCAATAAAAGGAAAACTGGGTGTTCCACAATATTACGCAGGTCACAGTTTTCAAGTAACATGGGAAAGAAAAAGGATCTCTCTGCTGCCGAAAAGCAACAAATAGTGCAATGCCTTGGACAAGGGATGAAAACATTTGATATTGCACGAAAACGTAAGCGTGATCATCGTACTGTGAAGAGATTTGTGGCTGATTCTGAGCACAGACGTGTTCGTGCAGATAAAGGCAGAATGAGGAAGGTTTCTACCAGGCAAGTTCATCAGATTAAGAGAGCAGCTGCTAAAAAGGCCTTACAAACCAGCAAACAGATATGTGAAACTGCTGGTGCCTCTGGAGTCCCTCGAACCTCAAGGTGTAGGATCCTTCAAAGGCTTGCTGTGGTGCATAAATCTACTATTCAGCCACCCCTAAACAGTGCTCACAAGCAGAAACAGTTGCAGTGGGTCCAGATATACATGAAGACTAATTTTCTAACAGTTTTGTTTACTGATGAGTGTCAAGCAACCCTGGATGGTCCAGATGGATGGAGTAGTGGATGGTTGGTGGATGCCACCATGTCCCAACAAGGCTGCGACGTCAGCAAGGAGGTGGAGGAGTCATGTTTTGGGTTGGACTCATGGGGAAACAGCTGGTAGGCCCCTTTAAGGTTCCTGAAGGTGTGAAAATGACCTCTGCAAAGTATATAGAGTTTCTGACTGAGAACTTTCTTCCATGGTACAAAGAGCAGAAACGTGCCTTCAGGGCAACATCATCCTCATGCCTGACAATGCACCATCTCATGCTGCACTATCACGTGCTGCACTATCTCGTGCTGTCATTGGCTGCTATGGGCATAAAAGGAGATAAACTCATGGTCTAGCCACCATCTTCCCCTTACTTCAACCCTATAGAGAACGTTAGGAGTATAATCAAGCAAAAGATCTATGGGGGTGGGAGGCAGTTCACATCAATACAGCAGCTCTGGGAGGCTATTCTGACATCATGCAAAGAAATACAAGCAGAAACTCTCCAGAAACTCACAAGTTCAATGGATGCAGGAATTGTGAAGGTGATATCAAAGTAGGGTTCCTATGTTACCATGAAAGTTGCCCTGTTAGGATGTTTTGGAGTTAAATAGCGTTTTATTTCAGTGAACCTGACCTCCAAATGCTGCAAATTAAACAAATGAGCATTTTCAGTTCTTTCAAACATATCAAATGTTTAGAAACTCTACTGTGCCTAATATTTGGAACAGTGCATTTAGATATTTTTTTAATTTTGAAGATTTTAACTGTTATCATTGGGAGATTTCTTCAATAAAATTGATGTTGCTCTAACGGGTGATGACTTTTATTACACTGACTGTCATTTGCACCGACCATTTAGAAAAATCAGAAAAAAAGAACATTTGCATAATAATTTGGACACAGTGTAATGGAAGTCAATGGGAGCTCCAGCATTTTCTGGAAGATCTTCCAGAAAAATTCTCAATGTCCCCATTGACTTCCATTAAACTTGGTACACGAGTTAAACCCGTCTGAGCATCCAACAGCTCGTTACGAGCACCGATCACCGGAGCATGATAATGCTCGCTCATCACTAGACACTATATTTTATGAGGTACAGTCCACTTTATGGTGGTATATTTTGGGTTTATGTCCCTTTAAATAAAGTTACTTTGTTCCAGGGGTTGAAGGTCCCCTTATGTTCTGCATTTTGTCTAACGTGCCGGTTTGGCTCATCTCTGTACATTTATATACAGCTGCAAATCTTGCTCTGCTGCTGCCAAATTATGTCACAGCCGTGAATAGAGTTGTACTCCTGCGATTATGCAAAGCATCAGTTCCCGTTCAGTCTTGACATCTCACTTAGTCACAGCTGCTGCATAACTGGCGTTCAGACCATTGGACTCATACGGACAGCTGGATACATACCTCAAATGGAACTTGTCTATCGGGCTATTAAGACCACCGGTTCTGCATTTTAGTGTTTGCTAAGCGCACATCTGCCCGGCAGTCCATGTATTCGGGATGGTTAGGCTGATTTGGCTGTGTAAAGCACAATGCGCTGTTTCACATCCATTAATCATCTGCCAAGACGTAAAGGGCAACAGCGATTTAGTAAACACAGCATTGTTATGTTCTGTACATAAGATATAGTTTTACTAAACTGCCGATCCCCACTTTGGACCCAAGACAATTGCATGCATAGGAATTCCTAATGTAGTGTTTGCCAAATTCAGTCATGGTCCAAGGTGTGGGCATCTTTGAAATTGTTCAAGAAAAATGCAGTATTTGTCTATTTCCTTTGTGTGTATTGGAAAATTACATAAAAATAGAGAAAAAAAGGCAAATTGGACATCATTTCACAAAAGAAAACAAAAATAAAATTGTTCACATCTTACCAAAATTGTGCGTAAACATCTTCATTTCAAGCCTGTGTTGTTCATTCAAATTTACCTGTGGCAAGTAACAGGTGTGGGCAATATGAAACCAGATAAAAAGGGGAGAAGTTGACTCAATCTTTAAATTGTGTGTCTGTATGTGTCACACTAAGTACGGAGAACAGAAAGAGAAGAGAACTGTCTGAGGACTTGAGAACCAAAATTGTTGAAAACTATCAACGATCTCAAGGTTACAAGTCCATCTCCGTAGATCCTGTGGTTCCTTTGTCCATGGAGCGCAACATAATCAAGAAATTTACAACTCATGGCACTGTAGCTAATCTCCCTGGATGTCAATGGTAGAGAAAAATTGATGAAGGGTTGCAACACAGGATATTCAGGATGGTGGATAAGCTGACCCAATAAATTTCCAAAGAAATTCAAGCTGTCCTGCAGGCTCAGGGAGCATCAGTGTCAGCTCGAAGTATCTGTCCACATGTAAATAAAATGGAACACTATGGAGGAGACACAGGAGGGCCCCACTGCTGACACAGAGACAGAAAAAAGATAGACTGGAGTTTTCCAAAATGTACATCAGTAAGTCAAAATCCTTCTGGAAAAACATCTTGTGGACAGATGAGATCAAGATAGAGCTTTTTGGCAAAGTCAATCATTCTACTGTTTACTGAAAATGGAATGAGGCCTGTAAAGAAAGAGCACAGGATCTACAGTCACATATGGTGGAGGTCAGAGAAAAGAACACAGGACCCACAGTCACATATGGGAATCAGAGAAAGAGGAGGACTACAGTCCATATGGGAGGGCAGAGATAAGGCACAGGACCTTACAGTCACATATGGGAGTGAGAAGGTCAGAGATAAGAGCACAGGACCTACAGTCACATATGGTGGAGGTCAGAGAAAAGAGCACAGGATCTACAGTCACATATGGGGGAGGTCAGAGAAAAGAGCACAGGACCACAGTCACATATGGGGAGGTCAGAGAAAAGAACACAGGACCTACAGTCACACATAGTGGAGGGCAGAGATGTTTTGGGTTGTTTGCTGCCTCTGTCACTGGGGGTCTTGACTACGTGCAAGGCATCATGAAATCAGAAGATTGCCAAAGGATTTTGGGTGACCATATAGAGTCCAGTGTCAGAAAGCTGGGGGCGTCCTAGGTCATTGGTCTCCAGCAGGACAATAACCCCAAACATCAAGAAGCCCCAGAAATGGAGGAAACAGAGCGCTGGAGAGATCTGAAGTGTCAGCAAAGAGTCCGGATCTAAATCCCATTGATCACCAGTGGAGAGATCTGAAAAGTGTGGTTGTGAGAAGAGAAACGCCTCAAATATGAGAGACCGGGAGCAGATTATAAAGAAGAGGAGAAACTCCAGGAGAGAAGAAGCTTGTGGAGGCTATAGGAGGCGGCTGATTTCAGAGATCTATTACAAAGGGGAAACCAAATATTGAGTTGAGGTGACAACAATTGTATCCAACCCATTTTTGGGGTTTGTGTGAAATTATTACCTTATTACCTTTATTTCTCTATTTTTTTGGGATGGAACACACAAAGGATATAAACATGTGTATGAAAAAAATGTGTAATTGAAATAATGTTCTGGGAAAAATATTTGAATTTTTTGGGACAATTTCAAGGGTGTCAACACTTTTGACCTTGACTTTACCTATAGAAGTAATTGTCTTTCTAGTGCCACCTACCAGTTACTATCCTGTGAATCAAATTCTGACCCACTAAATAGGGAATCTGCCACCAGGGTTTTGCTATGGAATCAGAGGGACCCTGATTCCAGTGATGTCTCACTTACTGAGCTGCTTGGTGCAGATTTGATAAAATCCCTGTTTTCTTTGCTGTAGATATAACAGTGGTTGGAATGCTAAGTTGTTTATAACTCCGCCCACAACCCTGATTGGCTGCTTGCTGAGGTCACTGTATAGAAAGCTGCCAATCAGTGGTGGGGGCGGGGTTACAGAGTTAAGCTGTAGAAAGATGTGAAGAGTGACCAGAAGGAGCGATCAGAGTAATCGTCAGGGGTTTAACAGGCCATCATGAGTTATTTTTATGTTATCACCTCTTCTGTGACTAATAATAAACAGGCGGCTATTTTGCAGATTTTTTGTCAATTCCCAAATATTTGGATCTTGGCAAATCAGAATTTTTGGGGAAATTTGTAACAAATTTCATTCATCTCTAGTCTTTAAACATGACTTATTAGAGATCTGGCTGTGTTGAGATTCTTGTCCCTCATCGGTCCAGAGTAGGATATTGGTTTATTATTATTATTATTATTATTTATTTATATAGCACCATTAATTCCATAGTGCTGTGCATAAGAGGAGGTACATATAAAATTATATATATCACAAAAAAGACAGTGTAAAAAAAAAAAAAAAATCTCCAAAAATATATTTCTGCTATATAAGTAAAAAACAAGTGCAAAAATGTGTCAACAGCAGGGTTGTTAGTTAGTACGTTTTTTGCAAAAAAGGTACGGAAGCCGTTCTACCACACCACGGTGACCCCTATCAGAACGGTCCCTAGACTAACGTATTTAAAACTTGATCTAGTGTGAACATACCTCATAGATGCAGGATGCAGCAGGGCCAGATTCATTATGGGCACACAAGGTAGAAGCAGCAATTTATGTGTCCAGGCTCAGTGAGAAGGGGTGGGGCACTTCTCAACTTGCAGGACAAGAAACTAATGAAAAACTGATACTGAGCCGGATCACAATGTGAACAGGGCTGTAAACCATGTTCACACCACCAAGAATCTATTTCACAAAAAAAACGTGGTCAGCTGCGATAAATCTGTCGGATCTGCCGCAATCAGCGTTCGCTGATGTGAAAGGGGCCTAACTGACCCATGTTCAGAAGTAGCAGCAGCGACAGGGAGGACAATTATACAGCAGCACTGAGCAGTGTAACTGTAAATCCAGCACTGGGGTAAGATAAACACTAGTAGCAAGCACATTCTATCTCTATGGGACCCATGCTCAGAAGTAGCAGCAGCCACAGAGAGGACATTATACAGCAGCACTGAGCAGTGTAACTGTAAATCCAGCACTAAAGTAAGATAAACACTAGTAACAAGCACATTCTGTCTGTATGTAACACATGTTCAGAAGTAGCAGCTGTATGGAGGACATTATACAGCAGTACTGAGCAGTGTAACTGTAAATCCAGCACTGGGGTGAGATAAACATTAGTAATAAGCACATTCTGTCTGTATGTAACACATGTTCAGAAGTAGCAGCTGTATGGAGGACATTATACAGCAGTACTGAGCAGTGTAACTGTAAATCCAGTACTGGGGTGAGATAAACATTAGTAATAAGCACATTCTGTCTGTATGTAACACATGAACAGAAGTATCAGCTGTATAGAGGACATTATATAGCAGTACTGAGCAGTGTAGTTGTAAATCTATCAATGGGGCAAAATAAACACTGGTAACAAGCACATTTTGTCTATATGTAAGACATGTACAGAAGTAGCAGTTGTATGGAAGACATTATACAGCAGTATTGAGCAGTGTAACTGTAAGTCCAGCACTGGGGTGAGATAAACAATTACTAGTAACAAGCACATTCTGTCTTTATGTAACTCATGTTCAAAAGTAGCAGCTGTATAGAGGACATTATATAGCAGTACTGAGCAGTGTAGTTGTAAATCTATCAATGGGGCAAAATAAACACTGGTAACAAGCACATTTTGTCTATATGTAAGACATGTACAGAAGTAGCAGTTGTATGGAGGACATTATACAGCAGTACTGAGCAGTGTAACTGTAAGTCCAGCACTGGGGTGAGATAAACAATTACTAGTAACAAGCACATTCTGTCTTTATGTAACTCATGTTCAAAAGTAGCAGCTGTATAGAGGACATTATATAGCAGTACTGAGCAGTGTAACTGTAAGTCCAGCACTGGGGTGAGATAAACAATTACTAGTAACAAGGACATTCTGTCTCTATGTGACACATGTTCAGAAGCAGCAGCAGCATGGAGGACAGTATACAGTGCTGTGCAAATGAATTGGGACAAAGCATTTTTGTAAGTAAAATCGTAAGTTGGGGTTACCCGTCAGTGATTCCATCCAGTTTTAACTGCTTTGAACAGGTGTGAGTGTACAACCTTGAGTAACAAAATGTGGTTTGACTGTTTTTAGTCAGAAAATAACAGCTAGCGCCCCCTCAGCTTCAGGTGAGAGCTTGTTTCTGTGAGGAGTGGTTTAGTGTACTTTTTCTCTCAGTGTGATTCGTGCCTGTAAAAATGGATGTTACTCCACAGAAGAGATCTAGAATTATTACTCTTAATGAACATACAAGTCTGACTGTAAGAGAAATCACCATACAAGTGTGGTTCCACGATGAAGAATTTAAGAATTTATGCAAAAACTTGGTAGAAACGTATTGAAAATCTCATATCTGCTAAAGGAGGACATATTTCTTACTAGAATAACTATGTAATTATAACATTATAACATTTTATTATTAAATATTCAAAAATATGTGTGTTTTTGCTTTGTCCCAATTAATTTGCACAGCACTGTACATTAGTACTGAGCAGTATAAGTCCAGCACTGGGGTGAAATAAACACTTACTAGTAATAAGCACATTCTATCTCTATGTGACCCATGTTCAGAAGTAGCAGCTGTATGGAGGACATTATACAGTGACTAGCCCAGGGCTATATAGGAACTCGGGTGTCTGGGCCCTCTGCTGCGGTTGGGATGTCACTGGTGGCCTGCCCAGACCTGTGGCCCTGGTGGTCAACTGAAAAGGGGTGATTCAAATGGGAATAAAAGTTTGTAAGTTTATCGTGACGCCACCCACAGATTCTGGCGATTAAGCACCAGCGCCGCTTCAGACCTCTGGAGGGCGATGATACAGCAGCCGAGATGGTACAGCTCCTTGCAGGTAGAGCTGGCCCTCCGGGGCAGGGATGCACCTGTAGTGATGGAAGTGCTGATGATGGAGATAAGTAAGTTGCAGTGCAGCAGTGAAATAAGCACACAGAGACTCTGTCACTCTTCCCGGGTACTTTACTGGAACAATGCTGCAAGTAATACAGTTCACAGAGGACAACAGTCGTTAGGTAAAGGTAGCCGGCCAGGTAGTCACAGTGGGCTGCAGAGTCTATCGGAAGCTCCCGTGGTATGCCTTCCCTGCTCTAACCCATGTCCTGCTGCTGCTGCCTGTCCTGGAACAGCCCGCTTAGTACCAGGCCTGATTGGGGTGCTTTCTGAGTGTCCCAGCTTCCCGCTCTCCCTCTCTCCTGTACTGGGACTCGACCCCAGTGGGTTATCCTGGTGGGACTGGTTTCCTTGTAACAGGGTGTCGGGGCTGGTAGACGGACCCACGACGACCGGTGTTATGACTCAGGGGCTGAACTCCCTATGCCACGTCTTCAAAACCGGCACTCTGGTGTATGGACCAGGGTTCCCTCCCGGAGTATGGACGCTCCGATCTGGGGAGTCCTCTCCTTCAGTCAGGGCTGCCTGTTCTTTCTCTCTAGGCCCCCTATCTTGGAGTCCCCTTCTCTCTCTCGGGGCTCCTGTGCTCCTTCTATCTTCGATGCAAAACTAGAATCCCCTGTTTTTCTACCTCCCTCCTCCCCTAACTTTCCCCCCAGGGACTAGTCTCCAACCGTTTTTCTAGGTGGGTGTGTGGGAGTGCTGGGATGGGAGCCTCCCACAAACCCTGCATTCCCACTGTGACAGGTGTAACCGCACACTCATTTATGGGTGCAGTACCCCAATTGTGATGCCTGACCAGTGTGGCGCCACAACAGCAGTGCTGAACTGTAAATCCAGCACTGGGTTGAGATAAAACACTAGTAATAAGCACATTCTCTCTCTATGTGACACATGCTCAGAAGTAGCAGCAGTATGGAGGACATTCTACAGGAGTACTGAGCAGTGTACCTGTAAATCCAGCACTGGGGCGAGATAAACTCTAGTAACGATCACTTTTTGTCTCTATGTAACACATGTTCAGAAGTTGCAGCAGTATGGAGGACATTATATAGCAGTACTGAGCAGTGTAACTGTAAATCGAGTCCTGGGATGAGATAAAACACTTACTAGTAAGAAGTACATTATGTTTCTCCAATTTTCTTTCTACTCCCTTTACATAGACTTCAATAGGCAGCTGTAGCCTGATATATCATTGGGCTGGATTTTAGCTGTTATTCAAAGTGAGTAATGAGCTCAGGAGGAGAAGAATTGGCTCATAAGTGGATAAAGAAGTGAATGTCTCTTATAAGATATATTGCAAAGTTTCTTACATTAGCCTGTACCAGTGATTTATGCAAAGTTTGTCGAAATGACAGCGACCGTTTAATCTATAACATAAGTAGACATGTTGTGATGATAACAGAGTCACTGTCTTCCTTGGAATTTGAGGACCATTAACCATTATTGTAAATCCCAATGACAGGTAACAAAGGATCATGGAGGTTGTAGGTGAGGGCCCAGTATTGAATATCACAGCTTCCAGACCCTGAGGACGGCTCCCACGACACTTAACCTTGACTCTTGGAGCTGCAGGATCTTGGCATCCCAATATCACAGGCAGAATGTCTAACAAATGACAGCACAGCTGGATCCTGTTAATTGGACCTCAATTTATGTAACAGTAGCCATAGATCCAAGTGAAAGGGCAATAACCTCCATGTCCTATAAATTATTTATAAGTGCAAAAGATCAAATGAGAGGAACAGGATGGAGGTCTGATTGTGCGGCAAAACACAATCACCGGCTGTGATTCCCTTGGTAGATCCAAGGAACGTGTGCGGCGCTCATTGTGGATGTGTTGGGTTGGCATTGGGTGGTCTCTGATAAATATTAAACACTCATTGTCACCGACTAATGTGTCCGCTGCCAGAAATCGTGCAATAGTATCCTACGTAATGAATGTCTGCACTTAGGTTACATGTGATATGGGTCAGATTTCATCAATGTTTGGTCATTGTAGATTTTACCTTCAAAGCTTCATTAGTTTTTCTCATATGCAAATTTTGAAATAATGCATATTTCACATTTTTGGTAAGTGCAATAAACCTCATTTCAATCCTGAAATATTACTGTGTCCATCAGTTATTACATACCGTATATCACACTGAAATAGCTGGTGCAAAAAAACTATTTTAAACAAAAAAAAAAGACTAAGATTAAGGGTGCCCAAACTTTTTCATATGACTGTATGTACAGATCTATTACCATATCAGCTCCAGTATATCCTCTGTGAAGACCAGTTTGGTCGAACCGGCAAGGATAGAGCAAAATCACCGGTACACCGTGTGAAACACATTAAAGAATTTTTATAGTATGAGTTGTCTCCTGTTCATCATTATATACTATTGTGTGCCAGGATTTACTATATATATACTGATTTTTGTTCTGAACACCTATACTGGGTATTGAGCCAGACCTTTTCAACAGTACATATTTGAAAATGCGGCAGATCCGGCAGATTTACCGCATCTGCTGCCCATGCATTGTCTATGGGGCTTGCGGTCAGGTGCGGCAAGTGAGGTTCTGCCGGTTGCAGCAGATGCGGTACTTGTGGCAGCCGAAAAAAAATCGCGGCTGACAGCAGATTTTTTTTGCGGCCGCAAGTGCCGCGTTTGCCGCAACCAGAAAACCGCACTTGCCGCACCTGACCGCAAGCCCCATAGACAATGCAAAGGGCTTGCCGCAAGTGTGCCGCAAGGTGGCAGATGCAGTAGATGCGGTAAATCTGCCGGATCTGCTGCATTTTAAAAAAAACACCATTGTGAAAGGGGCCTTAAAGGGGTTTTCAGGCTTGGTTGTCAAGTCTGCAGTAACAGTGTATGTGTCACGCGCTTAGTTGGCGCCGACATTGCTGGATGCTGCTGTGTATGTGTTTGTCTTTAAGAGCTGCTTGGTTGATAGTTGTGAAGGTCCTGGCCCTGTGTTGTGAACTGAATTCATTATTAGGTTCAACTGTTGGTTGAGGGGTTAATGTGTGACTCACCTGACCTCCCCTCCCCCAAGCCTTTAAGTAGCCTCTCCTTCCACCAGGTGGTGCTGCTGATAGAGTTTCACTCTATGCCTTGAAACCGTGCTGTGCTGACCTGTGTGTTTGTGTTGCTGATGTCCTTTCCTTTGGAGTTGCTGTTTCCCAGTTCTGTGGAGGGAGGTAGGAGGGAATAGCACAGGGCTGGTGGAGGAGTTTTAGGGAGAGGCTGGAGGCCCGAACCTTCTCACCATCAGAGATACCTTCGGGATCAGGGTCATTCAGGGTTCCTAGACTAGAGTCAGACTAGTCTTCCCTGGTCACCCTTCCCATACCTGCCATTCCCTCATCAGCATTCTCACTATACCATGACATTATCAGCAGCCCATACCTATTTCCTTGAGACACTATGTCTCAGACTGCCTCATTTTCTCGCCTGATGCAGACCATCTGTGAAGAGGTAACTGGTCTGCGGACTAAGGTAGTGCAACAGCTGCAGCAAGTCGTATGTTACCTGGTGTCGGCTCATGCTCAGGCTGTGCTAGAACCCAAGGTCTGCCTTCCAGATAGGTTCTCTTAGGGAAGAGACACATTTTTTGTTTTCCGTGAAGCCTGTAAGCTTTATTTCAGGCTTTGGCCCTGTTCATCGGGAATTGAGGAACAGCGGGTAGGGATTATAGTCTCCCTTCTTAAAGGGGACCCCCATACCTGGGCTTTTTCCCTCCCGGCCGACTTACCATCGTTGCGGTCGGTGGACAGGTTATTTGCTGCTCTGACTCAGGTGTATGGTGAATCAGATAGGGTGACCTTTGCTGAGTCTAATCTCCGTAAAGCAAGCAGGGAACACAAGCAGTGGAGGAGTACTGCTCAGAGTTTCAGAGATTGGCGACCGACACCCAGTGGAACGACCCAGCCCTCAGAAGTCAGTTCAGTACGCCACACCTGAGTCATTGGAGGCTGCGATGTCCCTAGCCATACCGGTTGACAGACGCCTGAGGGAGAGACCGAAACCTACTATGTCTCCTGTACCTATCCTTGCTGAGGAGACTATACCCGATGAACCCATGCAGTTGGGGCAGTAGGTTCTCATGTTAAACCTCCTGTGGCTACTGTTCACCAAGTGGGCGGAGCATGTTTTTTCTGTGGAAAATCTGACCATTTTATTAAGGTTTGTCCACTTCGCTCCAAGATTCACGCAGTCTCAGAAGCAGCCTACCTCGAATCGTTCAGAAGGAGACGACCAGAGAGTTTATCTTTCTTTCCTTCCTCGCTAAGTCTTCGTTCACACTGTCTGCCAAGGTGGTGGTGGATGGTAAAACCGAGACTGTGCCTGCTCTAGTCGATAGTGGAGCGGGGTCAATTTGATGGATTCTCGTTTTGCTCAGGCTCATGGTCTCACCAGCAGTGCTTTAGTGAGACCCATTCCCATCACCTCGACCGACTCAGTTCCACTCAGCCAGAAGGTCCTCTCCCAAGTGGTGCTTAATGGGAACCTGAGCATTGGAACTCTCCACCGGGAGGTTCTGTCCTGTCACCTCTTGGAGAACCTGCCCACTCTGAGGCAATAGGCACAAAAGGGCTATCTTGTGACTCACCGCGGCCGGCTGACTCCGGTTTAGACAGGCGATTCTTCTTCCCTCCTTGTCACGGGTGGACCGCGCCTGCCGGTAGTGGGGCCCGGTGTAGTGCAGATCAAAAGTGAAGATGTCTTGGTGGAACAGATTAAAAGGGGTTTAATTTGTTTTATTCGTGACGCCACCTATGAGTAGATTCGGTAAGGGCTACCGACGCTGCGGAACCCCCAGGGAATGGACAGCAGCAAGATGTTACGCTCCCCACAGGCTGAGCGGTGATCCCCGGGGGCTGGAGCTGCTCAAGATGTTGTGCGGCAGCTGCGGTTACCTTGTTGTGCGGACGGACAGTTCATAAGGAAGCACGGACACAGGTAGTCTCTGCAACGGGTCTTTACTGTAACCAGTAGGCAGTACATGGCATACAGTGGTTGAGTAGTAGACCAGGTGGACTCAGCAGTGATAGTGTTCCTCAGAGATCCGCAGTGTTCCTCCATTCTACCTACTTAGTTTATCGCCAGCGTCGCCCAGGAATACCAGGTCGGGTACGGGGAGGCTGCTTCAATGCCCTATCCATGATTTACGTTCTGGATGCTTTGGGGAGCCTTGGATCCCTCAGTGGGTACACCGCTGGTTAGACGACTGGAGACTGGCTGGTGGTGGGGTGCTCCTATAAAGCTGGTCCTCCACTCTTCTGGTTCGCGTGGCAGAGGTGAACTGCTGCCAGCTTCGGTACCAGTTTACCGGCTGTGAGTTGTGGGCACGGGAGTCTTTGGGAACCCGTGTAGAAATGCCCATTCCCGGTGGTTAAGGCCTCAGGTGCTGACACCCGACCGGTGACGGCCCAGGGGCCCGCACGGGGTGCGGAGCCCCCGCTCCTCTCCAAGTTCTAGTCTGCTCTTGTCAGGTTCTAGATTCTCCTTCGTTCTCTCTAGATTATTGTGTGTTCTACTACACTACCCTAACACTCCACCCACCAGGACCTATGATTGGTCCCCTGTTCTAGGTGTTGCATGTTGGGTTGGATCTCCAAGTTAACTGGATCATTGCTGAGTCAGAGGATATTGTGGCTGCAATACCCTCCTGTGACGCACTCGTTGCGGGGCGCCACACTTGTATATAGTCTAGACACAAGCCGCTTCATTATGCAGAACCCCGAGAAACTCTGACACCCTTTAACCCCTATACCGGGATCTGGATTTACAACAGAGTCCAGGAGATTGCTCCCTATGAAAGAGCTGCAGTCCAGAGACAGAAAAGTCATCAAGCAGGGTCAAAGCCCGGGAGGTCCGGAATAAGACAAAATCAGGATCCGATAGTGTAGTCAGGGAGCCAGGTCACATCCAAGATGGCAGCAAGGTACAAAACCGTTAGGCAGAAGAAGCTCCTAAAAACAGGCCAGGGTGGATCAGGAACGAAAACAATACAAAACAGGACACCAATCAGGGAAACCAAAAGCTACTTCTGGCAGCTTCCGGCAGAAGGCTGAAGGTATTAGTAGGGTGTGGTGCTTTCCAATAGACTGAAGCTTAGGAGTTAATGACTTTAGCTGGACAGTGCACACATCCATTAGTCAGACTGAAGTACAGTGTTTCCCAGCCACTCTAACCTTAGTAGATGGATATAGCTTGCACTGATCAGAGGTCCTGACATTTCTATCACCAGCACCACCTACTCGGTGAATACGTGGTGACTGAAGCAGATGTCAATGAGGTAGACTCTGGTGGGGATATGACAATACTAATGTGTGAACGAGGTCGAAAGGGTATATGTTTTATCTGTAAAAAAACATAGATAGAACATATAGGAGTAAATCAGATGAGTGAAAGTGGCCTGAGACTGATTGTTCACTAGAGGTATGAACCGGAGTAGATTCCACCACTTTATGGCATAAATTAGATTGAATCTGGCTCAGGTCACACTTCGCCGCAACAGCTCGGGGCATCACTCAGAATTTTTAGGAAAGTGGCGGGGATGGTGCATGCACTGCAAATGTAGAACTATTTTTTGCACAGTTCCACATCATTTGGTGCAAATGACTCATTTATCTGCTCCCCCATGTGTGACCCCACCTTAAAGTGCATTTCCCCCCCCAAAAAAAGTGTCATTCCTAACCCAGTTCTTATATTCTTCTCCTGTACTCCGGCTTCAGAGCACAGGGCCCGCAGCCGTCTCCGCCATCCCCTCCCTTCTAATGTTTGCAAACAGAACATTTCGCTTTCACTACATTTCACTTGCACAACTCGCCGCTGACAGTTTATTTTACCCTGAGAAATACATTTCTCCATCTTGGGTTCCTGGACTTGTCCTCATGTGAATATTTATATCTGCTGGAAAGGAATGCATTGACATCAAAGCTCTTTTTAACCCCCTTCGTTCCCGATTCGCTGCAATGACTTTGTAACATTCCAGGGCGTCGTGGCAGTAAGCAAGTTTAATGCCCGTCCAGGTATGGCCTTAGTGATGCAAACTGGCAGCTGGCGAACAATATGACCTACTGACACCCTTATTGTTACATGAGGCAGAAGTAAAAAGTTGAATAAGTAAGCCAGGCCCTGCGAATTCCTTAACCCAGCTAGTCCATTAAACAAGCAGGATTTTCGGACGTCATATGGGATGTTCCCAGGCAGCCGTACACAAACGGAGGGCTAAGGGTGCAGATACAGACGCAGAGTAGCGACACTGACGAAAGTGATTCGCACAAAAACCGTAACCGGGAAATTCTAGGTACACAGATGGTGGCTACAAAACTATTTTTGGTGAAATATGCCGGACGTACACGCATCCTTCACCGTGACAGGGTACAATGTACTTTGGTGCAATGTGATGGATGGTGAAACATATGTTGTAAAAATTACAAGAAATAATGCAATAATTTGGAGATTTGAGGCAAATAATTACAAAACACAGTCATATATTACAGACTCGCGAACATTGCTATTCCCCAAGCTAAATATATATGGATGGGTGATTCTTCAGAGCCGAGAAATGTACTCATTAATCACAAACTGTTACTGAGTTCTGTGCAAAACATTTTTTCGCTTGGGATCATTTACCATATTTTACAAGCCTGTTGCAATTGTTTGGAATTGTTAGTATTCGGCAAGTCTTTTACTACTTAAAGGGAAACGGTCAGCGGTTTTATTCTGTCCGAGCCACAAGCAGCATGACATCCTAAGAGATTCCCTGTAGTGATGGGCAGTGGCGTAGCTAGAGTCTGGAGGACCCCGGTGCGAATTTTAGACCTGACTTCCCCCCTGAGCACACATCGGTCAGATGTATGGGCCCTGTGTATCGTTCTAAATACTTTAAAGACTCACAAATTGAACCCCTCCCCCTACATTATGTATCAATGTCCCTCATGCTGCAATATATGGTCCTCCTACTGGAATATTGCCCTAATTGTGGTATATATGTCCCCCATCCTGGTTTATATGGTCCTCCTCATTCCACCATAGTCTTCCAATTATTATAATACATCCCCATATTCCTCCATATATTACAATGTACCCCCATTGTCCTCTAGGTATTATAATGCAGCCCATAGTCCCCCATTCATAAGGTAGCCCCAATAGTTATCCAATTATTATAATGCACCCCCATTATCCTACATATAGTATAATGCAGCCTCATAGTCCTCCATATAATATAATACAGCCTCACAACCCTTCATATAGTATAATGCAGCCTCATTAGCCTTCCACATAGTATAATGTAGCCTTATATTTCTTCATATAGTATAATGCAGCCTCATAGCTCTCCTTATAGAATAATGCAGCCTCACATCCCTCCATATAGTATAATGCAACATCATAGCCCTCTATACAGTATAATGCAGGCTCATAGCCCTGCACATAGTATATTGTAGCCTCATATCTCTCCATATAGTATAATGCAGCCTCATAGCTCTCCATATGGAATAATGCAGCCTCATAGCCTTCTATACAGCATAATGCAGGCTCAGTTCTTCATATAGTGCAGCTTCAAAACTCTTCATATAGTGCAGCCTTATATCTCTCTACATAGTGCAGCCTCATAATAATAATAATAATAATAATAATAAAACTTTATTTGTATAGCGCCAACATATTCCGCAGCACCTCATATATGCAGCCTCATAGCTCTCCATATAGTGCAGCCTCATACCTCTCCATATGGTGCAGCCTCATATAGTGCAGCCTTATATATCCAACCTCATAACTCTCCATATAGTGCAGCCTCATAGCCTCTCCATATAGTATCATGCAGCCCCCTTCCTCCTCTCATAGTCCCCTGGCCACCTTGCATTCACTTATTAAAAAAAATAAAAAACTGTACTTACCTCTCCTGGTTCCCTCGCTGCTCCATTTTCCTTACAAAAACTGATGAAAAGACTCAGGAGGAGGAAGTGTGAGGAGGTGACACCAACCTGCTAAACGCGTTCCACAGTGGAACTAGATGGAAAGCAGGCAGTGATAAAAGGTAGTGAGGGGAGGGGCAGCAGCAGTAGGAAGCGGGAGGCTTCCACCCCTTCCCCCCTCTCTCTGACACTCATCCCCATAGCTGTGTTCAGCGCGCTGCTGCGCATTGCTGCGCATCCATGTGAAGTGGGCGCCCATCACAGGGAGTGACGGTCGCTGGGGGTGGCGGACGGCACGAGCCCCTGTATGTCCGAGCCCCGTCGCAGCTGCAACTCCTGTGGCCACGATCGTTACGCCCCTGGTGATGGGTGAGTCTATTGGTATCCAAATAAGATTTGCCAAATACTCCTGGGAGGTTTGATTCACAATAAAAGATTTTGCCACCAATCAAAAGTAATTCACAGCCTCCAATTGTCCTGAGAAATGTGTTCAGCAGTCTTTTCATTTTTGCACATGTGAATCTTGTTCACTGCCGAGCTGTCACACACTGTCTGTACAGTTTGTTCAGTGTTTTACATCGCTGAGGTGTGATCTGTGACGTCTTCTCACTATCCAGATTCACCATAAAATGTCTGCTTTATTCCCTGCCTCAGCTTTTATACATGCTGTAATAGTCCCTCATGATTGGTTTGCTATACATACTGATTTGATAGCTGCAAGGCATAATTGGGTCTTAATCAATAGATTTCTAAAAATGTAAAACATCCAAATTCACTCATTACTAGTTTCCTCATAAAAAAGGGGTATGCTTCATTGGGAAAAGACTCGCCCACCAGGGCCGTGGGGTACTCGGAACTGGGCAGCAGTTCTGCTGGGGGAGTCACAGGGGTCTAGACCCGGCTCCGTCACAATGGGCGGTCAATAAAAGGGGGATGGGGGGGGGCAAATAACGTTTAGGAATTAACGTGACGCCACCCGTGGTGTGTGACTATGGGTAGCCGCTGCAGTCAGGACCTCTGGGGATGATGGGAATAACAGTGAGGATGTTTTGCCCTCAATGGGTATAGCTGATCCCCAGGGCAACCGTGAAGTCAATAGAGAAGCAGGGGTGCAGTGTTCACAGTCACAGGCAGTCTCCTACTGCCGGATTCCCAAATCGCCTACCTCCTATCAGGCGCATAAAATACAGTCTCAGACAGCATAAAGCTTTAACTGGGTTTTCTCTCTTTTCTTGACAGATGGTAAAGTTTATAACAGTTCAATAGCAGCTCCGGTATGGTCTGAGCAGCCGGATGATTCATCTGCATCACCCGCTTTCGTGTCTCTTTCAGGCCTTTTTGGTCACGCTAGCTACGGTCCAGAGGTCATGGGCTTTCAGTGGGTGACTTTCCCAGTCCCCAAGCCCTAGTACGACGGCCTTCTATTCGCTGCACCGGATGAAGAGTCTCAGGACATAAAGACCCCGCACCCCGCCGGGGTTCGTGGTTGGTGCATACAGAATCCTGGCCACTTCAGCAGAGCTGACACTCTGGTTCTGGCCCAGTTCCCACTGTCCTCGCTAATTCAAGCACACCTGGACTCCTTCTTTCCCTCACCATGTTCTGCAGCCTGGGACCCGGACAAGCCTCATGGTAGCTCAGGCCACCGGGACCGTGTCCTCTTAGTCCTGTACGGTGGTGTTCTCTCCTCTTCTTCTACTGACTGGACTTCACTTCTCGACTTCCCTTGGCTGACTGCCCACTCAACTTCTGTGTTGTTCAGTGTTGTTACCTCCCTTAACTGGGTCCTTCTCTAACCTTCCACCCACCACCTGGCTCCTCCCGCTATCCCGTTGCTGGGCATAGAGTCCCTAGACTTAGGATCGGGAGTGTGTTGGGTGTGTATGTGGGAGAACAACTTACCAATCCCGGCTGCTGCGCCATCTAGTGGCGACCAGTCCGCATGGTGCCACATTTCAGCATGAAGAGAGGTATCTGTGATTACGGGACAAGGGAGCCACCCCACAGAATCTCCTTTCCATGCAAGGACTCTTCTTCCTGTGCCTGGAGTCTTCTATCAATGCCTGGACTCTTTTTCTTGTACCTAGACTCTTCTCTCCAAGCCTAGACTCCTTTCCCTGAGCCTTATCCCCATGCCAAGATTCTTTCTCCCGCACCTGGACTATTCACCTCAAGCCTGGATTCTTCTCCCTGTGCCTGTATTCTTCTCCCTGTGCCTGGACTCTTAACCCCATGCTTGGCCTCTTTACCCCGTGCCTGGACTACTTTCCCCATGCTGGTACTGTTCACCCCAAGTATGGATTCTTCTCTTCATGTCAGGACTAAACGTCTTGTGCCTGGAACCTTCTCCCAGTTTCTGGACTCTACCTGAGTCCATCTCATTTTTCCAAAATATGCTTCTTTAAAATTCTAAATAATTTCATAATAAACATAACTTACTTCCATATGCCAAATTGTCTAGATTTATTCCTGCCTCTGGTCCGGCAGCATAAACCTGCCTACCTATTCCATTGCTGAATAATTTTATCTTCTCCTAACCTCTACTTAACAGCTGATCTGGACATATTGATCTCTAGAATGTGTATATCAGATGTGTGAAACAGACCATAGAAGGATTTTCTGAATCACAGGTTATCTATGAAGCATGTGTTCATTTGTCCTGTAGCACCCCCACAGGGCAACTTAAGTATTACAAGATTCTTATTGAAAGCAATGAAGCCTCTTCACATACTTCACAATCTCCAGATGTCCGTCAAAGCAGGCTGCTCTTAAGGAAGTAGAATTAGTAAGGGTTATGTTATTCACAGAGGCGCCGTGATCCAAAAGTGACTGGACAACTTTCAGGAGACCCGCTGCAGAGGCCGCCCAGAGAGGCCCAATGAAGTCATCACCTCTTTGTTGTCGGCCTGGGAGATTTAAGCGGCTGTCAGATCAGCTGTTTCTTCAAATCTCCCGCGCCGACACCGTCTGGAGATTAGCAACGGCAGGGAGGAGGAGATCTCCGCCCCTGATCTCCACCTCCCAGCTGCCGCCAAGATCGCTGATTGGCTGCACCATACTGATGTGAACGCATGCGGAGATTCTCCACTACGTTCACATCAGTATGGCAGCGTTTGCACTGCGTTTGCGTCTGCATGCCCTCCGCATGCGGACACAAACGCAAATGTGAAACCAGCCTTAGGCTGCCGAGTTTTGGTTAGTTGACCTGTGGCCGGTTTGGACATCACAGTTCACACTTCACAATATTAGTCAATTGGTTCAACATTGGTCGCATGAAACCAGCCTAGAAGGATCTTTTATTGATGCGCTAATGACAAGATGTCCTTCTGCTTCCAGCCCAAATGTATGGATGACAACAATCTAAATAAGGTCCATTGAAGTGTTGTTGCAACCTATTGACCCCAGTTCTCTGTTCAGGGGAAGGTTGGATTGTCCTTTAGTTTTTACCACTAGGAAAAAGGTTGACACTGGTCTGAACTTGGGCATCCACTCTATGTAGGACCCATAGCAGCTGCCTAGGCTCCATCTGATATACTGTATAACCCCATGACATTAAGCATCTGCAATCACAAACAACAAGGTGATTCGGCTATGAGAAATAATATTAAAATGAGATTTAATCTTATTTGTGATATTATTTTTACAAGCGGTAAGTCATAACAAATGAAGTCTAAATTAAACATTTTCCCAGAAGACTTTAAGGGCCGTACATGGTACATGTATATTTATTTCTGTCATATTCCAACTCATGCTTTCGTATCGTATATTACATTTTATTCCCTGTTCTCTAGGTCAAATGTAATATTATTCATAGATTCCACTGGGAAAACATGTTTATTACTAAAATTGTATATTGATTTTAGAGAATTAATATCAGCTATTGTTTTTATTCTTATTCTAACACTTTATATTACATACCCTATATTTTAAAATTGAATGGTATTGTATTTTTGTTGGAATAGGTCATTTATGTCTTCTTTGGTTGGAATTCAGTTTTTTTATATTGTGAAACCATAAAGAACAGAGCTGTGTCAAGTTAACATCCTTGAGTTGAAGCTTGGCGCATGCATCGCCCTTCATACGTCCGTGTCCAAGGCAGTAGAAGCAACTGTCCGCTAGCCCTTCAGCCCAGTTATGATTGTGTTAGGATCATCTGGTAAGGTGAATTCACAAAACCATTGGTCAGGGTGGACACATGGAGCTAGGGTGTTGGCAAAACATGCTGGAATTCACATGGAGCAGTAGGACCTGGACATCTGGTTATACTCAGTAGGAGAGGCAGGACACCCTAGAAGTCATAGATCCAGGAGGGACGATGAAAAAGATAATGGCAAGTCTGAAGTTGGATACAGATGTAGGTGGCAAAACTCTCATGGCCACTTTACACGTCCCAACATCGGGCCGATGTTGGATACAACGACGCGGGAGCGCGCTTTTTCTGGGCAGAATTCCAAGATCGCATAGGAGATGTTACACAGCGCGATATCGGCAGGCAACACAACTGCGATGTCTACGCCCCCTTGTACGGGCGACCCAGGAACGCCCATTTAACATGGGAGAGAATAGGGGAAGTCGTACTCCAAATCGTTGTTGGGCTTTCACACAGCACGATCCGGCCACATCGTTCATCCAATATCGGGCCGTTGGAGAGCCTGCTCATTTCTTCCCCGATATCGTTTTGGCATCGTTCTTGCATCTTATTGGACATTTACACCATACAACGCACGAACGATATCGGGGCCAACGCACGAACCACGTGACTTTTTATCGGACTTGGACGCCAATATCGGGACGTGTAAAGTGGCCATCAGTCTCTAAAAGAAGTTTGTGATGCTTACAGCAAACGACTGGTTAACCAGCAGAGAGGTAGCAGAGGGCTAAACAACAGGAATGAGGGTTTTCAGGTAGAAATTGCAAGCATTTGCAAAGAAAAATGCAGTAGTTAGTGATTTAGTATCTGAATGTCAGTTCATAGTGCTTACTACAAATGATGGGTCACCCTGCTGATCTTGTGGAGTTGGTTGCAAAATCACAGAAGTCTGATGCGTTAGTAGCAACAGAAGAAGTTGGATATTGATATCATCCAAACAAATGACAGCTGAACACAGTACTCTCTTAGCACTCAGACATAGGGTTGTGTCCAACTGGGCCTGACCAGGCTTATGGCCACTTTACACGTCCCAACATCGGTCCGATGTTGGATACAACGACGCGGGAGCGCGCATTTTCTGGGCAGAATTCCAAGATCGCATAGAATAAAAGAAAGGGGAAGGGGAACAAGAAAAAAAAAATCAAACACCCTCAAGGCAACTGTTAATCAACTGTTAATCAAACACCCTCAAGGCAACTGTTACTGTGGCAGCGGCAAAGGAAAAAAAAAAAAAATGCGCTGGATGACCTCGGCACTCTGCTGCTTCAGGCTGAAGCAGCGGAGTGCCGAGGTCATCCAGCGCATTTTTTTTTTTTTCCTTTGCCGCTGCCAGTAACAGTTGCCTTGAGGGTGTTTGATTAAGTCCGCGTGCGGAACTCTGCTCTAGGTGCCTTTGGTTTGTATGATATAATTCTGCTTTTATTTTCACTGTTTTGTCGCTTTTACATGGTGTATGCACATTTTTGTTAAAGTTGGCCGATTCAAACAGGAAGCTGGCCGGCGGAAGTGAGCTATGTGACCACATGTATTTAACATGGAGGCCCACTCACTTCCGCATATCTGGACCCGTAGAAGCAACATCGTTTGCGAAACGGCGTCGTTGTCCACCGGCCCTCCGTGGTCACCTCCCTGCACCCTGTCTATCCTTGAAAATCTGGATTAAAAGACCACCCTGCACATACCGGTGAGTGCTGTCTCTTTCTTCAAATCGCTGTATAACGTCCTAGTGCTTTGGATGTGCACCGCTGGAGGGGAACCCGCCAGGGATGATATCCCGGAACATGATTGTTGATACCGCTTAGTGCCCTGAATTTTCTTTTTTCTGGCTAAAACGATATCGTTCGAACGATGTCAAAAGCATGACGTTTAAACGATATTGTTTCAGATATCTGAGTGTGTAAACCCACCACGAGCCTTGATCTGTCATTTGTGGTTATAATGGATAAAGGGGTTGGGTAGCAGGGTGGCAGTGATGAGCAAAAGGCAACCAGGGGAACAAGCCTGTCTCTTATACTAAGGGGTGCATCAAGCCCCCCTGCCGCCTGAGCCATATAGAGGACCGGGGGGTGCGGGGTGCTAGCAGACTTCAGCACCGCCACCCCTGTACCTGTAGCCTTGGGTGAGGAGGGGGGGGGGGTTAGCAGCCTTCAGCCTCCCCGCCGCCCCTGCTGTAGCCTACAGAAGTAGATTCCACCGCCATCTTACCGCCGCCATCTCGCAGAGAGCCAGCTGCTGCTGCTGCCGCTGCCCCCTTCTCTAATGCCGCTCCCCCTGGCTCCTGCTGCTGCTTGGTACTCAGGGCTCACACTGTCCTGCGGCCCTGCTTAAACTAGGGGGCCCTAGCTGACCCTGTTTCCAGAAGTACCTCTAAAGGTGAGGGTGTCTTCCCCAGCTCCTGACCAGCGCTAAGCTATAACCCTCTCACCTCCACCCTGGGACCGGGATAAGAAGAGCATCTGCCAGGAAGATGGCAATCTCCATGAATGTACAAGCCAGAAAGCTTCAGCAGAACAGCACACTGCATCAACACAGCACATGTTCTTTGCAGAGAAAGAACTCTATCAGCTGATGGGTCATGGGACTCCTTAAAGGCTGGGAGAATGGAAAAACCTGATCACCTGATACACTCGGGAACTGGTACTGCAGAGCCACAGAAGTTAACCCTTAATATACTAAAAGATATCAACTCCATTTAACTACTGCAGAGCAATTTAGCGAGACTGCAAAGCAGCCTACACGTGACAGGATCCTAAAATTCATGTGCAAAACTCCCCCAATGTCGGATTAGAGGGTTGATTTTTGATAACATTACTCCTCAGGTTCCAATTCTCTAATAACACTTGGGAAACACCCTGGGTGGCACACGGTCGTGGTCAGGGTTGCCAACAGTCAATAAAACCCTGCAGAGTCTATAAAAATAGGACATTTTTTCTCTGCTCATAAAAAAAAGTGACGAGTCTGTGATTTTTATGAAGCTAGAGGAGTTTTTACAGATTCTCACTTTTAATTATCATCATTTTACACTTTATGGTGAATGATCCTAATGCTTTTTACTATTATGAGCCTAAGGTGTGTATCACATAAAATCTGAAAGATTTACTATGGTCCGCAAAAATGTTGGCTGCCCAAAGTTGTTTGGATAAGTGTCCGGAATAATAAAGAAAAAATCATAAAATAAAACTTGGGATAGATTCGAAAAGATTTGTGATAATTGGCTCCGATCCTCCCATTCAGCAAACCTGGCACCATCAGTGTCCTATGATGAGCCCCCCTTTATGTAAGGATAACCGCACTCACGGGTATCAGCTCTGCAGACAACTCATTGGTTATTCCCATGATGAAGTGTTGTAACTTCTGTATACCGTACAGTTAGGCTGTGTTCCCACTGTGCGTTTTTGGTGCAGAAATTGCCTGCATATTTTTAATGTCCCTGCCATTAACTTGCCCGTTTTTGGGATGTGTTTTCCCCATAGACTCCATTCTAACTTCCAGAATAAAGCACACAAATTGATTGGTATTCCCACAGTGCGTATGCGGTGCGTTTTCCTGCGATTTCCAAAACAAAAATGCACCTATACTCACCCTCCCCAGAGATCCCACCTTGATTCCCGGTGATATCTTTATTCCAAGCATTGGGAGATGTGTCTAAAGAACCTGTGGTTTTTGGCCAATCAGAAGCTGACCATGTGACTCAACCTGTCAGATGGTCAGCCTCTGATTGGACGAAAACCACAGGTCCTTTAGTCACTTCTCCCAGTGTTCGGAATGAAGATATAACTGGTCACCGTGGGCTCGCTGGAGGGTGAGAAACTGTCTGTGTGTCTGTCTGTGTGTGTCTTTATGTGTGTCTGTCTTTGTATGACCCTTTAAATGTGCTGTGTTTTTGTGCTGCATGTGCGTCAACGCAGCACAAGTGTATTAAGCTTCTTCTGCTTTGGCTGCGTTTGTGCACAAGCAGCACAAAAATGTAGCACAAAAAAGAACTGTGGGCACTTAGCCTGAGGGTGGGTTCACACATCCAGTAATCATCCTTTAGATCGGATCATGCACAATCCTTTGTGATAACACAACTTTTTTGTCCGGTTTGAAAAAACTGATTTCTGCAGGATCTTTTTTTTTTAACATTGGAGACTATGGAGAACGGATCCAGTAAGTGATCGCTATTTATCCTTCCATTTGAAACAAGAAAAAAAAATGGATCCTTTACAAATGAAAGAAAAGCAGAGGCTAAATAGCAATCAGTTACTTGGTCCGTTCTCCATAGACTCCAATGTTAAAAAAAAACCAGATCCTGCAGAAATCAGTTATTTAACAAAGGACAATGAAGTTGTGTTTGCACAAAGTATTGTGCTGTATCCGATCTAACGGACGATTACTGGACAGGTGAACTCAACCTTAGTGTGATAAAAATATTTTTCCTTATATTTGAGTATCATTGGAGTATCACAACTTTTGCCATTGTAAGGGTGGCTTCACACTGCGGTCCGATCCGGTCTGGGGCTGTCAGGGGTGACAGCCCCGGACCGGATCTGACCGCAGTGTGAAGGCACCCTAAGTGATTGCAATTTTTTCTCATGATGAGCTTTACCCAAGGAAACACTAAAGGTACCGTTACACACAGAGATATATTGCTTGCAACTCACTGGTTGCAGTGAAATCATGGACACATTGTTCCAATTTGTTGCCGTGTACAAATGGAATAATATGTCCATGATTTCACTGCAACCAGTGAGTTGCAAGCAATATATCTCTGTGTGTAATGGTACCTTAAGGCTGCCTTCACATCACGATTTTTGGGCATCCGAGTGAATCCGTGTCAAATTGGATACACGGATGTGATTTTGCCACCCATGTATCCCTATGGGGCTCGGATGTGCTCGGATGTGTCTCTATTGCCATCCGAGTTAAGCACAATCCGTAGCTTTCCGATTTAGTCCCGGAGCCAAAATTGTAGCCTGCTGCGATTTTGGTGTCCGTGACTAAAATCGGACACCACAGATCCGTGATGTTCCGTAGGAAGATACAGTGGGAGCCTATCGACATCGGATCAGTGTCTACATGGGACCTGATGTCGGCTCCGTGGTTATGTACTGAGCATGCCCAGAAGCAGTGCTCAGTACATAACCCTCTCTCCCTGCATCTTCCCTGCATCTTACCTGTCTCTCCCTCCTCCATTTCCAGCAGGCTACGATTTGCCATCCGATTGAAGACATCCGTGTGGATCCGAGGCTGTCCGGGGATCCTGCGAAAACAAGGACAGCCCAAAATCCTGATGTGAAGGCAGCCTAAAAAACTTTCGACTTTGCATCTTTCCATTGGAACTGATTACAGGATTGTAGACACCAGTGATGCTTATTAGTGGACACACCTTGACTTTTCCGTCCCTTTTGTCACGTTATTTTCAGGGGTACCATCATTTCTGTCCAGGCTTATTTCATGAGGCTCAGCCTCACCCGTGACTACCGTGAAGGGCTCCACTCCTGGATTTGAGTTACAAAAACTGATGTGATAAACTGACCAAAAACCGAACATGTGAACATAGCCTTAGATTAATGTTTGGGCATGGGGGCCTTTGGCGTCATATGATTGAGTTGGTAAAAGTTCTTCCACGTTTGCTCCCTACCGACTGACAAATGGTCCAATTTTGTAATCCAATTAATAATTAACCACCAGGACCTATCAGTCGAGTGTGCAAGTATTGCAATCAAGTATCAGGTGATCAAGTATCAAGTGATCAAGTATGAAGTGATCAAATATTGCAATGATCAAGTATAAGGTGATCAAGTATGAAGTGATCAAGTATGAAGTGATCAAATATTGCAATGATCAAGTATCAGGTGATCAAGTATCAGGTGATCAAGTATTACAATGAAAAAAAAGAGTGATTGTGTTGTATATTTTCTCTTCGTTGTTACTTTGCTTTCATAGATAATGTTCTCATTTCTCCTTTCCTGTCATTCTCAAAAAAAATCCTTTTAGTAAGAGGGTCCTCTGCCGCTCTGAGCCAAGGTCACCCTGTCATTACATTGCACTGTTCTCACACATCAAACTGCTCTGACACGAAAACTAAAATGCAACAAAATGAGCAAATTCTGTCTAAGTCCATAGACGCATTTACAACCCATCTAAGATATGAATACCTAATTATTAAAATCATCTGGTAACGGTGCCTGTGCGCGTTGTGGTTAGAGCTGCTCATTGGAGAATGGCGCTGGATAACCACACATTGTCACGGTGGTGGGAGATGTATTCCAGCCATGCAGTCAGTTACTGGTCCCAGCTTTCTACAGACAGCAGTGAATAAAGCTGAAAACTGAACATTACGTTTTATACAATTGGTAAGTACCTTGACAAATTGTTTGAATCCATGAAGAAAGAAGATAAGACTGACTCTCTTGTCCAAATTAGCTCACTGATAGATTCTCAGTTAACTCTTTCTACAACTATCATTGGACAGTGCAACACAGAGAGAGGCTACAGAAAATTGTGAAAGTTGATTTGCAGCCAAAAATACATGGATTTAGGATAATAATTGAAAGAGCCTCAGTGTGCTCCTTTAACACATACAGGATGGCTATCAATCAATCAATCTATCAATCTATCTATCTATCTATCTATCTATCTATCTATCTATCTATCTATCTATCTTATCTATCTGTCTATCCATATATAATATAGAGGCTCCTGGCTGGATACATATGTAATATAGAGGCTGCGGGCTGCATGTATGTAGTATAGAGGCCTCAGGCTTTTTCATATATATAATATAGAGGCTGCAGGCTGTGTTTCTCCCCCCTGTGAGCTGTCTCTCTTCCTCTTGATAGGGGCCCCTCTGTATTGTGTTTCTCCCACTTGACAGGGGGCCCCTGTGCACTCCCCCTCCTGAGTTATCCTTTCCCCCTTACCCTAGGTGATGAGTTCAGCGTCCGACTGTTGTCAGGTTATGAATAAGCTGCCAGCAGAGCTGTGTAACTATACCCAGCAGGGACCAGTGACATCATCCGCGGAGCTGCACTGATCTCCTTCAACACTTGGTATAGTGACACCGCTGCCGGCTTATAGAAATACATAAGCCGCTGCCTGCAGTCAGACACTGCACTCATTGCACAGTGCAGGAGGGAGGGAGCAGTGTAATAGCAGGGCAGGGGACACCGTCTGGTCAGCATCGTGGATGGTGTCCCCGACAGTGAGTGGGCCCCCTTGGACATCCAGGTCTCTGGCACTTGCCAGGTGCTGATGCCAGCCCTGCCCCTGGAGAGGTCACTAAACATGTCCTTTAATGTATGGAGCGTTGTAGAGACCAGATGCAACAATTCAGTGTCAAGGGTATAGTTACCTTTTAGCTTTCATGTCTACTGCTATATTACTGATCCATGTATAAGAATACACAATGGTACTACGGTGCCTACATTTGCCTCACATTTACTACAAACATACAGGCAATTAACTGTGGCCATCTCCATTTCATGTCACCCTGGTAGGAGCAGGGGTTAGAGTTGCAAAGGGGGGTCCTCCTGGTTCACCTGAGAAGGCGAATAACTTTTAAACTCTCATGATACTTGTGTATTCGAACTCACAAGCTTCAAAATATGCCCCTGGGTCCAGGTCTCCTAAAAAGTAAGTATTTAAATTTTTTGCCATAAACCAATAGTACAGAAGAAAATAAAAAACTTTATAATATATCTTATCAGATAATTTAGCTTGATCATTCATTCTTGGTTCATGAGTAACATTTATAAAATCAGTGAAGAGAGACTTTCCCATTACCAGGATAGGAGCTGACAGTGGGTGCTTTTAAAATTCTATGTACAGGGAGGAGCTAGAGGAGATGACAGTTGGTGCTTTTAAAATTCTATGGAGAGGAGGGAGCTAGATGCTGACACAGACATTCAGCTATGGGGAAAATGTGCCAGCCATGGGGGATGAGTGCCATCAATAGGGGACGTGTGCCAGCACAGGAGGAAGTGTGCCAACCATAGGAGACGTGTGCCAGCCATGGGGGATGTGTGCCAGTCATGGGGGACGTGTGCCAGCCATGGGGGACGTGTGCCAGCACAGAGGGACGTGTGCCAGCAATAGGGGACATGTGTGTGTGTCAGAGTGTGTGTGAGTGTCAGAGCGTGAGTATCAGACAGCATGAGTGTAGAGAGTGTGTGTGTGTGCTGAGAGCATGTGTGTGTCTGAGAGCGTGTGTGTGTCTGAGAGTGCTGTGTGTGTGTCTGAGAGCGTGTGTGTGTGTGTGTGTAAAATGAAGGTAGACCCCTTTGGGATCATCAGTATACAAGGGGTCCAGCATGGGGGACATTACTACACTATAGGGCCAGGATGTGGACATTAACTACAAAAGGGGATCAGCATGGGGATGTCCACATTGTGGCCCCCATAGTGTAGTAATGTCCCCCACATTACAAACTATGGGGGCCAGGATGTGGACATCCCCATGCTGATCCTTGTAGTGGACAATTATACATATCAATGTGGGACACCAGCTGACCATGAGTGGACAAATTTATGGGGCCAGATGGACCACTACAAAAGGGGATCAGTGAGGAAATTACTCACTGTGGGGCCAGGACGGGACATCACTGCAAAAGGGATTATGATGTGGACATTATACAGAAGGGATCAGGAAGGGATATTAGTACAAGAGGGGGACCAGGATGGGGACATAACAACAAGAAAGGGACCAAGATGGGGACATTACTACTAGAAGGGGATAAGGATTTGGACAGTACTACATTGAGCAAAAAATTCTGGTATTACTAAAAATGTCACTTAATCCTACAAGCAATGCGGCCCCCGATAAAAATTTTATGTGCGGCCCCCAACCCAGCCGAGTTTGAGAACCCTGATTAGCCAGTACAGTTAATACTCCTAGAATACTGTACTTTTGTCATTTTAGGGCATACATTTTTTGACATACAGTAATTCCATAAATTCTTCTATATCTTTTTGACTAACAATTCCTGCCCCTTCTCTCATGAATGAACTTTCTATGCCATTTTGACAGGTGTTAAACAAAGTCTCTTTTCTTTATCCTTAAAGCGCGCACTCGCAGCACCTGAGATGAATCCAGCCAGTTCATTTCTTTCAGCTTTTCTTCATTAACCTGTGAGTAATTTTTTTTCCTTAAAGGATCCCTATGCTGAAATCGATAACCAAGGCTAACCTGAGCCGAGTTGAAAAAAATGAAAAAATGCGCCCAGCTTTTACAAGAAGCTCAGTAAACTGTGGTTTCTTCTGGTTGTTCAGAAATGCAAAAAGTTGCATTTAGCGAGTAAAATATTCTAAGATTATAGAAAAATATTTAGCTGGCTATTAGCAGATAATGGATATGCACAAAGGCAGCAAACAGTACTGCACAAAGTTATAAAGAAAGTGTATCATACATATTATAATCTTTATGTAGCACCTGCTGTGGAAGCTAAGTATAGAATGTCACACACACACTCACCTCTACATACTGTATATTGATTCTTATGCCGAACTGCTGAAAACTACAATTCCCAAGGTGCCTTATTTCTGGCATCAATCTAGGGGAGGAGTAGGAGCAGGAGGAGACAACAGGAGGGATGGCTGAGTGTGTTGGAGAAGGAGGGGATTGTACTCTGTGTGTGATCAGCCATCTTGGAGAAGTGAAAGTGAAAAGCAGGTGCTGCGAACTGAAGCTGCTACTCTGTGTGATTGATAAACTGATTTATACAGCACAGGAGAAACTGTGGATAGGAGCTGTCCCCTTACAGGTTTCCCACTAAAAGGAGGATTTAGCCTGCTGTTCCCCTTCTTTTCAAACAACTGAACTCTGAATCTGCAGTCTGTAACTCTGTAGAAAAAAGGTCTGCAAAAAGGAGTGAGTAGCATTGCTGGGACCGTGAGTTCTACTGCTAGAGAAATGTACTTAAGCTATCTGTAAGAGAGTGTTCCTGGGACTTGTAGTTTTACCATTTAAGAAGTATACTGAAGCTAATTACAAGGCCATGCTAACATCCGCAGCAGCTGGGACCCAAATTCGGGACTATGTAATTTGCCAGGCTGCAGCCATTTGTAGGTGAATTGTAATTAGTTAGGAGTGTGTCATATGTTAAAGCGGAAGCATCACCTGTAACATTTCAGGTTATTGGAAAATGCCTCTGATACTTCTGTAGAATGCTGCTTAACATTACCTATTCACTGTTACTTGCTGTTCTCCCTGCAATTGCCACTTATCATCCTCCTGTAAATAAACTTGTTAAGATTTCTAACCTCATCTCTTGTGAGTATGTACGGAGTGTGGACAGGGGTTTCCCAAGTCGACAGCTAGCAGAAGACAAAAAGACTTCTGCATTCCGGCCCACGGTGGCGGATTAAAGGGCGTTACATTTATAAAGTAGAAATAATTATTAACTTTCAATTCAGGAAGATTTCAGCAGGTTCATTATCATCAGAGGCAGGTAACACCTTTTTGCACCGTGGTAAACCAAATAAATCACAATAAGAGATGGTTACAACTCCCCCTGTTTTCCCTCTCTTCACAATGACCTTTGCACTCGCTCATTAGAGTCTCAATACAAAACACAGGGTCAGATTCTGACCATTGTTGCTAATGTAAAGTGTTATTTCCTGAAACAACTGGAAGTTAAAGTCTAAAATAGTCCCAGTGGCTGGTGTAAAGTGGCAACATTTCTATTTTTCTTGTTTTCAATACAAATTATGATATGTAAAAAAATTGACAAAATAAAAGAAAATACTTGAAAAAAAACAGTTTTAAACAATAGGTCATTTTTTGATGACATCTTCACTTTAAGGTATGTTATCATTGGACTTTTTTATTTTTATTTTTCCAATTTTGAGGGGAGACACTTCCTTCATGTACAGTCTTTACCGTCGCATGGCCAACTCTGCATTCACCTAATATATCCTCTGCATCCCTCAAGTTCAGTGTATACATTAGATACTACATACTTAGGCTGAGGAATGTATATTAGATAGGATATATGGTGGCAAGGTATATAGTATATACCTCAGCCCCAGTATATCCTTTCTAATATATATATACTACAACACCATATATCCTATCCAATGTATAAACCTCAGCCCCATATATCCTATCTAATGTATATACCTCACCCCAAGCCCCATGTATACTATCAAATATATATACACACATGGTCAAAATCTTCTGTCCTGTCCTTTATACTGGGTGTAACCCTCAGTATCTGTATTATTCTGTACATATACACTGCACAGTACCACTTCTCCTGTTCTGTATACTGGGTGTAATCCTCAGTATCTGTATTATTCTGTATATATACACTGCACAGTACCACTTCTCCTGTTCTGTATACTGGGTGTAATCCTCAGTATCTGTATTATTCTGTATATATACACTGCACAGTACCACTTCTCCTGTCCTGTATACTGGGTGTAATCCTCAGTATCTGTATTATTCTGTATATATACATTGCACAGTACTACTTCTCCTGTCCTGTATACTGGGTGTAATTCTCAGTATCTGTATTATTCTGCATATGTACACTGCACAGTACCACTTCTCCTGTCCTGTATACTGGGTGTAATCCTCAGTGTCTGTATTATTCTGTATATATACACTGCACAGTACCACTTCTCCTGTCCTGTATACTGGGTGTAATCTCAGTATCTGTATTATTCTGTATATATACACTGCACAGTACCACTTCTCCTCTCCTGTATACTGGGTGTAATCCTCAGTATCTGTATTATTCTGTATATATACACTGCACAGTACCACTTCTCCTGTCCTGTATACAGAGTGTAATTCTAAGTATCGGTATTATTCTGTATATATACACTGCACAGTACCACTTCTCCTCGCCTGTATACTGGGTGTAATCCTCAGTATCTGTATTATTCTGTATATATACACTGCACAGTACCACTTCTCCTGTCCTGTATACTGGGTGTAATTCTCAGTATCTGTATTATTCTGTATATATACACTGCACAGTACCACTTCTCCTGTCCTGTATACTGGGTGTAATCCTCAGTATCTGTATTATTAGGTATATATACACTGCACAGTACCACTTCTCCTGTCCTGTACACTGGGTGTAATTCTCAGTATCTGTATTATTCTGTATATATACACTGCACAGTACCACTTCTCCTGTCCTGTATACTGGGTGTAATCCTCAGTATCTGTATTATTCTGTATATATACACTGCACAGTTCCACTTCTCCTGTCCTGTATACTGGGTGTAATCCTCAGTATCTGTATTATTAGGTATATGTACACTGCACAGTACCACTTCTCCTGTCCTGTATACTGGGTGTAATTCTCAGTATCTGTATTATTCTGTATATATATGATGCATCCCCAGGCTATGGGGTACTCAGAAACCGGGCTGGTGCTGTCTCTCTGGTGACACCTAACAATGGTGACACTGTGGCACTATGACTCTGGGGTGCCACATTTACACTGCACAGTACCACTCCTCCTCTCCTGTATACTTGGTGTAATCCTCAGAATCTGTATTATTCTGTATATATACACTGCACAGTACCACTTCTCCTGTCCTGTATACTGGGTGTAATTCTCAGTATCTGTACTATTCTGTATATATACACTGCATAGTACCACTTCTCTTGTCCTGTACACTGTAATCCTTAGTATCTGTATTATTCTGTATATATGCACTGCACAGTACCACTTCTCCTGTCCTGTATACTGGGTGTAATTCTCAATAGCTGTATTATTCTGTATATATACACTGCACAGTACCACTTCTACTGTCCTGTATACTGGGTGTAATCCTCATTGTCTGTATTATTCTGTATATATACACTGCACAGTACCACTTCTCCTGTCCTGTATACTCGGTGTAATCCTCATTGTCTGTATTATTCTGTATATATACACTGCACAGTACCACTTCTCCGGTCCTGTATACTCGGTGTAATCCTCATTGTCTGTATTATTCTGTATATATGCACTGCACAGTACCACTTCTCCTGTCCTGTATACTGGGTGTAATTCTCAATAGCTGTATTATTCTGTATATATACACTGCACAGTACCACTTCTACTGTCCTGTATACTGGGTGTAATCCTCATTGTCTGTATTATTCTGTATATATACACTGCACAGTACCACTTCTCCTGTCCTGTATACTCGGTGTAATCCTCATTGTCTGTATTATTCTGTATATATACACTGCACAGTACCACTTCTCCGGTCCTGTATACTCGGTGTAATCCTCATTGTCTGTATTATTCTGTATATATGCACTGCACAGTACCACTTCTCCTGTCCTGTATACTGGGTGTAAACCTCAATAGCTGTATTATTCTGTACATATACACTGCACAGTACCACTTCTGTCCTGTTGTCAGAGAAGCGGTACTTGACTTCAGGATTTTCAGCATTTAAATGTTATTTAAATTGATTATCCCCAATATGGTGTCATCACTTCTCTTCTGTACAGGTGATGATTTTCTCTTCACTGTGGATCTGACCGCTGGGACCCCACAATCCTGAGAAACGTGGCTTTGAAGATCACCATGTAAATGGAGCTGCGATTGATTATTCCCTCTGCTGCACCATTCACATGTGTCTCTGCAGAAAACTCCTTTAAGAAAGTGATGAGGCTATGACAACGTAAAGGTACCGTCACACGGGGACATATCGCCGGCGATGTTGCCTGGGAACGCGGGAGCGCGCATCCCTGACAACATCGTCGGTGAGATGTCACACTGAGCAACTTACCGGCGATGTCGCCGGCTAGTTGCCGCAGCAACCCAGCAAGCGATCACTCGCAATGTTGTACATAGGCGGAATCGCCCGCAACATTGCAGGTGGCCGCGTTACACAGGGCGATCAGGCAGGATCGCCTGAGCAACATCGCCAGATTTCCCAACATTGTTGGGAAACCTGGTGATGTGACTCAGGCGATTCATCCCCTGATTATCGCCCTGTCACACGCGGCAATTCGCCGGCGATGTCGCCGCAACCTGGCCACGCCCCTCGGTTGCCGGCAACATCGCCGGCGATATTTCCCTGTGTGACGGTACCTTAAGAGCACATTTCACTGATTGGAGCTGATTGATGATATAGTGTGTGGGCTGGTGGGGCTTGTTTTCCAGGGCTGATTTTTGGTCCCAGACAGGCCCTGGTCATCAATACTTATTCCCAAACAATCCCTTTTATTTCTTTATACACAAATGCAATGGATTAAAGCCACCTACAAAGTGTCATCAAAATGAGCCAAAAAATGAGAATCTAGATTTTTCTTAAAGCATTGCACATCTTACTATAAATCAAATATAAAATGTGTTTGGAAGCAGCAATTCCGTCTTCAAAGAATGGTAGAGCCCTGACATCACGATCTTTTCCTATATAAAAAAAGCTAAAAATGGAATTTTAGTAAAGTGTTTTTGTAATCTTGACTCTTTTTAAGATTAAACACTTTGAAGTTTTATTTTCTTGTGTTTTTACTGTTTTGTGGCAATCTTGGAAGGACGTTTTTACAAAAGGAATCCTTGAAGTTTCTCTTATTTTCTTTCTTTTTTTGAAAAACATCTATCCTGAGTTCTTTGTTAGAAGATGTGCTCAGACTAAATGTATGTTTATGTTCAAACTTTTATTAAAACATTTGGATCTGCCATTGAGATAAAATGCCGAAGAGCCGGATTGGACTTGGTCACCTAAGAAAGGACAGCAAAAGTCCTGAAGAAGTCCCAAAAGTCACAAAAAGGAAATTTATCTTCATGAAGCTGAACTCCTCTTCTCTTGAATAGGAGCTGATCTGCAGCACCCACTATTGGTGTACATGGTGTACAGAACCGTTCCGTCAGTGTTTTCATCCGGCTAATTTGGAGCTGACAACAGCTAATTGATGGGGATGCCGGGTGTAGGACCTCCACTGACCCAATTGATGACCTTTTGCCAAGGATAGTTCAACAATATCATTAGACTAGACAACCCCTTAGAACAATCTGTGTTTAGAGCATCACAACAGCAATGACCACCATGGTCGTCATTGCCTCTTTAGATCCCAATATTAGGCCCAAACACTGATTCCCAGGAACATCTCTAATGGACACTTTACACGCGGCAACAGGAAGATAGAAACCGGCAGGTGTCGGAGACAATTGTACCTTTTACCTTCAAAACACCTTGCAGATACCTGAATTACACGCAGCCACTTCAAGGTGTTTTGAAGGTAAAAGGTACAATTGTCTCCGACACCTGCCGGTTTCTATCTTCCTGTTGCCGCGTGTAAAGTGGCCATTAGTTTGTACCTTCCTTGTGTCTCACTTGTTAAGACATAGGACAACTTTTTGCTCTTCTAACTTGAACTTTTAATCTACATTTAGATTCCTATTGCTAGGAGAATCTGCTGTCTATCTGCTCAATCCAGACCTCAAGACAGTTGTCACATAATTATGTGAAATAGGTTTAGGATTCTGTCGGATAGTGTGGAGGAAGACATGACTCTGACAAGGTATTAGGATTAAAGTCTGTAATGAACACACATGGAAACAGTTCAAATAGTTCAGGTGAAGCAAACTTATAGGAGAGTTCATAAATCGGGCAAGTGTGGTGCCCCACTGGTCAGGTGTCACAGTTGGGGTACTGCACCCATAGAAGAGTGTGTGGTTATCCCTGTCACAGTGGGAATGCAAGGTTTGTAGGAGGCTCCCATCCCCGCACTCCCACACTTGAGCCTAGGCAAATGGTTGAAGCCAAGTCCCTGGGGGAAGAGTTAGGGTAGGAGGGAGGTAGAAAAACGGGGAGTTTTAGTTTGCCCTGAGGAGAAGAAGAAAAGGGAGCCCCGAGAGAGGAAAGGGGTCACCGAGAGAGGGGGCCTGAGATAAGGAAAGGCAGCCCAGGAAGAGAGAGAGGGAACCCCCATACCAGAGCGCCCATACTCCGGGGGGAACCCTGGTCCACCACGGGAGCCGGTTTCAAGGACGGTACAGGGAGTCTAGCTCCTGAGCCACCAATACCGGCCGTAGCGGGTCAGTCTACCGGCCCGACACCCTGCCAACACAGCACTGCCACACCAGGGTCGCCCACTAAAGGTCGAGCCCCCCTTCTTAAGAGCTGGAAAGCACAGGGACTCAACAGCACCTCAACAGGCCTGGTAGTAAGGGGGTAGTGCAAGGACAGGAATCAGCAGCAGAACCTGGGATAGTCAAGAGAAGGCATATGACAGGAGTCTCCGAGAGATCTTGTAGCCCGCTGTGACTACCCGGCCGGCTACCTCACAAAAAAGACCGTTTTTAACTGTGAACTGCATTGTCATCAGAATTGTTCCAGTAAAGTACCTGGGTAGAGTGACAGAGTCTCCGTGTGTTGGTCCTATTACTGCATTGCTGATAATTTACTTCAACAGACTGCATCCCCATCATCGGGGCACTACTGCCCCGGAGGCCCAGCTCCACCTGCAGGGAGCTGTTCCATCCAGGCTGCGATACCATCGCCCTCTGGAGGACTGAGGCGGCGCTGGTGTCCAGTCACCAGAATCTGCAGGTGGCGTCACAACAAACTTTATTTCAATTCCCATTTATACTACCCCTTTTTAAGAGCATAGCCCCCAGGGCACGGGTCTGGGCAGGCCACTAGTGACATCCCAACCTCAGCAAGGGCCCAGATACCCGAGTACCCCATATACCCTGGGGCGGCACACAAGTCACAATTCATTCACAGTGATGTCAAGCGGAATAGTGTCTTGAGTTCACACTGGAAGTGGCCGAATAACAGAACAGTCTAATAGCAATAGTTCATACCCAGGAAGACCTGAGAATCCTAAGTCTCTGAGAACACAGTCCTGGACTGCACGCAGTGCATAGAAGCTGAGTTCAAGTCCAGAATCATCCAGAGCGCTACAACTGCAATTCAGAAAACAAAACAGAAAGGCCACAGAGGAGCTTTTAGTGCAAACTGAGCTTACGTGAGAAAAGCAAGCTGGCAGGAACGGAGGTTGAGACAAACCCTTGGTAGAGCCGCCAGATGCTGGGAGACAAACAGAAGCAGGTGAAGTTCAGCAGAGAATCTGACTGCAGCCAGTTGGAAGAGCTGACATGGAATAGCTGGAGTTGGAGCACAACTGAACAAGTATTGGGTAAGCCAGAGATTCAACAAAATACTCAAGAAAGGCCTAGAAATCAGACTGGAGTTTAAGTAAGCAGGAAAGCATGAAAACATGGTCAGGGTGAGGTAGCAGGCACCATCTTGGATAAGGACGAGAAGACACAAGCGGTCATCTGAAAAAGCTGGAATCCTGACAGCAGTTTTCCTTGCGTCTCTGTAGTTGAGCTTTCTTGATTCTCAAATGCAGTACTAAGCTCTTGGAGTGAAGCTTTCTCATGTTGAGTGATTCAATTTGGTTTGAAAACACATCCTGTTCTACCCTTTAAATAGCTGTCAGAAGAACGATAGCTTGGCCAATTGTTTGATTAGCAGATATCTTTCCGACTCCTCCATATGCAGAAGCTGCGTTCTCCTGCACACTTTGTGAGAGATCTGTTGCCAGATATCTCTGCTGGTGACCTATCTTATCATCTGTTGGAGGACCCCAAATACATTAAACTATCATCCACACACATATATCCTTGATAGATCAACCAACGTTAGCCTAATGTGTATGGGGCCTTAATAGCCATCTGCAAAGCTCCAGCGTTTACCACTGGGTAGTCCATAACTTGCTGATTGCTGAAACATCCACCAATTTGGACATGAGGGCCCACAAGTGCTCCGTTTTAAAGGAACGTTGTCAAAGAATGTGAACTACAGCCCTGTTCGTCTATGGGATTGCTTAAGATTCCTCAACATATTGCACAGCTATCTCCTTCAGTCACATAGACGATGAATATAGGTAGGTTGCACATAGGTTCAGTGGCGGATCTGGTGCCCAGAGGGCCCTGGTGCAGCAGCTCATGGTGAGGAGCGGAGGGGGATTTGGTGCTAGCGTATGTCCGCGAGGAGCAGGGGGGAAACAGGGCGTGCTAACAGGTGACGGCGAGGAGCGGAGGGGTTCGCTGTGGGTCCCGCGGCTCCTACCTGCGCCGTGCAGTCCTGGGAGCCAGGGCGGCAGAGGAGGGGCGGGATCAGCCAAGGGAAGCAGGAAGCTTCCCTCGGTTAACCCCCTCTCCTCTGACACAGGGCACAGGGTCATGGGGTCGGCTGGGGGCCCCCCTGCAGGCTTGAGGGGCCCCCTAGCCGGTCGGGGCCCTGGTGCAGCTGAACCAGCTGCACCACGGTAGGTCCATCCCTACATAGGTTAAACATTGAATGCTGGAGCACTGTTCTTGGGATGCATGTAGTTCTGTGGTGTGACGACTTGCTAAGATATGTACACTGTTATCAGCTATTTTAGAATGACAAAAAGTCTAGAAATCTATTCACCCCCACCCCGCCCCCAAATTACTACTTCGTTGCAAATTTATGCAGTTCTGAGAAACTCCAGAAACTTTTCCATACATACGTAACTGGTGGTAACTTTTTTTCGTGGTGTGCCTCTAATAGCGTGTCTTATCATAGACATCATTACTCTGATTATTTTTACTTTCCTCTGAAAACACATATCATGCCAATGTAAGTATTCACTTATGGATACTCTGCCAGCATGTAACGAGTAGAACTTATTATCTGCCTGAAATCTGATAACTGGGGGGAAATTAACTGCGCAATCCAGTCTAGACATATACAGGGATGGGGGGGCACAAAGTGTGACAACTAGACATTTATAGAAAAGGGAACAAGAGAAGACAAGGTACATGGGAGCAACACCAGTTCAAGATATCAACAAAAAATTGTGTGATATATACAAGAGTTTATTAATGTGCAAAAAACCTTTTGGATAAAAACAATTAAAACTGTACGGGCCCCCCTATGCCCTTGTATCAGAGATAACAGTGACTATAAAATTGCAACAGTATACGGCACTGGATGATATATATACAGTAGAAGGACCCCGTAGGATAGGCAAATTGATATTACTGTATCAATTTACAATGAAAAGTGCATACGTCTTGAACTAGACATTTATAAAGTTAATATAAGTTAATAAAATAGGATCGGTATAGGCTGTGATATTTGTGACGCAAGTCAACACAGGCAAGTAGAAGCAGAATAGTCAAACGTCCAGGTCAGGTACCAGGGGAGCACGTCAAGAAAGAAGGGATAAACAGAGGCATAGTAAAGTCACGGTCCGAGGTGACAAGACAAGACAAAAGAATGGTCAAACACAAGCAAGATCAGGCAGCAAAAGATCAATTCCCAGAACACAGATACAAGAGATCAAACTAGCACAACAGAGCTGAAACTAATTGTATGAAGAAAATGATGGCACTCACCCCAAGATGTCTTCCAAGTGCAGGTTTTTATTCCAGGTTGGAATAAGGGTTACAAGTGTACAGGGAGGGAGGGGGGTGCGGAAGGGGATGACGCGCGCTCTGCTTTACGTGTATCACGCTTCAACGGGTTCAAGTTGGACCCGTTGAAGCATGATACATGTGAAATGGAGCGCCCGTCGTCCCTCTCCCTTCCTGTACACTTGTAACTCTTATTCCCACCTGGAATAAAAACCTGCACTTGGAAGACATCTTGGGGTGAGTGCCGTCATTTCTTTATACAATTCGTTTACGCAACTGTTTATATGACTTGAGCAACACCCCTTTGCTCTTATGCTGGTTAGAGTCCTTCAAGAAAACATTTACAGCCACTAGTGCCTGGGACATCTGTATTATATCAGAGCTGAAACTAAGACTGGCAGTGCTGTGGGAAAAGCTGCACAGTTAAAAGGCTGAGCAATTACAGGAGGCAGGGAACAGTGACAAAAACCCAGCACTTCCCATAATGTGATTGACAGCTCACTCAGAACACCAACAGCCTAGCATATCCCAGCTCCAGATAGGATGACTAAACTGTCAATCACCCAGCTTAGATTTACAGACTGCACACTACACATAGAGGACAGATAGAGAGTCACAGACTCCACACTATATATGGAGGACAAGTGGAGAGTGACAGACCGGACACTACACATGGAGGACAGGTAGAGAGTGACAGACTACGTACTACACATGGAGAGCAACGAGAGACCCTGCACTACACATGGAGGACAGGTAGAGAGTGACAGACCTTGCACTACCCATAGAGGACAGGTAAGCAGTGACAGACACCACACTGCACATGGAGGACAGATAGAGAGTCACAGACCTCACACTACATTTGGAGGACAGGTAGATATTACAGATCACACACTACACATGAAGGACAGGTAGAGAGTGATAGACACCGGACTAAACATGGAGGACAGGTAAGAGTGACAGAGGCTAGGGTCACACATAAGCCTTTGGTCCGTTTTTGGCATCAGTTTTTTGTTTTTTTTTTTCTAAGTCCAAAAACTAATGGAAAAACGGATTAGATGTAATAAACACCCTATCCATTTTTTTCTGCACCCAAAAACATTGCTAGGAACGTTTTTTGACCAAAAATATTGTTAGGAACGTTTTTGGGTGCCGTTTTAAAAAACAAATCCGTTTCTTTTAACATGGGGCCCTATGGAAAAACGGATCTGTTTTTTCTAGCATTTTTTGGCAAAAAATTACTAAGTCCAAAAAACGTTCAGGGGCACAGGAGGCGCAAAAATCACCCAAAAAACCTCCGGATTGGTCATGGAAAACACTTCCAAAAACAGATTGCTTTGTGTGACCCTAGCCAGACCCCGCACTACACATGAAGGACAGGTAAAGAGTCACAGACCGTACACTACACATGAAGGACATGAAGTGTATCTCTCAAATTTACCTATATGCACTATGGCTACTAATTAAGAGTTTGTACTGACCAACAGAGGAGTTGGTGAATACCTTGGTGAGCTTCATAGTCAGGCCTCCATTTCCCAACCCCCCAGAGGAGCTCCATATATATGGCTTCCACACAGCCTCTCTGTAGGAGATAAAGGGAACTTAGACATCCCAAACATGCAGCCATTTGGGTCTGAGGGACTCAGCAAAAACCAATTTGGACCCTTGGTCTCTTCCCATTGAAGGGAATGGAAAATGTGAAGGCAGAGAATAAGAATCAGGGGGTCTATTCTAGGGCGTGCATGCATTATTTATTCATGGTAGGGTATTTTTGCACGTTTTGTATACTGTTTTTGGTTAAAAAAAATGTGTTTGCAAGAAGTGAGATGTCAGTTCTCCTTTCTGTGTCATTTACTTGTCTTACAAGGGTAACTCCTCCTTGAGGCAGAATTATCTTCTAGGCAGCATCCGCCCCATGGCCTGGAACAGCTCATTTACAGAAAGTGATAAAAACTGATCTCATTGCTGATTGTATCAGTTGTCACTGGAGTCATATGATGAATAAATTGTAGCCATGGGAAGTATTTAAAAATGTGGAACCTTCATTTGTGATAGCCCAAATAAAACTAGATACAAAAATGGAACGCCTCACACTTTGTTTTCATGTTGTGCAATTCTCTTGCAATACATAGAAAATGTGAATCTGAATAAAGCATTATAGAAACATTCATAGAGAAATCTCTTGTTTTGGCAGGTTAAAAAACAACCCCACAGAGGAGGAATAAAGAAAACCCCAAATAGTGATGTCATGCTGCACACGTCAATCACCTGCTGCACTGATTTACAGAGGGTTAAATCCTGGTGGTTCGTTCCCTCTAAGGACATTTTACAGGCTTAGGTAAAATATATACCAAGATGAGGATAATGTATGCCAGGAAAGGAATCATATATACCAGGAGGGGTTCATATATTTCAGGAAGATGATCATACCTACTAGGATGAAGGACATATACCGTATATACTCGTGTATAAGCCGAGTTTTTCAGCACAGAAATTGTGCTGAAAAGTGCCCCCCTCGGCTTATACACGAGTCAGTGACGGCTGACTGTGTGGGGCCGGTGTCCGGGGGATGGAGGAGGCAGGGGGAGGCTGTACAATGAGCGGCCGGTCACGTGGGGCCGCTCATTAGTGCAATGCAATATGCACTGCATCCCCCTGTCCATCAGCGGCAGGGGGAGCCGTGCATATTACATAGCACTGTCAGTGCTCTCCCGCCCCCCTGTGGTAGTATACAGCAGCCCCCCCGTGGTAGCATACAGCAGCCCCCCCGTAGTATATACAGCAGCCCCCCCCTGTGAGAATACAGCAGATCCCCCGTGGTAGTATACAGCAGCCCCCCGTAGTATATACAGCAGCCCCCCCGTGGTAGTATACAGCAGCCCCCCTGTGGGTATATAGAGCCCCCCCCGTTGCTGCCGCACACCTGTAAAAAGAAGATCTTTCATACTTATCCTCCTGCTGTCACGCGATCATCCTCCGCTCTTCTTGCTTGCACCCGGCGTCCATCCACGTGACCGCGCACAAATAGTGACGTCATTATTTGTGCGCGGTCATATGGATGGACGCCGGGGCCCGGGTGCAAGCAAGAAGGAGAGCGGAGGATGATCGCGTGACAGCAGGAGGATAAGTATGAAAGATCTTCTTTTTACAGGTGTGCGGCAGCAACGGGGGGGGGGGCTCTATATACCCACAGGGGGGCTGCTGTATACTACCACGGGGGGCTGCTGTATATACTACGGGGGGGCTGCTGTATACTACCACGGGGGATCTGCTGTATTCTCACAGGGGGGGGGCTGCTGTATATACTACGGGGGGGCTCTATATACCCACAGGGGGGCTGCTGTATACTACCACGGGGGGCTGCTGTATATACTACGGGGGGGCTGCTGTATACTACCACGGGGGGGCTGCTGTATTCTCACAGGGGGGGGGCTGCTGTATATACTACGGGGGGGCTGCTGTATACTACCACAGGGGGAGGCACTGCTGTATACTACCACAGGGGAGGGGCTGCTGTATATACCACAGGGGGGGACTGCTGTATACCCACAGGGGAGGGGCTGCTGTATATACCACAGGGGGAGGCACTGCTGTATACTACCACAGGGGAGGGGCTGCAGTATATACCACATGGGGAGGCACTGCTGTATACCCACAGGGGGGGCTGCTGTATACTACCACAGGGGAGGGGCTGCTGTATATACCTCTGTGGCTGCTGTATACTACCACAGGGGGAGGCTGCTGTATACTACCACAGGGGGAGGCTGCTGTACACTACCACAGGGGAGACTGCTGTATACTACCACTGGGGAGGCTGCTGTATACTACCACTGGGGAGGCTGCTGTATACTACTACTGGGGCTGCTGTATATACCTCTGTGGCGGCTGTATACTACCACAGGGGGAGGCTGCTGTATACTACCACAGGGGGAGGCTGCTGTATACTACTACTGGGGGAGACTGCTGTATACTACTACAGGGGGAGACTGCTGTATACTACCACAGGGGGAGACTGCTGTATACTACCACAGGGGGAGACTGCTGTATACTACCACAGGGGGAGACTGCTGTATACTACTACTGGGGGAGACTGCTGTATACTACTACTGGGGGAGACTGCTGTATACTACCACAGGGGGAGACTGCTGTATACTACCACTGGGGAGGCTGCTGTATACTACCACTGGGGAGGCTGCTGTATACTACCACTGGGGCTGCTGTATATACCTCTGGGGCTGCTGTATACTACCACTGGGGCTGTATATACTTCTGGGGCTGCTGTATACTACCACTGGGGCTGTATATACCTCTGGGGCTGCTGGATACTACCACTGGGGCTGTATATACCTCTGGGGCTGCTGGATGCTACCACTGGGGCTGTATATACCTCTGGGGCTGCTGTATACTACCAATGGGGCTGTATATACCTCTGAGGCTGCTGTATACTACCTCTGGGGCTGCTGTATACTACCACTGGGGCTGCTGTATACTACCTCTGGGGCTGCTGTATACTACCACTGGGGCTGCTGTATATACCTTTGGGGCTGCTGTATACTACCTCTGGGGCTGCTGTATACTACCTCTGGGGATGCTGTATACTACCACCGGGGCTGTATATACCTCTGGGGATGCTGTATACTACCACTGGGGCTGTATATACCTCTGGGGCTGCTGTATACTAACTACTGGAGCTGCTGCTGTATATACCACTGGGGCTGCTGCTGTATACTACCACTGGGGAGGCTGCTGTATACTACCATTGGGGGGGCTGTATACCACACTGCTGGGGGCTGTATACCTGTGCTGGAGTCCACCCTCGGCTTATACACGAGTCAATAGGTTTTCCCAGGTTTTGGGGGCAAAAGTAGGGGGGTCGGCTTATACACGGGTCGGCTTATACACGAGTATATACGGTATACCAAGATAGGCCTATACAGTGGGGAAAAAGGTATTTAGTCAGCTACCAATTGTGCAACTTCTCCCACTTAAAAAGATGAGGTTGGTCTGTAATTGACATCATAGGTGACCTCAACTATGAGAGACAAAATGAGAAAACAAATCCTGAAAATCACATTGTCTGATTGAAAAGATTTTTTAAAAAATTTTTGTTGGAAAATAAGTATTTGGTCAATAACAAACGTTCATCTCAATACTTTGTTCTATCTCCTTTGTTGGCAATGACAGAGGTTAGACGTTTTGTGTAAGCATTCACATGGTTGGCACACACTGTTGCTGTATGTTGGCCCATTCCTCCATGCAGATCTCCTCTAGAGCAGTGATATTTTGGGGCTGTCATTGGGCAACAAGGACTTTCAACTCCCTCCAAAGGTTTTCTATAGGGTTGAGATCTGGAGACTGGCTAGGCCACTCCAGGACCTGGAAATGCTTCCTACGAAGCCACTCCATTGCCCTGGTGGACATATGTACAAGGATAGGGTACCTACATACCAGGATGAAGGACATATATACCAGGATGGTGACAATATAGACCAGAATGGTGGACATATATATATATACCAGGATGGGGATTAGATATACCAGGAGAAGGACCATATATACCAGGATGGGCCCATATATACCTGGATCGGGATCATATATATCAGGAAGGTGACATATATACCAGGATAGGGGACCTAGATACCAGGATGAATGACATATATACCAGGATGGAGACCATATAGACCAGGAGGAGAACCATATATACCAGGATGGAGACCATATAGACCAGGAGGAGGACTATGTATACCAGGATGGGGAGATATATATACTCGAAGGGGGGACATGCATACCTGGAAGGTATGATTTAAATATATATGTATGATGACCAAAACAAAATCGTGGCAGTTCCATGCAAAACAATAAAAAAAATCAAAAAAATTATATCCTTTTCTTGTTTTATTTTTTAGCACAGAGACATTACTATATGTAATACAAATCACTTTCATAATTCATACCCAGCGACTAGTTGCATCCAAATTTGAAAATCCCGAATTAATCCCCCCAAAAAACATATGATATTTCACATTATATGTTCACTTGTAAATGAAATGTCAACACCAGACGTAGCAGTACACCTACTCTTCCTGCCAAGGTGGCACAATAACGGGTGAGATACAGCCTCTTCCCTCAAAGCTGTCAGTATTTACAACAATTTGCTGTATATCGCCACATATGTGGCATCATAATGTTGCATTACAGTAAGGAAATGGGTCACGAAGGCATGGTGAACATGGCGGGGAGTCAGTATGGCGGTATATGCAATTGCTCCTGCGTCAATGGATCTCCTGTCAATGCATGGTAGAGTGTCACAATTTTTAATGATGTTTCCCCTTAAAATTAAAGCTATAATAAAGCTTATGGAAAAAAACGAAATGTTACAATATGGCACTCACTAGAGATGGCAACAAATACATTTAGTGTGAATCGAATTGGCCAGTAAGATATCCAAGAAAAAAATCTCTTCCACTCATCCCTCCTCGTTCCTCCACCACCGGTCCCTGGATCGACTCTTCTGTCTTCTTTCGTCCTCCTCTTCCATTTTAAGCCATTTCTGATCTTCAATTGGACTCGTGCCATCACATAGGATACTATGATCATCATTTATGTGTGTCACGCATCTTGTGATCGCCTGAGGCCTAGGGAAGATTGGCAATAGAAGAATGGAAAGAGAGGAAGTCATTCGGAGGACCAATAGTGGAGAAAGAAGGGGGAGGGCTGAGGACAGTTTAAGTTTTTTTACTCTTCCCATTTTCTTGGAATTTGCACTAGTTGAATAATTCTGATCCAGATGTTTGTGGAAATTCAGAATGAAGTCAGTTTGTTACAAATCGATTGGCTTCTCTAGTCCTCACATACCAGGAACCATTTGTAACACTTTGTCATGCCTCAGTCTCAGGACTCGATCTTGGGGCCTTTTACTCTACTTCCTTCCCTGCTGAGCCACAGCCTAGTCGGTCTCTGTCCAAATGCTGATGGTTCTTTTATCTCTGCTTGGCAGTTAGTCAGGTGTTCACACTTTCTTATGTTGTCTCTGTCCTATCACATCCAAGCTGGTGCTATTTATACTCTCCTTTCCCCAACCTTATTTGCTGGCTATATTTCTAAGTGGATTTCTGCTAAGAAATTCCAGCCCGGCAGCTAAGGGTTTTAGCCTTACAGATGGGGAACGAACAGATGGGGCGCTCACTTTAGAAAGACATAAATTCAGTACGTGCAAAAAAAGAGGAAATGAAGTGGCACTCACCATCTGGAAAATTGATGCTTTATTCAATCTTTAAAAGAGAAATGCTGGAGACATGAGGATGAGGGTGCTTGAAGTACTACAGCCATTTTATGTGGTGTCCACACCTCTTGACGTGTGTTCACCACATGAAATGGCTATAGTCCGTCACACACGCTTGAATAAAAGATCAATTTTCTAGATGGTGAGTGCCACTTCATTTTTTTTTTTTTTTTTTATGTTGGAGACATGTATTTTTCCTTGTTCTTAGCAAATGGTGGCTAAAATCATGTTTGATAGTGAGGTTGGTGCAACCCATCGATTCCTCCATGATGGCAGGGTGAAGTCATCCTTGTGTAGGTCATTCCTTCCAAAGGTCTTGCTGTAGAAGGTACATCTCAGCCTCACTGAACCTCTCTACTCAATAGATTAAACAACACATGGGTGGTGGAAGACTTGTTAGTTGTTACATATATACAATTAGGTCCATATATATTTGGACAGAGACATGTTTCTCATTTTTGTTCCGCACATTACCACAATGGATTTTGAACAAAACAATTCAGACGCAGTTTAAGTTCAGACTTTCAGCTTTGATTCAGTCGACTGAACAAAATGATTGAATAAAAATGTGAGGAACTAAAGAATTTTTTAAACTCAATTCCTTCATTTCAGGAGCTCAAAAGTAATTGGACAAATGAAATAATTGTAAATAAAATGTTCATTTCTAATACTTGGTTGAAAACCCTTTGTTTGCAATGACGGCCTGAAGTCTTGAACTCATAGACATCACCAGACAGGGTGTTTCCTCCTTGTTAATGCTCTGCCGGCTGTTACGGAAGCGGTTTTCAGTTGCTGTATGTTTGTGGCCTTTCTGTCTGAAGTTTAGTCTTTAACAAGTGAAATGTGGCTCTATTGGGTTGAGATCTGACTTGGCCATTCAGGAATATTCCACTTCTTTGCTTTAATAAACTCCTGGGTTCCTTTGCTTTATGTGTTGGGTAATTCTCCATCTGTATTATGGAATGCCAATCAATCAGTTTGGCAGCATTTGGTTGGATTTGAGCACACAGTTTCTCTGAAAACCCAAGAATTCATCCGGCTGCTTCTATCCTGTGTGACATCATCAATAAACACCAGGGACCCAGTGCCACTGGCAGCCATGCATGCCTGACCATCACTGCCTCTGCCGTGTGTAACAGATGATATGATATGCTTTGAATCATGAGTTGTACCAAGCCTTCACCATACTTTATTCTTTCCATCATTCTGGTAGAGGTTGATCTTGGTTTCATCTGTCCAGAGAATGTTCTTCCAGAACTGTGCTGGTTTTTAAGATGTTTATTAGAAAAGTCCCATCTAGCCTTCTTATTCTTGAGGCTTATGGGTGGCTTGCACTGAGCAGTGAACGCTCTGTATTTACTTTCATGCAGTCTTCTCTTTATGGCAGATTTGGATATTGATATGCCTCTTGGCTGTTGTGAAGGAGATTGGACTGCATGTTTACCTCTCAGCAAAGTCTTCAAAATGCAAGCACCACACCTCAAATCAGCTCCAGACCTTTTATGTGCTTAATTGAGAATGAAATGATGACAGAATTGCCCATGAAGCAGCCTTTGAATCTATTGGCTAATTACTTTTGGTACCTTTAAAAACAGGGTGGCACATGTAAAGGAGCTGAACCTCATAAACCCTTCATCCAATTTTAATGTGGATACCTTCAAATAAAAGCTAACAGTCTGGCCTTTAGGTCCCTGTCCATTATATAACTATGACAAGAATATGTTTCAGAACACAGGTAAAAAAGTCAAACTTTGTGCCAGCGTTCAAATATATATGGTCATATTGGGGTACAAGAGCGTCAAAATTTGACAATTTGCAACTATTTCCACTTCTACCTCTGCACCTCTATATTATTGAGATCATTACAGTTCCAGATACTTTCATCGACATACGACAACACTATTTAGGTGCAGGAGAAAACCTATTCTACAGAGCATCCTTGGCATCAAGTATCTTATTTTGAAGGAAAAATAGTCCTTACAGGGAAATGTAATGTAAAGAAAAGCAGCTGAAGGAGTCAGTACAATAATAAATTAGGCAGTCCCAATTTATGGTCTTTATCATAGGAGACCCTGTGGCTAAATGTCTTTCCGACCTCATTAGTGATACGTATACAAATGACAGTTTCTGGCTGGGAGAGGTCGTGATTTTCTCAAGCTGCTGGTAGAAATGATGGAGGAAGCATTTCCTTGGACGAAGAAGCTGAGATCCAATGTCTTAACTAAAGAACTGTACTATATCTTGGAAGGAAATTATCCAGATCATGAAAACAATTAACTCTGTTGTTTCCCCCTCTGTGTAAGCTCTGGGGGCTAGAAGTGAGTTTCTCCTTATTCTCCAGTCGGGTTAAAAAGTTGCGGCGCCGCTTACAACTATATTGACTTATCTGGGTTAATGCCAGTCCAATTGGAGAAAACAAAGCTATTGCTCTAGTAAAAATCTCTCACTTTTGTATCATAGATACACCTGGAATCCTGAAATTAAAAAAAAGGGTCGCGGATGCAGTACTGGCACACCCAAGTGACGGTTGTGTCAAGATGACGGCTGCATGCTACTGTCACATCACACACTTTGTCAATGCGCATGATGTCGCCATGCTTGGACATTTGGTCCGCTACTGCGCATGACAGGGTGAACAAACATGTGGAGGCGTGAGTTCACATGCAGCTGCCATGTTTGTACACCCAGTTATGCGTAGTAGCGGACTAGATGTGAAAACATGGCGGCCACATGCACATTGACAAAGTGTGTGATGTCACAAGCCAGCTCCCATCCTCACTTCACTGTTGTCGCCCTCCAAATAAAGGACGCCACCACCCCAGCACCACAGAGCCCGCCCCAACCATGACATCACTGCCCTCTTGATGCGATGGCATCGGGCACCCATCTAGTTACTTATATATTCAAGGTTGGACTGAGCCATTTGGGGAATTTCTGAGGTCTTATGGGCAAACAAGGCAGAGAGACCCCTTCAAGGGTTATCTCCAACTCCACAAGTTATTAGGTATTCTGATAAGGTAAAGAATATTTATACCGTGTTAGCCAGTAGATAGGAAAATATATTGCAATCTGAGAGTCCTCAGTGGTTGATACCTTTAAATGGCTAACTGAAACGATGGTAAAGGCCTGCTTGTCTCTTTTCCCTCAGTGAAGTCCCCTGACTTATGTAAAACTAGACCTGACCTCTTCTATGTCTCTCTCTCTCTCACCCGTGTCATAGTGTCGAGAACCTTTGTGTGGGCTATCTCTATAACTTCTCCTGCGGTTCCTGGCTCCCCTGATGGTTGCGTTACGGGTGTCCAGGAGACTGGAGTCTCCTCGGTGAACCAATGTTTTCTGCTGGGCTTGATGCTCTCCTACAGACTTGGACTCTGGTGTCCGGGTTGCTTCATGGTGTGAGCCAGTATGGCTACTCTGCCCCCAGTCTGCTCCTTTACTCTGTCTTCCTCACGCCTTGCCTTCAACCTCACTCTCAGGCCCTCACACTGGCTAGGCTGGTCTACTGGCTCGGGCCTAGCACGGCTTCAACACACCAAGACGTCTTCCTCAGTACTGCTCCTTACTGAACTAGCTAACTCCGCCCCAACCAGTATTTATAGGGGATCTTGCTTAAGGACAGCAAGTGGAGCTCCCCCTACAGGTCTGGGGTGGAAGGTATTGTATGTAAGGGTACCTACTGTGGAAATCCATCCATGCTTTAGGTGGTTCTGTGGCTACCTGTAATGGCAGGGCGCCACAGATACACCTTTGTCAACAATGAACAAGTTTTCTGAAGTTGTCACGGAAGAAGTAAACACTCTGTTTACATCACAGGCCTCTCACAGTTCTGTGAACGTCTTCATCAGATGCACAGTGATGACCCGACAAATCTTCTTTCATTATTGCGAACATATGGAAGTCAGATGGTGCCAAATCTGGACTGTATGGAGGATGTTGTACGGTGGTGATCTTTCTTTTAACCTATTTGGTAAAAGTAGATAGATAGATAGATAGATAGATAGATAGATAGATAGATAGATAGATAGATAGATAGATAGATAGATAAATAGATGTTATAGGAGACACTTTGGGTGCATGGAAGGATAGATTATCTGTGCTGGATTCACAGCTACATTGCTTAGTACTTATACTCTATGCTTCTTCTGAGGCTGCACAGAGAGGTAGAGGAGCATGATTACCTCTTTTCTGTGTGAAGTGTATAGGACACATCATAACACCACTAGCTTAAAGACAACTTAATATTGGAGATAGATCCTGCAGGGAGGGTGGTGATATTTCCAGGTACAAGTTAATTAATGGACAGGAGTAAAGTTATTTCTCATGTACACAGACTCGACAGCTGGCGCTAAAGAAAATCTGAGATCTGAAATGCCTTTAATTTCTAGAAGGATAGAGTGAATGGTACAGTTTTTGCATTTGCAATGTGACCCTTGGGGGGCCCTAGATGCCAGTTTTTTTTTGCTCGCTTTCCTTGCTTTTCTATAGACAGCGCTGTATATACTGTAAATGAATATATCTGTACGATAAGCAGAAGTTGGATTTTGCAGCAAATACAGCATCAGAGGGGATGTGTGTGGAGAGCTCACTCACCGCCTGTCTCCTACTGAACACTTGTCTTCTGAGGATTAATTGACACATTTTGAAAACTTGCTCAAACCAAGTAGAAGGTGAATGACGCTCCTTAGATATAAAGATAAGATGTCTTGTCTGTCAGTCACCTCTACAAAGACCTTCCCTTGTGATTTATGTGACTCTGAAGATGTGTTATGAGAAATGATAGATAGATAGATAGATAGATAGATAGATAGATAGATAGATAGATAGGTAGATAGATAGATAGATAGATAGATAGATAGATAGATAGATAGATAGACAGACATACAGACAGTGGGGAATATCAATATTTGATACTCTACTGATTTTTAAAGTTTTACCACCTACAAAGAATGGAGAGGTCTGTAATTATTATCACAGAATCTAAAAATAATCCAGAAAATCACATTGTATGACTTTTACATAATTAAATTACATTTTATTACATGAAATAAGTATTTGGTTACCAACCAACCAGCAAGAATTCCCTCTTATAGACCTGTTAGTTTTTCCCCCTACTTTGCACTCATTAACTGCATTAATTGCACCTGTTTGAACTCATTACCAGTATAAAAGACCTCTGTCCACACCCTCCATCAATCACACTTCAACCTCCCCACCATGACAAAGACCAAAGAGCTGTCTAAAGGCCCCGTCACACAGTGCGATATTCCAGCGATCCGACCAACGATCCGACGTGGCCGGGATGGGACATCGTTATTTGATCGCTGGTGAGCTGTCACACAGCCAGACTCACCAGCAATCAGCCAGTCTGCGCCCGACACCTGATGGTTGTTGGGATCGGTCAGGGTGCCAGGCGCAGAATGGGGATCGTTGGTAGTTGCTCCCGATGCAAGCGTGACAGTGGCAGACCAACAACGGAAAAATTATCCTGACCATTTACCAACAATCAGCGAGCTGATCGCTGGTCGTTGCTCCATGTCACACGCAGCGGCTTCGCTATGAGGTCGCTGCACCATCACAAAACCGGTGACGTTGCAGCGATATTGTTAGCGATATCGTTGCGTGTAACGGGCCCTTAAGGCTGGTTTCACACAAGCAAATTTTCAATCCGTGTCCATCCGTTTTAAAAACAGATAGCCAGGGATTCATTATGACCTCCCATGTTATCCTATGGGCAGAGGTTGGTCCTAAAGTGGCCATCCGTGTGTCAATTTTTTTCACGGATCCGTTTTTGTCTATTTTTTCATGCATCCACAATCGGAGACTGCTCCGATTTTGGGCTGCCTTGAAAAAGGTGGAGACAAACAGACACGGATCCGTATCTGTTCAATTGAAATACCATGGAGCTCTATGGAAAATGGATCCGTGAAACAGATCCGTTTTGCTGTACTGAGCATGCTCAGAAGCACGGTACAGCTCCTCCCAGCCCTATCTCTGGCAACTGATGACGGATCAGCTAAAAAAAGGCCCGTGGCCCTCAGTTGGCATCCGTTTGCACAATCCGTGCCTGTCCATGTGGTTCCTTGAAATTCAAGGATCCATACAGACTTGCACATTTGCTAATGTGAAAGCAGCGTAAGGACACAAGGGTCAAAATTGCAGACCAGCACAAGGCTGGAATGGACAATATCCAAGCAGCTTGGTGAGAAATCAGCAACTGTTCGTGGAATTATTAGAAAATAGAAGAAACACAATATGACTGTCAATCTTTCTTGGTCTGGAGCTCCATGCAAGATCTCGCCTCATGGAGTAAGGATGATTCTGAAAAAGGTTAGGAATCAGCCCAGAACTACATTGGAGGACCTGGTCAATGTCCTGAAGAGAGCTGGGACCACAGTCTCAAAGATTACCATTAGTAACACTGTACGAAGTCATGAATTAAAATCCTGCAGGACACACAAGGCCCCTCTCCTTATGCCAGCACATGTCTAATCTGGTTTAAAGTTCACTAACAACCATTTGGATGATCCAGAGAAGATATGGAAGAAGGTCATGTGGTCAGATAAGATCAAAATAGAACTTTTGGGTTTTCAACTCCACGCAGCATGTTTGGTGGAAAAAAAAGGATATGTACAACGCCAAAAACACCATCCCAACCATAAAGCATGGGGTGGAGACATCATACTTTGAGGGTGTTTTTCTGCAAAGTGGACAGAATGACTGCACCATATTGAAGGGAGGATGGATGGGGTCATGTATTGCAAAATGTCTACCAACAACCTCCTTCACTTAGTAAGAGCATTGAAAATGGGCTGTGGCTGGGTCTTTCAGCATGACAATGACCCAAAACACACACAACTAAGGAGTAGCTCTGTAAGGCTGGGGTTACACATAGAAGTTCGTTTTTGGAAGTGATTTTCATCACCAATCCGTTTTTTTATAGGGTGCTTTTTGAGCCTCCTACACCCCTGAACGTTTTTGGACTTAGTCTTTTTTTCATTATTTTTCCTTAAAAACGCATGTGCGTTAACGCATGCGTTAATGCGAGTGGCTATATATGCCATGCGTTAACGCATGCGTTTCCCATAGGGCCCCATGTTAAAAAAACGCTTGCGTTTTTTAACTGATGCCAAAAACGTTGCTAGCAGCGTTTTTGGCTCAAAAACGGACAGAGCAATGTTTTGAGGTCCAGAAAAAAACGGACAGGGTGTTTATTACACCCAATCCGTTTCCTGTCAGTTTTTGGACTTAGAAAAAAAAATTAACAAAAATGAAGCCAAAAACGGACCAAGGGCTTATGTGTGACCCCAGCCTAAGAAGCATTTTAAGGTCCTGGAGTGGCCTAGTCATTCTCCACATCTGAACCCAATAGAAAAGCTTTGGAGTTGTGCTCAAAAGTTTACAAACCCCGGCAGATTTTTTGCTTTCTTGGCTTTTTTTTAAGAGAATATGAATGATAACAAAAAATATTTTTGTCCACTAATGGTTAGCCACTGACATTTCTAGATTGTGAGTTATGGGGAAAGCAAACGAATTGTCAATGGATTTAAAAAGTAATTTGAAGTGTATAAAACAGGAAAGGGATGCAAAAAGATATCCAAGGAATTGATAATGCCAGTCAGCAGTGTTCAAACTGGGATTAACAAATGGAAAATCAGGGGCTCTGTAAAAACCAAACCACCATCAGGTAGGCCACGAACATTTCAGCCACAACTGCTAGGAAAATTATTTGGGATGCAAAGAAAAACCCACAGATAACATCAGCTGAAATACAGGAGTCACTGAAAGCTAGCAGTGTGGTTGTTTCAAGATACACAATAATGAAGAAAAATGGGCTGCATGGTCGAGTCGCCAGAAGAAAGCCATTACTGCACAAATGCCACAAAGTATCTCGCCTACAATACACCAAACAGCACAGAGAGAAACCTCCAAACTTCTGGAACAAAGTAATTTGGAGTGATGACACCAAAATTAAACTTTTTGGCCACAGCCATAAATGCTACATTTTGCAGAGGTGTCAACAAGGCCTATGATGAAAGAAGCACCATTCCTCCTGTAAAGCACGGAGGTGGATCACTGATTATGTGGTAATGTGTGAGCTACAAAGACACAGGAAACTTGGTCAAAGTTGAAGGAAAGATGAAAGCAGCATGTTGTCAGCAAATACTGGAGGCAAATTTGCGCTCATCAGCCTGTAAGCTGTGCATGGGACGTACTTGGACATTCCAACATGGCAATGATCCAAAACACAAGGCCAAGTTGACCTGTCATTGGCTACAGCAGAACAAAGTGAAGGTTCTGGAACGGCCATCTCAGTCTCCTGACCTTAATATTATTGAGCCACTCTAGGAGAACTCAAGTGTGCAGTTCATGCAAGAAAACCCAGGGATTTACAGGAACTGGAGGCTTTTTGCCAAGACAAATGACCAGCTTTACCATGTGAGAAAATAAAGAGCCTTATCCACAACTACCACAAAAGACTTCAAGCTGTCATTGATGTTAGAGGGGGCCAATACATGGTATTAAGAACTGTGGTATGGGAACTTTTGATCAGGGTCATTTGAATGTTTTTGGTTGTCATTATGAGTTAAAAAGAGAAAACACAGTAGTTTGGCAATAAATGGCTTCACCCAATCACTAACCATGAGTGGAAAAAGTTTTTGTGTTATCATTCATATTCTCTGAGAAAAGGCCAAAAAAGCAAAAAAATCTGCCGGGGTATGTAAACTTTTGAGCACAACTGTAGATAGATTGTAGGAGACAAATATATATTAGATAATAACTTATACATAATGCTAGCACTGTGCATTATATTAATACCTTTCAGATGTCTTATGTTGTGGGAGGTAGGTGAGTAAGAAACATACAATTGTATATAATGAGATCCAGTTGTAAGCTGTATTATATATTTTTATACAGCAATATTTCCCTTTTATCATTTTCCGTGCACAAATTCAAGATTTAAATTGTTGTGATGAACAGAGTTCTTTAACCCTTTGCAGTTCAGCAAGTCATTCTTTATAGAAGGTCCACAGCCCTTCCGCTAGGGTTGTCAACTGACCGGTAACTGCCAGACCTGCCCTGATATTACTGTCAGGAGCAAGTGATGTAACTTGAATCTCATGGACCCCAATGCAAAAGGTCCTACAGGGGCCCCCAATTATTGCAAATCTTTCATAGCAATAGTCTTTTTCTATGTATGCCTTTGTCAAAGTAAATTTCTGGGGCCCCCCAGGCTCCAGGGTCCGGGTGTGATTGCCACCCCTGCACCTATTGTAGGTGAGGAGGCCACCCGCTTCTGGCTTTAAATTTTCACCAACAACATTATGAAGAAATACTGTCTGTTTGGGAACTTAACTCTTAAATGGTGATCAGGCATATCTTTGTTGCTCTGCCTGATCATTAACAGTGATTTCAGCCATGAAGACTTTTCTATTCTTACCACTAGGATGGTGGAGAAGTAAGCAGAAATGCAACATTTCAAGTACACAAGATCAGATTGGATCCAGTCTTTGTCATATTGACCCTAAAAACTCAGGCTCATATGTCTGTCACATTCATTATGTGTGTTAGATACTTTTTAAGATTCAGTGATAAGATAGTTTTTTTTAATATCTCAAAAAATTTTACACCCTTATCCTTGATGCAACCTCCATATTTGCTAAGGCACAAAGAAGAGTGTAATACCAAGTTACTCCAGTAGTAGCCGCTGCAGGAAAAATGCAACTTCTCTAAAGGTATCTTTCAGTGGCATAACTACCGCGGTCACAGCGGTCGCGGCTGAGACCGGGCCTGCCCCCTAGGGGGGGCCCCGAGCTCCCCGGGGAGCCCAGCTGCCCGAGCCTCCAGCCGCTCGCCGCGACAGCGATGGCACCTGAAGAGGAGCGGAGGGAGGACTGGAAGTGACAGAACACACTTCCTGCAACCATGCAGCACTGGGGCCCGCGGGTCGGTAGTTACGCCACTGCTACCTTTACACACCGCAACTACGGTGTAGCAACTGAGAGGCAATCGTGATTTCCGTCACGGTTGCCTTGAAATTACTACGAAATTGCGGCGTGTAATTGGGGAACCCGGTGGTGATTTTCGAAGTTGCTCCTGGTTGCGGTTTCAGAGCATTGTTCAAAAACCAGAGACAACCCTGAAGGTGAATTGCCCTGGTTTTGGCGTGTGAACGGGTGATAGGGATGGAATCTGCATCGCCTACTAATTTCCCAGAGGCGTGCCACAGCGTGCTGGATACCGCGCCCCATCAGTGATGATTGGTGGGGGCTACTGTGTTACCATTGGCTGTCCCTTCACAGGGCGACATATTGGAAGAGCTGTCCATTCACACTACACAATTGCAATAGCGTCATGTATTAACCAGCCTTCCTGTGCACCCTGGCCAATCAGGACGCTATTGCATTGGAAAATGATTGTATTTTTTGTATTTTGGGCGCGGTGTAGCCGAGTTTGCCACGCCTATGTGTTCAAGCACAGGTACGCCCACATTCCCCTAGTGATTGCAGCGTGTGATGCGGCGTCGGGACTCAACCGGATGTTTCCCGCAGGTTCTGTTTCAACTTCCGGGGAACCACGTTCCCTTAGGTTGACGACCCAATTGCGGCGTGTACATGCGGCATCGGCGATCGGTATCAACCGTCAAAAACGTGCACGTGCATGTTCGGTTGCCACCGATCGCCGGTGATAGTTGCGGTGTGTAAAGGTACCTTAAGTGATTATAACTGATCATTGGGGTTTAGCGCAATTTAGGGAAGGAAATGGTACTGCCCCTTTAAGCGTAATCAGAAATAATAGGAGAGATTGAAAAAAAACACATTGTAATACTTTGATTTTCTTTCTGTGACTCACTGATTTATTGAGAGATTGGCTTTGCGTTGACTGTAAATCCTCATATGGATGAGTAACAGGTGGACGTCTATTGTCTGCGTCATTGCACAAAACAAGGCCAGAGACGAGGGAAATATTGACATGCAGGGAACAAGAGCGTGTGCTGGCTTCTTTCCAGAGCTACAATGTAATTACCCATATGTGCCATGAATTCGGCTGCATTTTGCATTAACCCGTTATAAGCCAAGCTAATCTGGACTTTACCAATCCACCAATTTCTATTTAATTATTTAAATATTTTTCTCCTTAATTTCAAGGGTCAGTGTGAGTTATGTCCCCGGCCCCATATATTAATAATTATTTATGAGGCCACAATTTGGGACATACTGTAAAAAGCGTTGTGTTGAGGTGTAAAAGGGGTTTGCTTTTACACTATGGGGGAAGAAACGTTTTACGTTGCTCTTATATTGGTACCACTGGGGAGGGACGCACAGATGGACTTACTATTCTATGGGGGCACAAAGAGGAGTTTTACTATTGTACGTGGGCCACAAAAGAGGACACATGCACTGATACTTTATGGGGCCACAGTGAGAGGGTCAGAAAGGGAGACATCATTACTGTAATGTATTTTATTTCATTACTCTTTGGATACTGTTACTGTGTCAGACACCAGGGCGGCGCTATACTTTCTTCTTCATCCAGTGCAGTGTAGAAATGAGGAGAATGCCCTAGAAGTGATCAGCTATAGATATCTGTGTGTTACATTCTGCAAAGATGGGTCGCGAATGGAAAAAGTCATAGAGGTCTGGAAACAATATTAGTGCTACCACTGTGGTTTTTGTTAAAACACTGATCCAGCCTTGATATTTTTTCCAGTGCCAAAGTGGTGCTTTAAATGTAACCCCCTCTTCCCCATGTCATATACTCACCCTCCACTGGCTGCATCGGTTTTTGGTGCCACTCTGGTCCCGCTTCGCCATGTTGTGCCTTTAGCTTCTAAATAACCGGAAGTCAGAAGTTACATCAAACTCTCTCTATCCAGGTCTATGAGAGCCAGAATGAGGTCTCATAGACTTACATTGAATTGTGACCTACGGTGCGCTCCAAGAAACACTGGAGCTGCCAGCACATCACAAATCACTGGAGACCGACCGTAGCAGCGCTGCAAACGGATGAAGATGGCGGCAGATCAGTATAATACAGAGGGCAGGGACTTAAATTCAAAGCATGACTCCAGCTGGGAAATAATAAAAAAAAAATGCTGGAGTGGTTCTTCAATGTTTATGGTGGTATTACTCAGTCACTATGTGGTTGTAATATGTGGGCTGGTCACAGTGTGGTGGAATTCGTCAGAGGAGGATGTAGGTTTTCCAGCATCTGGGTCAAGAATGCAGTTTGCCCCCCACATGTTGTTTGAGTATTGATCATGTGACCACTTACGTGATTTGCACAGTTAGGGCTACGTGCCAACGAGCTGCTCTTCATAATTCTTTTAATGTTCAGTGGAAAAGTAAAGCTCCTGTTTCATTGAGAGAAGCAGGAAAAAAAGCTAATAAGTATGAAACTCGCTTATAAGTGGTCTTATGATGACTGCTGGAACCAGAAAGAGCTAAATCCTTACAGTGAGTATATTACAGGTTGTTAGGATTGGCATGCAACAGTGCTCATTTTTATAATTAAAGGGCATGACCAGGTGTGTGATGAAAGTCCGCACTCACTTTAGGGGACTGCACAATTCTGAATTCTCACAGCTCTTATGCAGCACACTTTTTGGGTCCTCCCATGCCGATGGCAAGAGTGGACGGTCATGTAAGTGCAAGTATGGGATTTGCATACTCTTGGCCACATTCCGACTACACACTTAAAGTCTCACTCAATTGACTTGTATTCAGCAATGTCATGCTTGTCTGGTTGGCACATAACCACATGTATGTAAATCAAATACTTGCGATCTCATCACCTCCAACTTTCCAGAGAATTTTGGCAGTGTACAGTGAGCACACTGTAGGAATTCAGAAGTCTGTAGTCACATAGAGTGACTGTAGACTTTCATCACAAACTTGGACAACACCTTTAATAGTCCTAACTTAAATAAAAACCCTTAGCTTGTCAGGTGGCACAATATTTTATTAATATAACCATGTACTGTATAAATTAATCTAACAAGTTATGTATTATTATATATGCAAAGGATCATAAATATTAATACCACAAGAATACATTACCATAACCTACAGCAGTGCAGAAATACATCACCAGAATCCCCATCAGTACAGAAACACAGCATTAAAACCCTTATCCATTTAAAAATGCATCACAAGTATCACCATCTATATCCAAATATCCAGTGAGGAAATGAGCCTGCACTTCAAACTCCTCATAAAATTTCAATTTATTTTTGATTCAGGTTAAAATCAGATTTCCATTGCACGTAAAATCATACAAGTCAGTACATCATGATTAGGAGAAGTGTTTCAGCTAGATTGTAGCCTTATTCATGATCTCCCTCAGTACAGAAATACATAATCAGAATCACCATCAGTACAGAAACACATAACCAGAACCACCAGCAGTACAGAAATACATCACAATAACCACTATCGGTACAGAAATACATCACCAGAACCACCATCATTATAGAAACACCTCAGCAAAACTACCAAAAGTACAAGCACAGTGCATCACAGCCCCCATCAGTACACATCACAAGAACAAACATCAGTACATAGTACATCAATTGTAATGTCAGGTCAGCCCATATACATTTGTATTGCATGAACCTACAACTCTCCCTATGTCTTTAACAATGGTAAAGAGTACTGGGAGTTGTTGTTATTAGTCATCATCACGCTGCAGACCATACCTGAACCACAGTACTGATGAGAATTAGTCAGTATCACAAATAAACATTTACATCCAGGTACTTTATAGATGATGTTTTATATGGTCAGAGTCGTTTTCCTTCTTTTCTTCTTCTTGTCCAGACGCCATGATGACTTTTCACATCCACAGCTCGCATATTCAGACTTCCATCTTCTCTTCTGCAGCATATCATGATACAGTGCCCTTAAAAATAGGTGAGTAATTATAACACCCTTGAATAAAAATATCTGCCCAATGCTGTGTGTCCGAATAAATAATTGCCCCTCACTATATTTTCTGCACAAAATATGACACACACACTGTCCCTCATATGGTACATGCCCTCCACACTGTCCTCTCCTTTCAATATTGGGCCCTCTCATCACACTGTCCTATCACATTGTGTCCACCACTATATTGTCCAGTCTCTATACTGGGCCCACTTATTACACTCCCCCTCCTCTCAAATCCCCCCTGCTAATCATATTGTTACATATTTACCCATCACTCTCCATACTTTCTTCTAACACATTCCCCTGCTACCCATATTATGTCTGTACCCGTTCTATTCCCCTCACACCCATACCGTGTAGGTCTACATACCCCCTCTCATAGCATTTCATCATACATCCCCCCACACTTCTTATACTGTGTCCTCAAATCTCACCCCCTTGCTCACCATACTATGTTTGTACCAATCCTATCCCCCTTACTCCTTATACTGTGTCACTCCCCCTACTCTCCATGTTGTTTACTCATACATCCTCTCACTCCCCATTCTGTGTCAGCACCCAACCTCCCCTTCTCCTAATTCTGTGTAAGCACCCATCCCCCCATGCTCCTCCTTTTGTGTCCTCAAATTTCTCCACCCTGGCTCAACATACTGTGTCTGCACCCATCCCATCTCTCACCATACTGTGTCCGGATACCCACCCCTTTTTCTCCCATACTGTTTCCTCATGCATCTCCCCTTTGTTTTCCATACTGTTGTTGAAACCAAGGGGATTGTTGAGGATTCAACAGGTTGCAAATTAATGTGGAGCCAGAAATTGATTAATTCAATTTACTCAAAAAATATGGGAGAGAGGGTAGGATTTCGTATAGTAGAAACTTGATTCCAGCTCATCCAGTTGCTCTATGCTCATCCACCTGGGGCTCAGACCCTGACCTCGCCCTGGCCTCACATCAAGGATGATAGAAAAAAAAATGGAGTCTGGCTCAACAGGACTGTTTTTTGCTTTTCTTTTTCAAAAGAAAAAACAATGCATACAAAAGTAAAATTTACATAGTCGATATGACCCAGACGACGCGTTTCGACTGCAAACCAATGACTTCACACCAATACCAAGCCACTGTAAATAACTTGGAGTAGCACTGTGATTCACAAACGTATAGCAAACCTATATACATATACACATATATTTACACCCTAACAGGAGAGATATTCTGTTATCTCGCTTTTGGTACCATAAGAGTCTCTTTTAGTCCACCACAGGCCTGTGAAAAGCTGGCTGCAGCCTTTAGCTATCCTTAACGCCAAGAACCAAGGTTTATACTTTACGAGCTCAGGACTTACTATTACGGTGAAATCCAAAGGCAGAAAAGACCCGCAAGTCTCATCCGTCCCCAGGGGAAGCACAGCAGTCCTCTTCGGGGACAGGATCACCTCGACCAGCACCCACACACAGGGAAATCGTCCAAACTCTCATCAGTAATACTCAGGGCATTCTGCCGCCGAGCAATCCCCCCTCTTATAGCACATTAACTGCTTCTTCTTGAGATAAACTCCTTCTCGAACCAAAGAATCAGCACAGTCTCTATAAGTCCAGCCAGTGATTACCAGTGGAATGAAAGCTTGCCGCCACAAGTTTACACACCGTGGCTAACTTGTGTCTCTTGCTCTGATGCTCCCAGGCCGAGCCTTTTATACCGGCTGAGCAAGAGTCCTCCTGGTGACTAGAAGAAGCCACTACTACCTGCATTTTCTGTACACAATAAGTCACTGTGTGGCGCCCCACTGGTCAGGACGCTATGGAGGGGTACTGCACCCATTAAAGAGAGTGTAGTACTCCTGTGGCTGAGGAATTGGGATGCTGCATAAAGGACCCTCATGACACACATCCACGCACACCCTAGGTAGGGGACTATGGGTGAACCTGCTATAGGGAGGACCCAGTCCTGGGGAGGAGCGACAAGGTAGAAAAGTGTGTGGGTGGGATGAGCATTAGAGAGAGTTGTGAGTGGAAGAGCCGTCAGGACAGAAGGGGACCCTAGGGGCACCAGGTGTTGCGGTGCACCCGAATCCAAACCCGATACGATTACCGACCGGAGGGGTTCAGTCCCGGAATGGAGGACCGCCTCCAAGAGCGGTGCATGCGTCCACCCACCAAGCCGCCAAACCAGAGGCCCGAGCTTCTTTAGGAAGTCGTGGCAGAAACACGGCTCACCCAGAAAAAGGCACCGTATAGGGTCCCAAGGACTCAGAGAGGAGTCGCTCTGAAGGTGGGGATTCATGGGAACTGGCTTCAAGCTCTGCATGTGGGAGCACTGAGGGAGACAGGAGAGAGCACAGGAAGGGACCGGACAGGAACAGCAGGCATTCCACTGAGAGACCCAAGTGCGGCATCAAAATTTCCAGCGACTATCCAGGCCAGGCAGATCCGAAAGACTGTGGTTGTGTTGTGCTTTATTTGCCTGAGTCTGAGGAGCCGCCGACCGCAGCATGAGAAAAACCAGTGACAAAGGCCTGGTGTAGCTGCGTCCCTGTGTAAATCAAAAACTGTCTGCAACCACCATTAACTCCCAATGTCCACTACTGCCTTGAGGATCCCACTCCACCTACAGGGAGCGTAACCATCCCGCTGTTTCACCATCACCCCGGAGGTCTGTCCCACAGCGCTGGTAACATTACCGGAACTGTAGGTGGCGTCACAAATAATTTTTATTTTATTTACCATTGACTGTTCCCCTTTTCAGCGACCACCAGGGCCACGGGACCGGGCACAGGCCCCATGACATCTCCCGTGAACTGCAATGCCCGGGACTGGGTACTTCACGGCCCTGGGGTGGGTCAACTGCATGCTCTACTCTGTACACTCTCACACTGTGTCCCAACCCATCACCCCTCTCACTCCCCAAACTGTGTTCTCAAATAACCTCCCCTCCCATATACAAAAAATATTTGATATCTTCAGCTCCACTGGGTACTTACCATCAACGCTGTTTGTGCCTCTGTGGCACCAGTGAGTGATATCTGGAGGGTGAACAGATGATCTGATCCCGCTGCTGGTGTCACCCTGAATGACTGGAGAACAATTAATCGCTAGGAGCCAGTGCGCTGTGCACCAGCTGGTTTAGAGAATGGCCAAATCCCAATAAGGGGGCAACAAAATGCAGCCGGCAGGGAGACACCACAGACTGCCACATCAGGGGACTGCACTACCCAGGACAAATGCCCCACTTTCCCTCCTCCCCTCTGGATACACCCCTTTAGTTGTCCCTTGTTTGTTGTATTATTTGGTCACTATGTGGTGGCAATATGTGGTCTGATACGTGGCTCCTAACAGTTATTTGCTGTAGTGTGGGCCCCTAGAGTCAATTCCACCTGTGGGTCCAGGGCTTCCGAGTCCAACAATGATTTTGCATATGACTATCCCTGGGATTAGCTATTGTTCCCCTACAATGGTTGAATTATGGGTGATTTTGAATTTATTACACATAGTAAAATAATGAATGAGCATTATGAAGTCTGTATTTATGCACTCTCTATGTCTATGTGTTCACCTACTATTAATTGCATGTAATTAAAGTACTTTGCTTCAATTGTTCTTCTGGAAAGGATTATAATTATCTTTAAAATAATAAGGGGTTTTGTAAAAAATTAATTAAGAGAATGAAGGCACAACATAAATTTCAGCAGTAATTTGAAAGCTTTGAGTTGGAATCTTTTCTTAGGTATTGAGGATATTAAATATGTATTGTATACAGAATTTGTATTGTATACAGAAGTGGTGGTCTGGCTGTGTCAGGGCTGGTCCCACAAGAAAAATAATACCTGGTTAGTACAGATCCAATGTGAAGGTCATGAGAAATCTGGTGTAGAAATTTTATGTAAATTAGGCTTAAAGTGCACTTCAGGCGTGTAATTGTCATAGGAAAAAGCAGTGCAAGTGCATTGACACACCCTACTGCACTTCAAAACTAATAAGCTTTGACATTGTTACTTTTCTTGCTCATCATTCTCTTAAAAAAGTGTTGAGTGCACAAAAACACTCACAAATTCACCCTTCAGTCTCCTTTTCCTCATTCACTTATATATATACACTTATATACTATATATATAAAATATATAATATATGCTTACCTAAAATTGTCCATCATCCACTTCCGTCCGGACGGCCCCGAATCCCACAATCAACCGCGCCACGCTGGAAGTACGTCGACCGCCACATTGGAACATCCAAGTGATGGATGCTCCAATATCACACCTGCTGGTGGTACCAGCCTCTTGCGCAGTACCACCAGCGGGACACCGCCAGGATACTCACGATTGGACACCCCGCCGTAGCCACTGTACCCCCGTCACGATCCGCTGCTGGACTCCCACCAGAACCTGCCGTCGGACCCCGCTAGGACTTGCCACCAGACCCCCGCTAGGACCTGCCGCCGCCTGACAACATGTGCCAGATACCACTAATGCCTGTCCACCCACCTCCATGCAGTCACAGCCACCAGGAAAGCCCTCTGATGGCGCTGCACCCCATCTCCAGCACAGGCCACAAACCACGGTCTTTCCTGCCGGCTGTGACTGCACAGAGGTGGGTGGGCAGGCACTGGCGGGACACACACACCACACACGTACATACACGCTACAGACATGCATGTACACACATACATATATGTACTCACATATATACACAAATAGACATGCATACATATACAGTATAATGTCCCCACACGCACTTACACATGCACGCACTTACACACAAACACATACATACACAGACACATGCATACACAGAGTATAATGTCCCCACATACACACATAAGCATGCACATACATGCATGTGCATACACACACACAGATATACACATGCAGATACACACATTGCACACAAACATGCATACACACACAGTATAATGTCCCCACATACACATACACGTGCACGCACATACACACATGCAAGCACACACATATACACATGCCTACACACACAATATAATGGTCACACACATACACACATGCTGGTGCTGACCACTGAGCCTCCATCACTGAACCTCCATCCTACGCTGACCACCAAGCCTCCATCCTGCGCTGACCACTCTGCCTACATCCTGCGCTGACCACTCTGCCTCCATCCTGCGCTGACCACTCTGCCTCCATCCTGCGTTGACCATTCTGTCTCCATCCTGTGCTGACCACTGAGCCTCCATCCTGTGCTGACCACTGAGCCTCCATCCTGTGCTGACCACCGAGCCTCCATCCTCTGCTGACCACTGAGCCTCCATCCTGTGCTGACCACTGAGCCTCCATCCTGTGCTGACCACTGAGCCTCCATCCTGTGCTGACCACTGAGCCTCCATCCTGTGCTGACCACTGAGCCTCCATCCTGCGCTGACCACCGAGCTCCATCCTACGCTGATCACCGAGCCTCCATCCTCTGCTGACCACTGAGCCTCCATCCTGTGCTGACCACTGAGCCTCCATCCTGCGCTGACCACCGAGCTTCCATCCTGCGCTGACCACTCTGCCTCCATCCTGCACTGACGACTCTGCCTCCATTCTGCGCTGACCACTCTGCCTCCATCCTGGGCTGACCACTCTGCCTCCATCCTGCGCTGACCACTCTGCCTCCATCCTGCGCTGACCAATCTGCATCCATCCTGCGCTGACCACTCTGCCTCCATCCTATGCTGACCACTCTGCCTCCATCCCTCGCTGACCACTCTGCCTCCATCCTGTGCTGACCACTCTGCCTCCATCCTGTGCTGACCACTCTGCCTCCATCCTGCGCTGACCACTCTGCCTCCATCCTGCGCTGACCACTGAGCCATCGTTCTGTGCAAACCACTGAGCCACCGTACTGTGCAAACCACTGAGCCACCATAAAGTGCTAACCACTGAGTCACTATATACAGTGCTAACCACTCAGCCACCATGATGTTCTAATTCACTGAGTCACCGTGCACAGTGCTAACCACTAAGCCACCTTATACAGTGCTAACCACTGACCACCATACTGTGCTAACCACTGAGCCTCCATACAGAGTTAACCACTCTGCCTCCGTAGTGTGCTAACCACTATGCCACCATACTGTGCTAAACACTGATCGACCATTACTGCACCATACGTGCTAAACACTTAGCCACCGTACAGTGCTAACCACTGAGCGACCATATACTGCCACCATACTGTGCTAACCACTGAGCCACTATGCAATGCTAACCATTGAGCCACCATACAGTGCTAAACACTGAGCCACAATACAGTGCTAATCACTGAACCACAGTACATGCTAACCACTGAGCTACCGTACAGTGCTAATCACTGAGCCACCATACTGTGCTAACTACAGAGCCACCGTACAGTGCTAACCACTGAGCTACCGTACAGTGCTAATCACTGAGCCACCATACTGTGCTAACTACAGAGCCACCGTACAGTGCTAACACTGAACCACCATACGTGCAACACTGAGCCACTACAGTGCTAACACTGAGCAATATACAGTGCTAACCACTGAGCCACATACTGTGCTAACATGAGCCACTTATACAGTGCTAAACTGAGCCACAATACAGTGCTAACCACTGAGCCACATACGTGCTAACCACTGAGCACCATATAGTGCTAACACTGAGCCACCATACAGTGCTAACCACGAGCCACCTACAGTGCTAACCACTGAGCCACCATATACAGTGCTAACACTGAGCCACCATATACAGTGCTAACCACTGAGCCACCAGTGCTAACACTGACCACCAACAGTGCTAACCACTGAGCCACCATATCAGTGCTAACCACTGAGCCACCATACAGTGCTAACCACTGAGCCACCATACGTGCTACCACTGAGCCACCATACAGTGCTAACCACTGAGCCACCATAACAGTGCTAACCACTGAGCACCATACATGCTAACCACTGAGCCACCATACAGTGCTAACCACTGAGCCACCATACAGTGCTAACCACTGAGCCACCATACAGGCTAACCACTGAGCCACCTACAGTGCTAACCACTGAGCCACCTACAGTGCTAACCACTGAGCCACCATACAGTGCTACCTGAGCCACCATACAGTGCTAACACTGAGCCACCATACAGTGCTAACCACTGAGCCACCATACAGTGCTAACCACTGAGCCACCGTACAGTGCTAACCACTGAGCCACCTAGAGTGCTAACCACTGAGCCACATACAGTGCTAACCACTGAGCCACCATACAGTGCTACTCTGAGCCACCATACAGTGCTAACCACTGAGCCACCATACAGTGCTAACCACTGAGCCACCGTACAGTGCTAACCACTGAGCCACCATACAGTGCTAACCACCGAGCCACCATACAGTGCTAACCACTGAGCCACCATACTGTGCTAACCACTGAGCCACCAGCAGCGTTTTTGGGGGCTTTTGAAAAACGCATATGTTTTTTTAACATGGGGCCCTATGGGAGATGCATGCGTTAAGGCATGGCACATATAGGCACCATGCATCAGCGCATATATTTTTGGTGAAAAAATGACTAAGTCCAAAAATTTCCCAAAAACGTCCAGGACCTCAGGGGACACAATTGGCACCAGGATCCAGTTTTCTAAGGGCTTAAAAAAGCGCATGGGCATGTGTGACCTTGGTCATATATATATAAATGAATAAAAACAAGCAGCACCCAAAAACTCAAATTAATTCATGGCTTTACTGATCCAAAGGCAACATTTCAGCAGATTTCTTTGCCTTTGTCAAGCCAGTTTCTCAAGCCAAGTCAGACTTGAGAAAGGCAGAGAAATATGCCGAAATGTTGCCTTTGGATCAGTAAAGCCATGAATTTAATTTTGAGTGTTTGGGGTGCTGCTTGTTTTATTCATTTATCTACTTACGGCTTGGACATTACCTTGGCAGTTTTTTTTGTACTGGATTTAGATTGGTAGAGCTGCCAACGTTTGTTAATTACGATACATACAGTACATATATATTATATATATATATATATATACACAGTAAATACTACTGTATATATATATTAGTGGTTTGCTCACTGAGTGTGTTGAAGGGACACTCAAATGGTAACAGGATTGAGGCAAAAGGGCAGGTTTTGTCAGTAAAATAAAGTCTATTTGGTTTATTACACATCATAAGCCTCATGCATGGTACAGTCTATTAATATCAATTTAATATTTATGACATTGAGTCTGTTCCAATGGTGGGTACGCCCACCTGGCAGTAGTTACACAGTCTGTTACAGTGTCTCAGTGAAGGTATCACTACCTCCACTCACTGACCTCTCAGTCCACCATTCAAGAAGCTGCCTCTCTGGGATCATCGACTCTTGTCCGTTCCAGACCCTCAGAAGGACTGTCGCTTCCTGAACACAGAGAGACACTCCAGGATGTCCAGATATCCTTGGTCTCCTCACCACATGCCTTCCAGGACACCAGCTATGTCCAAGCATTCAGTCCTAGGTGCCTTCCAGGACAGTGGTGGCTGCAACACTAAGCGAGACCTGGTCTTCATAGGAATTGCCAAATCTATCGAAAGCTCTTCACACACATGGATTCTCCACCATGTGTTTCTGGCAACATGGCTGCTGCAAACCCAGAGGAACATGTGACCAAACAGGATGTTGGACTATATCCCACCTGTTCCACAAGAGACACACCTATGGGAGCAGTGGCGTAAATTCAGGCCCAGGAGCCCCAGATGCGAAAGCTCCAATGGGGCCCCCAATTACTGCAAGTCTTTAATAGTATTAGTCTTTTTATGTAGGCCAGAGGGACTTTTGGGGCCCCCCTAGGCTGCAGGGCCCGGGTGCGATCGCAACCCCTGCACCTATTATAGTTACGCCCCTGTATGGGAGGTTTCAGGTTTGCCAGACATACACATGTCCTTCTGCTAACTAGCAAACCTACCACTTGTAATGCACCAGTCCTTATGGCACCACAAGTCTCAGCATACATATGAAGCAAGCCTCTGCATCACTATATATACAGTATATATATTTATACATATGAAGCAAGCCTCTGCATCACTATATATACAGTATATATATGTATACATATTAGCAAGCCGCTGCATCGCTATATATGAGTTATCAGTAATATACTCAGACCTCCCTGAGTCTGCCCCTTTACCTAACTTTAACTAATGAGAGCAGCTTCAGAGGATTAATCCTTTGTTCTCAACAGGTTTGTTTATTTATAAAACTGCTTCAGGCTTATGCGTTATTTGCCGCAAAGAGTTTTCACCAAAACTTTTGTCTTAAAAACTGTCTGCAAAGTTGATAAAGTTTTGCCTAAATTTTTCAGCTTCTCTTGACAAGCCCCACCTACTTTCTGAAATTAGGCGGAGCTTAGCCTTTAGGTGGCACCATAAATTCAGCGTCTCTTACTCCAGCGCTCTCTTCAGTAAGACTGGCATTCAAAACACAAGTTTTATTGAATGGGGACCCTTCATTTCTAGTTTTATTGGAGAAGGAACAGAAAGGACAGTGAAAGGTTAATGTGAATGTGAAGTGACAGCGCGTTACACCGGCTGCGCCCTTCCTGACATATGTGTTTATAGAGAAGGACTGGATTATTCCCTCTGCTCATCCTTATACTAAATCCACCACAGCGCTGTAAAGTTGTAAAGTAAGAAAGTAGATGTCTGGGATAACACTATCACATTAGCTCGACAGCGTTCCTATCGGGCTCCCTGGAGCCTGTCAGTGAGCTGCTGTAGATGGATCCGACATTCTCAGAGAGCGCAATATTTATAAAATAACTCCTGGGAACTTGCTATCTACCTTACGGTACCATCCCTCGCCGCAATCTCGCCTAGAGATCATAAAGGCGATATGTCGCCTCTGAGCAATCGCCTTGAAATTGCCTCACGGTTTCGGCGTGTGATTGGGCAATTTCCCGGTGATAAATTGCCCCTCGGCCGTCGCCTGATTCCTGAACAGTGCTCAGTAATCAGCCGAAATCGTTATGGCGAGATTTCCATGTTGTGGCGTGTGATCGGGCGATAGTGATGGAAAGAGCGTCACCTAGGATTTCCCGTAGGCGTGCCACAGCATGCTGGAGTCCGCGCCCCGTCTGCGATGATTGGTGTTGGCTACTGTGTTCCCATTGGCTGTCAGTTCCCAGGGCGCCATATTTGAGGAGCTGTCCGTTCAGCACACACACATATTCAGCTACACAACCGTACACAAACACAGTTCAGTTAGGCGCGCCATAGAAAAGCGCAAGCTATGTCATCTGCGTGTATTAATCTGCGAGTATAGTGCCACATGCCACCTTAGATGTTGGCCTACATGGGTGCTATGGCCCACGAACTACAATCACCCTACGTGTGTGAATTTGGTGACGCTGATGGGTACATTATACTGTTCCCACTACGCCGGTGTCTACCTTGTTAGCGCCCTCAACTCTATTGTTACTGTAATCCACTGTAATGCACAAGGCCGCTCCTGTGCGACACTTTAGCGGCTCGAAAATGTGTGGCAGGAGCCACAATTGACGACTCGTGTATTTGTGCCAAATTCCGACAGACAATGGCGTCATGTATTAGCCAGCCTTCCCGAGTAGGCTGGCCGGAGTTTCAATGTGCGCTGGCCATAGAACTGATGTTTAAGGCTTCAGCACCATGGATAGCGGCGAGTACAGTACGCAATTTGCGTAAGCAGCAGGGTCAGCTCTTTATTGAGGATGCTGCCCTGCAATGTGCTTACGCACATTACGTACTGTAACTCCTGCTTACAGCGAGGAGCCACCGACTTCCATTTACAATATTTAACAGCAGACAAATAGCGGCGATACAGTAATAAAAGGTATTAACCCTTCACATGCCACTCTATTTGGACAACATGTCTCTAGGGAGGGTGGACACTCCCTGGAGACATGTTGCCCATATATAATATTAACATTAACCCTTTGTTCATCCCCACAGCCGCAGGGATGAACAAAGCATACGGCAAGCGGATTGCACATTATGATCAATCCGGTTACCGGATGCGGGTTTAGGAACACATTTTGAATGCAAAATGTGTCTGAAGGCACATGAGATTACTACATCCGGATCTGGATGCGGTAATCGCAATGTGCCTTCCAAGTGTGACCTTAGCCGTTCTGTAGATTTATTTCTGCATCAAACCTGCAAGGAGAAAATACTCAACGTGTGCAGGAGACTCCAGAATTCTCATGGACTTTTCTGCATCAGGATTCACTTCAGGTTTTGTGATAAATCTGCATCAAAAAACACATTGAAAGCGCAATATGTGCACGGAGCCTAAAAGGGGCAAAAAAGGGAAATCGAAATGGTGTGTGAAAATTTGGTGAAAGAAAAATCACAAATTTGGCCACATGGGGAGTGACAGTGGTCATTAACGTCAATGGCTTCTCGCGGTGTCATGTGTTCATTTGGTTTCAGCATTGGAAGAACCAAAAACATTTGTGGAGGAGCAGGAAAACTGTGGCAGGAGAGACAGACTTGGGTAGGGCATATGACAGGAGAGTATGATGGGTGGGTGGGGGGGTGTTTTATTTGAACCCCCTTCCCTCTCTTCCATTCATTAAGCTTTGTGGTTTGGGCAAAGATCACAGCATATGTTTTCATGTCAACTGGGGCAGAAACAATATTGTAGAGAATACGATCCTAGGTTCCCATACTCGGTCGGTGCCTCCTTTGGAACAGAGTGTTGGCTCACTTCCCCCTCTCCCCCCACAATTGATCACAGTGATCAGCTCCAATGAAACCTAACACTAATGGTACCTTTACACGCCGCCACAACAGGATGGATACAACCCGCTACAGGCTACAAATGTAGCTTGTCGAGCCAATATCGCCCGTAGTAGCGGCGTCTGAAGACGGGACGACACAGCCGGCTACAGATACCTCTGTATCCGTGCACTGCCCATAAACATATGGCAACATCGCCGATTGTAGCGAGCTGTATCGGCGTGTAAAGAAGCTACAGAAGGGAACTCTGGACACCCGGCGATGTTGCTGCAATGTGGCTAAGGCGTCACCCATGCTGCGTGATACCGCGCCCCTTCAGCGATCATTGGTGGAAGATGCTGCGTTACGATTGGCCCTTGCCTCACAGCCCTCCATCTTGGATGAGCTGTCCCTTCAGCACTACACATACGCGCCGTATGCACGATCAGATAGTAGTACAATTACGCGGACACACACTTGAACGTAAAATCATAAATGGCCCATGATCTACATACAGTGTGCACATCATATCAACATGAAAAACGAATAATGCGGGACACAGCGCACAAGTGTGTGTTACGTACCGCTCTGGCTTATTGCACAGCAGCTGCCGTAGAAGTGTTCCGGGTCTGGCAGTGCGCGCAGCGCGCACACAGATGCACACAATCCCATACCACAGCGGAGGAGATTACCCAGTAGACAGATCAGAGCCGTGTTGTACGGACTGCACTGTGGGTCTGCTGCAGTAGGGGCCGCATAAGTGTGTCGGCCGAGTCTGCGTGTTGGCCTACTTATAAAGGTGCGTCACCCCCACAGCGGTCGTAATGACGTCATGACGTTGGTTTCATTTTCACTCTGCCTGCAAGGTGCCAGCCCCGCCTCTGCACACACCATAGCAGTCATGGCAGCCGTGCACCGCGCCGCAACATGGGGGATGGCGGAGCTGATCATCCTCATTGATCATTGTGACCGTCGGGACTATTGGGGCCACCATCACCACCGGCACCCCAGGCTGCGCAATCGGTGCACCGTGCGGCGGATCCAGCGGGCCCTGCTCTGCAAACTGGGGGTACAGAGGACAGTCAAAGCGATCCAAAAAAAGATCGCTGACTTGAAGCACAAATGCCCAGGTCGCATACTGGACATCCGTGCCAGGATTGGCAGGCTGCGTGGTGAGTAATTGTTGCCCCAAAACACACACCGCCACATGTGCATGTCCCACAATACACAAAAAATGATGGAAACATATGACAAGGGACAGTGTGGCCTACACAATCAAACACATCTTCACAGTGTTGTGCTCATCCAGTCAGCCCTAAAAATGGCTCACACGCACAGTACATGCATACAACATGAGTGTATGCATCCAGCATCACCTGGTTGATGCTAAGTAAGGCTGGGGTCACACATACTGATATCTGCCCACATATTGTTTGCACATCTCTGTTTGCAGTCAAATCATGGTCACATGTTGACATTTGGAGACAGCCTCAAAATGGAACAATGTGTCCATGCTTTCACTGCAACCAGAGATCTGTCAACAACATCTGGCCACATATCTGTGTGTGTGTGACCCCAGCCATAGCCGTCAAATAAATACCCACACAAGCTCTTTGTAGGACAACAATGTGTAGGCATGATCTTATTACGTCTTTTATGTTCAAATTTCAAACTAGATGCTGAATCCTCATCAGAAGAAGGGCCCCATGCCCCACCCACAGGTGGCCCATCAAGAACCCCACCACATCAGCCTCAAGTGGCACCCTTGTCCCCAGGGGCAACACCTTCCCCCGGGCCTCAGGAGCCAGACGTCCCGTCAACCACCGGGACAGAGGACGTGGAGGACCAGTCCGCACCTGGCAGCCCGCTGGAGTGTGACCAGCTGTCCCCATCTGCCTGGCTGCTGGAGGAACACATCAACTCCCCACAGGAGGGCGAGGAGCAGCAAGTACCTGGCGGCCCAGAGGAGTCTTTGCCCCGTAGCCCAAGACCACTGTTACCCCTGAACCACATAATGTGGCCACGGAGCCCCAGCCCGGGAGTAACACCACCTCCCACTGTCTCCAGCTCAGTGGCGAGTCCTGGGGTGACCATGTCCCCACACAGTGACTATGGTGGTAAGTGTGTTATGTTGCCACACACACCCTGCACACTGTTGCTTCAATTTCATCTGGGGCCAAACAATTTATGTAAACAAAGTAAACCATGTTGGTTCTCCCTTTTTCCAGATGGTGAACGTGCGGGCTCATATGGATGGAGCTTGACCCCATCTCCTCCCCGTCTGATGGTGAACTGGATTTGGAGGAACAGGGTAAGTGGATGGTTGCGGCCAGTCATGACTAACCATCAGCAGTGACGAGTCTGTACTAAAGTTTGTGTTTACTCCCAATACAGGTGCCCCTACCATGGAGGAATTCATCCAGGCCCATCAGGCATTTGTGGCCCGTTTGACCACGGCTCTACAGCGTGGCCTGCAGGACCTTGGCCGCCTGGCTCAAATGCTGGCGGACCTACACCCACACCATGGTTCACAGCCATGAATTTGAGGGATGCATTGTATCCTGGCCAAACATGGCCCCACAAACAGTTGTCCTTGTTGGACCCTAAAATTTTCACACGTTGGCTTGTTGCCTTGCAAAAGTGAAAATATTGTGTTTTTTTTTTTTTTTTGCCCCCGTTGGGCTCTTTTCTTATAGTGTCCCACATTGGGACCATCACAATTGTGGACTGGCTAGCCCCATCTGGCCTACAATCCCTATACTGTCCCACATTGGGACCATCACTAGTGTGGACCGGCTAGCCCCATCTGGCCTACAATCCCTATACTGTCCCACATTGGGACCATCACTAGTGTGGACCGGCTAGCCCCATCTGGCCTACAATCCCTATACTGTCCCACATTGGGACCATCACAAGTGTGGACTGGCTAGCCCCATCTGGCCTAAGCCTTCCTTGTATGATGGCAAATGTCTGTGACACATGTATGTTTACAATAAAATGCTATTCTAACTTTGTTATACGCTCCTTCATGTGACCTTACTAATATTTGGTGACCAAAAACTCACCATAACCTAACTATGTGAGGCACATCACAACATCCCTTTGTGAATGTGCTAAGACATTCCAAATGAACCGATGGAGATCCTGCTGAGCGAGCACTGGCCCATATTGTGTTGCTTGGGGAAACCTATTATTGGCCACAATTCCATTCACCCCAAAAACCCACACAATCCTTATTCTGAAATGAATACACAATTGTGTTAAGAAATAAAATTTATTCCAGCCTGGAATTAAAAATAAATTACAAATAATATAATGTAAGTGGGAAAAAAAATTTAAAAAAAACCACTAATTTTGGCCAAAAATCAATAAACAAAATATACATATAAAACCAAAATCGTGAAATTATAAAGTCCAGACTGCCAATTCTGTGCATTGGCTACTAGTGTCCAAATTACTCCTCTTCTGTCGGCTCTGACAATGCCGCATCCCCCTCCTCTGAGGGCAGCCCCGACCTGCCCCAGAACGTCTGGTTGAACGACGATGTGTTGAGGGGGGATGGGGTGACTGTGGCGGGGCCGGTCTTCTCACGGGCCGAGATGGGGCAGCTGGTGAAAGGGGCCACAAGGTGTGTTGCATGGGGGAGGGGACGTGGCAGCCCCATTGAAGGGCCCCATCCTCGGCAGCATCAGCGGCATTGTGGAACACCCTCAGAAGGATCTTCTTCTGGAGCGGCTCCATCCCTCGCATTCTGTTGCTCATGCAGAGGGCGTCGGGGTCAATGTGGGTCCGTTGTTCATCCAACAACACGCGTCGGGCCCAGGTCGCCAGCTCCGTCTCAGGTGGTGCAGGACGTCGGCGGCGACGGATCCCGGAGCTGGGACCTGGGCCTGGACCCACATCACTCGCCGCGCCCTCCTGCTCAGCCCCAGATGTCATGGGCTGAGCATCATCAGCAACAGAATCCTCGGCAATGGAGCCGTCCTCTTCTGGGGCCTGTGGGTGGGGAAAAAATAAAAACAAAAAAACCATTAGTGGAGGCAATATCAACTGTATACATTCACAACAGGACTCTATATACCACTCCCACACACAGCAAGCCCAACTACCAGAATGGAAAATGAGGAATAACACAGTAAAGCAAATAAGGTTCTAGACCCCAACACCAGTGGTTCTCCTGTACACTCACCTCGACCATTCCAGGAGCTCAGCTAAATACATAATTAGTTGTTTGTCACGTAGCCGTAATCCAATATTAGGACATGTCACCACAACACCTTGATACTGGGGGCTGTGCTGGCCAATGACACATATTGGGCACCTTCCCATTAGGACTCCTTTATGGTGAGAATCCACCCCTCACTCAATTACCTTTAACCCACTGGCAACAAAGCCAACACACATGTGAGACAGCACCATTTACTACATGGTACTATGTGGCTGTTTGAGAACAAACCACCTGCTATCTTGAAACCCTTAAATAACTAACCTAAACATACCAAGATGTTGTGGAAGAAGCAACATTGCAATACGGCTGGAAGCATAGAATAGAAAAGTCTGGTAAGTCAGGGAAGGAGGGCAGATAGATTGACACACCAAGGTGTGCCGCAGCAAGGAGGTAAATATGGCAACACATTTGGTGTGAAGGATTTATCGAAGCACACATGTGAAGGAAACATTGTGGCCCACCACTGTCACACAATTACCCACCTCCTGTGGCGCAGGTGGTGATGCAGCCGGGCCTACATGGGACGCAGCAACGGGGCAGTTGGTGGTCGTTCGATGCGGGCGAACCTCGCCCAGGATGAAGGTGAAGAGGGGATAGTACCATAGGGTAGGTGATGGTACCTCCTCTGCTCCAGCCCCTGAGCGACGACGCTGGTACTGAATGTGAGCCCGCATGAACGCCGACCTCATGTTCTTGATCTTAAGTGCCACCATTTGCTGGTCCCACGTCTTGCCTACCCTTGGCTCAAAGCGATTTGCCAGAGCCACAAGACTCCTGTAGGCCTCGGCCCTCGCTGCCCGATTTTTATATTCGGGCAGCGAGCTGCGCCACAAACATTCGTGCCGCTGATACTCCGTGAGAAGCTGGGTTTCCAATTCCACAGTACCCGTCGGCATCTGCCGAGGAAAAATAAAACAAAAAGAACACAGTCACAACACAAGGCATACCGACATTGCAAAACTTGCCACAATCATACACATAATCATTAACTTTCTACAGTGATCATCTATGCAGCTATTTTGTGGAGTGAAACTGGCCATGAGTGTGCCATTTTCTCAATCTCAGACCGCTACTAAGTCAAACACATGTATGCTGCCAATATCAAGCCCCGGATATCGGTGTCCACCTACAGATGTTTCAAACATGATTTCTGTCCCCAATGTACCTATTGCAACACACCTTGACACGGTGTGTGCGTACATACCTGTAGAGGGCAACATGTGACCTAAGACGTTGTGTGCTAACTAGTACCTGGCCAGTGTCCACAATGGTAAGGGGTCACTATATGAGAAAGGCGGGCTGGGTGTGTGGCAACACTGCACATACTACATGTAATGTGCACCCAGATGATCATGTAGGTGTTCCTCCAGACGTGGAAGTCCCATTTTAACACATGTACCCAACATCCCTGGAATGTCCGCCACAATTCTACCACCCCTGAAATGTTGATGTGAAGTACCAGCCAAAGAAATAACAGCGTGCTCTTTTACCATTGCCAAAAAGCAGAAGGTGCAATACATACTTACACTATATAAGTAGAGGCACTACCTGGCTACTGGGCGACACAGAATAAGGTTCACATATTTAATATTACGTGTTCAATATTTGCATGCCGCTTCTAACATCGCCATACAAACATCGCCTAAGCTGCCTGTGCCAGAACCAGCTGCGTTCATTACATTTTCTTACAAACCGCTAAAGAGGCTTACCGTCAGAGCAACAGAAGTCAAACAGGACACTAGTAGCTCAATGCACATCGACGTCTGGACACGGAGCAGTGGCCATTGACCTGCCTTTATAGTCCGGGACACCAATCACAGCGGACACAATAATGCACATCCTGAAGGGGCACCTGGGTGCGGATTTGCCTTCCGCTAATTGGTGGAGATCGCTGAATCGTGATAGGTTGCCGGCCCTTTAAAAGTTGCCCATCCCGCCAAACATTACGCTTGCTGGCCAGACCCATTAGGTAAGTTTTTGTGGACACACATGGAATTGGCGCAGGGTGGGGTGCATATGTTGATGTTCTTGGAGAGCGCCGGAGACTGGTGTAGCGGCCGATATAGGGGTTTGTATTTTTGGGGACGACATATAGTGTAGTGTGTGGGTTAGGATACGGCATTTTGTGTGGGCCTTGACACTTTTGTTGAGATACATTGCTGTGTTTGTTTGCAGACAACATACAGGAGAATGGATGCATGACTGTAGACGGAACTGTGTCACTCATGTCGACTGGATCGATTTCTGCATACTGGTTGTGGCCAATGGAGACTGTGTTCAACGGGAATGGGATGACCCAGGGCTTTGAGGTGTTGGGCGCCAGACATGGCATACATGTGTATTTAAAATGACACCTTCAAAAACCAATTACACCATGGGTAACCATCCGCAGTCATGTGCAATGTGGTTTGGTTCATGTAGCCTTCCTCAACCTTCCATATCGGGGTACGTCACATTCGTTATTCTTCTCATTTTTACTGTAATCAATTGACATTATGGGCTGTGTCATGGATTATGGGACCTGTTTGACCAACATTATTGGTGACACATGTCCCTTTCTAACTCACCTAGGTGCAGATGTGTGAATTTTGGGAGCTCCCATTGACGTTGATGTAGAGGAGGCCACTCTCAATCGCCGTGTGCCATGTTGTTTGGGGTGACTACTGGGTGTTTGCCGTCCTTGCTTCAGGGTTGTGTTTTGGGCCCACACAAGAGATCCCATCCTCTTGGCTATAGTGTGTAATGGAAAAGAGGTGTGGGTTGCTGAACCTGCTGACTTGCACACATTTTGTTCTATGTACTCATGTTGTGCTTTCACATCTACAGGTGCTGATATTGAGGATGCAGAATATCCATGACCGCAATGTTATCGTGGCTCTTGCGTTGGTGGAAGAGCAAATGTGGTATCAGGATCGGTATGAAAGGTTGATGAGGCGCAGACAGCGGCGGATGTGGACCCGTGATTGGCTTCTGAGGCGGGAAACCCGGGGCCACATGCAGCTGTTGCGGGAGCTGGAGCTTAACTGTCCTGATGATTACCGAAACTATCTCCGTATGCCCGAGGACTGTTTCACCTTCCTATTGGAGCGTGTAGGGCCAATGATAGCGCGTCAGGACACTATAATGCGCCCATCAGTATCAGCTGCTGAGCGGTTGGCGATCACTTTGCGGTTCCTGGCTACAGGGCAGTCCATGACATCCCTCACATACGTGTCACGTGTCTCCCTGCCCCTGCTGAGCCGCCTGATCCCTGAAACGTGTTGGGCCATCTGGAGAGCTCTGCAGCCAGCCTACATGAAAATGCCATTAACCGCTGCAGAATGGCTGGAAGTGGCCCAAGGGTTTGAAACCCGGTGGAACTTCCCCAACTGTGGCGGGGCATTGGATGGTAAGCACGTGAGGATTACCAAACCTGCCCACTCTGGCTCTTTGTATTACAATTACAAAGGGTATTGTAGTATAATCCTCATGGCTGTAGTAGATGCCAACTATGAGTTCCTCTACGTGGATGTTGGAATGCCCGGTCGCAACTCAGATGGGGGGGTGTTTGCCCTAAGCTCCTTGGCAACACTACTAGGGAATGGTGGGCTAAACTTACCCTCAAATGAGCACACGACCGAACATCTCAACTTTGCGTTTGTGGCGGATGAAGCTTTCCCACTTCAGGAACACCTACTGCGGCCATATCCCCAGAGGGCCCTTACTTCTGCGAGACGCATTTTCAACTACCGGCTATCCCGGGCCCGCCGAGTAGTTGAAAATGCGTTTGGGATAATGGCCAATAGATTCCGGATTTTTCATACACCTATACATATGAAACCGGAGTCTATTGACGCGGTAGTGGTGGCCTGCTGTGTGCTACATAACTTCCTGCGTCGTAGGGATAGGGCATCATACACGCCAGGAGGTTATGTAGATAATGCAGACGCTACAACAGGGGAGCTCCGTCCAGGGTCTTGGCGTGATGAGGCCCATGTGATTGTGCCACTCCAGCCGCAGAGCCATGGCCGCACTCGGCAGGAGGCCAGGGACAGTAGAGAAGCTTACTGCTCCTACTTCAATGGGTCTGGTGCAGTGAGCTGGCAGGACCAGGCCATATAATGTGGCTGGCTCTGGGAGTTGCTTTTTGTGTTTTCAATGGAGGTGACAGCAGGTTAGCTGCACCCCTTTAATGTTTGGTTGACCTTTTCCATTCTCTTTGTTTGCATTATGTGCATGAGTTTTCATTATGTAGTTATTTAGTTAGTTAGTTTAGGTTATTTTAGTATTTTTTCCATGCACAGTTTGCAATGTGTGGTGATTTGCTTATCCATTGAATTTGCCTGATTAATGTCACCTGCTCTTGAATTCTACAATGTTTTTACTTCATGTATATTTTGTTTGCACAATACAAGGTCAAGATTCATGCCATATATTAAACCTTTTTCTGTTGGATCCAACATCATCTGTGTGAGCCTGATTACTTGGTGGAGGAGGGCAATGTGATGCAGGGTTGGGTGGGGGCCTGGGATGTCATAGCCACCTATTGGCTGGGATTGTGCACACAATATGTGTGGGTAGCCATGTTTTTCGGAAAGTCTTTTGCCCAACAGTGTTTGTGGCCATTGTGCGTACATGATCCTTTATTTTGTTGTAGGCAGAGGGTCCCCTGCACACAGCACATTGATGCAGGACATATTCTTGTCAGGTGTTTGCTAATACACTGTCACACAGATCTTTGACTTTGTGCCTTGGAAGCTGTTCCACTACATTCACATCTGTCAGCACATATATTAAACCCCATTCAGCCTGTATACATACACATACTTCGCCACAGTTGTCACAGATTTTTGACAGAAAAGGCACATACTGTCTTTTGTAAGACGCTAATGTGTGGCACACAAACGCACCTCAGTTCAATCTGCACACGCGGCTGTCACAAGCGCTGATCGTGCGTGACACGGCAAACACTTGTACTACGCACACATAGCCCCGGACCGCTACTTTAATACACACGGGATATGTGACTGGCCACCGCTCTAGCGTGACCCATTACCATCGCTTTGGATGCATTCGCCAGGCTCCGCCATGTCACAAGCGCTTATTCCGTGCCACACTCCGTTCACTAGTACGGCACGTCTCGGCCATCCGCCCTTTCCGTCGTGCCCAATCACAACTCCGTAGTGTTGGCCAATGGTTGTGGTTTGGGCGCGGCGTACAGGTCTGTGGCACGCCTATTTGTTTTACGTCCTGCCTTTGTTGCTCCAGATCACTCTGTGGTGGCTGTGTGTAAAGCTGGTACGCTGAGCTACAGACGGCTACTTGCGACACCCGGCGATGTATGTAGCTGTAGATGTAGCGTAGCGTAGCGCACCTTGTGGCGGCGTGTATAGAGGGTGCGGTTCCCGTTGGTAACCGTTCGGCCGTGCTCGTGCACGTGAAGTTGCCGTTGGTATCCATCCTGTTGTGGCGGCGTGTAAAGGTACCATAAAGTATTCAATTTCTCTGCAGCGCCACCACAGGAGACAAGGAGCATTACATGGTGATGATTCATATCAATGTTCTGGGTCCTCCGGAGAGGGACACTCTAAGGCGGGGGTCAGAATAACGCTAAACGGGACTTGTGTTTAAAATACAGGTTTTGGCAGCATAAACGTGGTGCTACCGCCATGATAGCGCCGCGTTAACGCTGCCAATGTCACCCTATGGAGATGCAGCCCATAATGCAGCTCTGAGAGAAAAGATGCTTTCAACATCGTATTTTCATGCGTTAGGAAATAACGTGAGATTTCACTCAGATGGCCGCGTTGGAGCCGCACTACGGGCCGCGTCTCCATAGGGTAACATTGGCAGCGTTAACGCAGTACCATGGCGGTAGCACCGCGTTTATGCTGCCAAAACCTATGTTTTTAATGCAAACCCGCATTAGCAGTAATGTGACCCTACCCTAAGGGTGAAAACACACTTATGTGAGATGCATCTCACATGACTCACCCGGAACACTCCCTGCCTCTCTGAACAGGAGCCCGTCAGCTGCTTGTGTTTCTAGGCAGCACCACGTTTCCTTCCAGAGAGGCAGGGACTGTTGTGGATGAATCATGCGAGCTGCATGTGTTGCATGCAAGATAATTGCATGCATCTCGCATAGTGTGTTTCCACCCTAAATCAGAGACACTTATCACAATGCAATAAATCACCGTCAGGTATAAATTGTTGGGATTTCATTTTAGTAAACTTTCATACACTTATGTCTTAATGATGAGCATTTCTAGGAGAGCTGAATGGCTGCTGGGGTTATACAGAAAGGTATAAAAATGTAATTCTATATTGTGCAATTTAACGTTTTTAAACTCTCGTGCTATGGCACCGTTGTCCTGTAGGTGTCACTGGTTGTAAGTGCTCATGTTCCTCCTCTGCATACTGTACTATAAAACTGCGCGATGTCGTAATAGTCGGCAATGTTTCCACTTACTGTGTGTCTTCTTCCCTAAGAATAGATTTGCTCATGATTATGCACAATATATCCAGATCAGGCGGGGACACTGTGCAGTTACACTTCACTGCCTCAACTTGCAAGAACTATTAAATTCATGCGCTGTTCCAATTAAACTTATTTCATTGTGTTGGCTTGTACGAATGGGGACGTCTATCACCTTGATTCACTCTCATCCTACGCAGCACAGAAAAGACTTCAACACTATAATGCTTGATTTTAAAATTTACATTTGTTCTAGGAAATATCCAAAATCATATTCATTATCTCGCTAAAAAGATTTAACTGAAAGGTAAATTTAAATGCAGTTTTTATTTTATATCTTTTTTTTTTTACTTTACACCTGGGTTAACGTATCTTGAAATTACTGCTGCAAGGTAACTAGCATTTAGAAAAGAAATCATTTTGTGATACTCCGTCAGGAGATGTTTGTGCCATGTGGGTCCATATGTGGCCACCCAGTGGCTGTGACGTGTATTGCAGTCTGTCTAGGGTTTTGCTCATTTTTATTTTATTATTTATATTTTTATTTATTTAGCACCATTATTTCAATGGTTCTGTACATGAGAAGGGGTTTCATACAAAATTATGGATATAGTCTTGCAATGGTTGTGAGGAACAGGAGGGGCAGTGCCCAGAAGTAACCCAGGACCCACTACACCGGTATATGATCTCACAATGGGCTTGAGGATCTCATCCTTGTACCTAATGGCAGTTGGGGTTCCTCTGACTAGCAAATGGAGGGCTGGGCGACCCTTCAAAAAAATGCCTCCGCACACCATGACTGACCCACTGTTAAACCGGTCATGCTGGAGGATGTTGCAGGTAGGAGAACATTCCTCATGGCGTCTCTGGACTCTATCACGTCTGTCACTTGTGCTCAGTGTGAACCTGCTCTCATCCGTGAAGAGCACAGGGCGCCAATGTCAAATCTGCCAATCTTGGTATTCTCTGACAAATGCCAATCACCCTGCATGGTGTTGGGCTGTGAGCACAAGACTTGTGGACGTTGGGTCTCATACTCCCTCATGGAGTGAGTGTCTGACAGTTTGAGCAGACATATGAATATTAGTGACCTGCTGGAGGACATTTTGCAGGGCTCTGGCTGTGCTCTTCCTGTTCTTCCTTGCACAGAGGAGGAGGTAGCGGTCCTGCTGCTGGGTTGTTGCCCTCCTATGACCCCCTCCACATTTCCTGGTGTACTGACCTGTCTCATGGTATCTGCTGTATACTCTGGATACTGTGCTGCCAGACACAGCTACACTTCTTGCCACAGCTCCCCTTGATGTGCCATCCTTGATGATCTGCACTACCTGAGCAACTTCTGTGGGTTGTAGACACCTCCTCATGCTACCTCTAGGGGTGAGAGCAATGACAAAGTGCAAAAGTGACCAAAACAACAGCCAAAAAGGATGAGAACAGAGAAATGATCTGTGGTCACCACCTGCAGAACCGCTCCTTTATAGGGGAGGTCTTGCTAATTGCTGATCATTTCTACCTGTTGTCTTTTCCATTTGCACAAAAGCAGGAGATATTGATTCACAATCAGTGTTGCCTCATAACTGGACAGATGATTTCACAGAAGTGTGATTGACTTGGAGTTACATTGTGTTGTTTAAGTGTAACCTTTATTTTTTTGAACAGTGTATATATAGATAGATGTAGATATTTTGAGGTGACGGCCATATGGGGCCTGGGTAGTAATGGCAGGGCCACAGCTGTGGAGGAGCCCCGGCTTTGCTGACCTTGCCCGGCTCCTCAGTGTAAAAGTTCAGTGTTACCCTAGGGGAGGGTCAAAGCAGATAAAGAGTCAACAATACTTGAAAACAGTTCTTTACTTAAACAGTCTTGTGACACACGGGCACACAGCTTTAACGTTACTGTTCTGGGACTATTCACATAATATGACGCAGACTGCTCCCTCAACCTGATACTTCCAGACTCACAGACCTCAACATCACTGTAGCCTGCCATGAAGTCATGGGGTCTCTGCTGGCTCCATCCCTATCCCACCCACGGGGAGTTGTATCCAGAAACAATCAGGGCCACCACTAGACAAAGTTACTTCAATGCTTGTACCGTGCGAGTCTATGCTAAGGTCCACAGACCTGGCACCTGGGAATACAGCTACTTTCCAGCGTCCTTCCAAAGGCAGGGAACAAGCACCAACACTGGGAGGAGCGCACTCACTTTATGTTCTGGGGCATGTCCTGGATCCTAGGTCCAAATCCTGGGGTGACCCAAAGGTTCCAGCCAAACCGTTACTGGTAGCGATTTCTGTTTTAGCTCCCTTTTCTTGGGACTCTCCTCCTGATTTTACACTGGAAGCCCTTTATATATACTGGGACACACCCTAAGGAGTATTAAACATCATTATTAACAACCTCGCATAACTACAGGGGACCGAGGAGCAGGCTTTGCCTTTAGCTACTAGGTGGCTACACACACATCATTTAATACATAAGCTTTAAATGTGGACACAAACACAAGGTACCCCTTTGTAGCAGGGTGACAACAACCTACACCCTCTTATGGCAACTTTACACGCGGCTACATTTCTAGCTTATCCACTGGTAACTTACTGGTTGCAGTGAAATCATGGAGACATGGTTCTATCTTGTTGCTGTGTACAAATGGAATAATGTCTCCATGATTTCACTGCAGCCAGTAAGTTACCTGTGGATAAGCTAGAAATGTTGCCGCGTGTAAAGTGGCCATTACAGATAGATAAATAGATAGATAGATAGATAGATAGATAGATAGATAGATAGATAGATAGATAGATATGTGGCGCCCCACTGGTGTGTACAAGAGTGTGTAGTATTCCTGTGGCTGAGAAATTGGGATGATGCATAAGGGACCCTCATTACACACATCCACACACACCCTAGGTAGGGGACCATGGCTGGACCCACTAAGGGAGGACCCAGTCCCATGGGAGGAGTGACAGGGTAGAAAAGTGTGTGGGTGGGAGGAGAGTTGGACAGTCAGTGAGACGAAGAGCTCCATTGGGGAGCGAGGAGTAGACACCAGAGGTGCCATCAGGACTGAAGGGGACCCTTAGGGCACCAAGTGTTGCGGTGCGCCCGAATCTGGATGTGGTACGTGTACCGGCCAAAATGGTTCAGTCCTGGGAAGGAGGAAGGGCTCCGACAGCGGTACGTGTGTTCATCCCCGAGCCGCCGAAGCGGAGGCCTGAGCTTCTCCAGGGAGTCGAGACCGACACCCGACGCACCCGGAAAAGGCACCATATAGGATCCCGAGGGCTCAGAGAGGAGTCGCTTAGTTAGAGAGGATCTGAGGGAGCTGGCATCAGGCTCTGCGCATGGAGGCGCTGAGGAAGAAAGGAGAGAGTGCAGGTAGGGACCGGACAGGAACAGTAGGCATGAAGGACCCAAGTGCGGCATCCTAACTTCCAGCGACTACCCAGGCCAGGCAGATCCATAAAGACTGTGTGTAAAGAACTGCCAGTAAACCGTTGCAAGTTATAAACTGTGTGGTGTATTTCCTTCACATGCGCCTGAGGAGTTCACAGCTCCCATTATCCACTACTGCCCCGAGGATCTCGCTCCACCTAATGGGAGCAAATTCACCTTGCTGCCTCACCATTACCCCGGAGGTCTGTCGCACAGTGCCAGAAAACTTACTGGAGCCGTAGGTGGCATCACGCAACACTATTCCTATTAACTTTTCCCCTTCTCAGCGAACACCATCGCTATGGAACCGGGCAACAGGCCCCATGATTATTCCCAGTAGAACAACACCCGGAACCGGGTACCCTACGGCTCTGGGGTGGGTCAGATAGATAGATTTATATACATAGCGTTTTATAAGCTTTGAGATGCTCCAACCGTTTTGTGTACTCAGTTCTTATGCGGATCTATGTATTTCAATGGTTATGGACGCTCGCGCTCTCCTCACTTTCTCTGTCATTCCTACCTAACACATGTATTTTAGTGAGATAAATGGAACCGATAGTAGTATACTGTAACTGCAGGGTCAGACTGTAATAGAAAAAAACACTGCTGTGTATTCATCTCTTTTGCAGACCTATGTGTTTCCATGGTTACAGTCACGTTCACTTCCATATAACTTTTTATACATACCAAATATATTTATATATTTTAGCTGGACATATGGGATAGATTGTAGTTTGACTGAAGGATCAAACTGTGCTTAAAAAAAAACTACTGATTTGTGTATTCAGCTCTTATGCAGACCTATGTGTTTCTATACTTACTGATTACAGACAAAACCTGCAGTCACACTCCCTACCATCTGCATCATACTTGCAGAATGAATGGCTAGAAATTAATGGCCGTGAGAATTGGCGGAGCGGAGAGAGTGGGAGTAACCACTTGGACATACAATGTGTGGAAGTACGAAGACAATGGGCATTACTAAGTACCTGGAATTGATGGGCGTCAGCTGAGATGTAGCAGGCATATCTGCCCCGATGTGGTGGGTGTGACTGGCCAGAGTGCCACGATGTGGTGGGTGTGACTGGCCAGACTGCCTCGAAGTGGGGGTGTGACTGGCCAGATTGCCCCGATGTGGTAGGTGTGACTGGCCAGACTTACCTGACATGGTGGGTGTGACTGGCCAGACTGCCCTGATGTGGTGGGTGTGACTTGCCAGACTGCCCCGATGTGGTGGGTGTGACTGGCCAGACTGCCCGATGTGGTGAGTGTGACTGGCCAGACTGCTCCGATGTGGTGGGTGTGACTGACCAGACTGCTCCGATGTGGTGGGTGTGACTGGCCAGACTGCTCCGATGTGGTGGGTGTGACTGGCCAGACTGCTCCGATGTGGTGGGTGTGACTGGCCAGACTGCCCCGATTGTGGGGTGTGACTGGCCAGACTGCCCTGATGTGGTGGGTGTGACTTGCCAGACTGCCCCGATGTGGTGGGTGTGACTGGCCAGACTGCCCCGATGTGGTAGGTGTAACTGGCCAGAATTCCCCGATGTGGTGGGTGTGACTGGCCAGACTGCCCCGATGTGGTGAGTGTGACTGGCCAGACTGCTCCGATGTGGTGGGTGTGACTGACCAGACTGCTCCGATGTGGTGGGTGTGACTGGCCAGACTGCTCCGATGTGGTGGGTGTGACTGGCCAGGTGCATGAGTTCAGATGTGGAGGGTGTGACTGCCCTGATGTGGTGGGCATGATCATTCAGTTGTCTCTATTCGTTACTTGAAACATGAGCATAGTCCAGTGTTAGCATGCAGTGGACTAAGCATTAATATTTAAGTCCACATGGTCATATAGTTGTTTATAATAGAAGCAGTGGTCTGGAGGTAAGACCCTGAGGTGGGGGAGGGTGCAGGGGGGGGGGCAAAGCCCCCTTGCATAATTTTAGCTTGTAATGGGCTATATATTGTAATACCATCTCTACACAATGTACTATCCTTTCATATACTGTACACGCTTCTATTATACACATCTCTTTGACCACGTGGGCTTAAGAAATAATGCTCATTTTGTTAGCTTATGAAACCTAAGGACACGCTAACCAAGTGCCCATTACATGAAGCCAATCTCGATCACTAAATCTGACCAGCCACACCCACCACATCGTGGCAGTAACACCCGCTACATCTGAGCTCACGCCCATTAATTCTGGGCGCTTGGTCATATCCATTTTCTTCGCCTCTCTCTGACCAGTATGTCCAAGAGGTAACGCCCACTCTCCTGGCCATTAACCTTTGGCCTTTCATTCTGCCAGTATGCCTCATCTGCCCCCTAGTTATTCTCTTTGTTCCATATGTACTGTATCTTAGCTGGACATATGGGATAGATAGTAACATACCCATAGGATCAGACAACACAGAGCCTGATTGCAGTCTGTTACCATGGAGACATATAGCTCTGCAAAAGAGATGCTTACAGCAAACGATAGGTAAATTTTTATCAATTCTCTTTGCAAAGTTTTACTTCATCTTTGCATCTTTGAACGTTCCATAAATTTACATGATATATTTCTCTCCTCCGCCTGATCTCGCTCATCCTCTCTGTTACCCGTCTTTGCCTATTTTGTCTCCAGTAATTACTTGCAGAGAGAAAGGAAACAGACAGTTTTGCTTAATATTTTTTTCAATGAAATACACAAGAGTGCGACCATCTGTGAAAACAGGCTGTAGTTTCCATCAGACTCCGTCCTGCGATGTGGGGGGATTAATAACCGCGCCACACGGGAGCGCTTCTGTTGTGACTCGAGCCGCGCAGAGTACAGGCGTTTCCAGATCGCTCATCTCTGCTTCATATTACAGACATTTATGGATATTTACAGTCAGAGAACAATGATAAATCTCAGACATGGAAAATATTCAAGTATTCTTTCGCTGGATGTGACCATCCGTTAATTACAGCTCGAAGGTACGGAAAGCAAATTAAGTTATGTAAGTAAAAAAAAATGCTTGGAGCAGAAGAATATATTAGGGAGGATTACATAATAAAATATATTAAACAGAAATCCTGAAGATTTGACATAATACTATGGAATTAGGGCACTAACTGAGGCTTAAAGGAATCCTGTCACCAGGTCATACGTGGCAGTTTTTTGCTCTCATTCCTTCTGCTTCCCTAAGTATTACAGTTTTTTGCTTTTATCATATCTGCATAACTTGGTTCCAGAGATATGGAACTTTTTATTTAGTGCTGTTCTTATGGTCTTAACAAGGGGCGTGGCTCATAGGGTAATAATGCAGAGGAGCCTAAGGACACACCCGTTCCGCCCATTTATGCTCAGTAGAGAAAGTATTTGTAGTTTGACACTTGTTACAACCCGTAGAGGTAATATGTTATCCCTTTAAGACTTTTAGATATGTTTAGAACATTCTGCAGCATTCCTACAGATGTAGGTGTTTTCCCCTTTAAGTTCACTGTACTTTGTGGGACCGCCCCCCTGCTTCTCTCTGAAGGAGGAGACATTTTTGCAGACAAGCCTGGGCTCCAGGCAGACAAAAAACGTGTCCCTTGCTGCTGCTCACTTTTCACAACTTTTGCCTTTGTTCAGCTAATCTGGTGAGAGTTATAGTATAAAACTGCATGGGTCATGTTGCAGTCACTATTAAAGAAGTATTGTGTTAGTAGAGATGTAATATTCTCTTAAATCTTCCATCTTAGTTATTGTTCCTTGGACTGTTTACAGTTAGATAATACCTCTGTGTAGAGTTGTGCCCTTTCAATGAATATTGCCACAGATGCTTATGATTAATGTATTCAGTGTACATTTCTGTGTTGTATTATTACTGCTGCTGGTTTCTGTGATATACCCAGTATTGACGGATAGCATTTGTACTTTTGTAGTTTTACCGCTAAGTATATCGCCATGAACATCGCCATATGCATCTTCATATCATCGCACCAATAAACCATAGACTACTGAACCTTACAGTCTGTTTGCTTGGAATGTGAAGAAGGTTTAGCTGTATGCTGGAATCCACACAGCACCAGACATGGAAGAAGGCAGAACAACACCCATGAGGATCCTGGGAGCCATCTCTCTTTGATAAAGACTATAAACAGTAGTACTAAATTTAAAAAAACATATCTCTGGAACTGTATGGCGGATTTAAAAAAAAAAAAAATCCAGATTACTCAAGGGAGTAGAGCCAAAGAGTTATAACTACTGACTTCAGATACAGAGAAAATGTGCTGGAAGAACTACCATAAAGATAACTGCTCAATGCTCCCTAAACTGATCTCTTCAGCTATTGAGTAATGTGGAACAGTGTCAAGTGTGATTACAGATACTTCTAGATCTCCTCTCAGGGCAGTCGGAGTGTTGGAAATGGAGAATACAGCAGGCTGAATATAGTTACAAACACATCAAGATCTCTCACTCTAGTAAGCGTGATGGAGTAAGAATACAGCAGAGTTAAGTATGGGTAGGGTCACATTGGCGTTTTTTGTTTAAAATCCTGATCCGGTTTTGAGCTTTAAAAAAGCTCAAAACCGGACCAGGAAAGGCTCCTGATAGAAGCCTATGCAAAACACCGGATGGCTTCACAAGCCATCCGGTGGCCGGATCCGGCACTGCTGCCTGCGTTTAAAATCATGCAGGCAGCAGTTTTCGCAGCGTTTACCGGGACCGCACTGCGGTCACCGGATGGCTCAGGATGTGTAATCCTGAGCCATCCGGTAACTGCAGAGTGTGCGGATCCCGGCTCAGCAAACCTAGTAAAGATTAAATAGCTGCCCTAAATGACTGTTAGAGGTCTGTAGGGGGGCTTAGACCCCCCTACAGACCGGCCGGCCACTTCCATAGTGTTCTTCAATAATGTCTCACTGTGCACGGGCGAGGAGCCCGTGCATGTCATCCAAAGTGCCCCCCCCCCCCCCGTATCACTATAGAGGGGTGCATACACCCCTCTATTACAATTATGCTTTAATTATGTCATATACAGCAATAAGTGTCCCAATCGTAATGTCAGAATATATTTACATGTGTTCTGAGGCATAGCGAAGGGAATTCCATGGGCGGGGCTGTGTGCAGTAGCCTCCGCCCGCTCCTTCTTGATGGCCGCCCCCTCTGGCCGTAATCCAGTCTTGTGAGGGCGGGAACGTCGTTAAAGGGGCGTGGCTAACCGCGGCACTTAGTTAGCCACGCCCCTTTAACGACGTTCCCGCCCTCACAAGACTGGATTACGGCCAGAGGGGGCGGCCATCAAGAAGGAGCGGGCGGAGGCTACTGCACACAGCCCCGCCCATGGAATTCCCTTCGCTATGCCTCAGAACACATGTAAATATATTCTGACATTACGATTGGGACACTTATTGCTGTATATGACATAATTAAAGCATAATTGTAATAGAGGGGTGTATGCACCCCTCTATAGTGATACGGGGGGGGGGGGGCACTTTGGATGACATGCACGGGCTCCTCGCCCGTGCACAGTGAGACATTGTTGAAGAACACTATGGAAGTGGCCGGCCGGTCTGTAGGGGGGTCTAAGCCCCCCTACAGACCTCTAACAGTCATTTAGGGCAGCTATTTAATCTTTACTAGGTTTGCTGAGCCGGGATCCGCACACTCTGCAGTTACCGGATGGCTCAGGATTACACATCCTGAGCCATCCGGTGACCGCAGTGCGGTATTCACCACACATTTTTGAAAAAAAATGTGTGTGCCCGGCATTGCGTTCACCGCATCCGGATCCGGATGCGGTGAATGCAATTTATGTTTTCAATGTGACCCTACCCTATCTAAATAAACTGCAGCTTTTCCTCTCACAGTTCTGTCAGCTCTGCCTCTGCCTTCACACTGAGGCTAGGGTCACACTTTTAAAGCCAATTGTGTTCACCGCATCCAGATCCAGATGCAGTGAACACAATTAGCTTCACATACATTTTTAATGAAAAATGTGTGTAGTAAACCGCAATGCGGTAACCGGATTGCTCCGGATGTGTCATAGGCTAGGGTCACATTGCAAACATGAATTGCATTCACCGCATCCGGATCCGGATGCGGTGAACGCAATGCCGGTCGCACACAGTTTTTTTCAAAACTGTGTGCTGAATACCGCACTGCGGTCACCGGATAGCTCAGGATGTGTAATCCTGAGCCATCCGGTAATTGCATAGCTTGCGGTGCCCGATCTGGCAAGTTAATAAAGAGTTAAAATAGCTGACCTAAATGACTTTTTGAGGTCTGTAGGGGGTCTTAGACCCCCCTACAGACCGGCCGGCGACTTCTATAGTGTTCTTCTACAATTTCTCACAGTGCACGGGCTCCTCGGAGCCCGTGCATGTAAACCAAAGGGGCCCCCCCCCCGTATCACTATACTGGGATGCATAGACCCCTCTATTACAAAGAAGCTGTATTGGTCTAAAGTACATGATAAATTTGGCAATTCGCATTGTAAGTATATACTTACAGTCTTTCGTAGGCAGCGATAAGGAAATCCATGGGCGGGGCTGTGTGCAGCAGCCTCCGCCTGCTCCTTCTTGATGCCCGCCCCCTCTGGCCGTAATCCAGTGTTTTGTGGGCGGGCACGTCGTTAAAGGGGCGTGGCTAACCACGGCACATAGTTAGCCACGCCCCTTTAACGACGTGCCCGCCCACAAAACACTGGATTACGGCCAGAGGGGGCGGGCATCAAGAAGGAGCGGGCGGAGGCTGCTACACACAGCCCCGCCCATGGATTTCCTTATCGCTGCCTACGAAAGACTGTAAGTATATACTTACAATGCGAATTGCCAAATTTATCATGTACTTTAGACCAATACAGCTTCTTTGTAATAGAGGGGTCTATGCATCCCAGTATAGTGATACGGGGGGGGGGGCCCCTTTGGTTTACATGCACGGGCTCCGAGGAGCCCGTGCACTGTGAGAAATTGTAGAAGAACACTATAGAAGTCGCCGGCCGGTCTGTAGGGGGGTCTAAGCCCCCCTACAGACCTCAAAAAGTCATTTAGGTCAGCTATTTTAACTCTTTATTAACTTGCCAGATCGGGCACCGCAAGCTATGCAATTACCGGATGGCTCAGGATTACACATCCTGAGCCATCCGGTGACCGCAGTGCGGTCCCGGTAAACGCTGCGAAAACTGCTGCCTGCATGATTTTAAACGCAGGCAGCAGTGCCGGATCCGGCCACCGGATGGCTTGTGAAGCCATCCGGTGTTTTGCATTGGATCCTATGGGGAGCGTTTCCTGGTCCGGTTTTGAGCTTTTTGGAAGCTCAAAACCGGATCAGGATTTTGTTCCAAAAACGGAAATGTGACCCTGGCCATAGTGTGCTCATCCATGCTGCCGCAGGGATGAGCAAAGTGTTAAATCTGTAACACAAGATAAAATATTAATAATAGTTGTGGGCAACATGTCTCTAGGGGGTGCCCACACCCCCTAGAGACATGCTGCCCACTCAGGACATATAGTATTTGCCGCTGTCCAGGGTCCTGTAGGCATTTACATTAGATCTATGGAGGTGCGCTGCCCATAGATCTAATGTAAATGCCTACAGGACCCTGGACAGCGCACATACTATACGTACATTACATATACTATGTGCGCAGCTGACAGGGGCGCTGCAGCTTCATTGATAAAATTCTACAGAGCCGACAATAGCCGGCTTACTGTACATGATGTATTAACCCATGACATGCTGTCCTGAGTGGGCAGCATGTCTCTGGGAGGATGGGCACCCCCTAGAGACATGTTGCCTACAACTAGCATTAATATTGCATCTTTTATTAAATTGATAACATTTCACTCATTGCTGCGGCAGCAGGGATGAATAAAGTCCACGGTAACCGCATTGCTCAGGATTACACATCCTGAGCAATGCGGTTACCGCATTGCGGGTCAGAGAACCGCTCCGAAAACTGCAGACTGCATGATTTTTCATGCAGGCTGCAGATCCGAAGCCGGTAACCGGATTGCTTGTAAAGCAATCCAGTTACCATAATGGGCTCCTATGGGGAGCATTTCCTGATCTGGTTTTGAGCTTTTTGAAAGCTCAAAACTGGATCAGGTTTTTAAAAAAAAAAAAAAAAAAACGCAGGTGTGACCGTAGCCTGATTCTGCCATGGAAGGACATCTGGAAGTGTTTGTAATTCACTCCGCTCTGCTGTATTTCTCCTCCCTGCACTCTGACTGCCATGAGATGGGATCTGGAAGTGTTGCTAATTACACTCAGCTCTACTGTAAATCTCCTCCACCCAACACTATATGCACTGAAATGAGATCTGGAAGTGTTTCTAATTCAGTCATTTCACTCAGCTCTGCTGTATTCCTCCTCTCCCCACAATGACTTCTTTGAGATGAGATCTGAAAGCATTTGTAATCACACTCTGCTCTATTCCTCCTCCCCCAACACTGACTGCTCTGAGATGAGATCTGGAAGTATTTCTAATCACACTTAGATTTACTGCATTCCACCTCCCCCCATTCTGACTGCTCTGATGTGAAATCTAGAAGTGTTTGTAATCACATCCAGCTCTGCAGCATTCCTCCTCCCTCCACATTGACAGCTCTGAGATGAGATCTGGAAGTCTTAGTAATCACACTCAGCTCTCATCTACATTACATAACAGAAACAGAGATCAGGACTGAGAGAAGGGTGTGTGTTTTTTCCCTGTATGATGCCGGGACTGGGCCGTGGGGGTCTTTGTGCCGGTCCGTGGCTTGCTGCCGGATTCCACGCCCCCCTGTGATGTCCTCACCCACCGCGCCCCTCACCTCCAGCACTACGCCACTGAGCTGAGGTCTCTGCCTCAGCTGCGTGTGTAGATGTACGAGGGGAGCTGTCGTACATGTGCTTTGCTCATACAACTAAGTAGCTGAGGCAGAGATGTGGCCGGAGTTTCTCGTGCGTCCGCGTCACGTGATGCGCTTGGATATAGCTCCAGCCACGTCTCTGCCTCATGCTGTTAGTTGTACTGCCAGCAGGAGAGGTGAGCGTCAACTGAAGAGCCTCTGTGTGTGTGTGTGGTGTGTGTGTGGGGGCAATGACTGTGTGTGGGGTTATACAAGGACCAATGACCGTGTATGGGGGGTATTCAGGGGTCAGTGTGTGTGTGTGTGGGGGTTATAAAAGGGGTAATGACTGTGTGGGGGGGGTATTCAGGGGTCAGTGTGTGTGTGTGGTCGGGGGGTTATACAAGGGGCAATGACTGTGTGTGGGGGTATTCAGGGGTCAGTTTGTGTGTGTGTGGGGGTGATACAAGGGGCAATGACTGTGTAGGGGGGTATTCGGGGGTCAATGTGTGTGTGGGTTTATACAAGGGGCAATGACTGTGTGTGGGGGTTCTCAGAGATCAGTGTCTGTGAGGGGTTGTACAAGGGGCAATGTCTGTGTGTGGGGAGTATTCAGGTGTCAGTGTGTGTGTGAGGGTTTATACAAGGGGCAATATCTGTGTGTGTGGGGTATTCAGGGGTCAGTGTGTGTGAGGGGTTATGCAAGGGGCAACGTCTGTGTGTGGGGAGTATTCAGGGGTCAGTGTGTGTGTGGGGGATTGTACAGGGGGCAGTATGTCTATGTGGGGATTATACAAGGGGCAATGTGTGTGCGTGGGGTTGGAGAATTTATGCTATATGTAGGGATATGACGCTGCATTAAAGTATGAAGAGCTGTGATGCTGCATTAAATTATATGGAGGGATATGAGGCTGCATTATATTATATGGATGGATGTGAGGCTGCATTATATTATATGGATGGCTATGAGGTTACATTATGCTTTATGGAGGGCTCTGACACTGCATTATACTATATGGAGGGCTGTGACGCTGCATTATACTATATGGAAGGATGTGAGGCTGCATTATATTATATGGATGGCTATGAGGTTACATTATGCTTTATGGAGGGCTCTGACACTGCATTATACTATATCGAGGGCTGTGACGCTGCATTATACTATAAGGAGGGCTGTGACGCTGCATTATACTATATGGAGGGCTGTTAGGGGATATTGTGGGAATAATCTCTGGTAACACTAAATTGAGCTGATTATAAATTATAACTTAAACTTCACAAGCTAATATGTCTGCACCAGTTAAAAAACACATTTTTCTCAGCTCTCCCGACACTATTGTATGAGCTAGCTTAGAATTGTGAATAATACACTTTAAAGAGGACCTGTCTTCCACCTGGAGCTTGGCAAGCTAAATTGAGCACTGAATCAGCATTTCTCCTCTTCTCCTGGGTCTGCCCTCCTCTTCTTCTCCTGACATCACACAGACCAGGAGAAGAGGAGGGCAGACCCAGGATAAGAGGAGGCGGTGGCGGACACATAGAGGGGAAGGAACACACAAGGAGGAGGCAGGGAGGACTGTGCCAGCTGCCAGGACCTCTCAATAAGATCCCACCCAGGCGACCTCTTAACTGTAAGGTTTCTAAAGTATTTTTTAAAGTTTACAGGGGGGATAGAGACATGGGGGACCCTTCCCTGAATGCAGCAGACATGGGGGATGACAGGTCCTCTTTAAGTGAATACACTGAGCTGCAATACTACACACAACCAACAGACAAGGGTGTTACTGTCTCTGAAAAAAGAAAACTACAGAAACCAGACTATTCATTCAACCTCTTTAATCATAGCTCATAGTGTGAAACAAAATGATATTTTTGATCAGTAGTAATACAACATTAGGGTAATACCAATCATAAATCTATATCCTAGCTGACAATAATCTCTTCACAGAATATAAAGGATATAAAAGTAGGTAGAAAAGTGTCATTAGTCGACTTTTACTTTTCACATCCATTAATATTGCCTGAAACTAATGAGGTCAAATTGCTGCAAAGTTGAGAGTAATTTATTGAACTTTCCCATCTCTGTAATAGTAAAGTATTGATTGATGACTCTGCTCGCTCCATAACTAAATGACGCGTTATCCCCGGCACTGAGGATCCGAGAGAAGGCGAAATAAATCTACAAAACTGAAATCGTGTTTGATCATATTTGCTCTGATCAATTGTAATTCTGTGTAATTAAATGAGAAAAGATGGCAATACAGTGATCTATAATGTATGAGTTCACTTCTTACAGAAAAGCAGAGTAAAATACAGTGAATTAGAAAGTCTTCTTAACCTCTTCCCGACCAGGTGAATTTATATTTTTGCATTTATTTCTTCTTCCCTTGTTCTCGAGCTATAACTTTGGCTTTTTTAGTCTTCTATTGATATAGCCGTACAAGGGTTTGTTTTTAGTAAGGCATGTTTTGTATGATGCCTTTCAAGTATTGAAAATAGGAATTCTGGGTGTTGTCACATCTGTGAGCTCCCTGCTGCTGGGCTGCTCTGCCTGCCCTGCACCGGCGCAAATGAAAGCGCTGGGTCATATAGGGGCTTGGGCAGCCTAGCGTAGGGACGCATAGATGCCCTGCATTTGCGCTCAGCTGCGTTCGGGCAGGGCATCTATGCGTCCCTACGCTAGGCTGCCCAAGCCCCTAAATGCCCCTGCGCTTTCATTTGCGCTGGTGCAGGGCTGGCAGAGCAGGTCCCTATCTTTAGAATGGGAGCGCACGGTGCTGCACTTGACTGCGCATGACCGTGCGCACCCATTCACTCCCATATGTGATCTGTGCGCAGGCGGATGCCCGCGCACAAATCACCCAGTCTCAGCCGCACAAGAAATGCAACATGTTGCATTTCTTGTGCGGCCGAGATAGGGTGATTTGTGCGCGGGCATCCGCCTGCGCACAGATCACATATGGGAGTGAATGGGTGCGCACGGTCATGCGCAGTCAAGCGCAGCACCGTGCGCTCCCATTCTAAAGATAGGGACTTGCGGTGCTGCGTTTACATTGCGGCTCCCCTCCTCAGAACGCTGCGGAGGGGAACGCTAATGTGAAAGTAGCCTAAATTGGATAAAATAAGAAAAAAAAAAATAGGGCTAATTCCAACATTTCTTTTTACATTCACTTTTTTAGGTTTCATTGTAGGGTAAAAAAATATCCTGACAATATAATTCGTCAGGTCAATTTGAGTCTACCGAAACCACATGTGTATAGGAGATTTGTATTTTACTACTTTAAAAAAAAGTTCAGAAAAAATGTTTTGTGTCACCATTAAAAGAAAAAGTTAACTTTTTGATGTTTTTATTGATGGACCTGTGTAAAAGCATGTACTCCTGCGTGGCAAGCTGTTACTTTATTGCTCCACACCTATCCCTTGTAGACTGTGAACCCTCGTAGGCAGGGTCCCCTCTCCTCACCTACTGTATCCTCACCCTTGTGAGAAAAGAAGTGATGATCCAGCTCCCGATGAATAATGCTCAAATAAAGATTTATTTATCTGTCAAAATTTCCAGTTGTCAATACAGCCGGTGTTAGTGCTCATAGTACATAGGAGATATTTAATATACAGGGAGCATCGCAAGGCCTTGCGATGCTCCCTGTATATTAAATATCTATGTACTATGAGCACTAACACCGGCTGTATTGACAACTGGAAATTTTGACAGATAAATAAATCTTTATTTGAGCATTATTCATCGGGAGCTGGATCATCACTTCTTTTCTCACATTTCCACGTGCGCTGCCACGACGCAGGTCCGTGCATACCAAACATTCAAGGGGTAAGCTGATTGCCTTTAACTTTATTACTAATCCTCACCCTTACTTGTAGACTGAGCCCTCATTGACAGGGTCCTCTCTCCTCACTTACTGTATCCTCACCCATCCCTTGTAGACTGTAGGCCCTCATGGGCAGTGTCCTCTCTCCCCACTTACTGTATCCTCACCCATCCCTTGTAGACTGTGAGCCCTCGTTGGCAGAATCCTTTCTTCTCACCTACTGTATCCTGACCCATCCCTTGTGGGCAGGTTCCTCTCTCCTCCTGTACCTGTTTGTGCTTTTTATTGCTCATGTTTATTGTACTTTTCTATGTATGCTCTTTTCCCATGTAACGTGCCATAAAATAAATGGTGCTATATTAATAAATAATAATAGTTGCTACTATTTTTAGATTCATATAATGTTTTGATCGCTTCTCATTGCATTTTTTGAAGTGAGGCGACTGATTTCTTTACACTTGCTGCATGGATTAAAGGGGTTGTCCGGTCTAAACTGATAATTCTGAAGTTACACTATATGTCTTTCTATGTGACTACAGACTTATCAATCCTCCCAGCGCCCGCACTGTGCGCTGCCAGGATTCGCAGTTTTTAAGCAGGAACAGACCACAATTATGTGATATATGCACACTCAGCCAGAATTCAACTAGTGGGCACTGCCTCACTCAATACAAGTGCAAGGAGCATGGCCACACCCACTAATTGGCCATACCCACTAGTCAGACACACCCACTCCATACATTTGTATTGAGCTAGGCCACGCCTACTAGTCGTGTTGTTTCTGGGGACATGTATACAGCATAATTGCAATCCGTTCCCAGCTTAGAATCCTCAAATCCTTGCAGCACACAGTGTTTGTCAATGGAGGATTGATAAGGCTGCAGTCACAGGGACCAGACACCTCCTCAAATTCATGATCTATTTTCAGATATCAGTCTCTTATGGACGCAACAGTAGCAAATGTTTTTATTTTTAAAGGGAACCTGTCACTCCAAATAACCTTTCTAACCTATTAATACCTGTCCCTGCAGCCTTACAATACATTCTAACACATCCCTGACTCACATTTTTTACTAATCTACAAGTACAATAATTTAGTTAGGAAACTTACAAAATTCTTGTCACAGGGGCGTTCCTCCTAGGGCGTTCCTCCTAGGCGGGTCCCCTTGTGCCGCGCTACCCCTGCTTCACCGCTGTAATACGCCCTAATGGGCGTCACTATACAAATACAGAGTGCGGGCACGATTTCAATATTGTGCCCGCAACGTCACCGCTACGATGCGGTCATGTGACGCCGGGACGCGTCAATTCGGGTTGCAGGGCTTAAAGGCAGACTTCGCACATGCGCACATTGCATAATGAAGTCTGCCCGTGTGCGACCGGAAGTGACGCGTCCCGGCGTCACATGACCGCGTCGTAGCGCTGACGTTGCGGGCACGATATTGAAATCGTGCCCGCACTCTGTATTTGTATAATGACGCCCATTAGGGCGTATTACAGCGGCGAGGCAGGGGTAGCGTGGCACAAGGGGACCCGCCTACCGGTCAAAATGCCTTTAAGGAACGCCCCGTGACAAGAATTTTGTAAGTTTCCTAACTATATTATTGTACTCGTAGATTAGTAAAAAAGGTGAGTCAGGGATGTGTTAGAATGTATTGTAAGGCTGCAGGGACAGGTATTAATAGGTTATAAAGCTTATTTGAGGTGACAGGTTCCCTTTAAGGGGATCTCAATCTGCAATTATTTATTTACTTACACTATATGTTACTCAGGGATATCCACTACTCATTCATCAATAGGGAAAAGGATCTTGGTGTGAAAAAAGAAGTAAAAAAAAAAAATGTGCCACCCACCCTAGATCTGGTGGTAAAGAAGGTTCTCCTTAGTATAAAGAAAATCCCAAAACATTAATCCCCCCTTCACGTCTGGGAGCTAAAATGTATCCCTGATATATAAAAAAAGCAGTAGACAAATAACTCAACAAAACCACAAATAGCATTATTCTCCCGATACTCTAGTTCTAAAGGCTAAAATTATAAAAGTATAATGTATAAAAAAAATTATAAACCCCCCAAAAACTACTACTCACTTTCCTCTGACAGTGATGTAACTTGAAGTTCAAGGGCCCTGATGCAAAAGCTGCAAGGACCCCAGTTATTGCAAATCTTTAATTGCATTGGTCTTTTTCTATGGGACAAAAGGACTTTTGGGGGCTCCTAGGCACCAGGGCCCGGGTGCAATTGCAATCCCTGTACCTGTTGTAGTTATGCCCCTGTCAATAGTCTAAAGGTAATAAAATAAGAATAAAAATAAGAATAATTTTGATGTACACCCACATTTAGGTCTAAGGGCTAAAGGTTCACAAAACAGGACCCACATACCTTTAGGTTTAGAGTAGTCAAGACTCCTGTTTTGGAGGTTGGGGGGCTAGCATATTGACACTTATTGGCCAAGCATTGTTTACTAGTGAAAAGGTATGCAAATTAGCACCTATCCAAAAGGAAGTAGTGTATCCAGCAGCACCCTACTGGAGACAGCCGTCCATAACAAGCTTTGCCACATGATTTAGAATAGACAGAGTCATCTCGGTCCTCCCCACAAGGAGATACTTTACCCCCTAGAACTCTATCACAGCCGCCTTCTCACGGAACCACCAAACCAGCCATTTTCCGGCCAATTTTACAGAATCTGACTAGTTTGAAATTCAGCACATTCACTTATATCTTACGACTTTCCAATATTTTCACATATAACAATGTCTTGCACCCAAGCTGCATCAAAGACATCTTGTCACGTGTTGACTGCTGCAGTCTATGTGTAAAAATTTCTCTGTAGTTTTCATGGGAGTTAATGTGTACATTTGGTACATTCGGAGTCAATGTGTAGATGGTGCTGTGTTGCTGTGAGGCAGATCTGCAGGTGGGATGTTTTGGGTTTGTCAGATGACCTTGGCCGGGCCTTTAAATAGTTTCCTTTTCAGCCAGCAGATATCGCTGATAGAGTTTTAGTCTCTGCTAGACGGCAAGCTGAGAAGACGAGTGCACTTTGTACTGAGGCTTATTGGTTTTTCTCCTTATTTATGGGATTTGCTGCATATCCAGGTCTGTAGGTGGAGGTGATGGGTGTCAGCACAGGACTGGTCGAAGAACAGGAAATGGGTGGTGGCCCAGACCTCCTCCCCATCAGAGATACCTCTGGGTACAGGTTCAGCTGGAGACCCCAGTCTATAGGGTAAGACTAGCTGCACAGTTTACCTTGCCCGTTATTGTCATCCTTCTTCCCATTCCCTCATGGGAATGACACGTCATGACTCATCTCCTTTAGCCAACCAGTCTCCTCTCCTGCTCTATGATTGGGGCAAGAACTCAAACCCAGTTGGATGAAGGTGTTTGCCTTTCAGGGAAGACTGTGACTTGATCTAGCATTGACATTGATTTATGGAGCATCTCTCTCCCATAGGCAGTAGATAGCCAACAAAAAGTTCTAACCTTGAAAGAGGATTCTGCTGCGAAATGGTTAATGACCTGTCCATGAGTATTATTTTCTAAACTACAAATCATCCATGTGAGATATGTCAAGAGGCCTTCATCAAAAGATTAAAAAATCAACCCTAATCCAGAAATGTAATCTCCTAATGAATGGACCAAGTGTCACCATTTGGAGGATCTCATGTAACACCCAATAACTCACAGCCTCCAGCCAACAATATGACAATCTACACAGGGGGTGTAAACATTGAGTGATATGTACTCATCTGAGTCCATTCTTCAGCTCTCCTCCTCCATCTTGCTTTGTCCTTACATGCTCTCTGATCTCCACCTTGCGCCCGGCTGATAAGAGGATCATATTTTTGCTTTATAGAATTCCTTAATTAAAGTAACTGATCGTATTTCTGGAGAGTAAATTCCTGGGTTGTGACTCATGACACGGCTAGCGCCATGATAACCAGACGTTATAAAGAGGCATTTGTTTCCGGCCAATCATCGTGACACTGTGAGCGGGAGATTAAATTGTGCGCGAGGTCATTTTCATTAATCCTTAACTTATTTGTACCACTGAAATAAATATCTCCAGGTAAAATCAGGTCTGGGCTTTAGAGCAATAAATTAAACCAGTGAAAGATCGCAGCCCTGAGCTCGTTAGATGCACTAGAGTTGAGTAATTTGACATAAACAATTTGTCCAGGGACTTTAACATTGATGACCTATCCTTAGGATAAGTCATTAATGTCTGATGGATGGGGATACGAACCCATGACCTCCACCAATCAACAGAACGTAGTTGTGTCACTGCCCAGAACTGCTTGACTGCAGACTTGCACATCTCCATCAACTCCATATCAACTTCTGCATATCTGCCTTCTATTTGAGTTAATTGGGGGCAGATGTGGAGTGCCTGGCCGCAACCATAAGTTCTAGATGGAGCCGTGCAGCTCCGAAATTGGGCAATTCCAGCCAGTGCCGCCTCCTGCAACAGTTGCAAACAATATATGCAGCATTCACTCTGCCAGTATAGGTGCATTTAAAAACAAATTAAATACAAAATAGTAAATAGCATCATAGACAGTAATTGGAATAATGTGGCATAGGAAAATGTGGCTTAGAAAAATTTGAGAAAATTGAGATACTTAGCATTATTGAAATGGCCATATCCATAATCCACTCAGTTGCCAATGTTGAGACATATCTTGTAACTGGGTCCCCATCTAAATGTTTTCTACCTATGTTTGAATCCTTTTTTGTAGGCAGCTGATACCAGAGAACAATAGTATTTTTAAGCTTTAAATTCTATTGTTCTCGGGTGAAGGGCATCTTGCATCTGCTTGGTGACATGATTGCTATTTCAAGCCTGGACCCCCCTGTCACATAGAGGATGGTATATCACGGACAGGATTGTAGTGTGAGCATGGGGCCAATGGCCACGCCCCCTCCCTATACAGAAGTGTGAGGGGGCTAGAATGTAGGATGATCCTGCAGCTCCCAGCATCCACACCTCAAACACACCTCCTGATTTCTGCTCCTGCATGAAGCTGCCAGGCTGAAAATTCCCATGAGGGGGTGTCAGAGCAGAGGAGCAGGTATGATTTTATCAATTTATGAGAGGTCTACAGATCCTAGAACTGCAGCGTACAGCTCTGCTTCATCATGTAGCAGGACAAGAAATATACTAAAAAGTTTCTCCCATTGGAGCTCCCCTTTAAATACATGACAAATAAATTGACAATGATTTACCGATGTGTGGCGTCGTCAAGCATGATTGGAAGCCAAGGAGGAGTATCCCAGGAGTCCCTGGGTCACGTGCACAGAGAGAACCCGCCCACTAATAAAATACAACGCCACAATTGGTCTTCGTATTGCTCAACATCCGGGGAGTGACCAGGAAGTTCCCAAGTAACGTGATGGAATATGTCATTCAGATCCACCCCCTTACTGGAGCCAGCATCATGATTGTTGTATTAGGATGAAGTGCCTTCTGATCTGCGCTGCCGTGAAAGAAAGACCAGAAGCCAGGGAGTCAGGTCCAAAAGATGTTTTAATCTGAGGCGTATCGGAGCAGCCTCTGCTCCTTCCTCAGTGATTGTCCATGAGGAAGGAGCAGAGGCTGCTCCAAAACATCTTTTGGACCAGACTCCCTGGTTCCCGGTCTTTCTTTCACAGCAGCGCGGATCAGAAGGCACTTCGTCCTAATACAATTATTTCCACCATGGTACCTGTCGAGGTGTGGATCCTGCAGCGGCTGACTCTGAGCATTTATACTGGTTGTGGGTGCACACAACCTGTCCAGGTGAGCCGATTTCATCATATTTTTGCTCCTCTCTGCTAAGGAGATAAGACCCAATTGCACATTTTTGTCTTACATTCTAAAGCACCATGATTGTGGCTGTGTTGCCAGGCGTGCACAAAAAGAACCCGCCCCCTAATTAAATTTTTTTTTTTTTTTTAATTTTAACTGTTTTTACATTTTCTGTTGTGTTTCCCTAATAAAGATTGTTTGACATTTTTCCAGTGGTGTGCTGTACTTTATGCCAAGTCTGTTTTTCCTTCCTACATTCCATACAATAAAAATTGGTCTATATGGAATTAAATCAAAATAACATATACTCACTTATTGAGTGAGCCTCCACCTTCCCCCACTTGTGTCCTGGCTCTGGTGACATTACGGGACCACTGCAGCCAATCAAAAGACACCAATCATCTGCAGCTTTCAGATTCAGGCTGAATGTAAAGCGCACGCGCATGCTCAATACATTTCTCCTACAGAAATGATTGGAGAAAATTGTGCATGCGCAGTAATCTTTCCATTGCTTAAAGCGCGCGACGGGGACCCAGTGGAGGCATTTAGCGGACACTAATGTCCCATATAACCACCTTTATACGTTAGTAATTGTATTGAAAGTTATCCCCTACACCAGTGGTGGGGAACGTCCGGCCCCCGGGCCTGGTCCGGCCCGCCATGTTACATGATCCGGCCCGTGGCCAGTTTGCTTTTATTTGTAGCGCGGTCCCTTTAAATCAGCAGCGGTGCGTGCCGGAATTGTCTCCGACCTGAAACATAGTCAGCATGAGGCGTTCTGTGAAGCAGGAGCCTCTGCACTGTCCAGCTCAGCTCCCGGGAGGATTACAATCACCTCCTGCTTATCTTAAATTAACAATTCCTCCACCTCGGGAAGTCCGTGAGTAAATCTAAAGGTGTCAGATAAGTAAATAAAGTGTCTGCTCTGTGATCGTTGGCTGTGCAGGGATGAAAACTGTCAGCAGTATAAGAAGGAGCTGCATCCAGAAACATAGCCAAGGGAGGGAGATAAAAATCATGTGAAGCCATGTTAAAATCATATATGTCCACATTGATTTTTATCTACCTTCATTTGGATGTGTTGCTGGATCTCTTTTTGTACCTTGTACTTTGTGTACCTGTGTGTCTTATACTTCAGGCCCTGTGTACCCATGTGCCATATGCCTCAGGCTCAGTGTATCCATGTTCTGTGTACCCATGAGTTGTATGACTCTGGCCCCATGTACCTGTGTGCCATATGCCTCCGTCTCAGTGTACCCATGTACTGTACGCCTCAGGCTCAGTGTACCCATGTGTCGTACACCTCAGGCTCTATGTTCCCAAGTGCCGTATGCCTCACGCTCATTGTACCCATGTGTCGTATTCCTTGTGCTCCGTGTACCCGTGTGCCGTATGCTTCAAACTCCATGTACTCATGTGCCGTATACCTCAGGCTCTGTCTACCCATGTGCCATATACCTCTGGCCCTGTGTACCCACGTGCTGTGTACCCCATGCTCTGTGTACCCATGTGCTGTATACCTCACGCTCCGTGTAACCATGTGCTGTCTACCTCAGGCTCTGTCTACCCTTGTGCCGTCTACCTCAGGCTCTGTCTACCCTTGTGCTGTCTACCTCAGGCTCTATCTACTCATGTGCAGTATACCTCAGGCCCCAGAAATGGGGTTAGGCTACCTTCACATTTGCGTTTGTGTCTGCATGCAGAGGGCATGCAGACACAAACGCAGTGAAAGCAGGGTCATTTTTGTTCATAATGATGTGTCCGCAGCGGAGAATTTCCGCCTGCGGACACATCACTATGGAGCCCTGCCAGCCAATCGGCACGCTCGGGAGGCGGGACGGAGACAGAGATCAGCGGCAGAGATCTCCTCCGGGCCCCTGGTAAGCTCCGACCGTTGTCAGCGGGCAGAAACATCTGATCTGACAGCTGTTTGAATCTCCTGCGCCGACACAGAGAGGAGATGTCGGCGCGGGAACATTCAAACAGCTGTCAGATCAGCTGTTTCTCCTCACCGACACCGCCAGCAGATGTAAGGGTGCTTTCACATCAGCGTTTTTCGTAATTCGCGGCAGATGCGGTGAAAAAACCGCATCTGCCGCGTTTGCCGCATAACCGTTCCACTTGCGGCGCGGTTGCGGTTTTTTCTATGCAAAGTATAGGCGTACTTGCGGCAGGTGCGGCAAGTGCGGTTTTGCACTTGCGGCAGGTGCGGCCGCGAAAAAAACCGCGGCTTACTGCGGTTTTTTTCGCGGCCGCACCTGCCGCAAGTGCAAAACCGCACTTGCCGCACCTGCCGCAAGTACGCCTATACTTTGCATAGAAAAAAACGCAACCGCGCCGCAAGTGGAACGGTTATGCGGCAAACGCGGCAGATGCGGTTTTTTCACCGCATCTGCCGCAAATTACGAAAAACGCTGATGTGAAAGGGCCCTAAGTTTAGCAATGTTTTTTAAGTTAATAAATTTATACGGCCCGCGAATGATATTCTAAATTTCCAAATGGCCCTTTGCAGAGAAAAGGTTCCCCACCCCTGCCCTACACCAATAATTGGACAAATCCCGAGAAATTTTCAACAACACTCCATACAAAGGGGCATTTCAGTGTCACTTACTCAGGATTAGTGTTTGTTTTTTGGGGAGGGGGATAGGAGATACCATAACTTTCGTTTTTGGGGGAAAAAAAACCCCTTTAAAACAGATTTTAATTTAATAATCTGAGATTTTGAGCCTGTTCTGTATTTAACCATAGAATGATGATCTTGCTAAATGGGGCAAAGATACTAATAGAAGGACCTCTCATTGACGCTAACCTGGTTCCTGTAAGCCATTACTCTTATAGAATAATTCATTTCATTCTCTTTCTCAGAATATCATAATTAAAAAAATGCTTCCAGGAAAAATAGGAATGTAAATCTACCTTTACCAAGGAGACGTTCTCAAGTAACACATTTCAGCGATTTATGCATTGTGTGCAGCACGCACAGCTGTTATATGATAATAGAAAAAGGCTGTTTTTCTATTATCAAATAATATCATATAATATCATGGAATGATGACAAACCCAGACAAAACATTGTGTATATATATATATATATATATATATATATATATAATCCACTGTACTCTACACAACCGTACTGACATAACTATGACTACTCCATCTCTTGTTACTAAGCACTGGTGGGGGCGCTATTTCATTAGTGTCCATGGACAACATATTAAAGTGACCACATTTGACATACAAGGGCTCACAGTCTACAAAGGATGGATGAGGATATGTCACGGTCGAAGAGGGCAGGGGTATTCGACTACCCGGGACAACAGTCTATAGATCTCGGTGGTGCCCCAGAAGCCGTGGCCCAGACCGGACACGAAAAAGGGGGTTATTTACATGGGATAAAGTTAGTAGACTTGGTCTTGATGCCAGGTGAGAGATCTGGTCAGTTGTGACCAGCGCTGCAGGTAGTGGTCCCCAGGGGAGAGTAGCTACCAATAGAAGTTGCACTCCCCTAAGCAGGAGTGAGCCCCTGGGGTGTACAGGAGATGGTAAAAATGAGGATGATGGAGGTTGTAGTGGTGAGTGGGGGGTGCAAAATAGCCACAGGAAGGATGCAAGGAGACAGTCTCTGTTCTTTACCTTTTACTCAATATTGCAGTTATCAGCAGATCCAGGGTACTGGTTCACCGGGCCAGGCGATCTGGTCAGTCTGAGAACTAAGCACTGCTATGATGGACAGATATATGACTTTCCCAACTGCCATTCTCCTTCGGTTGAGGTTCTAGGTACTATCTGCTTCCTCATGTGCCTCTTCCTTCCTCATGGCTACTAGCAGGCAGGCAGGTGACCACAGACTCTCAAGACCCTGGACCCACACCAGTTCTTCTAGCCCTGTGATGGTCACTGTGCCTCTGGTAGCTGCACTGTGTCACCACTAAGCTTGCAACTCAGCAATCTACAGATTGCTGCCAGGCATAACGTCCTGACAGCCTGAGATTCTGGCTCTCGTCCACAGCTTGTGTCCTGCACAGCCCGAAGGGTGTTAGCAGGCCCACATTCTCTCATCCACTGTTCAACTCTGTCTCCTAGCTTCTGAGTTCTCCTAATGCCACCCCTCCCTCCTACACCCCACTACAGCTAAGCCCTCTCCCAATCAATGTCTACCAGTGCACTGACTAGGTATTGGGAAGTATGTGTGCATGTATGGGGGAGTCCATCATAGAATACCTGAATTCTCCTCAGACGTGGTATTAGTGCTGATGACGTTAACTACCAATGTGGTGAATACACTGCAGAAGTGCCACATTCCCCCTAGTTAAATGCAGTACATCCTGGACTGCATCAAAAAGATACATTGTATAAGGCACAAAAACATTTTTTTCCCAATGCAATTGCATAAAAAACATAAATAACATTTTTAATAATAACAGTTATAAAACATTCATTCCAGCAGGAAGCAGCATTTTCTTGAATGTTATAAATATTAACACTGTGGCGTGGATTACATCCCAAAACCACTTTGGCGCACTCATTCCTGGGTGGGGTGCAGGGCACACAGACCATTTTATCGGTTTTTCTGCATCGGCTGTTTTGGAAGGTGGAAACATTTGTGTGGCCTTGGCCACGGCTCTTCTGTTTTCGGCTGTAGTAAGTAGTGTGAGGACTGGTTCAAGTGCTAGCAGTTCCTGAGTAGCTCAAGCAAGTCCTGTCAGAACATCATAGTGCAATAAGAACAGTTCAATTGTACCAGTTTTTGGAATTACACACTGTTGCCTTCAATAAAGAAAAAGGCACAACAGGTGCAACAAGGTAAGCAATAGTTATTTGTTTAGGTCACTGTCCTTCAGGGGCTGGCTGGCAGATGTTGCCCAGGGCACAAATGAGGACCGGGGGGGGTTGCTGTTGGAACGAGCCAGGTGTGAGGGGGGGATAGGGGGAGGCTGCTTTACTTACCAGCCTGCACGCTGCCCACCTGCTGCTTCCCGGTCCAGCTGTGAGCTGCGGCCACAATGCTCTGCCGCGCGGCCACTGTAAGGGGCGGCCCTAGACTAGAACTAAACCACCAGCCTGGGGGGCAAATGCCTCCGTGTCACCTGGGCCAGTCCGCCCCTGCTGTCCTTTGGCATAAGAAAGCCCTTTTGCAGAATTGTACATTACCTTTAAGTGCAGATATGAAAACTACAAGTCTGTCCAGCCAACAATTTAAAACAAGTTACATCTTCTTTAAGAACCTTACATCAATTCCTATCTTTTCCTATACTAATGCTTAACACTAAAGCTATACTTATACTAGTGCTATACACATTCTAGAGCTTTATGTATACTAGAGCTATACTTATGACAGGCCTGTCTTATCTTACTTAAGCTATGTTTAATTCTACATAACAGTACTGTAATGGTCTCCAGACCTGAATCTGCTGTGGTAATAACAGTACTATTCCCTTATCGTGATATAATGCAAAGATCTACTCTAAGTCTAACAAACATGTAACATTTGTAAACAACGCTAGTCTTTTGTTAAGGGCATATGGTAGGCACCTTAGTACTCCTCTGTACTAGATGACTTACTAGTGTTTGGGGTCTGCACAGGGTTTTGAGAACAACCAATGTTGATAGTGCAGTTCAGCAGGTTCACTGTGTGTGGTGCCCTGGCCGGGGTTGGCATCACATTCACATGTACGGTTCATTTCCCTTCTGGGACAGAAGTAACGCGGATAGGGCTGGTCAGAATTATTAGACTTCGGCTTCTAACGGTGGATGTATGTGTGGGTGCGGGGGCAACACAACAGGGTCACACTGGTTGTGGCTGGGTGCATAACCAGTGTCATTTGATTGTCCACTCATGCAACTAGCAATGTCAGAGTCTTGGCCATGGATGGGAGAAAGGTCCAGTTCTTCTGCAGCTAGGCAGTCCCCCCATGCTTCTTTCCAACCCTGGTATCCCCATTGCAAAGTATATTCAACTAAGTCTCCAGGGCAGAGGTTTCTTTTTCGCCTGGTACTCACCATGGGTCAGACGTCTCGGTAGTTTACTTGTGTGTCCTGGACCACTGTTTTGTCCTTAATAAACCCGTACCCCATTTTCTGTTGAAGCTATACCCACCTGCCTGGTAGCGGGATATTGGCCCCCTGTGCCACAGATATCAGCTGTGTGCTGGTTCTGTGGAGGGAACTTCAGGGTTGAGAGAGGTGCAGATCTGGACCGATGGCCCCGAGCAGGGGGCTTTTGGCTCGGGCCTGATTGGGCACAGCTTCAAGTTCAGGCTCAGGAGGGGTTTCCGGGACTACGGCTCCCTCCATTACAGTTTCTGCTGCATCATCAGTCCCTTCCACCCCTTGTGTTTCATAGGGCCATCTCCTCCTGGGCAGGGGTCCTGTCTGCATCCCCATCCCCAGGAGCCAATTTGATTTTAGTGATTACTGCCCGGCCGGGTAGTGGTGCTATTGGAACATTAAAGAGGTAACCCCCCAGCTCCCCCCGGGGAAAAAAAATCCTTCTTCTTCAGGAAAATCACAGATGTACTGCAAACTCCAAAATATATCACTCTACAGATTCTATATAGGTCTGACTCGCCCCAATTGTCCGAATCTCCTTCATTCTGACTGGAAAAATGAATCCAAACCTGTATCCGTAAAAAAGAGATCATTACAGTATTGGTAAAAACTAATGAAGAAAATATGAATCCCATCAAAATTCCTGAATGGACCCATCTTGTCTTGATCATTTATTTTTTTAATTATTTCATTTAAAAAGTGTAGCAAAAAGCCCTGACCAAAATTACTAATTACTTACTGCCAAAGCTAACAGTCACTTTTCTATACTCCTCCTTCTAGACCTGACCTCTGCCTTCGATACAGTTGACGACTCCCTCCTACTACAGATCCTCTCTTCACTTAGCATCAAAGACCTTTCCCTTTCCTGAATCTCCTCATACCTTTCTAACTGCACATTTAGTGTTTGCAACTCCCACACTACCTCCTCACCTGCCCTCGCTCTGTTGAGATCCCTCAAGACTCTGTCCTAGTACCCCTACTCTCCTCCATTTATACCCTTGGCCTAGGTCAATTCATAAAGTCCCATGGTTTCCAGTATCACCTGTATGCTGATGACACTCAGATCTACCTCTTGGGCTCAGATGTCACCACCCAGAACCCAGTGTGTTGATCAGCCATACCCTCCTTCTTCTCCTCTTGCTTCCTAAAATTCAACGTGGACAAATCAAAACTTATTATATCTCCTCCATCTCACGCATCTTCCCTACCTGATTTATCTATCCCAGTTAATGGCACCATGCTCTTCCCTGCAACTGAAATCTGCTGCCTTGGAGTAATCCTTGAGTTTGCCCTGCCCTTCAAACCCCACATCCAAACTCTTGCCACCTCCTATCGCCTCCAGCTCAAAAATATTTATCAAATCAATCCCTTCCCTAGCCCTCAATCCACTAAAATGCTTATACATGCCCTCATCATCTCCCACCTTGATTACTGCAACATACTCATCTGTGGCTTCCCTGCTAATACTCTTGCACCTCTCCAATCTTTCCTCCACTCTGCTGCTCAACTAATCCATTTTTCTCCTCGCTACTCCCCTGTTTCTCCCCTCTGCAAATTTCATCACTGGCTCCTAATTCCCCAATGAATACAGTTCCAACTACTAACACTGACCTACAAAGCTGTCCATAACCTGTCCCCACCCTATATCTCCGAGCTAATATCCCAATATCTTCCCTCACGTAATCTCCTTATCCTCCTAAGACCCCCTCCTCTCCTCCACACTCATTCGTTCCTCACCCAATCTCCTCCAAGACTTCTCCCGAATTCAACCATCCTCTGAAATCCTGTGCCCCAACATGTCTGATTATCCACCACGCTCGGATCTTTCAGACGGAACCTGAAAACCCATCTCTTTAGGAAAGCTTACAGCCTGCAATCACCTTATTGCTACTGGAGCTGGTACTCCACTACTGGATCGGCTGCCTCACCACCACCACCACCGGAGTGGCCGTCTCACCATTACCGGAGCTGCCGCAACCCACAACCTACTGTCTCCTCCCCATAATCTTATAGAATGGAAGCCCGTGAGGTCAGGGTCCTCTCCCCTCTGTACCAGTCTGTCATTCTTAATTTGTTCACTGTAACCTACATTTGTTTTTTGTCTGAAACCACTTTCATTACCAGCCCCATGGAATTGATGGTGCTATATAAATAAATAATAATAAATCCATTTTTCCATAGTTCCTCTATGACCGAGCAGTTATGATGTAGTGTCAGGTGTGAACCTTTGCTTCCAACATGGCCGTGTTGACTCCTCAGATGAGCAGGTTCGCACCTTTATAATTAGCCACTGCCATTATGCTGGAAACAACCATGTAAGAGGATCTTCCAATACTTCAAACACCTCATTTGATGTTTGCATTCACAGCAAATTGGACATCAATAACATACCGTAAAGGTTTCCTTTCATACATTAAGGTGGAAATATGTTTTTGAAGTCTTTTTTTTTTCTTCGCGTTCACCTTTTCTCCTGACTGTTTTACTCAACAATTACTTAGGAATTGGAGGGAGAAAAAAAAAAGACTTCAAACGCTAATTCTCCATTAGCAATTTCAGCGGCTGAACCCGACATACAACCGGTTCAGTTTGTGTTTCATACTCCATTGGCAATATGTGTTTAAAGCTGCAATCCTAACACTTGACAAATAATGTTTGCGGGAGGAAATGGGCCATGTAAATGGCTGGGTAGGAGCTATTCATCATGCTGGTCATTGGCGTGCTTTCCATTGAGACTATACGGTGTGACGGGAGGTACAGCTGTTGGCTACATGTTGCATAGGTATGTAAGGTGAATGTATTTACAGCATGTGCACATGGTGGTGTTTACAGTGGGATGAATCCCCAGGCGCCAGGAGTCAGTAAGGTCTTAAAGCTCTAGTAGCAGCTATTTCCCATCAACAGGTTTTTGCTGAAGTCATCGCATTGCGTTGAAATGTTTTCCATTCTGATTGCTTGCTAGGGAAGCATTACATAAAGTTAGAATTAATAAATATAATCTACGGTGTAACCGTATGTTCTCGTGCAGAATATTTTTCTTCCGCTGAAATTGCAATGAAAGTGAACCTGTTCAGCTCGATTTAGCACCCTATTCTATCACTACCTGTCCCTGCACCCTCACCTTGCTATCTCATCCCTATCCAATCCCTCTCTGACCTAAAACTGCATTATAAAGCTTGGGAAAAATGATTTAATAACTTACATCCAGTCTACATCCGTAGACTGGGGTGGGCGGTCTCCAGGCTCTGTTCATCCTCCTCGCAGACTCTTAGCACGTCCCGCTGGGCATCATCATTCCTTCTCTTGTTCGTCCTCTTTTGAATTTCCCGCCTCATCCACGTAGTGTTGATGCGCCGGCCGTACGTCAGTTCCGGTGTGGTGCATTGTGGGGGGGCTTATCAGGCTGTACAAGCGGCTTCAACATGCGCACTGCCTTGCACCGGAGCCAGACCGTACACCTGATAAGCCCCCACAGTGCACCGGGACCGGAACTGACGTCTGACTGACACATCATAGTACATGAGGAGGCAGGAATTGCAAAAGAGTACGAACAGGAGAAGCAATGATAACGCTTAGTGGGTGTGCTAAGTGCCTGCGAGGATGGAGAATGGAGACATGGAGACCCACCATCCAGTCTATGGATGTAGACTGGATATAAGTTATTAAATCATTTTTCCCAAGCTTTATAATGCAGTTTTAGGTCAAAGAGTCATGATTAGAGAGAGCTAGGAAGGTACAGGGACAGGTAGTGATAGAAAAGGGGCCTAAAATGAGCTGACGGGTTCCCTTTATGCTGAAAGGGGATATTTTTGGTGCAAGCCTAAGGGTGCATTCCTACTTGCGTATGACTAGCGAGTTTCGCAATGGCATCAGCTGGCATGGCCCTGAACAGGAGCCTGCAACCGCATGTATTTCTATGTGTCTATAGGCTCCTGTCCAGGAAGCGGGCGGCCATGCCAAGTGATGCCATTGTGAGACTCAGCAAATCACATGCAAAGAGGAATGCATGCTAAGGATTCACTCACATCTGAGTATAAAATTTGAGAGTACAATTCGAGGAAACATTGCATTGTACTCTCAATAATGTTAACCAACAGGTCAGAGCATATCTGCTTGTTATTCCTGATCAACATTTGGCATTGAGCCAATGGAGCATGCTGCTAGTGGCTGGCTAGCTCCCCAATACAAGTTAATAGGTGCAGAAAAACATGCGGCACATGAAGGGCACACGGACCGCATGTGCAAGGCATTATTAACACCATCTTTTAATCTATAAAAAGCTAGAATAGATAGATGAATTGATACAGATATTCTGAGCTTACACCCTTTCGTGTCTTTCATGTGGCACTAAAGGATGTTTAGTCTTATATTTAACCACAAAATAAATAATTATTTTAAAAAAATGTGGGGTTGCCCCTATTTTTTATAGCCAGCTAGGGTAAAGCAGATAGACGCAGGCTGCAGCTGCATCTGGCAAATTTACCTTGGCTGAAAATCAAAAACAGGGGTCACCCCACACTGTTTATTTAAAATATTTATTTATAAATAAATTAAAAAGTGGTGTTTCTCCCCCAAATTGGATCACCAACCAAGGTGAAGCTGACAGCTGGGGTATTCTCAGAATGACAAGAGCCATCGTTAATGGGCCCTCCCTACAATAAAACTAGAAAGCCATTAGGTATCCAGAATTTGTTCTCCTTTGAATGCACCAATCTTGTTGCTTCACCCAGGCTCTTCCTGCTGCCCTGGTGCTTTGGCAAATGGGGCAATGATGCTTGGGGTTGATGCCAGCTGTGTAACATGAGCTGGCATGAAGCCCAGGGGCTATCAATGTTGAGGCGCCCATTAGATACTCCACTAAGCCAGTCGGTAATCGGAAACATAAACAGGGTGAAAAATCTTTTATTTGAAAAAACACTCCCCGGTAGATTCCTTGTTTCCTCAATTTATTGAAAAAATACCCTAACAAAAATCCTGCAGTAATCCTGTGATTCGACGTAGTCCATCGGATACAACGTAGTCTACTAAAGCAAACCTGCAAGACATAAAAATTGCAAACCATACCCAGGGAAAAAAACAAGTGACACGTTACTTCTTTGAGGCAGATTACTCATGAAATTAACTCCAAATTTGAGACTCAAAGTCAAAACACTTCAGTACACCGGGAATAAATATAATTTCAAATATCCTTTACTAAAATATTCCAGCAAAAAAAAACTCCAAGAAACTTAGAGGCTGATTCATTATGACTGTCCTTGTAGACATAGTCTTAATGAATGGACCTGGTGGGGCAAGAAGCGCCTGATTCATTAAGAGGAGTACTCTGCTTTCTCAATCTGGCGCATCTTACTTGGTGTGTGCCTCCTTGCTCCTTACTAGAATTGTTACTACCTTTGAGAGCTGCAGCAACATTTCTGGCTTAAGTTATGACGCTGAAGTAACTTTTGATGAATTTGGCGAGTGGGTGCTATTACTCCCAATCCCATTTGTGGCCCACCCACATGGCCAAAAATTGCTGAAAATAACATAAAAATGCTAAAAATCGCTAAATGTTTGAGCAACTTTGCATAACTTACATTTTTTGTGACTTTTCAAAGTCAGAAATTTACCATGAACACTGATTAATCCAGGTCATAGCCTTTAAACACATCACAGTTCCTATAACAGTTTTTTGTGCAGTTTTTCTAAGAAAAAACTAAGGCAAAGGAAAATATAAAGAAAGGATTTATACTTCTCCTTCCTGCTGGATCAATCTCTGATTCTGGTTAAAAAAGCTTGTATGTGTAGAAACACCAGGAAGGAGGAACTTATATATACCATGATGGGGGACATAAATAACAGCATGAGGGACATATGTACCAGGATGGGCCCAGGATAGGGGACATATATACCAGGATGGGGGACTTATCTTGAAGGGGCACAAAAATGGGGCACATATATACTAGATGGGGGTGATGTATCCCAGGAAAGGGCCCATGATGGGGACCATATACACTATGATGGGGATATATATACCAGGATGGAGGACAGATGTCCCAGGATGAGGGACAAATAAACCAGGATGGAAGATATATGACAGCATGAGGGACATATATACCAGAATGGGCCAATGGTTGAGTACATATATACCATGATGGGGACATAAATAGCAGCATGAGGTACATACATACCAGTATAGGCCCAGGATGGGGGACATATATACCAGGATGGGGGACATATCTTGAAGAGGCAAAAAAATGGGGCACATATGTACTAGATGAGGGTGATGTATGCCAGGAAAGGGCCCATGATGGGGACCATATACACTAGGATGGGGACATATATACCAGGATGGAGGACAGATGTACCAGGATGAGGGACAAATAAACCAGGATGGGAAACATATATAACAGCATGAGGGACATATATACCATAATGGGCCAATGGTTGAGTGCATATATACCAGGATGGGGGACATATATACCAGATGGAGGAGATATATACCAGGTAATGGCCTATGATAGTGAACATTTATACCAGGGAGGGGTACATATATATCAACATGGGGCCAGGATTGAGGACATATATACCAGGATGAGGGACATATATATTTGGAAGGGGCCTAAAACAGGGAAAGTATATACCAGAACAGGGGACATATATACCAGAAAGGGGAACGTATATGCTAGGATGAAGTCCAGGATGGGGAATAGATATATCGGGATGAGGGACATATGTACCAGGATGGGGGACATATATACCAAGATATGGCCCAGGTTGGGGACGATATTTACCAGGATAGGTTATGTATATACCAATATGGGGCTCAGGATAGGAGACATATATACTAGGATGGGGTCCATCATAGGGGACATTAGTACAAGATGGGTGACATTATTAAATAATGATGAGGGAGGGGGGACTTTTATGTCTTTATAATTATATGTCTTTATAATAATTAGACCCCAGACATCTGACCAAAATGAAGGGAAGGGGGGGCGTTATCTGGTCTAAATCTTGCCCCAGAGCCCACTAGTTACACCACTAGTTGTTTTTTTTCTACATGCAGCATGCTCTGGGTATGGATTTTTTCTTTTTTACATGTACCCTATAAGATTGAAAAATTGGAAGAAAAAAGCATAAACAAAATGACACAAAATTAAAAATAAAAATGAAAACACTAGTGTTTCTTTCCTGTCTTTTTTGACGATAAAAGAGCGCTAGTGTTTTAATTTTTATTTTGTGAATTTTACAACACTGGAAAAGTCCAAAGGCACAAAATAAATTACATTAATATTATTATTATTATTATTATGTTTCTAATTTCCATTACTTTTCTCCCTTTACTTTATCAAGGATTGCAAAAAACAATCTGCTTACACCACCCGATTTCCTAAATAATTACTTTGCAAGACATGAAAACGAAAAAAACATCGTTATGTGTTATTTGCAAAAGTCGTGACAAAGCTGTTTTTTCCTTATTACGTTTCGATGTTATCCAACTGTTCCCATATAACCTGGTTTCCATTTCCATAATAAAATGAGATTGTTCTTCACTCGGACCCTTAGGGGATGATTATCTAAAGATGACTGCACCCCGTGCAGCTTCCTATCTGTTATAACAAGTCTTTATTGTGGGCAAAACGAGCTCTGTCGGTGCCAAGACAAGTTGTAGCTTTGCTGATGGAGCTGTAAGAGCCCGGTTATGGAGATTGACAAGAAACTTCATAGAAAACTGTTCCATTTATCATTGTCGTAAGTCTACGTCACTCCAGATCTGGAAAGGCGCAGGATGAGCATTTTAATTGCTGGAACGGAAACTTTTTGATTTATCTTATTCTTCGTTTTGATCCAAAGTGTTTTTATTGTATTTTATTCCTTATCGAGATTTTATACATTGAGAATTACTCACCGGGTGGATTAAGAAGGATCATGTAGTAACTTTAGGCAAATATGTTGTCAAATAGTGCAATGTTGTTTTTTTTGCAACTCATAGCAACTAGCCAGATGTTTGCTTTGATCAGCCGATTTCGAGCCAAACTAGCGAGAGCAAACATTTAATTATTTCCCGTGTGCTAAGTAACACATTGGATTCGGAGCTGTAGAGACACTAAGAGGTTCATTAGGACGTTCTCAATTAATGGGAAAAAAAGTTTTCTAGAGTTGCCACATCCTGCAAAACCTACAGTCCAGTCACACATAACGATCGCTCTAACGATCCCGACAGCGATAACGACCTGCACGGATCGCTGGAGCGTCGTTACCTGATCGCTGGGGAGCTGTCAAACAGGCAGATCTCCCCAGCAGTCAGGCCATGGGAGCCACCTCCCACATCGCTCCCTGCTTAGCGCTGCCTTATAGGCAGCACTAAGCAGGGAGAAGCAGGGAGAACGCTGGTAACTATGATAAACAGCGCGGTATCCAGGCAGCGTGCGCTGCCTAGATACCCGCTGTTTATCATAGTTACCAGCGTTCTCCCTGCTTACAGGCAGTGCTAAGCAGGAAAGACACTGGTAACTATGGTAAACGCCGGGTATCTAGGCAGCGCACGCTGCCTGGAGACCCGGTGTTTACCATAGTAACCAGCCCTGTGAGGTCACAGATCGCTGGTTTCTCGCTGTCACACGTAGCAATGCGTGCTGACCAGTGGGAAACCAACGATCAAAAAATGACTCGCAGCACTTTGCAGCGATCAGCGACCTCACAGCAGGGGCCTGATCGCTGCTAAGTGTCACACAGAACGACATCGCTGGAGAGATCGTTGTAACGTCACACTTACAACGATCTCTCTAACGATATCGTTATGTGTGACTGGGGCTTTACTTTTGTGTCCCAGTGGGCTTATGACTGGTGGTGTAACTTGAAGCTCATGAGCCCCGATGCGAAAGCCAACAGGGCCCCCAATTATTGCAAATCTTTAATAGCATTAGGATACTAGAAATCAAGCAAGAAATTGCCACTACCGACAACGACACAGAGTCAGAGGGACATACCGTCAGGTTGGATCCTTTGCTGTGCCATGCGCCGAAGACCTGATGGTACTCAGCCGATAATCCCAGAGGCGGTCGGTCCAGAGATCATAAAAAGAAGGCTTCAGTGACACGTGTCGGTAAAAACTTCTTTATTAGGCCTGCTTCACACCATGATTTTTGGGATCAGGGATTTTTTGTGTCTGGGGCAAAAATCGGACAAAATCAGATCTTCACGGAACCGGCGAGATTCGGTGCCCATAACATGGATCACGCCAGATCTGACATAAAATCGTACCAGTTCCCGGACGCCGGGTGCTGAAAGAGCTTGTAGCAGCCGCCGCTGAATTTCAGCACCTGGAGAGTTCCCCGGCTGAAATTTCAGCACTGCGGCTAGTTCCCATCCAGTCGCTATGCTGAAAGTTCAGCACTGGACAGCGGCAGCTGCTGATTCTGGCAGAAAACAGGATCAGAGGGCATATTTGCCCTTCGGTTCTGTTTTGACTGGGGTTGTTAGGTTCTCTCTGGAGCTTCCTGCAAAACACCGGACGGAACCTGAAAGCAAACGTGGTGTGAAGCCGGCCTTATACTTTCATTAAAATAGCAGATAGCGTCAGTGCAATAATTAAGGGGAGAGGGAGTGAGGGGATATCCTCTCGCTTTCTCCCCCCCTAATTATTGCACTGATGCTATCTGCTATTTTAATTAAAGTTTAATAAAGAAGAAGTTTTACCTATGTGTGCTGCTGAAGACATCCGTTCTTTAATAGCAATAGTGTTTTTCTATAGGCCAAAAGGTCTATTAGGGCCCCATAGGCTTCCGAGCCCGGGTGCAATTGCAACCCCTGCACCCATTGTAGTTACGCCCCTGCTTATGACAGAGGAGTATGTTCAAAAATCAAAAAGTGCCACCTATTACGTTACCTATTAGTGATTAGTGAGCAGTACCATACTCGGGTGCACAGTACTGGTAACGAGCAGTTGGACACTTAGACCGGTGCGACTGAAGTATTAAGTATAATGGAAGTTAATGGGGAACTCGAGCATTTTTCTGAAAGATCTTCCGGAAAAATGCTTCAGTTTCCTACTGACTTCAATTATACTCAGTACGAGTGTGGCGCCCCGCAACGAGTGCGTCACAGGAGGGTACTGCACCCCTGACTGAAGGTGCTGTATCCTCCGTCCCAGTGATGAACAGGTTAATCCCAAGGCTCCATGTACCACATGCAACATATAGAGGCAGAGGACCAATTAGATACCCGTTTCCTGGGCAACCGGTCCTGGTGGGAGGAGAGTGAGGTGTATAGCAGTGGGGAAGAGAAGTACAGAGTTAGAAAGTTGGAGAGACAGGAACAAGAAGCCAAGTTGTGACAGAACAGCTAACAGGGAGGGCACCAATTGTTGGTGACCCAGAAGTGAAAGGGGCCAAGAGAGCCAGAAAACGGGATATAGATGACCCGAGCCCAGTCCAAACCCGGAGTACCGGCTCCGAGGTGGTGCAGTTGCTTTATCACTGTGCCACAAAACCCGGAGTGATTGAGAGCTTTATAGGAGTGCAATACACAGCTTACCATCACCGCAGCTGTATCACGAGGGTACCCACCATTGAGGTTCAGGGACCTATCGGGAGTCGCTAGGCCAACGGCTCGGGTTCCCAACAGAAGATCCTCTGTATCCTAACCTGATACATTAGAAGCAGCGACGAGAGCGGGACAGTCAGTATAGAGAAAGCCACTGTGGAGCCTTGGAGGGACACTGCTCATCACAGGAACCACCTGGTCCGTTAACCGGAAGTGGAAACCGTTATACTTGTACACTGTGAAAGAGTTGATTAAAGACCCGTACAGAGGAGCAATGTGTCCGAGCCTTCTTTTGGGACTGTTATTAACCGCTTTGTCTACAGAATCAACCGAGCTGCCTTATTCCACCACTGCAGCTCCTGACCCCAGGGATCCCCGCTCATCCTGTAGGGAGCGGATCCATCCTGCTGCCGCCCATCCCCCAGAGGTCCAAGCAGCGCCGGTGCCATCACCGGACTCCTACAGGTGGCGTCACGAAGCAATAACTTTATTTCTATTTATAACCTCACTTTAAATCCTTTATTGACCACCGGGCCTACACAGCCTCAGGCACAGAACCGTGACCACAGCCAGCGCCTGAGACCCGAGAACCCAGCCTACGGTGAGTCACTCGTGTTGCACTCATCCGAGCATCCAACTGCTCATCATGAGTACCAAGCAGCCAAACATGACAGTGCCCGCTCATCATAGTATCTATGCTTTGCCACCTAGTAGGCTCTGAATTTTGTTTTTCCTTCAACAGCATAACTTTCCACTGAAGACTATGGCCCCTTTCATGGCTTACATTGTTTTTTTCTAAGACTTCTATTTTAATCTTGACTTTGAACAAGGGTGCAAATTAAAAGAAGATTTAGGAGTAAAACTAGAACAGGTGTAAAACACCCAAAAAGTAGAGAAAAAAAGGTGCAAATGCAATAATGGATCGAGCCCTATGTCACCTAACAAATGTACTAGGTACAGTTCTACTTTTATAGTGGCTGTGTCTGCTATTGCAACTCAGACCTCATAAAAGAAGTCTATCAGCACAAGATGACTGTTCAAAACTAGAATAGGCACTCCACCCCATCCTTGGTGTGGCCCAGCATGTTTTTACCTTTTTGTCTTCCATCCATTTCCACCTCATCTTCTATCATTGATAGCTCTGGCTTTACAAGGGCATAAATAGAAGAAAAGTAAAGTTGGTGGGAATATGTCCTAAACCATTTAGTCATGCTAAGAGTGCACTAAACATTTAGTGTCTGTGCTTGGTTTGAATAGTCATTCAGCAGGCAATGTTACATACAAAGCCATAACTACAATGAAAGGGACATGACATATGCGCTCTTTGGTCATCCACAGATTCCTATGGATGTGACATTGATGACCTACCCTAAAGGGGTTGTCCACTATTTAGACAAACACTTCTCAACCAGAATGTTTGACCCCATTAAAATAACAACACTTATACTCACATCTGGTGTTGGCACGGTTCCATCGATGTCGGCACTTGCTCTCCCAGGGCTCACGTAAGGTTTTTGCGTCACTCCAGCTCTGCACCCAAAAAGCGTTGGCTTCCCTTTCTGCTCCCCTGGAAATATTGAACATCAAGAATAAGTGAGTGGCAGCCCCCTCTTTATATTCGATTTGTCTGAAGGTGGGCGATGGAAGACAGTGCTGACTGAGCATAGAGCTGGAGTGACGCAAAAACCTCAGGTGAGGCCCGGGAGAGCAAGTGCCGAAAACACTGGATCGACACCAGTATCAGAGGTGAGTATAGGTGTTGTTAGCTTAATGGGGGCAAACATGCTGATAGAGAAGGGTTTATTCGAGTAGTTGACAACCCCTTTAAGTACAGGCCATCAATGTTGCAAAACCCATTTTAATGCAAATATAAGCAATTTTATTGAATTAATCTTATATATTTGAGGCTATAGCATTAGTCTATAATATACTCTATTGTACAGTAGTATCACAGTCTATTTAATAGTTGCAACTAATTATCTAGTCATTTGATGCAAAACCAACATTAGTGTCAGTAAAGTTATTATATTGCATCTGACAATTCTTCTTGATATTTGCCTTTACTACTGCCGCTAATTTGCATGCGTTATTAAATTACACGAGCCACTAGACAAGCAAGACGGATCTCCAATGAACCGTAAACTCAAGCAATGTGGATATATATGTCAAAATATTTGACATTTTTGAACGTTTTAGTCATGAGCAGAAGAGAAGGGTCTCGGCTCTGGGAATAAAAGCTGTTTATAGAGTTTTCAATGAAGTCATTGTGCAATGGTAACTCTTTCAGCTGTTCAGTATAATGTCCTTCACCCTCGGGTCACAGTGCATATGTAAACACTTCATTAAGTCAGATCTGATGGAGTGAAGGAGACTCTATCTTCATGGTAAATATCGGACGTCTTCTTTACATATGTTGGGAATATATCATTTATTCTGAGCACTAAAAAAATAAATGCTCCCCGTAGTGTTTATGTTCTTGATGAACACAGAACCTCGATCAGGTTTTATAATATCGTAATGTGGTCAACAAGGAAATGTTCTCTGTTATGCTAATGAGTACTCCAATACGGGTAGTAGGGTAAATGAAGCCTATCCCTTAGTAACTTCACCTGCCCCAACTGGTTCCTATATAGGCTAGTATCTGTGGCTGCAAAGTTCCTAATGGCTCCTGCACAGGCTGGAATATCTCTAGCCACAACAATAGAAAACCACAACTCGGACCTGACTCCCTGAAAGGATGTCGAGTTGTTCCTCGTATCTCCTAGTGTTGAGGAGAGCCATAGGATCAAATACTTAATTAACCTTAAGACATAAGGGCATGGGAGAAATGATCTATAGAGTGTATTATTTTACATTGTATAAGTTGCGATTTAAACATGGCTGCCATTTCCTGCAACATCACACCGTGCTCTGAGAGCAACATGGGGTCCAAAGAAGACTGACCAATCACCGAAGTTGGAGTCCAGGGAAGACTGACCAGTCACCGAAGCTGGAGTCCAGGGAAGACTGACCAATCACAGAATGCCATATCACCTGGACATACTCTATCAAGACCACACCCCCTGATGACCTCATGGATCCGCCAATGGACTAACCCACTGACCAATCAATACATCTGAGTAGGGCTGGCCGAGCCCCTCACTGAACAAAACCTCAGGTCTCTTATAATAAACAGGCACTTGGAGCTTGGGACTGATCAAGGAAGGGTGTACATCTGACTCTGTGTGTCTGGTGTCATACTTTTCAATGCCGGTGCTTGGTCTATATAAATTAGGACAGGAGCAGCAACTTGTTAATATTATTATGAAATATTAACCATATCACTAGGAACTAGAGGAAGGATAATTGTATACTGTAACCAAGGTTAGGGAAAGCATGATGAGACAGGTAAACACTCAAGGTGTGGAAACATTAGACAAGTGGAAAAAGATTAAGGCTATGTGCACACGGGGGGCGGGTTAGTGGCGGCGGCGGCTGGGCGGACCCGACAGGAAGCTCCGGAGCCGTCCACCGGCTTCCTGTCGGGTCCGTGCTGCGGGAGACGGGCGGGTGTGCGGCGGGTGCACAGCGGGTTAGCCGCGTCGGTTCTGCAGCGGCTGGAAGCAGCACATGATTCTGCTTGCAGCCGCTGCAGAACCGGCCGGATTATAGAACATGCTCATTCTTTGCTAACCCGCTGGGAACCCAGCGGGTTAGCAACAGATGAGCATGTGGAAACCGCCGGTGTGTGCACACCGGGTGTCGGTTTCCATAGGTTTATATGTTAACCCAAAAGCCGCTTTTGGATTAACATAAATTTGCATAAACCTAATGGAAACCGACCGGCGGTTTCCGCTGCTAAAACGGCCCTAAACCTCCCTGTGTGCACATAGCCTAAGTAGCAACTGCAAGAGAAGTATAGTCTCCTACAACCTATTAACAGTAGAAAAGACTAGGTAAGATAAGTGAGACAGCAAATTGAAAATACCAAGCTGGTTCCTGTGTGACAGGCAAAAATCCTTAGCAGTGGGGCTCGAACTCCTTAGCAGAACCCACATAGAAATATAGCCAGCAGAGAAGGCAGGCAAAAGAAGGGTATAAATAGTTCCACTCGAAATGTAATAGGACAGAGTAAACGGACAAATGAATACAGCTGCTGACTGCAAACCAAAAGGATTGAAGCAAAGGTAAACGACAATAGGCATTTGGACAAGGGATTGACCTTGCTATGGCTCAGTGGAGAAGGAAACCGACTGAACTGAATCCTGAGTCATGACATTGTCTCAATGATATTATTGATGTCATGGCTTGATATTACCAATGAAGCCCTATATTAAAGAATCTTGAGCTGTGGAGAGTGAAAAAAATATGAATTTTGTCAGGGGTGGACACCATCAATAGTGGGATCTCATATTAGAATAGTAGAAGGACCTCTTGTTTTACCAAGCCCATCGTAGAACACCTCCATATATCCCTCTATCAATCCACCAGTTGGATTCCTTCATGTATAATTTTGGACATTTATATCTCAGAAGATCAGGGAGCCCATCTCTGGTATTTATGGTCACCTTTGGGACTTGTATCTATCTTGCGCCCCTGGTAACTGAGAAGTGACCACACATTGTACGTCTATGTGAGTTTCAATAATAGCAGGGCATGTTTGGCCAAGCTCCATTCCTGGTAGAACAGGACAACACCTTATTCTCAATATATAAATGAATCTGGTATACAGTAGAAAAATATTAGAATCTGAGAGTCCTCAGTGGCCTAACACCGTACAAACATTTTTTACCTTATTGGTATACAGTAGAAATGTACGGCTTATCCTGCACATTTTCCATAAAAGATTAAGATTGGAGTACCCTTTCAAGGGTGGCACTGGGGACCCAGAGCTACTGGCTCCGCATCAGGTGCTTGTTTGGTATGTCCAGACTTGTCATTTATACATTTTGGAATTAGCGTGATTCCAAGATCATGGGGCACCTTGTTTCACCTATAGTGACCCCATTTTTGTGGCTTCTTTTAGGGTTTTCTGTACTCTGTTGGACTCAAGATTTTAGAGGATGTTAAATATTCTAAAATTTGTGAAAATATGAATACTCCCCTTCTAGTCACCTGCCACTCCATCTCTGCCAGTCCTCCTGCCCGTACCTGTGTACATGGTTGTAATGTTAAGGGGCAGCTGCAGCGCATGACTGGGTACAGCACTTATGCCCAATGTATTGAGATCATCACTAGAGCCCTACTTGGGGCCTCTATGAAGCTGCGCACTGTATGAAAATTGTCTCTATTGAATGCTTACTTGGATTAGTGGATTACTTACTGGAGTACTTACTTAAGGCAGGGAATGATGGACTGTTGGATCTCTATACACACAATCCTTTGTTCTCACAGGAGATAAGCCTTCATCAGAGGTGTCAATTTATTCCCCATTCTTTATTTAAAACACATGCACAATTTGCTGAGCTGAGATTGCATATCTATGGTGGCGGAAAAAAGTACCGCTGTTGGCCAACAGCTATTTAAGATGTACTGCCATCTTGTGGTGCATTAGTTCATCCAACGATGTGTCCTAATACCAGCTGGAACAGGCAGTAAGGACAAGTAAGATAGGATAGACAAAAAATGAGGCAAACGCATGATAAAAATTAACATGGGTCATTATAGAGGTGGAATAAATTGATAGAAACCAAAAGACGAAATTGGATTGGTAGTAGAGTATCCTAGTGGTAGCATGGACACTGAAAAACAATGTCACTCTTACTCACCTCCTCAGTGTCAACATTGGATTTCCCATCTTCCTACTGGTCACTCTACTCTTCAACACATTGTGTTATCAAGGTAACTAGTGTGCCCCTGAAGAACAGGTTACAAGGATGCAACAATGCAGAAAAGGCATCAATATTGTCACTCATAACAAAAATGTAATTATTACTTATTGTTATAGTGCCATTTATTCCATGGCGCTTTGCATGTGAAAAGGGGCATACATATCGTAGACAAGAATGATAATTATGAGCAATACAAAGCACAGAAAGGTACAGGAGGAGAGAGGATCCTGCATGCGAGGGCTCACAGTCTACAAGGGATGGGTGAGGATACAGTAGGTGAGGAGAGAGGACTCTGCCCATGAGGGCTCTCAGTCTATAAGGGATGGGTGAGGATACAGTAGGTGAGGAGAGAGGACTCTGCCCATGAGGGTTTACACCTTACAAGGGATATGGGAGGATACAGTAGTTGAGGAGAAAGGACCCTGCCCATGAGGGCTCACAATCTACAAAGGATCGATGAGAATACATTAGGGCAGGAAAGAGGACCCTGCCCGTGAGGGCTCACAGTCTAAAAGGGATGGGTGAGGATACAGTAGGTAAGGAGAGAGGACTCTGCCCGCGAGGGCTCACAGTCTACAAGGGATGGGTGGAGGATACAGTAGGTGAGGAGAGAGGATCCTGCTCACGAGGGCTCACAGTCTACAAGGGATGGGTGAGGATACAGTAGGTGAGGAGAGAGGATCCTGCTCACGAAGACTCACAGTCTACAAGGGATGGGTGAGGAGACAGTAGGAGAGAGTAGAGCTGATCGTGGTTTTACACAAATAACATGGTAGGGGTGATGAAGTTCTATAATGGAACAGTGCAAGTTATTACAAAGAAAAATTTGGTCACAGTCGTTCTGTCAGGAAAGTGTCAATATCACCCCTGCTTCAGTCACAGTGCCATTTATCTAAATGTTACAATTTATCTACACACTGGCTTCAATGGGCTATAATACAACCGGCCAGCCCATAACTCCAATTCCAGTGGATATCTTTCCGCACTGAGTACTGTACATCTGGACAGGAAGCAATGGCCCAGCTTAGCCTTCGGTATGCAGTGTTCGGTCTTTCAGTTACTTTTGGAGATGAAGGTCAGTATTTGGTCTTTGGTTTCTTTTGCAGTCGATGTTCAGTATTTGATCTTTGGGTTTCTTTTGCAGTCGATGTTCAGTATTTGATCTTTGGGTTTCTTTTGCAGTCGATGTTCAGTATTTGATCTTTGGGTTTCTTTTGGTGTCAATAACTCAGTTCTTCTTATCAGAATTGGGCACTTCCCCGGCAATGGCGACAGTAGGGCTGCTTTGCTGCTTACGCATCTGCTTCCATTCAAGACTTGCTGCCATCTCCACCCCTTCTCTGACATCCTGGGCTTTAATATTTAGTACCTTCACCATAACTACCAACTGACCCCGTATTTCTCCGAATCTCTTCCCTTGAGAAAACTGCTTTGTTGTAATTGAGTTTGGAGTTATTCCTAGGACCTGCAGATGGTGGTGCTCTTCCATAGACACTACAAGATCTTAGTTGAATTCATCTTCTGGTGTTCCTACTCCCTTACACACCTGTAAGGTTATAATCCTAGGCGGCAAACCATTACCATGGACTGTTTTAGCCCTAGAACTTCTTAAGAAACACAGCTATGCTAAATTGCTAGGTAACCTGCTACACTGTAGCTCTGGACATTTTTGCCTGGACTCTGTGACAAATCAAGCTCTGCATTGGCGGACTATTCTACCTGCATTATATTCTGTGACAAACCCAGATCTGCAATACCGCTGGACACTGTTAGAGATTAGCGAACCTGCTCAGGGCCTGTTTGGGGTGGAGGAACGTGCAGGAACGTGCAGCGCGGTGCCCGATTCAGTGCAAGCTGCATGCAGTGTGTGATCGACTCTCACTGGGGGTAAAATCTGAGATTTTTGCTGTAGTGTGTTGTAAAATCCCCCTCGTCCTATCCTGTATGTGGGCGGAGAGCCAAACAAGCAATCAGTGATGGCTAGGGTCAAGTTCATGTCCTAAGCAGCGCAACAGATCCCAAACATTCAAACAGCAGGAAGGTTAGGGCACCGCTGCACACCAATGCATGAATGGACAATATAGGAGCGATCAGCAGTCCGTCGGGGTGCCTGTCACAGGCAAACAAACAACAGCCGGTCTTTCAAATAGAGGAGACGGCACTCACCCGTACAGTAGTCGGTCCTTTATTCAGGGAACTTTACACATAGGTGGCAGGGAGGGAGGAGGGGGCCGAGATGACGACGGCACCGTTTCGCGCACAGTGCGCTTCCACGGGTCACAGTGACCCGTGGAAGCGCACTGTGCGCGAAACGGTGCCGTCGTCATCTCGGCCCCTCCTCCCCTCCCTGCCACCTATGTGTAAAGTTCCCTGAATAAAGGACCGACTACTGTACGGGTGAGTGCCGTCTCCTCTATTTGAAAGATCCCAAACATTCATGGGTTCATTCGGCAACTGAACTGAACCTTAAAAGGTTCGCTCATCTCTACGTGCTAACCCTGCCTAATAGTTGTAACAAATTCAGCTCTGCAACTTCACTGAGATAACTCTGCAATACTGCTGGACCAGTTTTGACCTCTTTGGTGATTGGGCTCTGCTTCTCTGGTTCCTGAGTCTACTCTGCTTCATTGCTCTTCTAATTCTATGTGGCGCCCCTCTGGCGGTACGCCACAGGGAGGTACTTCCTTCCAAACAAAAGGTGTAGTGCCTCCATAGTCACAGGTAGAGGGGGAAGCTACAGAGTCTGTATCCAAGACCACAAAATCCCAATCACAGCCACCCTAGCACCAGGGACTGTATATTCAGTAGGTCCCGGGGGGTGGAGCTTAGCAGAGCGTGAGACGTGACATAGGTGACAGTTGACAGCAGTCAGTCAGACGGTGTGAGGAGAGCAACAGAGACAGACGCAGGGGACCCTGCGGGCGTGACAGGAGGGCACCCCTAAACTGAGAGGTGACCCAGACAACGAAGGGGACACTCCAGGACTGGTCGGAGCCGGCTGGAGAGTCCAGGTCAATACCAGTAAACTGGAACTGGGCGGTTTGTTAAGGTTCATCCTAAACTGCTGACCGGCAGGCTGTGGGCCTTATCAAGAAGGTGCCCCAGCACCCATCAAAGTAGTCCTACCTCTGTCCCAAAGCTGGGTTCAAGACGCTGACAAGTAAGAGAGACTTTAAGCAACAGACCCGGGGACCAGAAACCAGATTCAAGAGTGGGAGTGTAAGGAGTCAAAAGAGCCCATAAAGGAACAGACCAAGAAAGTGTGGGAAAGGCACCTCTGACAGACTCTGTGATAATCCCCAAAAGCTGTGGCAACAAAATTAAACTGTACCTATTGAGCCATCTGGTACGAGTAAAGAACTGTTTGGGCTACTTGGTGTCTCTGCATCAATTATTCATTGCCTGGGAGGCTCCTACAGCACCACAGAGCCAAGGACTACTACTCCCCTCATCCACCCTGCTGCCCTGAGGTAAAGCTCCGCCTGTGGGGAGCTGTACTACCCAAAGCTGCATCACCATCACCTCAGCGCTGGTAACTACATTACCAGGTGCCACAGGTGGCGTCACGTATAATAATCCCACAACCCAAATAATTTTCCCCTCAGCCATTGAGTGTCCAGGGCACGGGACCAGGACCCGACCAGCCGTGATCCCCACTAAAGTAGCAACCTGTCCCGGTACCCGAGTACCTCCTACCCTGTCTACTGACTCATCTGCTTCACCAGTTGCTGTGATTTCCTCTTTGCTTCATTGTCTGTTCCATGAGTTGCCATCTTGCAGCATCCACCTCCTCTGTTCCAACCAGATTGTCCTTTTGCACACACGCTACCTGTTTTTGCTGCCTCACAACTGTCTGGGTTAAGGGCTTCAAGGATCCACATCAACAGCTGAGACATAACATTCACATTAAATCTTGCAGATCATTTTTCATGCTACTTTACTAGGAGTAGATCTGATGATCCCAAGTGTAATGTACCATGTGATAACCTCTCAGCCTCCAGCACAGCACAGGGATAGGATTTACAGCTCTTCTCTAAGGTTGAATTAATTTCATGTTTTACAGACAACTAGCACTAAAGCATTTGATCCTGTTAGAACAAGCTGATAAAATACCTCCATCCATTAACTAGTGCCTTATCTACAAGTGTGCAGAGCCATCATCATACAGATCGCTATGCCTATATGCACTGCGTTATCTGAACTACAAATGGACCTTGACATGATGAGAATAGCTATAGATTTCTAATGTGTGCACTCATCATTCCTGTCACCCTAAAAGCATTAATCCTATTTTTGGCATGCAATGCTGAGGGAATATATATGTAGTACAACTCCTGCTTTCTGGAAAATACCTTTTAATTCTCTATATGGAGGTGGAATGATATTCCCTAAATACCTGGCTGTGTATTTACAATGGCTACATTACATATGTGTGATGCTAGTTGTGAGGCGGGGTGATTAAATGTTCTGGGGTCAGGTACCTGGAGAGCACATCGAGGATTAAGGGGATAGACAGAGGTATAGCCAGGCCACAGTCCAGAGTCATTATACCTGAAGGGTAGCAGATAAGAGTAAAGGGGCTAAACAAATGAATGGTCAGAACAAGGTCAGGTAGCAAAAGATCCATTAAACACTGCGCAGGGATACAGGCCAACAAGCACCACTGAACAGAATGCTACAACTGGTAGACTTCAGGGAGAAACTGCTCAGCTAAGTAGCTGGACAATCACTGGAAGCAGGGAACACCTGAATAACTCTGCACCTTCCAGAATCGGATTGGATGCCAAGCTCTCATTCAACACAGGACACCCGAGTACCAAATTGGACGATTGAGCTGTAACTCTCCAAACTGACCACATAGCACATGCTTATACCATAATTACAGCAAACAGTTACTCATTGCATTCTTGAGAAATTGTGGCAAAATGTAACTCCATGTAGACTCCTTTATGAAATCCCTATAGACTATAACAACTTCCATAAGAAGAATTATTGATACATTATACTTAAACCCAATTTGGTAAGGATAGGTGATCATTTTCTTATCACCTATTGCATTCAGAACATTAATATTCATTTATAACCTATTTAGTAGAGAATAACCCCTTAATATACGACCTCATGGTTGCATTGTCGTCAATTAGAACACTTACAGTAGATTTTTATTATGATTTTTTTGCCTAAATATCTGTAATATATAAGAGTATACTAGAGATGATTCATTTATTTGAACCACCATTATAATTATCCAGGTTTGACCATTTTTTCCCATAATTACATTTTCTAGCAATTTGGTTCATTGTGAATTACAATACTGAACATACTGTAAGTGCCCTGAAAAGATGTGTCAGATGCCTTGAAGTCTCCTAGAACAATATCCACCGCTTTTAATATTTTTAACATAAATGCAGCCTTAGTAATGCCAAAGTGACCTCATCATAGGAATGGGTGGTAACCCAGCTGTAACCAAAAGTCCATTTAATAACACAGTGCATTGACAAACTTCTTTTTGGAATTTAAATAAAAAATAATCCAAACATTATCCCTGTTAGTCATTTGTGGTCTGCAGATTGTTGTGTGCAGAACACTGACTCAAACTGATGATGTCACTGTCAGAGGTAAAATCAACCTTCTGAGTGAAATAAGTGATGTGCCATATATTTCTTAGTACCTTCCACTCCTTCCCACACTAATATGCTTGCTGGAGGCAAAGGAGGCCAGTTATGCAAGTGGTTGTAGTGGTGCTTTTGCTAATTGTGGCTCCCACATTATTCCCCTTGATAGGCTTTTTTTTCTTTTACATGACCCAATCCATTGCTACTGCCACTTTTTCATTTACCATACAGTTTGCAGAACACTATTAATAACTTTTGCAAAAACATTTATTTAACCTTTAGTAGTAGGAAATAATGTGGCACCCCTGCATCTTGGTCGCCACAGTGGTACTGCATCTTCTCCACAGGTGTGGTGCCATTGCTCTCAGGAAAGACAGGGACACGAAACTGAGACACACCATATTACATCCAACACCATTCCCAACTCCAGGCCAGGAGATGATGGGCAGAAGAAACTCACCTAGAGCAGACCCCACCTCCTGGCTGGAGGAAGGAGTAGGCTAGAAGGGGGTGGGAACACAGTTAGTTAGGAGTTGGAGTTAGAGCAGTGAAAAGTAAGGAGCAGCAAGATGGAGTTCTAGGGGATGCTGGAGCTTGGGCGGAGTGGGACCAGTGAGTAGGTTGCAACGGAACCCCGGGCCAGGGAGAACCACGAATCTACAGCCGACTTCCAGGTCATGGCAGAGGAATGAGCTGCATGAGGAGACCGGCCCCAATCTGGTGTGAGACTGTACTTTCAAGCCAGGAAACCAGAGGCTACTGGACTGTAAGTGCAGTGGCCAACACCGTGTACGCTCCCAGGCACAGTGACTACAGAGGATGTGCTGGCCGTCACTCAGCAGGGCCAGCAGTTGCATGCCTTGGGACTAGTAGCATGAAGGTGCAAGGGAAGGAAGGAGAGAAGTTCAGTGCAGAAAGGACAGGCAGGAGAGAAAGGCTTATGAAAGGTGTCTCTGTGGAGTGTTCCTGGGCTATATGAGGGCTGGAAAAGGTGCAATCTGGAAGAGCACAGTACCCTGGCTGGGTCTGCAATGAAACAAACAACAGTAAAGAAACTGGTAAGAACTGCAACCCTTGTTTCTGTCCACTCCTTCTGCGTCTTCCTGCACCAACAGCCATCATCATCCACACTGACTCTAATACTAAACTCTGGGGACCCGCAACGTCTGTGGGGATTGATACACCTAGCTGCAACAACAAATATTTCTGGGGGTTCACTACAAGCAGCGCTGGTCTCCCTGACCAGAATCCATGGGTGGTGTCACGATAAACTTTATTCCCCTCTAAATATCCCCTTATCATTCTCGGTCAGGGCCACAACTGCCGGGACTGCCACGGTGACATCCCTTTGACCAATCCAAGATGGTCAAGTACCCCCGGTCCTTATGACCGTTAAAATGAGAAGTTTATACATGGCTCCAAAACACAGGACTTACAATACAATACTGTATTGGTATGGTGCATACAGACGTGTAATTTGACTAGTAAAACAGATGCGCAAAAAAATAACTGCTTGCAATACATTTTGTGAGGTAACACAGGGGATCACAGAACATAAGACACCCTTGAACTTCACCTAGATAGGTGCAATTAAACGTCTGGTTTTAGGGAATTTTCTTTTGTATTTTTGAAAAATAATTCACAAGGTACAATCGCTTCTGACAAGCAAAAACAGTGTCGGACTCTGATTTTGGGTTTTTATTTTCTGTATTGTGCTGTCTTGCTGCGGCTTTCTAGTGCATTAAGAATGAAGAAAAAAGTCTGTGAGTGGTATTCAAAAGTAGTTGGAGACAAATGCCAGCTAGATCATCTCAAGTATGACGCTGACACCTCTCTCCACCTGTCAATTGAATTTCTACATTATATTACTCTTAAATTCTTCACTGCTGCAGTTATACAATACATTACTGTCTGGAATATTTCTCAGATGTTTTAGGGCTTTTTCTTTCTGTGCCTATTGCGGAGCTATGAGCTCTGATGTACAATCGCTAATCTTTTTCATCCTAAATTATCTGCTTCATTCCCTGCCTCTGCTTTTATACAGTCTATGCTACTCCCTCGTAATTGACTGTGCCATGCCATGTGATCATGGGGGAGCCCATGAGGTTGTGCCTCAGCTCATGTGGTTAATGCATTCTTTTGTAGCTTGTAATATGGCACCGGGCATATTTTTGGCTATTTGTGTGAATTGAATTGCAAATTGTTAGAATTTTCTGGGAGCTGTAACGTTCATAAAATTTAAGACAAATTTAATTTGCAACCAATCACATGTAGCAAACAAAACTTTACAATACATATTATGGGGAAAAGAGACATCTTCATAAGCTTCCAGCAGCCAGTAGTTCCGCTTTATCTGCCTGCAGGTGTTCTCCAAATCTGTTCAAAGCAAATTGAATTTGGTGCAAATTTTACCAAAATTGGTGTTCTCCAGAATTAAAAAGAATTTGCATTATTGCACATATTCAACAAAACAGTGATCAGGCAGTGGCCATATTGCTGAATTCTAATGAGCCCAACCAAAAAGTACTTGGTTAACCGCTTACTTGTACCAATGACGCTGCCTGCCATCTGGTGCTCAGCGCCTCCTCTCGCATCTTCTTCCACAATCTTCACTCATAGGTGGACTTTTGGCACCAAGTAGACCTCATACCTCATACGTCCGTCGCTCACACTCCCCCTCCCTGCCTATGCTGTAACCTGCATCGAAAATTAAACGTGACTCAAGCATCAATCCGGTGAGTGCCGCTTTTTCTTTCTCAACGCCTTTGGACCTTTAATGTCAGGAAGGGCAAGAAGTTCAATGATCAGAACCAACACCACCTCCATGTCCCAGTTCCATCAACCAGTCTTCCCAGTCACTCCCATCATACCTATTCTTGAATTTACAGTGAATTTACTATATACACTCCTAATTATATAATTATTTTTAAAATGCGTATGTATATATAGCTAAATCTATGCATCCTCTGATTCAGACTCACTGCAGTCAGCATGTCGTAGCTGATTTATTATAATCTCTATTGGTGGTGACCACCAGTGTCTACAGGTCACACATGGCTACAACATCCTTTAGGAGAATTATTAACTTAGATGTAAGTCGGGTTAGAAACTCTTCCATCAGCCTTACCCACTGTAATAAATTCTTATTGCTGCAGACATGGAACATAGACTCCTGGATAAGGTGAATTGTTTATGGACAAGGGTGGACACAGGTTAGTGTAAGGTTCGCTTGTGTAAATAATAAGGTTGTGGCTGAGTGCTTTTCCTGGGAAAACCCATTAGTATTGTGGGATAGTTAGAGATCTTGGTTGTATTTCTTATCGGTTTTTACAAAGAACTATTACACATAGGAATTGGACCAGACGCCAGTCACATCACATGGTATACATTACATGAGCTGTTCAGACTAGCAGCCCCCTCGGGTGACATGATTCAAGCAGTCAGGGGAAGTAACAGAGGGAAGGCCAATGAGGTCCAAAACAATATGAGCAAAGTTATACATATGCAGCCATGTGACGTATGTACCTGATCTTTCTAGACTAAACCACTAGTCTTATCAGTGGCGGACCTTGTGCCAAGAGGGCCCTGGTGCAGCAGCTCTGAGGGTGAGGAGCAGGGGGAGAATGCTAGCGGATGTCGTCAAGGAGCGGGGGGGCGGTGCTAACAGATGTCGGCAGGGGGGGCTGTTGGTGCTATAGACACCACTGCGGCTCCTACCTGCGCCGGGGCAGAGGAGAGGAGGGTCGGGATCAGCAGTGGGAAGCAGGAAGCTTCCCTCGGTTAACCCCCTCTCCTCTGACACAGGGTCACGGGGGTCGGCTGGGGGCCCCCCTGCAGGTTTGAGGGGCCCCCTAGACGGTCGGGGCCCTGGTGCAGCTGAACCAGCTGCACCACGGTAGGTCCGCCCCTGAGTCTTATGAGTGCAACATGAGCCACAGCTATAGAATAGAATGGTTATGGAATAAAAAATTCTACACTTTAAAATTAGGATGGAGACTCACGTACACACTCCTCAGCACGTGACGTGGGGTGCACCTGCAAGGGTTAATTTATCTGACTCAATCGAGCAGTCAACCTCAGTTATAGGCTATAAAATGAGCATAAATCACACCACGACACAGTCCACACACCCCGGCCACACAACAATCTGCCACCATTCCTCAAACACCAGGGGTGATGGGTCCTAGAAATTTACTACTGTCCGGTAATCAAAAAGGTCACACACTCTCTGTAAGGCTATGGATATTGTAGAGCATGCAAGGTCCAAACATATTAAAATGTTATGTTTTAACATAAAAAATATGCTGCTTGTAATAAAAGGTATAAAAGATTAAAGAAAAACCACAACACACAGATATGCAAAACAGTTATAAAATAAAAAAGGAGAAATAACAGAAAATACCTAGTTGTTTTCTGTTTCCTTGGGGGAGGAATAATAATAATAAATCTTTATTTATATAGTGCCAACATATTCCACAGCGCTTTACAATACAGTGGTTCGTGTATGAACAGTCATTGGTAACAATGAAAAATTTACAATACAGTAAAGAGAATCAATGTAAAAAGTACAATAAAGAAAGCAGAGCAACAATGTAAAAAATACAGTACAGTAATTTAATACAATACATTAAGCATAGAATCAATGTAAAAAGTACAATACAACAATCAAAGCAAAAATAAAGGTGACCCTGCTCAAAAGAGCTTACAATCTACAAAGAGATAGGGGTTACACAAAGTACAGGGGCTTATTACACTGATGGTCCAGGCATCTTGAGGAAGTGGGGGATAGAAATGAATGGTCACCAGACAATCTGTGTAGAGCTTTTGGGTTTGGTGGAGTTTGAAGAAGAGTTATGACCAGAGAGATAGTGAATGGGCTATATACAATACAGAGGACTTCTGTTAGGGAGCATGATAGGCCGCCTTAAAAAGATGTGTGTTTAGGGAGCGTCTGAAGCTATGCAAGTTGTGGCTAGTCCTGATTTCTTGGGGTAAAGCATTCCAGAGAATTGGTGCGGCTCGTGAGAAGTGTTTGAGCCGGGAGTGAGAGGATCGGATTAGTGCAGATGTTACTCGAAAGTCATTTGTAGAACGTAGAGGGCGGGTAGGGTGATAGACAGAGATGAAGGAGGAGATGTAGGAGGGTGCTGCACTGTGAAGAGCTTTATGGGTGAGAACAAGCAATTTGAAATGGATCCTGTAGCGTATAGGCAGCCAGTGCATTGACTGGCACAGGGCGGAGGCATCTGAGTAACGATTGGCCAGGTAGGTGATCCTGGCAGCTGCATTAAGAATGGACTGAAGAGGGGAAAGTTTAGAGAGGGGGAGGCCGAATAATAGAGAATTGCAGTAGTCAAGGCGGGAATGGATTAGGGCCACGGTGAGGGTGTTTGTTGTTTCCATGGTGAGAAACTCTAGAAATGTTCTTCAGGTGCAAGCGACAATAGTGGACGAGATATTTTACGTAGGTGTCAAACATAACACTCAGACAGCGAGCCTGCTGCCTAGGCGTTATCATGGTGCCGCATGCCGATGTCAGATTTAGGGAGGTTAGTGGAGGGCGTGACCAGGAGAAGTTCAGTTTTGGAAAGGTTGCATTTCAGGTAGAGCGCAGACATGATGTTGAAAACTGCAGCCAGACAGTCATTGGTGCTCTGTAATACAACAGGGGTAGGGTCAGGGGCTTAAGTGTATAGTTGTGTGTCATCAGCATACAGATGGTAATGGAAGCCAAATCTGCTGATGGTGTGTCACGGGGCCGTGTAGAGAGAGAAGAAGGCAAAGGACTGAAACCTGAGGGACCCCAATAGTGAGAGGAAGAGGGGGGGAGTAGAGCCAGCAAATGATACACTGAAAGAGCAGTCAGAAAGATAGGAAGAGAACCAGGAGAGAGCTGTGTCCTTTATGCCGATGGAGTGCAGAATAGAGAGTAGGAGATGGTGGTCAACAGTGTCAAAAGCTGCAGAGAGGTCAAGAAGAATAAGGAGAGAGTGGTCACCATCACGTTTTGCCGTCAGAAGGTTATTGGTCACTTTGATGAGGGCAGTTTCTGTAGAATGTATGTAAGGGGTGGAAGCCAGACTGTAAGAAGAGAGTGAGTGGAGAGGAAACAGGTGAGGTGGGTGTAGACCAGGTGCTCCAGGAGTTTAGAGATGAAGGGGAGATTGGAGTCTGGTCTGTAGTTATTTGTGCAGGATGGGTCAAGAGAAGTTTTCTTTAGTAATGGAGTAATGATAGAGTGTTTGAAGGAGCAGGGAAGATGCCAGAGGAGAGGGAGAGATTGAAGATTTTGGTTAGGTGAGTAGTGGTGCATGTAGTGAGGCGAGAGGAAGACAGGAGCTTGGAGACTTCTTCTTCTGTAATTCGGTTAAATACGGAGAGTGAGCTGAAGGAAATGTGGGGAAGAATGGGAGCAACAGCGTTTGGAGGCTGTGAGCTGATTTCCTGGCGGATGTTGTTTATTTTCTCCATAAAGTAAGAAGCCAGATCATCAGCACAGAGGTCAGTGATAGTGGCCTGCATTTTAGGACTGAGGAGAGAGTAAAAGGTGTCAAAGAGTTTTTTTTGATTGTTGGATAGTGAGGAGATCAGGGTGGTGAAGTAGGGTTGTTTGGCAAAGTGAAGGGCGGGGTTGTAGGTTTTTAGCATGAATTTATAATGGATAAAGTTTTCTGGTGAGTGAGTTTTCCTCCATAGGTGTTCAGCACTCCTAGAGCATCGCTGGAGGAATCGAGTTTGCAATGTGAGCCAAGGCTGTTTTATTCTGTGTTTGGAGGTTCTGAGGGTGGGGGCGCTATTTGTTCCAGGCTGCTTCTGAGAGTGTAATTGTAGTGATTCACCACCAGATCCGGACAGGAGCAAGAGGAGATTGGGGACAGTGATGAGATGAGAGCGTCTGTGACTGTATGAGGGTTAATGGCCTGTAGATTTCTGGATGTGTGATAGGTAGGAGTGTGCTCGGGTGGGTGAGCACTTGTGAGCGTGAAGAAGAGAATGTTGAGGTCAGAGAGGGGAATAGGTGAATTATCTATGGAGGAGGTTGAGCAGAGCCGGGTAAAGACCAGGTCAAGGGTGTTACCACCCTTGTGTGTCTCCGAGGTTGTGAGCTGTGAGAAGCCAAGAGATGTGGTTAGAAATAGGAGCTGGGATGCAGATGAGGAGATGGGGGCTGTTTATGGGGATGGTAAAGTCTCCCAGAATAAGGGTTGGTAATAATTCTGAGGACATGAAGTGCGGCAGCCACATGGAAAAATGATCAAGAAAGTGGGTGGGTGAACCTGGTGGGAGATATACTACCGCTACTCTGAGGGGGAGGGAATGGAATATCCTAATTGTGTGGACCTCAAAAGAAGGGAATGAGAGTGATGGGGCTGGAGGGATGAGAAATGAAATCCTGCTCTCATGCTTGAAGGATGGCCTAGATAATAATATTAAAATTGCTGTCTTGTAATTAAACTATGGATTAATTGGAAAGTACCTTGCATGTCAACTACCTTGTGCTTCCCCTAATATTCAAAACGAGGAAGTTTTTGCCTGGGAAGTGTAATTGCTCGCCTCTGCATAATCAAATCTCAGTCTTGATATCTTTCTCCAAAGAATTTTTCGGCTTTCAATACCTGACCACACTAGGAGGTTTTACTTAAAAAAAGTATGGAAATGTTATCTCTCTACTTCCACTGTTTCAATCAATCCCACATGTTCAATGAAGGGGAGGGGGGTGGATATATCTCCTCTCCAGAGACAAAAATGATGTCTAAGGCTGGTTTCACATTGTGATTTTTTTCTGTCTGTGGGGATCCTACTTTTTGCAGGACCCCACGGACAGGAAAAGGATTGCATCGGAGGTGACCTCTGGATGACATTTCTGTTTCCGGGCCCGTGATTTTCACGGATCCGGACACAGAAAGCCCGAGCCTGCAAAATGCAGGCAAGCCGGGCACTTTCACTCCTGCAATGTATATATATATACATTGCGGGAGTGAACTTAAGTAAAAGCACGTGTTAAAAATAAAAAATATATATGCTCACCTCTCCAGCAAGTCCCCGATGCGCTCCATCTAGCTCCCGGGGGTTGAAGGACCTGGGGAGGTGGGGCTACTTGATCAGCTGATCGGTTACATAACCGCAGTTACCACAGTAACCGATCATGTGACCGATCAGCTGATCGGTTAGCCCCACCCAGCTAGGTCCTCAAACCGTGGAAGATAAATGCCGACATCGGGGGACACGCCGGAGAGGTGAGCATATATATTTTTTTATTTTTAGCACTTGCTTTTACTTAATTTCACTTCCGCAATATATGTATATACATTGCGGAAGTGAAATTAGACGGTAAAGAGCAGTTTTAGTGTACTGAGCATGCTCAGTACACTAAAATAGGGTCAGAGAAATGATCAGCTGTTTTTCGGACCCATGCTCCATAGGCCCCCATGTTAATGGCTGCGGATCGGGTCAGATCAAAATTGGAGCAGTCACCGATTTTGGGTACAGCAAAAAATCGGACACAATCGGATCTGACTCAAATCGGATGATAATAAGGCCAAATCTGATCCGTTGCCCATAGGGATACTTGGGGGCCAAATCAGATCCATGGCTGTCCGTTTTACAACAGATAGCCACGGATCCCAGAAAATCGCAATGTGAAAGCAGCCTTATGGATTTCATAATTTCTCCATGACAGAGAGGTTTAGGTACAGTTTACACTGCCTAAAAGCATTGAACAAACAGATTTATAGGACCCTGGTCTGTGGCCATACTACCAGTCCATAACTTTAGTTTGAGAATGCTTCAAATCTCTACCTACCTCACGGTAACCCCGCCACCTCTTATGATTTGTAGGTTCAACATGAATCACATCATCATTGCATGGATCTGCTAATTAGAAGACGTACCAGAGGAGTAGGTCAGCAAGGCTCTGATTTACTTGGCCACTACAAATCTTGTTTAACTCTACTGTCCACCCTATTTCTAGATTGGTAATGTTTTTAAGACTACACCACTTTTTGGAGTCACCCAGTTTGGAAAACGTGACTTTGATATGCCCTATCCTAAATGAATAGAGGAGGATCCTCTATTCAGGACCCTTATCATCCATGTGCCAAATCAGTGGAGATCAGTCCCTTGATAAGGATTTTGATAAAGCAAGTTGAGTTCAGTGGGATCCAACACATGGCATCCTCATCGATCAGCTGAAATCCGGGGCCGATCCCAGCAGCCCCTTACATTATTGATTAGCTGACGAATGTTGGATCTCATAATGATGACCTATCCTATGAGTAGAACATCAATGAATCAAATTTAATTTCCCCTTTTGATGGTTACTAATTATTTTTTGTCTATCGAGTAGTAGAGCAATTAAAATGTTCCCTTGGGGAGTCGGACCGCACCACTTGTTTAACATCTTGATTATGATCCAGGTACAAAGTCCTTACAAGAAAGTATGAAGTCACTTTCTTCAACTTTCCAAATATTCTGTACTCTGGTGATCTGGAAAGGTAACAGTCTGAGGTCTGTCTTAATAATCGCCCCTAAGCTACATATAGTCATTAGTCTAGTCTTGGCAAATGACATAATTATTTTCCATATCTGTCGGCATCCAGTGGGATATATGTAGTAATGACGATTCCTGTAGACCTGTGATCTTTGCAGATAAGACGAGCCCGAGGCATAGCAAGCAATGTATGTGTTACGGCTGATGAAACGGTGACTATACCTCTGCATTAATGGACGCTTTCATTCTTCAGCTACTTCTAAGGTTCTGTGTACAGAGAACAGACCGGCAGCTGGTCTGATTTTTTCTTTTTTTTTGCTGTGCCGCCAACTGTTCCTATTTACATGATTTGCATTTTTAACATTCATCCTTTTATTATGTTTTTTTAATTTATTTTTCTCTCCCGCTGAAGTCGGCGCCACAGATAACCTTGGGGATTGTGACCATCACAATGTCATTATTAGTCATTATAAATCATATAACAATATTTGTCCAAGACATTGGTGTTAGACTTTAAATTATAGGACTGCGAATTATCATTTGAGTACAGTATGGTTGGTATTAGTTGCGCTATAGGGTATATGATTGTGAGCCCCAATGGGAACACTGTTGCTGATGTATGTAAAACACTGAGGAATCAATGGCGCTATACAAGTGAATTAATATTATATTATTATTTTGGGAATCTATGGTGGTAGTAGCATTGTATAGCACTGTTATTACCGCCAGCTGTTTGTAAGTTTTATTTAATCAGTATGTGAAATTATCACTCAGGTAGGTATGGTGCTTACAACCCCTGGCAAAAATTATGGAATCCCCGGGCTCGGAGGATGTCCATTCAGTTGTTTAATGTTGTAGAAAAAAGCAGATCACAGACAGACATGGCACAAAACTAAAGTCATTTCAAATAGCAACTTTATGGCTTTCAGAAACACTAAAAGAAATCAAGATAAAAAATGTGGTAGTCAGTAAGGGTAACTTTCTTCCGACCAAGCAGAGGAAACAATTAAGGAATTACCCTGTAAATTTTCATTCCCAAAACTAACACCTCCATCAAATAAGATCTGCTCGTTAGTCTGAATCTAAAAAGTAGTGATCACACCTTGGAGAGCTGTTACACCAAGTGGACTGACATGAATCATGGCTCCAACACCAGAGATGTCAATTGAAACAAAGGAGAGGATTATCAAACTCTTAAAAGAGGGTAAATCAACACGCAATGTTGCCAAAGATGTTGGTTGTTCACAGTCAGCTGTGTCTAAAATCTGGTCCAAATACAAACAACATGGGAAGGTTGTTAAAGGGAAACATACTGGTAGACAAAGGAAGACATCAAAGCATCAAGACCAGAAACTTAAAGCAATATATCTCCAAAACAGGAAATGTACAACAAAACAAATGAGGAACGAATGGGAGGAAACTAGAGTCAATGTCTGTGACCGAACTGTAAGAAACTGCCTAAAGGAAATGGGATTAACATACAGAAAAGTTAAACATAAGCCATCATTAACACCTAAACAGAAAAAAACAAGGTTACAGTGCGCTAAGGAAAAGCAATTGTGGATTGTGGATGACTGGATGACAGTCATATTCAGTGATGAATCATGAATCTACATTGGGCATGGTGATGATGCTGGAACTTTTGTTTGGTGTCATTCCAATGAGATTTATATAGATGACTGCATGAAGAGAGCATGCAAATTTCCACAGTCATTGATGATATGGGGTTGCATGTCAGGTAAAGGCACTGAGGAGATGGTTGTCATTACATCTTCAATAAATGCCCAAGTTTACATTGATATTTTGGACACTTTTCTTATCCCATCAATTGAAAGGATGTTTGGGGATGATGAAATCATTTTTTAAGATGATAATGCATCCTGCCATAGAGCAAAAACTGTGAAAACATTCCTTGAAAGAAGACACATAAGGTCAATGTCATGGTCTGCAAATAGTCCAGATCTTAATCCAATTGAAAATCTTTGGTGGAAGTTGAAGAAAATGATCCATGACAAGGCTCCAACCTGCAAAGCTGATCTGGCAACAGCAACCAGAGAAAGTTGGATCCAGATTGATGATGAGTACTGTTTGTCACTCATTAAGGCTGGATTCACATTAGTGTTCATAACGTAACGTTCCAAACGTAGCCAAACGCATGCGCACTGCGTTCCTATGTTTAACATGGGAACGCATGGTACCTGCGTTTGGCTGCATAATTTATGCACCCCCTGAACGCCCTCTGAATGCATCATGTTGCTTTTTTTGTGCGTTCACGGGCGCTTGTTTTATCAGCAAGCGCAAGTGCACAAAAGATGCATGGAAGTCACTGGATCTGCAGTGTCCTCCTCATGACAGCACAGGAGAACGCTGCGGATCACATTGAAATCTCTCCCGGTGACCGCCGCTGATCTCCCGGGAGATCAGCAGCAGTCACCGCGAGATCGGCTGGAGCACGGGCGCCACTAATCTTTCGCGGTGTCAGCGCGGGAGATTTGAAGAAATAGCTGATATAGCAGCTGTTTAAATCACGCCGACATCACTTCTTTGGTAAACAATAGAGGAAGACGTTGGGACTAACTCCGAAACGCGTCGGAAATAAAAGCTGTAGTGATGAACATCGTCTGATCCTTTCTGGCATACACAGTGCAGCACAGGTCCATGAACACCGTCAATCCCTTGCAATTTTGAACCACGTTGATCGTTTGAGATGTGGACCTTGCGGCAGCCATCCTTTTATACCTTGACGCTGGTTGTGTGCTTCACAACCCCTCCAGGTGAGTGGCTAGTCAGATCTAGTCCCTACACTTATAAATGATAAGACCCTATTGCGCTTCTCTTTCCCTTTTTAGTGTTTTATGTTTGTGTGTGTGCATATTTGTATATGTGCATGTGTGTATGTGTGAATGTATGCGCATGTATGTGGGTGTGTATGTGCATGTGTGTATGTGTGTGCGTGAGTACATGCATGTTTGTGTGTATGTGTGTTTGTGTATGCATGTGTGTGCATACTTCTGTGTGTTTGCATGTACGTGTGTTTGTGTGTATGTTTGTGTATATGTGTATCTGCATGTGTGATGTGAGGGGGGACATTATACTGTGTGTGTATGCGTGTTTGTGTGTATGTGTATGCACATGCATATGCATATTTATGTGTATGTGTGTGTATGCATGCATGTGTATCTACATGCATATATGCACATTAGTGTGTATGTGCGTGTTTGTATGTATGTGCATGCTTGCATATGTGTGTATATGTGCATGCGTGCGTATGTATCTATGGCCTTGTTCACACTCACCTGCGTTTTTGGCATTCTCTGCGTTTTTCTGCAGTTTTCCAAAAACGAGGTGCGTTAACGCAGGGTACATTTGAGTGTACATGCGTTTTTCAGCTCCACTTGCGGGTTTTTTTCCCCCAGTCCAAAAAACGCTGCATGCAGCGTTTTTGGGTGCTGGAAAAAAACGCAGGTGTTGTTTCCAAAAATGCATGCGTTTTTTTAACATGGGGCCCTATGGGAAACGCATGCGTTAACGCAGGGCACATATAGGCACCTGCGTTAACGCATGCGTTTCCCATAGGGCCCCATGTTACAAAAACGCATGTGTTTCTATAACATGGGGCCCTATGGGAAATGCATGCGTTTTTAAATGGCACATTTATGCACCCTGCGTTAACGCATGCGTTTTTGCATGCGTTTTTGCCCAAAAAATGACAAAGTCCAAAAAAGTGTCAAATCCTTTCAGACACACAAATTACACTTTTTTGCACTTTTAGAAAAACGCAGGTGGTTTTTTTCCTGCTAAAGTGTGAACATGGCCTATGTGTTTGTGTGTCTGCATGTTTTTGTGCGCATGTCTATATATGTGTGTGTGTGTGTGTGTGTGTATGTGTTTGTGTATATGTGCATATTTGTGTGTATGTGCCTATGTGTGTGTGCAGACATTATACTGTGTGTATACCCGTGCGTATGCCTGTTTGTGAGTGCATGTGTATCTGCGTATATGTATGCATGGGCATGTGCATTTGTGTTTATGGGAATATTAGACTGTGTATATGCATGTGCGTATGCATGTTTGCGTGTGTGTGTGTGTGTGTGTGAGACCATGTATGTGTGTATGTGCTTGCGTATGTATGTGCGCATCTGCATGTGTGTATGCACGGGCGTGTATGTGCTTGCGTGTGTATGTGCGTGATTATATGTGCATGCATGTGCGTGCATGTCTGAGTATGTGTGTGGGGACATTATACTGTGTGTATGCGTATTTGTGTGTATGTGCGTGCTTGCATGTGTGTTTGTGCGTGCATGTGTATGTGCATGTGGGAACATTATACTGTGTGTGCATGTGTGTTTGTATGTGCATGTGTGTATCTGCATGTGTGGTGTGGGGCCATTATACTGTGTGTGTATGCGTGTGCGTATGTATGTTCATGTGTATGTGTGTGCAGGCATGTGTGTGTGCGTGCACGTGATTGTGTGTGTGGGGACATTACACTGTGTTTATGTGTGTTTGTGAGTGTGCGTATGTGTGTATCTGCATGTATATATACGTGTGTGTATGCATGTGCGTGCTTGCCTGTGTATGTGGGGTCATTATACTGTGTGTATGTATGTGTCTATGTATGCGTGTGTTTGTGTGTAAGTGTGTGTAGGCAAATTATACTGTGTGTATATGTATGCATGTCTATGTGTGTATATATGTGGGTACATGTATGTATGTGTATGTGTGTACATGCATGTCTGTAGTGTGTGTGTGTGTGTGGTGTGTGTCCTGCCAGTGCCTGCCCACCCACCTCCGTGCAGTCACGGCCGGCAGGAAAGACAGTGGTTTGCGGCCTGTGCTGTAGATGGGGTGCGGCGCCACCAGAGGGCGTCCGCACCCCATCTCCAGCACAGGCCGTGCGGAAGTGGATGACAGACAATTTTAGGTAAGTATATATTAGATAATGTAGGATGTTTAATAAGGTAGTGTAAGTGCTATAGGTAGGCAGTTGAAAGATGAAATCTGCCCAGCAACAGGCAGTTGACAGCTGGGATTAGCCAATGGGTGAGGAGCTAGAGCATAGGGAGAGAGACTGTCTATGTAGAAATGTCCGTTAGGGCCCAGTCTTGATCAGAGACCATAGATCTGAGGGGCAGTGAAGCAGTTTGCTAAGGGTGACTGGTGACAGGAAAGGTGGCATCCTGAGAGAGCATGGAGTAAAGGCTTGAGGTACTAGTGAGGGCACTACATCTTGGTTAATATGGAGATGGACCAATGGGCGGTTTCCCCTGAGATGTCTGGAGACACAAGGCTCGAGAAGGGTGGCCAAAGGCAGCACCTGAACTGACTCCTGACATCGGAGTACAGACGAGGGGATGTGGGTATGAGACAGAAGGGACTCTGAGGGTATTACCAACCAAAAGGTGAGGACCCTGGCCCCAACTGGGACCAGACAGAGGCTCATGCAACGTGGAAAATGGCAGTTAGGATACCGGTCACAGAGAGAGGATAGATGTGCAGCTGCAGCAGGAGCAGAAAGAATATACTGGTATCAAAGCCCTAGGACTGACGGATCTGGTCACTGTAGTGTAAAGTGAGTGCAGCAGTCTAGGAAGAGGTGAAGGATGACCCTGAACTGTAATGTACCATGTAAATATCTGTTAACAAGTTGATGAGAAGTAAAGAAGTGTTGTTATCTACTGCAATGGAGTGCCACTTGATTTGTATGTGACAAACCCGCAGCCCAAATTCATGTAGGAATGCCCTGGTGTGTTACTGAGGAATACAGCCCACAATGACTACTGTACCCCCCGGCACCCCCTACAACTAGACAAGAAAACTTAACACCAACATCTGAGCGCTCCTTGTTTTCATGGATAGTTCAGATGGTGGTGACGGCCGGGCAGTGAATGGAAGGTTCATGTATGTTCTCACTGTGGTGACATCAGAGACTCATGACATCAGCCACAAGTAATGTCACGTAATATGCAACTTCAGCTGAATATACAACTTTTTTCAGTTGAAGAAAGAAGACGACTGAGAGTACGTGTCCCCTGTACTGCATGCTATCTTTGGGTAGTGCTGGTGCTCATGTTTTTTTATTACTGGTGTGTGGCTGACCCCCACTGTGCACACTCTGTGCACCCCCTCTTAGCTCGCTATTCCTCCTCTATTGATTTTGGCCAATCTTTGGTAGCTGTTCAAATGCAACTATCTTGCCCTGTCCACAGGCTTTGTTACTTACTGGCACTACTTGCTTGGGCCTGTCCCGCTTTTACTAAAGTTGCTAGCCTGGTGCAGTGAAGGTCAGTTCTAAAAAGTCTGGGAACATGTGGCATCCACTGCAGGCACTGGACCTGTTCTGTCCCAATTCACATGCGCCTGTCTAGCAGTTTGGAAGTGGTTCTGAAATGCTCCAGGTGAGTACTGCTTTTAACGATTTTAGTTGTATCTATATGGAGGCCAAATAGCACAATTTTAACTAAAAACAAAATACATAGTGTAGGACCGCCCTGGTGAGATTGCTGTGACATGGCAGAATGGCTGATAAAATTGTTCAACTGTTTGCCAAAAATCTCAGCTTTATAACAATAATACAGCTTGGAATTAATAACACTTTATACTTGTTTGGCCCCCTGGCACCGCTTCCCAGCTCACCTCTCCCGTGTCGGCATCTCTTGCTCCTCTGCCGACCGGGCATCCGGCGTCCAGGCGTGCTGTGTCTCGGAGCCGTCGCCGGGTTCCCTTCCTGTCAGCTGACCACTGGGCTCGCACATGAGCACATTACTATGGTCGTATTCATGTGACCAATCAGCGGCGCACTAGGTGCACTCCTCACCTGTGACACTAGGGGCCGGCACGGTCCAACCTGACACTCCCCTTGACCAATAGCTGCTCTTCCTATGGTATATCAGGCCACCTCCACTGATGGGAGGTGCCTGATTATTGTGTTAGTTTCTACTTTGCTAGCTGTTGGTCAGGCCTTCCTTGTACTCTGTTTCCTGGAACCCTTGCTGTGCTCTTCCCCGGTAGCACCATTCCTGTTCTTCCAGCCTTGTACCCTGTTACCTGGAACCCTTGATGTGCTCTTCCCCGGTAGCACCATTCCTGTTCTCCTAGCTTTATACCTTGTTATCCCAGAATCCTTAGCTGTGCCTTAGTATAGGCTAACCTTATGAGCCGCCCCCATGGTACTAGCTGCTGTGGTACTTAGACCCCCTGGGCTTGCCCCTGACAATCCCTGTATAGGGGTTGGGTAAACTAGGATCAGCTCACCCAGGGGAGTTCGGTACCACGGCCCAGTGGGTCCACTCTAGGGTGCCTTCCCCCGGAAGCATGACAATACTGTACGCTATTTTCGGGTAGTGCTGGCTCTCTTCATGTTTTTTTAAGCACCATTTGCCTACTCTACTAATGTCATGTAAACTTTCGGTTGCCAATTCATCTCAAGGGTGGTGCTTCTTATGCCAACCTCAATGAAGCGCCCATTGGAGGAAGGTGCACTAAGTTCACTAAAATGTTGTGCGCCTCTTAATTAATTTTACTCTTCCTTAAAGGGGATGTTCTCTTTCAATAAACTAATATTAGTAGCCTCAGGAGCTACATACAGTGGTGTGAAAAAGAGTGTGGGACAAACAAAATCTTTCAGCGCGTTGTAAGAGACTCATTGCCAGATATCGGAAACACTTGAAATTGCAGTTGTTGCTGCTAAGTGCGTTCCACACTATAACAGGCATGTTTAATGGATTTCATTTATCCTTTTAAAGACTTCCAAAAACTGCATTCTGTGTCTTTATGTGTTATGTGATTATTGAGGTGACCAGAAAAATTGGCAAGAGAAAAATGCCCACAGAATTGGGGCCAGGTGCAAGGGCCAAGTGCAAGGGCCAGGTGCAAGGGCCAAGTGCAAGGGCCAGGTGCAAGGGCCAGGTGCAAGGGCCAGGTGCAAGGGCCAAGTGCAAGGGCCAGGTGCAAGGGCCAAGTGTAAGGGCCAGGTGCAAGGGCCAGGTGTCCAAGCCAAGTGTCTGAGCCAGGTGTCTGAGCCAGGTGTCTGAGCCAGGTGTCTGAGCCAAGTGTCTGAGCCAAGTGTCCGAGCCAAGTGTCCGAGCCAAGTGTCCGAGCCAAGTGTCCAAGCCAAGTGTCCAGATTGTGGGTTCGGGTCAGGTATTAGGGTCAGGGTTGCCTATGGGCATTTTTCAGGGAATTGATTATTTGATTACCCAAAGATATAAAGTATGCAAGACAAACATGGTAAAAACCTAGGAATGTGGCACATTTCCACCCCACTGTATGAGTCCTTGGGACATTGATGCAGGGAACTAGTCTGAATGCCATATGTGGAGTCGGGAAGGAATTTTTCCCTTAATATGGGGCAATTAGCAACATTTAGGTGACCACATTACACACATTTTAGTTAAGTGGGGTGAATTAGAAGCAAGGCCACAGAAATATTAATTCCTTTGACTTTGCTTTTAATTTAGGATAGGGACTCGCAAGACTATGAGGACCCTTGACGCGGGTTGCGAGCTTTGTGTATTTTGGCCAAATTATTGGATTCCTTTTTCTGTACCTTGGCTTTAAATTTTAGTACAAGGACAGACAAAACAATGAGGACCCTTGATGCAGGTTGCGAGCTTGTGTATTTTGGCCAAAATATCGACCAATACCTCATATTTAACATATATATTACTTTGCATACATATTTTTTATGTAGAATGTAGCCAATGCCGTCTATATTGGCCTTGTAAACTAGGGGTAGTGGGGTGCACTGATAGTGCTGAGCAGCCCCCCTTGATCTAATAGTATGAACGTCACTAATAGGCTGCAAACCGGGTAAAGTTCACTTCATGTCTTATCCATGTGCAATATTAATAATGAGCCATGGCCGCATCCATGAATTCATCGGTTGTGAGTGGTTGTCTCATTAGTATATTGCACCTGTGTTGCTACTGAAGCCCTTGATTCCCCTTTCATTGCAGCCATAAAGTATAATTCCAAAAAAGTGACCCCCAAACACTGTATGAACCCCCCACACTGAATTCCTTCACACGCACAGTATGATGACCCTACTGTACCCTCCTCAACTATCCCAGCAAAGTATGGTGACCCCAGAACAGTATGATCCCCAACTGTAACCCACACAGAGCCCTCTGCACACAATCCTTCACACTGTATAATTGCTTGCATGCAGTATAATGGACCTCAAATAGCCCTCCTTAAAGTATAAATGCTCCTTCGTATCCCTTCACATATTATAATACACTCCATATATTATAATGGGCTCATCATAGTCCGCTAAATAGTATAATGCGTCTTACATAATCCTCTATATAGTATAATGCTCTTCTATAATCCTCCAAATATTATAATACAGCCCCATAGTCCTCAATTATCATAATGCACCCCCATAGTCCTTCAATTATTATAATGCACCCCCATAGTATTTCAATTATTATAATGCACCGCCATAGTCCTCCAATTATTATAATGCAACCCCATAGTCCTCCACTTATTATAATGCACCCTCATAGTCCTTCAATTATTATAATGCACCCCCATAGTCCTCCAAATATTATAATACAGCCCCATAGTCCTCCAATTATCATAATGCACCCCCATAGTCCTACAATTATTATAATGCACCCCCATAGTCCTCCAATTATTATAATACAGCCCCATAGTCCTCCAATTATCATAATGCACCCCCATAGTCCTACAATTATTATAATGCATCCCCATAGTATTTCAATTATTATAATGCACCGCCATAGTCCTCCAATTATTATAATGCACCCCCATAGTCCTCCACTTATTATAATGCATCCTCATAGTCCTCCAATTATTATAATGCACCCCCATAGTCCTCCAAATATTATAAAGCACCGCCATAGTCCTCCAATTATTATAATGCACTCCCATAGTCCTCCACTTATTATAATGCACCCTCATAGTCCTCCACTTATTATAATGCACCCTCATAGTCCTTCAATTATTATAATGCACCCCCATAGTCCTCCAATTATTATAATGCACCCCCATAGTCCTACAATTATTATAATGCACCCCCATAGTATTTCAATTATTATAATGCACCACCATAGTCCTCCAATTATTATAATGCACCCCCATAGTCCTCCACTTATTATAATGCACCCTCATAGTCCTTCAATTATTATAATGCACCCCATAGTCCTCCAAATATTATAAAGCACCGCCATAGTCCTCCAATTATTATAATGCACCCCCATAGTCCTCCACTTATTATAATGCACCCTCATAGTCCTCCAATTATTATAATGCACCCTCATAGTCCTTCAATTATTATAATGCACCCCCATAGTCCTCCAATTATTATAATGCACCCCCATAGTCCTACAATTATTATAATGCACCCCCATAGTATTTCAATTATTATAATGCACCACCATAGTCCTCCAATTATTATAATGCACCCCCATAGTACTACAATTATTATAATGCACCCCCATAGTATTTCAATTATTATAATGCACCGCCATAGTCCTCCAATTATTATAATGCACCCCCATAGTCCTCCACTAATTATAATGCACCCTCATAGTCCTTCAATTATTATAATGCAGCCCCATAGTCCTCCAATTATTATTATGCACAATCATAGTCCTCCAATTATAATAATGCACCCCCATAGTCCTCCAAATATTATAAAGCACCGCCATAGTCCTCCAATTATTATAATGCACCCCCATAGTCCTCCACTTATTATAATGCACCCTCATAGTCCTCCAATTATCATAATGCAGCCTTATAGTCCTCCAATTATTAAAATGGACTCAGTCAGTATTTTAGGCACACAATAAATTGGAGGAAAATGCACCAAATGTTGCACCGAGCTTTACTCTGTCAACACGTCATCATTATGTGAATGTTGGCTGATTGTTTATTTCCAGCTAAGCCACCCCCCTTCTTTGTTACAGATGATGTATAGATGGGCCTGGCTTGACTATTGAAATCAGCAGATATCCAGCCATTCACATTCAGCACAGGAAGCTCTCTCATTTTCTTTTTACACCAGCCAGAAGTTAATCTCCTGAACTTTGGACCAAGACTGATATCTGGAGATTGAGAAACCTTAAATTATGCCAGTATATTAGTAAGTTCTGAACCTCTACAATTGTTCAAGTCAAAAACCCCTTGAAGTGGACTTTTCACTGGATTTCTTAATTTAAACTGAGTACCTCCTCTAATTGCTGCTGCTCCACTGGGTCACGCATGTAGCGAATGAGGGAAAGGAAGCAGGATGGTATAACGGTAAGGAAACCTGGGTAGCTAGTGTGGCCCTGGGGTCCCTGGCTAGCCCTGTACGCAAACGTTACTCAGATGGCAAGGAGGTCTTTGCCACCTCCCTTGCCCTCTGTTCCTCAACCAGCCCAATTCTACTCCCTCACACCATAGACAGGGGTAAACACCAACTTCTAAAAGGAAAAGTGCAAAGAATCTTCAGCAGTGCAGAGTCGTCTTCAGCTTACTCAGTCAAAGGTAGAGAAACTATCAGGAAGAAAAGGAAGCAGGATGGTATAACAGTAAGAAAACCTGGGTAGGTAGTCTTGCCCTTGATTGGGGTCCCTGGCTAGCCCTGTACCCAAATGTTCCTCAGAGGGTGAGGAGGTCTGTGCTACCTCCCTTGCCCTCTATTCCTCAACCAGCCCAATTCTACTCCCTCACACAACGGACAGGGGTAAACAACAACTTCTAAAAGGAAAAGTGCAAAGAATATTCAGCAGTGCAGAGTCATCTTCAGCTTACTCAGTCAAAGGCAGAGAAACTATCAGCGACGTCATGTGGTGTAAGGAGAGGCTATCTAAAGGTTAGGGGCATGGTCACCTGATAAACCTATACCTCCACCTGCAGAGCCGCACACCACACATAGGCAGCAACAGCAGCTTCAGCATTAACCCCGACTGGACCAGAGGAAATAAACTCTGGTGCAAACTGCAGCAGAGCAATTCATGTGGACTGCGGGGCAGGCAAGATGTGACACACTGATTCTAGAACAGTCTTTTCCTTCTGTGCTCCCCGGTAAAAATGGTGCAAAATTTCCCTTCAGTCAACTGGGCGTGTACCTTGTGGGTGTGGCCGTGTTTTGATTGGTCAGTGTCAGAGGAGAGAGGTTGCGTGGTATACGCCTAGTTGTAGAAGAAGAGTTTTGCAGTGTTATTTCGGGGGGCATAACTTTGGAACGGAGGGGCGCAGAAGAAAAAGAAAAACTGTTCCAGAATCAGCACAAGAGGAGGTATAAAAAAAACGAGTGAAAAGTCCAATGTAAACTATTTCACAGAAAATGTCCTGTGATGTTGCTGTGTATTTTGGCAGCAGCCCCATCCTGCATTACACATAGATTGACCTCTGCATATAATCCCTATCTTTGTCTGGAGGAGGGCGCGCTGGTTGACACCGTTATGGTTTGGAAATTCCCAAGTTAAAAAATGGTAGCAGCATTAATTAGGGATTACAATGAAGGTACAATGACCCACTGTTTCCTCTGACAGTAAGATTAAATTGTGGTCGGCAGTTATCACAGTTACTGTGCCAACAACATACATTAACGTATAAAGACCCATCACATGAAATGTAAAGTGGCCGTTCACTTCCACATAATCAGGATGGTGTGAAGTGACTATAGTCACCTTACCCGTCCCCCTGAACCCCCTAATCCTCCATGGTCTCTGCTTCCTGATGTCCCAACAATAACATACAGGGGAATCACAATGAATTAGAATATCGTTAAAAAGTTAATTCATTTCACTAATTCAATACATAAAGTGAAACACATATATTATATACAGTCATTACACACAGAGGGATCTATTTCATATGTTAATTCTGTTAATGTTGATGATTATTTCGTACAGCCAATAAAAACCCAAAGGTCATTATCTCAGAAAATTAAAGTAGGGAGGATGAAGGGTCTGAGAGATAAAATATGACCTAAATAGGTATCAAGAGGCTTCACCTTGTGTGGTTGTGAGAGTCACAACCACTATAAAAGCAGATCACGGCTGCTGCAGTCCCCAGCATGGTGCCTATAGAGTAGGGAGGATGAAGGGTTAAAAACCACGATGCCATATTCCACGAGAGATCAAAGGGTGAATATAATATTGATTTATTAGTCAACACATTTCAGGTCTCCCTGGCCCCTTGCTCAGGACAAATTATAATCATATTGACATATTTCTGGGAGCCCTGAAACGCGTTGACTAATAAATCAATATTATATTCACCCTTTGATGTCTCGTGGAATATGGCAGCGTAGTTTTTAACCCTTCATCCTCCCTACTTTAATTTTCTGAGATAATGACCTTTGGGTTTCCATAATCATCAACATTAACCGAAATAAACACATGAAATAGATCACTGTGTGTGTAATGACTCTATCACTTTATGTATTGAATTACTGAGCTAAATTAACTTTTTGATGATGTTCTAATCCATTGAGATGCCCCTGTATGTGACTGCCACGGCCAACCACTCTTAAAGGGGCTGTCTAACTTTGCAAACATTCTTTTTGATATTTTAAACCTAAAATTCCCACATAGATCACCCCCCTTGATTACCAGGTGGTAGATATAGTGAGCAAAATAATCCAGTATTTTGTTAATTTGTATGCAAACTAGAGATAAATGTGCATGTAAATAAATGTACTATCCTGCATAACGTTACTAAGGATAATAACATATATGCCGAAGGCTATCCCCTATAGTTACCTCCTTCTCCCCTAAGCTCTCAATCAGCTCTGAATTTATACCATAAAGTCATAACCATGGCCACAAAAAGTACACATATTAGATCACAACAGTAGTGTTCATACCTTGTGCCATTTTCACTGGTTATCAGCTGGAAGGAGGGGATGAAAGAGAGCACCAAGCACCTGCACAGACCACCTGTCTGTGCAGGTGCTTGGTCTTTGGAAACTCGGTACTTGGGCGTTAGTGCTGGGGATGATGTCTCGATGGCCTGAGCCCGGGCCAGTACCCTGGGGGAGTCACTGGATGAAAAGGGAAAAATAATAAAAGAAAGAATAAAGTTTTGTGACGCCACCTCTGGAATCTGGTGAAGGCACCAGGGCTGCGGCAGACCTCCGGGGATGATGGACGGGCAGCTTGGGTGGTACAGCTCCCCACAAGTGGAGCAGGGTCCTTGGGGCAGTGATGAGGTGACGGGGATTTGCACCGGGAGGCGGTTAGGCAGCCGGGCTGCTGCTACAGTCTCTAGGCCAACCCGGTTCAGGGATGGAAGAACTGACACACACACTGGGAATAATTTCTGCACCTTTACTGGTGTTACGGCAGGCACTGTCCAGTGTACATCCAGATAGTCGGGAAGGCACTTCTAGATTTCCACAGTGAGTGATGGATAAGGCCTCCTTGTCTCTTTTACCTCGGTGAAGTCCCCTGACCATTGTTGAACTAGGCCTGACCTCCTCTGTGTCTCTCTCTCACCCATGTCATAGTGTCGAGAACCTTTGTGTGGGCTACCACTATAACTTCTCCTGCGGTCCCTGGCTCCCCTGTTGGTTGCGTTACGGGTGTCCGGGAGACTGGAGTCTCCTTGGTGAACCGGTGTTTTCTGCTGGGTTTGATGCTCTCCTGCAGACTCGGACTCCGGTGTCCGGGTTGCTTCCTGGGGTGATGGCTCCTCTGCCCCCAGTCTGCTTCTTGACTTAGTCTTCCTCACGCCTTGCCTTCGACCTCACTCTCAGGCCCTCACACTGACTGGTCTACTGGCTCGGGCCTAGCATTACTCCGACACACCAGGACGTCTTCCTCAGTTCTGCTCTGTACTGAACTAGCCAACTCCACCCCCAATACCAGTATTTATAGGGGATCTTGCTTAAAGGCACCAAGTGGAGCCCCAGTTGTCAGGGTTGTAGGAGATGGAGCATCGGTGTTGAGAGATATGGGTTGCCTCTAGGTAACTGATGGTGTCCTGCAAAATGCAAAGGTATTTGTAAGAGGCTTTTCTTTTTTTTTTTTTCTCTCTCTCTTATATATTATGTACCAATTCGGTGATTTTTCACCAAGTGGAGCCCCCCCTACAGGCCTGGGGTGGAAGGTGTTGTGCAAGGATACCTACTGTGAAAGTCCTTCCATGCTTTAGGTGGTTCTGTATCTACATGTAATGGCAGGGTGCCACACATATGTACCAAATGTCCAACATGTGGCATGTACGTAGGGGAGACCGGGCAAAAATTCAGGACTAGAATGAATTCTCATCGCCAAAAGCGTTTGGGCCTACCTGTAGCAAACCATTTTTCTAGCCCTGACCACAGTGAAACCGATATGGGGCTGCTCATCTTAAAAAGCAACTTCAAATCTCAGAGAGAGAAGAATGTGGGAATACAAATTGATGACGACCTTTGACACATTCAAAACAGGATTAAATGTATCACATGGATTCATGGCTTTTTATATAACATGAATGGACGTTTGGGGACATCACAGATTCATGCGTTTTTATATAAATTGAAAAGACATTTGGGGATAACACATCTCCAACAGACTCCAGTTTGAGGACAATTAAATTTTGACACTTCTTATATGAACACCCTCGCTTCCTTTTATTGCTTTCCTCAACTTATTTAAGTATTTTCAGTTCTCCCCAGAACACTACCATATAACCATTATACTATTTTTTTCACTTATCTTAGACTTTTAGTTTCAATTCCCCAGCCCCTCTCTTCCTCTCTAGCCTGACTCTGCTTTACCTCACCTGTCACATTTACTACAGCATCTAACACTCTTTTTTTTTTGGGGGGGGGGGTTTGTTTGTTTTTTTGTTTCATTTGCTTATGTATATATGTATGTGTCTTCAGAATCTGACCTGTGTCATTATCTGCCTGACGAAGGGGCCTCAGTGTCCCGAAGGCTTGCTATGTTCACCATCTTTTCAGTTAAACATTAAAAGATATCAACCACTGAGGACTCTCAGATTCTAATATTTTCCTATCTACTGGCTGACACGGTATAAACGATTTATAGTAAATATATATATATATATATATATATATATATATATAAAACTTTTTATCTAAGTGATAAAATACCTAAAACATCAATAAAAAGCAGGGAACGTTCATTAATGTGCCATCTTCTTTTCACATGAGAACTATGTCCTTAAAAGATCTCACCGGGGCATTAGAAAATTTCATCATATTCACAAGATGCAAAAAAGTCTTTGTCTTAAAAACTTCTGGAGAGGATGATTCACTTTTACAATCTTTCAGATCAAAGTCAAATTACTGTAAAATGCTGAAGCCATGTGTCTGACGTCTGCTGAGTATCGCTCAAGTGGGATATTGAGCTTGTTTAACCTGTTCACGATGAAGGGCATAATAGTACACCCATTGCCGTGTTGCCCTCCCTCTGATGCGAGCTCACACGCTGAGCTCGCATCATTCTCTGCACATGCAAGCTATCCAATCGGTGTTGTCAACCCTTTGGATCACACTGTCAATCACTGTCAATCACTGACTGCGTGATCCAAAGCACCGTGGCAAGAATCGTGCTGTTCCTTGCTGGCATCTGAGATCCCGTATGCAATCACAGGACCTCGATACACTTTCCAGGGTCCTGTCCTATGTAATCAGACGAGCACCGGCATCCACAGAAAGTGATGATTTCTCCTGTTCACAGACCTGCAGCAGCACATCTGTGAACAGGAGAAGCGATTGCACACTGCAGTGCTGAGGCGCCCAACGGGGAAGTTTAAAATAAAGAAAAAATAAAGTTTTTAAAAATATGGTAAAAAAAAGACAAAAGTTCAAATCACCCCCCTTTTGCCCCATTGAAAATAAAACTATTAAAAAAATTTAAAAATATACACACATTTGGTATCGCTGTATTCAGAAATGCCCGATCTATCAGAATATCAAATCAATTAATCAAATCAGTAAAGTACATAATGGAAAAAAAAGTCCAAATGGCAAATTTATGCTTCTTTTCAGTTGCTGCAACACTGCAATAAAATGCAATAAGGGGCGATCAAAACATCGCATCTACCCAAAAATGGTATCATTAAAAATGTCAGCTGAAGCCGCATCAAATAATCCATCAGACAGCCCCAGATCCCGAAATATGAGGACGCTACGGGTTATAGAAATGGCACAAAAGTGCATTTCTTTTTCTTTAAAAACTTCAGAATTTTTTTTCACCACTTCGATAACAGTAACAGTATACACGTTTGGTATCTACAAACTCATACTGACCTGACGCATCATACCGATAGGTCAGTGTTACCATATAGTGAACATGGTGAATAATAAAAAAAAAACCAAAAAAATGTGTAATTTCACTTTTTTGGGAATTTCACTGCACTTGATATTTTTTTCCTGTACATTATATGGTAAAATAAATTATTTGCTTCAAAATGACAACTCGCCCCACAAACAAAACAAGCTCCCTTATGGCTATATTGTCAAAAACATAAAAAAAAGTTATGACTCTTGGAAGAAGCGGAGGAAAAAATGAAAACGGTAAACAAAAAATTTCCCGGGGGGGGGGGGGGTGAAGGGGTTAAAGCCATCCCGACCCTCCATGGCCACCTTAAAATAAATTTTGACTAAGCAACATGCACATGTAGCATGAAGTTATCTAAATCCTGCAACAAAGGAAGGAAAGAAAACATTTTATACACAAAGGAAGAGGAAAAAAAAACAAACAGTTGCAGAAGTGAGACGCCAAAGATCCGAAAACTCGCTGACACTCAGAAAACAGATGCAATCTATGCAAATTGAGAAAAAAATCCAGAACAGATGATATGGGAATACCTCATCCTGAGATACCCGCATTATCTTTTAAGTGGTCAGAGGATTATGTGAACATAAACTGAGGAGGTGATGAGTCACACAACAGAAAATGCTGATGTCTGCTGAAGAGGAAGGGCAATAAACCTCTACAAGGAGCAGTTTTTTTTTTAAGATGATAGCACCAGAATATTACTAATGAGACAATTAGTCATATGTAATTAGATATCCCTATTTAATACTGAGGATCTTCCTCTGGCAGATAAAGACTTTTTTTCTCTAATTATACATTATTAGTTATGGAATAAGTCATTCCACAGATTCCAAAACCTTCCCCAGGATCCTCCCAACCTTGCCCTATATAAAGTGCATGGTGCAGTTTCCATATACATACAATTGAAACCAGAAGCTTCCATACACTATATGCATGCTTTTCTCACTATAGACATGAAATCAAAATAAACCTGTTCTGTTTTAGGTGAAGTAGGATTACCATAATTATTAATATTTGTCAAATGCCAGAATAATGAGAGATAATGTTTTAAGACATTTTTATTACTTTCTGCAAAGTCACAAGTTTGCTACAAAAGAAACATCAAAAAGCCAGATTAATTTTTGCAGATGCACACAGGGACAAAGACGTACATTTTTGAAGATGTCCGTGGTCTGACAAAGCTAAAATTGAACTGTTTGTCCATAGTGACCATCGTTACAATTTGGAGGAAAAAGGAAGCTTGGAAGCCTAAAACACCATCCCAACTGTGAAACATGGGGGTGGCAGCATCATGTTGTGGGGTTGTTGTGCTGAACCTCACAAAATAGATGGCATCATGAGGAAGAAGATTATGTGTCAATACTGGAGCAACATCTCAAGACATCAGCCAGGAAGTAATAGATAATGACCTGAAGCATACTGTCAAATTGGTTACAAAGTGGCTTAAGGACAACAAAGTCAATATTTTGGAGGCCCCCCTGATCTCCAAACCTTTGGAAAATGTATGGGCAAAGCTGAAAAACTGCGAGTAGGGATGAGCGAGTACTGAAATATTCGGACTCAATAGACTCATAACGAGTAAGTCCCGATACTCGGGTACTTGTTACGAGTATAGTGAGTCCTATTTAAGTCAATGGTGAAGCAGTTTTGCGATAAATTCCTCTTTGCTGGACCCTATAAAGAGGGTCTGGCAGCAGAGGAAAAACCTGCAATTCCCTAATTCATTGTTTAGAAGCCAGCGGTGAAAAGCCGTAAGCTGTACATTCAAACCGGATTCTCCCGGATTGCGCCGGTCCGGAGCAATCCGGTACCATAGAGTCCCATTTTACGGGGCGCTGGATTGACCCGAAATAGTTTTGTCTGATTTTTATAACCGATCAAACCGAATTCTCCCGGTTTGCCCCAGTCCGAGGACAATCCAACGCACTGTAACATGGGACTCTATGGTACCGGATTGCCCCGGACTGGGGCAATCCCGGAGAATCCGGTTTGATTTTACAGCTTACGGCTTTTTACCCTGCAGGCTTCTAAACAATGAATTAGGGAATTGCAGGTTTTTCCTCTGCTGCTAGACCTCTTTATAGGGTCCAGCAGCAGAGGAATTGCTTTTCCCTTGATTTACATTGGACTCGTTACTGTGCGAGTAATCGCTAGGAAACTCGCAGAGTAACGAGTAGCCCGAGTACCCTACTATTAGGCGAAATAACGATTAGTAACGAGTAGACTCGCTCATCCCTAACTGCGAGCAAGGCGATCTACAAACATGGCTCATTTACACCAGTTCTGCTAGGAGGAATGGGCCCAAATTCCTACCAACTATTGTGAGAAACTTGTGGATGGGTCCAAAACATTTCACCCAAGTCGTACAGTTTAAGGGCAATAGTACCAAATACTAATGATATGTATGTAAACTTGTGACTTTGCAGAAAGTAACAAAAATGCCTTAAAACATTCTCTCATTATTCTGGCATTTGGCAAATATTAATAATTATGTTAATCCTAATTGACGTAAAATGGGAAAGGTTTATTCTGATTTCATGTCAAATAGATGTGTCTTTTTATATAGTGTATGTAAACTTCTGGTATCAACTGAATGTAACTATTGCTTCTTGTATATTTATTTTCCAGAGAAAAGGCAATAGTGATGATGGATCACAGACAGTGAGGTCATATAGTCATGGCCAAAAGTGTCGCCACCCTTGAAATTTTTCCAGAAAACTAAGTATTTTCTAAAAATTATTACATTTATACATTTATGTTATACACATGTTTATTACCTTTGTGTGTATTGTTCCATACACACACACACACAAACAGCAAAAAACAGACAAATTGGACATCACTTCATACAGAACCCCAAAAATGGACAAAATTGTTGGCACCTTTTCAAAATTGTAAGTGCTATAACTTTGTTTCCAGCATGTGAAGCTCATTCACACTCACCTGTGGCAAGTAACAGGTGTGGGCAATAAAAAAATCACAGCTGAAACCAGATAAAAAGGGGAGAAGTTGACGCAATCTTTGCATTGTGTGCCTGTGTGTCAGAAATAAGCATATTTCTATGATGAGATAAATTACAAAGAGTATCCTTTCCATGTGCACTATTAGATTATGGGGAAAAAAATAATAAAACAATGGTTACTTTTTAATATTGCTTTGGTCCCTTTTAAGTATCTTTGCAAAGGATGCAACATGTGGGTAGATTGAGAGCTAAGTATCCTGAAATGTGATACAACGGTAGAGGCCGTGCCAATATTCTCATAAGTGTAAATCCCATACGTGCTGTTCGTTATTCTTCCGTTCTGCATTTATTAGATGGTAAATAATGTTTATTTGCCTATAAACTTATTTCCGCACTTTTTGTTCAATGCTCTAGTGAGCAGAGGGCAATTGAAGCAATATGGATCTCCTCAATCGTCATGTAACTTCCTGTCTGTCCCGTGTTTGCTCGCTCCAGCTTTATGTACGCCTCAGGCAATGAGAGATTTACATGCAGTGCAGATGATAGGATTTTGCTTGAATATGGAAGGATTCTGACTTCAGGCCCTGCAATCTCTGACTGTGTACCCAAAGCTGGCTGCATGTTGAAAGTTTACTAAAATGGGGAGTAGGCTGAATATGAAGTCTTTTCTCATTAAAAAAAAAAGATCTCCAGGTGTTTAGGATGTCATTTATCCCATTTTCCCTCATCTTGTTGTTCAATGGCTAATGGCTCTATGCGAAATTCAAATTATAGTGGTTCTGACTCTGCAGTCATGTACTGACAATAGTTCTAGCGCTGAGGTTGTGTATTGATGGTGGTTTTGGCCCTGCAGTCATGTACTGACAATGGTTCTAGCACTGAGGTTGTGTATTGATTGTGGTTTTGGCCCTGCAGTCATGTATGACAATAGTTCTAGCACTGAGGTTGTGTATTGATTGTGGTTTTGGCCCTGCAGTCATGTACTGACAATGGTTCTAGCACAGCAGTCATGTACTGATGGTGGTTTTGGCCCTGCAGTCATGTACTGACAATGGTTCTAGCACTGCAGTCATGTACTGATGGTAGTTTTGGCCCTGCAGTCATGTACTGACAATGGTTCTAGCACTGCAGTCATGTACTGATGGGTTTTGACTCTGCAGTCATGTACTGACAATGGTTCTAGCACTGCAGTCATGTAATGATGGTGTTTTGGCCCTGCAATCATGTACTGACAGTGATTCGGCCACTGCAGTAATGTACTTACACTGATTCTGCTGCCACCGTAATATACTTACAGTGGTTCTGCTGCTGCAGTCATGCACTGAGGTTGATTCTAGCACTTAATTCATGTACTGATGGAGATTCTGACACTGCAATCATGCACTGACGGTAGTTCTTTTGTTGCAGTCTGATGGTGGTTCTGCCACTGCATTCATGTACTGAGGTTAATTTTGGACACTGGAGGGAGTCTTTGGGACAGCATGTTGGCCCCGGTCCTCTGGAGCGGGTGTGTGTAAATATTTCTTCTGATGATTTTTGAGAAATAGATATGCTTGATTTTCCCGTGACTCCAGTGTCCTGAAGTGAAAAATCTGTTTGACTAGTTTGACATCTGGCTTCGTCTCCTTTTGTGACCCGGTGTATCCTGTGAATCCCTCTGTTCCTACAAGGGAACAAGTTCCCTAGTACAGCTGTATGTGGATACGTGCCTCCCTTGGATAATCTCCTTCATTATGCTGCTAAGCGTTTTAATATATGTAACATTGACTATCTCCACTAGGTGGCAACAGTGAGTTTTCTTTCCTCCCGGGAGAGAGCTAATCTGCATGCAAAATTCTACTAACCTAACCTGGTTGAAATAGGATTGTCATCAATATCTACTAATGATTAGCTTTGATAACGATGAACCCCTTCCTGCCATTGTGGCATTAATGTACAATTACTAGCTGCAACCCACTGACAATTCTGTAGGCATTGTGGTATCACAACAGCGAGGGGAAGAATCATTCAGATTGTCAGACCCAGTAATATTGTTTGCTATATTAACACCATATTCAACATTACATACCAATTTATTCCCTAATAAATTTTTATAAATTTGATACCAAGCACCAAATCCTGGATTGAGATATAAAGATAAAGAATAAATTCTGGTTTCATTACTGCCTCCACTAGGGGGAGCTCACCGCCTACAATGTTGATATTGTCGTACGCTCCCTCTACTGGTGGCCACAGGCAACTGCAATGTCTGCGCAGAGATTTAGGTGCTGTATATTGGAAAAAAAAGTTTATAAGGATACAGAATAATCGGAAATTAATTATACAGCACAGCATTTTAAACCTATTTCGGATTAAAAAGAAATATTAGTCTCTGACAGTTTAAAGAGAAAATTGTAATTCATTAATGTCTTGATCAGATGCATAAAAATAATGTAATTTATTTGTGACATCAGCAAACAAGACTCTGATCAGACGCTGTGCAGATAAAACTGACAATCTCCAAAGAAACTGGAAAAGGAAGCAATTAAAAAGATAAGGACAGGATGTTAAGAAAGCTCAGAAATCTGATATATATAGACGTTCCTGTTTTTTTAACCCTTGCAGCTTCAATATTATAAAGAATGAAGACATAGGAATAAGCAATGGAGAGTAAACGCCAACATTTTCCACTGCGCTCTACTTAAAGAATTACCATTGACATCAATCCTTCTCTCCAATCTACTTTTTCTCATTTAAAATATCCATCCACATTAGGGTAACATTATATGGGAAGCCATTTGACTTTTTAGTATATTTTTGTCACACAAACACAAGGGGAACATATAAACTCGGTGCAGGTTGGATTTAAACCCAGTGCTGCAGAGCAACAGTGCTATGGCGAACAGAGTTGTGGGGACATCTGGCTCAAAATGATCTTATGATGAAGAGGGCCCACCCAAGGGGCTAAAGAATATGGCCCCTGCTAATTAACATCGCTAATGAGTAAGTTATAAAACGTTTTTATGCACTTTAACAGGATGCTTTTTTGAGACAAAAGGAGTGTGGAATTAGTGATAATATGCTGCAGGAACGTGTTTTGCTAGCTTATGAGGTGTTCTGGAGGTGACAGGATCCCTTTAAAGGTTTTATGTACTGATACCTTACATCTACAATCATGTACTGAAAGTGGTTCTGGTGCTACAGTCATGTACTGATGGTGGTTCTGACATTGCAGTTATGTACTGATGGTGATTTTGGCCCTGTAGTCATTTTCTGATGTTGATTTTCACACTGAAGTCATGTACTGACGGTGGTCCTGCTGCTGCAGGCATGTACTGACGGGGGTTCTGACATTGCTGTCATGTACTGGTGGTGGTTCTGATGCTGCAGTCATGTACTGATGGTGATCCTGGTGCTATAGTCATGTACTCAGGGCCGCACCGTCCATTGGACAGTGTGAGCCCTGTCATTCAGGTGGCAAGAGGCAGGGGGAGCGGCAGTGCAGAAGGGGGCGGCGCCTCATGCACACAGCCTCCCCCTGTCATGGCGCCGGCCTCTCACCCCGCGCACCGCAGGTAAGCGGCGACCCGCCGGGGGACCAGTACAGAAGGGGCGGCAGCACTGGGCTTCACCAGCACCCCCCGTAATCACTGCCGCGCCGGTAATCACTGCCACGGCTCAGGCGGCAGTGGCAACCCAATGTATGCAGAAGGGGCGGCAGCGCTGGGCTCCACCAGCACCCCCTTCCCCGTAATCACTGCCGCGGCTCAGGCGGCAGCGGGCTTGGTGCACCCCTGCATGTACTAACAGGGATTCTGGCGCTGCAGTCTTGTACTGACTGCGATTTTGGCATAGCATTTACGTACTGATAGTGGTTCTGATGCTGCAGTCATGTACTGATGGTGGTTGTGACCCTGAAGTTATTAACTGATGATGGTTCTGACACTGCAATCATGTACTGATGATGGTCCTGGCCCTGAAGTAATGTACAGATAGTTGTTCTGGCCCTTCATTCTTGTACTGATGTTTATTCTGGTGCTTAATTCATTTTCTGATGATCATTCTCACATTGCAGTCGTGGACTAACGGTAGCTCTGATGCTGCATTCATTTACAGAGGCTCGTTCTTGCTCGGCAATCATGTACTGATGATAATTCTAGCACTGTCGTACTGATGGTGGTTCTGGCGCTGTAGTTAGATACTGACAGAGGTTCTGGCACTTAATTCATGTGCTGATGATGGTTATGGTTTTATACACATGTAGCAATCCAAAACATGGTTCGTGGCTTTGTTCATATTTTAAAAATCCCAAAATGTAGAGATTATGAGGATTTGGTGAATTTCTGCTCAGTTTTTGCTTCAAAAACTCAGTGTAAGTTAGAGTATAACCACTATTTGTTTTTTGGAGCAGAAACTGAGCAGAATGTCTCCAAATGCTCCTCAAATATTTAAAATGTGGTTCTGGTGTTGAATTAATATACCGATGGTGGTTCTGGTGAAGTATTCATGTAAGTACCTCTTTACATTTTTTTGCGGCCCTTGGGATTGGTTCAGTATGGCAATGTGCCCATTGGACCAAAAAAGGTTACGCACCCCTGACATAAATGATCACAGAGACCCTTTAGGGAATTATTTATAGAAATTCATATAGTAATTATCTCAGCGGTATACATTCCAAGAATCTAGAGTTGCAGATGTAATTGAGCATAGCAAGACCCCCATGAATGTTTATGCTTTCCTTTGCTAAGATTTGCTTTACTGTAGCAATTTATTAAGGTAGTAATTAAAGTGGAATTTCTTGTCAATGATGAGGCCCCTTTAAATCATTCATACGGTCATAGACGCCTTATACCCTACTGATTCCAACAGCGATGTCTCCGCTCACTCCTCCAGATGGATCTATACATTGTTACCCCTCTAATATGTGAACATTGTAAAGACTCCGGCTGAGAACAGTGAAATAAATTCCATGTGCAGACATTTCTTTTCCTTATCTCTTTTAAACAATTTAAGTTCAAGAGAGTTTGATGAATAAGGAAGTTTCTAATAATCAGAAGAATGTTTAGGGTCAAAGGGCAGGAAGTTGCTAAGAGTCAATGTGTACACAAATGGTAATGCAAATATGACGGCAAGAAACTGTTAGATACAAAGGATTACTGAAGCCGGGTTTCCCATTCTCCGTCCTGGGAATAGTACATGTAATCCCTTAGGAATGGAGGCTGAGTGCAGGTGTATTTCTTATGGAAGCATTCTTGAACCATTTGCTTTCAAAGGGTCGCGAAAGAGGAAAATGGCTTATGTTAAACCCCTAATACTGATATAGGGTGAGAACTTCGAATTTTTATTCTAATTCTTCAATTTTACCCCACGATCTACATGGATTTTCCAATCTTAGATATTTAGAGTTTACAGGACCTACAGCCATGAACAAAAGTGTTGGCACCCTTGAAATCTGCAAGGAGGTTATATGGTCTCCCCATGTTTGTGTGGGTTTCCTCTGGGATCTCCTGATTCCTCCCACACTCCAAAGACATACTGATAGGATGTTTAGACTGGAAGTCCTAATGGGGTCGGCGATGATGTATGTAAAGTGCATCCTATTAGGTCCGGGAGGTCTGCTCTCTGGTCCCGGTGTATAAGGTCCTCGCCGCCCCTTGCCAGCAAAACCCTCCTCGCAATTTGAAGATTCCCGCCCCTCCTGTGGACAGCCGCTGAGTGACAGAGCCTCGTGCCTGCGCAGTGGAGCTGGTCCCCGTGCGCCTCCGTTGAAGTGTCGAAGTCTTGAGAGGCTTCACAAATTTCACAAGAACTCGACACTATCTTCAATGGAGGAGACGGTGACCCAATCCACTGCGCAGGTGCGAGTGCATCCAAAGGGGGTGAAAGGTTCACTTTAAGTATTTCTCCAACAAAATCATTGCAATTACACATGTTTTGCTATACACATGTTTATTTTCTTTGTGTGCACTGGAACAACACAACACAATATTGATAAAAAAAGACAAATTTCAACACAAAACATCAAAAATGGGCTGGACAAAATTGTTGACTGTAATCAGTTGCGTCCTATAACCTCCACAAGCTTCTTCTCACATGTAATTTCGGCGTAACCTTTATAACCTGCTCCCGGTCTCTTATATTTGAGGAGTCTTCTCCCAACAGTAATTTTAAGATCTCTCCACAGGTGATCAATGGGATTTAGATCCGGACTCATTGCTGACACTTCAGAACTCTCCAGCGCTCTGTTTCCTCCATTTCTTGGGCTACTTTATGTATGTGGTCATTGTCCTACTGTAAGACCCATGACCTAAGACACACACCCAGCTTTCTGACACTGGGCTCTACATTGTGACCAAAAATCCTTTGGTAATTACTTTGGTTGGACTCTTGATGCCTTGTACATAGTCAAGACCCCCAGTGCCAGAAGCAGCAAAACAACCCCAAAACATCTCTGACCTCCACCATATTTGACTGTAGGTCATGTGCTCTTTTCTCTGACCTCCACCATATCTGACTGTAGGTCCTGTGCTCTGTTCTCTGACCTCCTCCATATGTGACTGTAGGTCCTGTGCTCTTTTCTCTGACCTCCACCATATTTGACTGTAGGTCCTGTGCTCTTTTCTTGGACCTTCACCATATCTGACTGTAGGTCCTGTGCTCTTTTCTTGGACCTCCACCATATCTGACTGTAGGTCTTGTGTTCTTTTCTTTGTTGGCCTCTTTCATTTTTTGGTCAACAGTAGAATGGTGCGCTTTACCAAAAAGCACTATCTTGATCTCATCTATCCAAAAGATTCTTTCCCAGAAGGATTTTGGTTACTCACATACATTTTGGCAAACTGCAGTCTAGCTTTTTTTATGTCTCTGTGTCTGTAGTGGGGCCCTCCTGGGTCTCCTCCATAGCATTTCATTCACATGTGGATGGATAGTTTGCACTGACACTGAAGCCCCCTGAGCCTGCAGGACAGCTTGAATTTCTTTGGAACTTGATTGGGACAGCTTCTACACTATACGGACTATCCTTTATTGCAACCTTTCATCAATTTTTCTCTGTCAACCACATCTAGGGAGATTACCTACAGTGCCATGGGTTGTAAACTTCTTAATTATGTTGACAAAGAAACATCAAGATCTATGGAGATGTACTTGTAACCTTGAGATTGTTGATAATAATTCATCAATTTTGTCTCTTAAGTCCTCAGACAGTTCTTTTCCTCTCTTTCTGTTCTCCTTGCTTCAGAGCCCTTTATTCAGTGTTGTATGACTTTCTTTCCCTAACACTAGCTATACACTTCATTCAGATTTTTATAACTTTATTTCCCTAACACTATCTGTACAGTTTATTCGGTGTTTCATGACTTTCTTTCCCTAACACTATGTGTACAGTTTATTTAGTGTTGTATGACTTTCTTTCTCTAACACTATCTGTACAGTTTATTCAGTGTTGTATGACTTACTTTCCCTAACACTATCTATACAGTTGATTCAGTGTTTTATGACTTACTTTAACCAACATTATCTGTACAGTTTATTCAGTGTTATATGACTTTCTTCCCCTAACACTATCTATACAGCTTATTCAGTGTTTTATGACGTTCTTTCCCCAACACTATCTGTACAGTTTATTCAGTGTTTTATGCCTATATTTCCCTAACACTATCTGTACAGTTTATTCAGTGTTGAATGACTTTCCTTCCCTAACATTATCTGTGCAGTTTATTCAGTGTTGTATGACTTTCTTTCCCTAACACTATCTATCTATACAGTTTATTCAGTGTTTTCTAACTTTCTTTCCCTAACACTATATGTACAGTTTATTCAGTGTTGTATGACTTTCCTTCCCTAACATCATCTGTACAGTTTATTCAGTGTTTTATGACTTAATTTCCCTAACACTATCTATACAGTTTATTCAGTGTTGTATGACTTTCTTTCCCTAACACTATCTGTACAGTTTATTCAGTGTTTTATGACTTTCTTTCCCTAACACTATCTGTGCAGTTGATTCAGTGTTTTATGACTTTCTTTCAATATATCTTTGGCTGAGCTGTGAGCTGTGATGTTGTGTCACTATCCGGATTAGCCACAAAGCGGCTGCTTCATTCCCTCCTTCTGCTTTTATACAGGCTATAATTTTCCCTTCTGGCTGTAGAAAAATATACCATGCAATTTAATGGCTACGGGCATTACGAAGGTCAAATCAAGGTCATGTGACCGTTCGTCTGACTGATACAATATGCAGCGATCTGTAAAATGACCATTTTATTCGATTTTGAATTCTCAAGTTCAGCAAATTATTCAAAATTTGACATGAATTCTTTTCGCTCATCTCTAACATTTACCTATAATATATATTACTGATCTTTGCCTTTTCTTGATCTTCTGCCGACAAAACAAAACTTTTGAACTTCTGTAACAAAATAAATCAGTGTTAACATTTCCTATGCTGTGGATCGCGGCGGATATTCCCTGAATTTATGCCTCCAATTCCATTTCCAGAACAACATTTGTAGAAGTAATATATAAATGATGCATCTGTTCATAAAGGCAGAGCGCGGGCGTAATCCGCTGTAAGAACTTTGTACTGTACGTAATGCAAATTTATATGAAGCCATGAGGAACAGTAACAACTATTAATAAATCGGGATTATAATCCTGTAAATGCTCCCAAGAACGGATGGATAGAATTTGTTCTGTGCACATTGGATATTGTGAGCAGCCAGATATACATATCCCTGCATAACGAGGAATATACAGAGTCAGGATGACCACTCGAGGTGTCCTAGAGCAAAACTACCCCCTTTAATGCTTAAAGGGCTTGTCCACTACTTGAACACACCCTTCTTAACTCTTGTCTGGTACCGCGAAAAAAATCCCTACATAGGCAATTTTGCATTGGGTCACTTTGACCCCATGGTATCAGACAAGGGTTAATGCCGGTGATGCCCAGCAGCTGTGACCCTGACCGCACATGAAAAAGGGGGTATTTACAGGGAATGAAAGTTTATGACGCCAGCTGAGGTGTCCAGCCAGGGATGACCAGTGCTGCATATAAGTGCTCCCAGGGGATAGGTGTTATACCCTCCCCAGCCAGGGCAGGCCCCTGGGGTGTAGAATGATGATGAGAGGTTGTAGTGGAGATGATGGTTGTAGTGAGAAGTGCGGAGGTACAGCAGAAAGAGGCCCAGAGGCAGTTGAATGCAGTAATTTACCTTTTACTTGCAGAATATCAGTCACAGATCCAGCATACTGTTCAACAGGTGCCAGGGTCAGGCCAGTTCAGGCAAAATCCGGTGCTCCTCTGCTGGGATGGCTGCATGGCCTTCCTGCTGCTTATTCCCAGTTCACTAGTCCTCTGTAAATCCTCTTACTTCTCCTGAGTCTCTGTGGGTTCCTTCCAGCCAGGCAGATGGTGCAGGCTCTATGAGTGACTGCACCCACCGGTCCTCTAGCCCTTCATTGCCACTAAGCCCCGGACACAGCCAAAACAGTGCGGCTACTGTATATGAAGCCCAGTAGCCTCCAGGTTCACTGCCAGTTATAAAGATGTGACAGCTTGGAGTCCTGGTACCCCTCCTGCAGCTGAGCTGCTGCTCGGCCTGGTAGCCAACAGCAGACTAACTCACTAACTCCACTTGCCTAACCCATCCCTATCATAACTCCTCCCTCCAACCAGAGTCTGTCACAGCCTCAAACAGGCCTCTTGTGTTGGGTGCATGGAGGTCCAGCAGAGGAAACACCAATTCTCCTCAGACGTGGCATTACCTTGGACTGCAATACCACTGTGGCAGCCAGACCGCAGGGGCGCCACATACTCGTTTGGGAAATATGCTAATTTTATCTTCGGGGGGAGGTAGACAAGCTCTAGTGCCACCTATTGTAAGTAGTAATCCTAAAACTAAAAATTGACTTAGGATTTGTGCCAGATCAGAGTCACAATTGGCAGATGCTGCATTTCAGGGTGATTGCCCCTCATCAATGCAGTGTATGGCATCTGATCTGGCTCTATGAGAGGCTAAGACGAGAATCAAAGTCAGTTTAAAAGGCTTGTTTAAAGAATCAATTATGGCTTTTAGTATTGCTACTTCCAATAGGTGGCACTAGGGTTTGTATACTTCTTCCGTAAAGTGACAATTTGCATACTTCTATGGAGCTGCCACACTTCTGCATGGGGAGCGGGCGGCCATGTCGCGGTGATGCCAATTCGAGATGTGGAGAGTCTCTCATATGTCTTGCACTTCGGGGAACTCAGTCTAAGATAAAGAAATACCCTGATACTCAACTTCTGCACTGGATCTATTGCTGTGATGTCGGCACCAAGTCTCCCGTTATCTGCCTGACATTGACATTGTGACATATAAGAACAAATCCCCCCATGTTTCTCATCCATTCACAGGATAACCTAAAGGAGTTAATATTTAGTATATTGTATATATTTAATTTAAAAGTATAAGGCATTGTTCACATGTTGTGTTTTTTGTTTTTTTTCTGCAGCCAAAACTGTCTCTTGCTGCTTCCAAAAAAACAGGTTTTGCTGCCTTTTTGGTTTGTCCTTTGTCTGCAGTCCATGTTTAATAAAGCTAGTTTAATTCACCACAAAGCAGCAAAAATGCAGCAGTTGCGTTTTTGCATCATTTTTTGTTTTTAATGGTAAAAAAAAACGCTGCAAAGACACTAAAAAAATTGACATTGTGCTTCTTTCAACATACAAATTTTCAGAGCAGAAGTGGACTTGAACTCTAGGGCCACCTATTGGAAGCAGCAATCCTAAAAGTCAACATCAAGCCTTTAACTAGCTTTGCCACATGAATTACAATAAAAGCCAAAGCAGAATCTCAATTTGCAGACATTGTGTTTTGGGGTATTTCTCCTCATCAGTGCAAAGTATGAGAGTTGATTTGACTAGATGAGAGGCTGTCGAGGGGCAATACCCTCGAAACACCATGTCTACAAATTGAGATTCTGCTTTGGCTTTTATCCTAAGTGATATAATAAGGTTCGTTAAAAGATCAATATTGACTTTTACGATTGCTACTTCTAATAGGTGGCCCTAGAGTTCAAGTCCTCCTCTCTAAAGAAGCAATTTGCATATTTACTTTTCCAGAGGAGGAGCATTGCGGCATTTAAGCCTCCACATACTGGCATGCCCCACCTGTTGTGTCACTCTCCTCAAGGAGAATCCTTACCCTTAGATCCACTTCTTATACAAACGCAGCAGTTTTCCGTTTCAGTCAGGAAATAAAAAAATCAATCCTGTGTAAAGGATTTCTGGATCTCATAGTTTTTGTTGGTATTTTATAAAGCTTTTCATTTGCATAATACATATGAAGTAATGTTGCAAAAAAACCACAGCAAAAACGTCTTGTGTGAACATAGCCTTACACTATAGGCCGATCATGTGAATGTATTTTCATGTGTGCATAATTCTGTATTATGAATATTAAATACAAAGTATGTTTGAAATGTCCATTGGACATGGCAGGAGCAAAGAGTATGGAGAGGTGGAAGGGAAAAAACTCCGACTCCTTCACTCCACACATCCAAGCCCTCTACACCTCCTGCCAACTCCAATTCAAAAATATTACCCCAATCTGTACATTCCTTAACTAAGAATCTTCAAAAACACTCGTGCATGCCCTCATCATCTCCCGCCTGGACTACTGCAACCTCCTTCACTCTGGCCTCCCCTCTAGCTCTCTTGCACCCCTCCAATCAATCCTAAACTCTTCACAGGCTTCCAGTTGCCCAAACACTCCAGTTCAAAACCTGAACTATGACTTACAAAGCCATCCACAACCTGTCTCCTCTGTATATTTGTGATATAGTCTCCTGGTACTTACCTGCACATAACCCCTATTTCCACATGATCTCTCCCCCCTTATCGCCTCTTCCAAAATCGCATACAAGATTTCTCCCTTGCTTCACCTTTTCTCTGGAATGCTCTACCCCCAACATATCAGATTCTCGCCTGTCATGGAAACCTTCAAAAGGAATCTGAAGACCCACCTCTTCCAAGAAGCCTACAACCTACAGTGACCCACAGCCCTCTACACCGCTGCTCAACCAGCTCTCCCTCACCTACTGTATCCTCACCCATCCCTTGTAGACTGGAGCCCTCGCAGCAGGTTCCTCTCTCTCCCTACTGTATCATCACCATCCTTGTAGACTGTGAGCCCTTGTGAGCAGGGTCCTCTCTCTACATTTACTGTATCCTCACCTATCCCTTGTAGACTGTGAGCCCTTGTGGGCAGGTTCCTCTCTCCTCACCAACTGTATCCTCACCTATCCCTTGTAGACTGTGAGCCCTTGTGGGCATGGTCCTCTCTCTACATTTACTGTATCCTCAACTATCCCTTGTAGACTGTGAGCCCTGTGGCAGGTTCCTCTCTCCTCAACTACTGCATCCTCACCGATCCCTTGTAGACTGTGAGCTGTGAACCCTCGTGCGTGGGCAGGGTCCTCTCTCCTCACCTACTGTATCCTCACTCATCCCTTGTAGACTGTGAGCTCTCATGGGCAGGGTTCTCTCTCCTCAACTACTGTATCCTCACCCATCCCTTGTAGACTATGAGGTATCGCGGGCAGGGTCCTCTCTCCTCACCTACTGTACCTTCATTCTTCCCTTGTAGACTGTGAGCCCTCACAGGCAGGGCCCGCTCTCCTCACACACTGTATCCTCACCCATCCCTTGTAGACTGGAGCCCTCACAGGCAGGGCCCGCCTCCTCACCTACTGTATCCTCATCCATCCCTTGTAGACTGGAAGCCCTTGCGAGCAGGGTGTTCACTCCTCACCTATTGCATCCTCACCCATCCCTGTAGACTGTGAGTCCTCGCAGGCAGGGTCCTCTCTCCTCTTGTACCTATCTGTGCTTTGTATTATTCATGAATAATATACTTGTCTCTATTGTTTATACCTTTTTTATATGTAAAACGCTATGGTAAAAACAAAAGATGTTCCAGCACCTATAGTGCTGATGAATAGGAACTACCCACTTAAAAGGAGTGAATGGCAGGTTACAGAGCATGGTGTTCAGGAGAGTTCATGGACATATTAATATAGGCAACAATACCAGGCTTTTTTTCATCAGAAAACTACAGTCTGCCTCCTGAAGGAGAGCAATGGTATAAAGTGTAAAGTATGGGGCTTTATTACAGTGGGAGCAATGTAGATAATGACCACATTATACATCCTGTAGGAAAGGATAAATCGGCAATAAAAAGCAGATTTGCTTCAAAACTTGAAAAACATCTAAAGACATCACGTATGTTTTTTGGAGTGTGATGAGATTGATTTCGGTGGTAACCGGGATGACAGCTGTAGGATACTCGTCTCCCCAAGAATGTGTCTGCGGGACCACACAGGTTTATCACAGGGTCTCACAGTCCATCATCTGCCCACCAAAGACTTCATATGAGTCAGGCACCTAGTTGAGTCTGGGATTAAATGAAAAAAGTCTTCCAGGAGAATGAATGAACCATGCCACATCATTACCGGCCGTGATTGACGCTTCTATTCACATCACCTGACTCATTTTACAGCAGATGTTCCATATGAAATGCAGGACCCTACACAGATCTACAGGGAGATCCTTATCACACATCTCTCAAGGTCTCGGTTCCTAAAATCAGGCAGATGGCGATGGAGTTTGCTTTTAAAAATTCACAATTATTTCTGCAAAGCCTAAGCAATAGCAGATGAATAAAGCAATAAAGTTTAAAAAAAAATAGATAGAAGAAAAAGCTGAAAAATAACATAATAATTAAAAAATGAAAGACTATTTGGTATAACAAGAGTGAGCTGGACAGGTCTCCACTTTGATTATTGGTTAGCATTGTGATCCTGCAGCCTAAGGTCTACAGTTGACTATGGGAGTGCGGAAGGAGCAGTCAAGCCGATTCTTGGTGTAAAAGGCCCTAAAGACCCTTCTGCATAATGAAACATCACTATTATAACTGGCGATAAATAAAAGACCCTGCTGCATTATCTGCAGTGGTACCATGGAGCTTAAAGGGAATGTGTCAGCAGGTTTTTGCTACCTCATCTGATAGCAAAGAACTTCTGAATCCAACGATGTATCACATTGATTACTGGGTGCAGCCATTCTCACACAATCAAATAATTGAGTTTTAAGCATGTAGCAGAACTGAGAGAGCTGCTCCCATCCCCACCAGACTCTCAATACAGATTGTTCATTGACAGTGAGGTGTCAATCACCGCAGGGGGCGTGTTAGACTGCAATGTGCGTGTATTTCTGGTCCTGAGATGTCAATCACAGTATAATAAATCCTTTAATTTATGTAAACAATAGCTCACACACAGATAAGAGAAGCACAGTTGTGTTTGTCTTTTTAACTCTTACAGCATGCTGTCCTCAGCTTTACATAGCAGAAACCTATAGGGGGCCCGCGTCTCCAGCCACCACAAGCACCCGCCAATCTCAGTGCCCTGCGCCTGCCAATCCCAGCGCCGGGTGAAGCACACGCCACACAGTCAGGCAGCTAAAAAGCAGAGTGCTACCTTCAACCATTGCCCTCTGGGGAGCTGTCAGTTCCCTGTAGGTCAGGTGACTGATGGCTGCCTCTCAGTCTCCCACCCGGTGTTCCGATGGCCGTGTGTCTCGTCCTGGCAGCTCATTATCCAGGAAGTGAGGACACGCTGTTGCCGAACACTCACTGAAGACAAGAAGAGAGATGAGAGGGGGAAAGTAGGGGACAGAGGAGGAGGAGAGCGGGGGACACAGGATGAGGAGAGTGGGGGACAGAGGAGGAGGAGAGCAGGGGACACAGGAGGAGAGCAGGAAACACAGGAGGAGACAGGGGGACACAGGAATAGGAGAGCAGGGGGACACAGGAGGAGGAGAGTGGGGGACACAGGAGGAGGAGGGTGGGGGACACAGGAGAAGGAGAGTGGGAGACACAGGAGGAGAGTGGGAGACAGAGAAGGAGGAGAGCAGGGGGACACAGGAGGAGAGCGAGGGACAGAGGAGGAGGAGGACACAGGAGAGTAGGGGACACAGGAGGAGAAGAGCGGAGAGCACAGGAGAACGGGGGACAGAGGAGGAGGAGAGCGGGGGACACAGGAGAATGGGGGACAGAGGACCATGGGGATATATTGTAATATATGGAGGAATATGGGGATGTGTTATAATAATTGGAGACTATCATGGCGGGAGGAAGAAGACTATATATACCAGGACAGGGAACATATATACCATGATAAGGGCCATATTCCAGGAGGAGGACCATATATAGCAGAATGAGACACATTAATATGTAGAGGGGTCAATTTGTGAGTTTTTATAGAACTTAGAACGTTACACGGGGACAATACATTCGGCCAACGTGTGCTCATGCAGGGGGAGGGGGGGGAACAGGTCTGAATTTCGCACCGCGGCCCAGCCGGACTCTAGTTACACCATTGCTCCTGTCTGTGAAAGAGTCAACAGTGGCTCTCATAGAGAACACAGATGGGTTCGGTAGTGTGAATGCTCCTGTCTAGAAGGAGTCAACAGTGGCTCTCTCATATAGAACACAGATAGGTTCGATAATGTGAACACTCCTGTCTATGGAGGAATCTGACAGCGGTTCTCTTGTAGAGAACCCAAATGAGTTCGGTAGTGTGGATACTTCTGTCTATGGAGGAGTCTGACAGTGACTCTGTCTTGTAGAGAACCCAGATGGGCTTGGTACTCTGAACTCTCCTGTCTATGAAGGAGTCAAAAGCGGCTCTCTCTTGTAGAGAACCCAGATGGGTTTGGTAGTGTGAATGCTTCTGTCTATGAAGGAGTCAACAGTAGTGATGGGCGAATCCTAAATTACTCGGAATCGCTTGACTCTAGCGAGTCCGAGCCCAGGACTCGCTACTCGTTGCGAGTCTAGCGAGTCCAATGTTAATGAATGGGGAAGCGAGTAATAGCGAGTAGTGTGAGATTTACAAATCGCAGATGTGTCTCGGAAGCTTCAGCCTGAAGCAATCCTAGTTGTGTCATTTATTTGCATTGCTAGTTTACTTTGTAAGTAATCGCTGACTCGCACAGATAAGATCCTGTCTTCTCTGTGTTCTGGCTGCCCCAGCTCCAGGGTCCTAGAGCCTGCCTGCTGCCTGATGTAGCAGTGCTGAGATTGTTCTCAGTCTGCTCATTCCCTGTGTACAGACATGAATGTCTGTGCACAGAGATGATGTAGCAGAGCTGAGATTGTTCTCAGTCTGCTCATTCCCTGTGTACAGACATGAATGTCTGTGCACAGAGATGATGTAGCAGAGCTGAGATTGTTCTCAGTCTGCTTATTCCCTGTGCATAGACATCTATATTTATGCACAGTGGATGTAGCAGAGAGGACATCGCGTTTTGGACTGCGTCGGACGGAAGAGGATTTTTTTAATTAAAGATGGAGTCCCTAATGGCTTTTTTTTTTATTTCTAATAAAAAATTTTCCTTGTGTTGTGTTTTTTTTAAAACAATTTAATAGAAATTCATGGCGGTCATGTCTAATATTGGCGTGACCGCCATAAATTTCGGGCTTAGGGCCAGCTGATAATACAAAGCTGGCCCTAACCTCTTTATTACCCAGCGTGCCATCGCTACCAGGGCCGCTGGAAGAGCAGGGTTCAGCGCCAGAGGATGGCGCTTCAATGAACGCGCCATCTTCTGGGGCGGCTGCGGGCTGCAATTTGCAGCGGGGGGTGCCCAGAAGCTTGGGCATCCCTGCGCTGCGGATTCCAGCCCCCAGCTGCTTAGCTGTACCTGGCTAGACATAGAAATTGCGCGGAGCCCCACGCATTTTTATTTAATTATTTCATGAAATTCTGAGATTCTGACTCTGAGACTCTGACTCTGACTCTGAGACTCTGACTCTGAGACTCTGACTCTGAAATTCATGAAATAATTAAAAAAAAATGCGTGGGGCTCCGCGCAATTTCTATGTCTAGCCAGGTACAGCTAAGCAGCTGGGGGCTGGAATCCGCAGCGCAGGGATGCCCAAGCTTTCTGGGCACCCCCCGCTGCAAATTGCAGCCCGCAGCCGCCCCAGAAGATGGCGCGTTCATTGAAGCGCCATCCTCTGGCGCTGAACCCCGCTCTTCCAGCGGCCCTGGTAGCGGTGGCACGCTGGGTAATAAAGAGGTTAGGGCCAGCTTTGTATTATCAGCTGGCCCTAAGCCCGAAATTTATGGCGGTCACGCCAATATTAGACATGACCGCCATGAATTTCTATTAAATTGTTTTAAAAAAAACACAACACAAGGAAAAATTTTTATTAGAAATAAAAAAAAAAAGCCATTAGGGACTCCATCTTTAATTAAAAAAATCCTCTTCCGTCCGACGCAGTCCAAAACGCGATGTCCTCTCTGCTACATCCCCTGTGCATAAATATAGATGTCTATGCACAGGGAATAAGCAGACTGAGAACAATCTCAGCTCTGCTACATCATCTCTGTGCACAGACATTCATGTCTGTACACAGGGAATGAGCAGACTGAGAACAATCTCAGCACTGCTACATCATCTCTGTGCACAGACATTCATGTCTGTACACAGGGAATGAGCAGACTGAGAACAATCTCAGCACTGCTACATCATCTCTGTGCACAGACATTCATGTCTGTACACAGGAAATGAGCAGACTGAGAACAATCTCAGCACTGCTACATCATCTCTGTGCACAGACATTCATGTCTGTACACAGGGAATGAGCAGACTGAGAACAATCTCAGCACTGCTACATCAGGCAGCAGGCGGGCTCTAGGACCCTGGAGCTGCACAGAGAAGACAGCTGGACTCGGCTCGCAAAGAAACAGCAGTTATCTGCGAGTTTCCCTGCTATCACTGGCACAGTAGCCAGTGATTACTCGCGAGTCTAATGCAAACAATGGCAATCCTAGTTTTGTCAGCGTTTCTGACAAAACTAGGATTGATATTGATTTGCATTGGACTCGCGAGTAATCACTGGGAAACTCGCCGAGTACCGAGTCCTGCGAGTCCCTTACTACTCGCCGAGTAACGAGTCCTAGCGAGTAGATTCGCCCATCCCTAGTCAACAGCGGTTCTCTCTTGTAGAGAACTCAGATGGGTTTGGTAGTGTGAATGCTCCTGTCTATGAAGGAGTCAGGAGAGAAAGCCACCAGCCAAGTGATTGGCCAACCGCTATCCCTATGGGCTGCTGTGGCTTGAGCATACCTGGCTAGGCATGCATTACATTGAAATTAAAGGTCAGTATGTAATACTGCAGGTTATCTGTGATGCCAAGGAGACTCTAGAGAAGGGATCAAAGTCAAGGGTAAGTGGTAGACCAACCGCGACATCCATCACAATCAAAGTTCACATTTGCTTGTCAGGAGATGTCTAATTTAGTTTTCGTAGAATGTCAAATAAGGGATAGATGTTTGGTACAGTTACAGCTGAAAGAAATTATTGTCACGTCAGAGATAAAGAGCTTTTCATGTTCCTCTAATCAATCTACAGTTTGTCCCTAAGTGTGAGGTTTCCGATGATATTCGGCGCACACCTGCAGAATTTTGCCTCCGCTCAGACAGGGATTATTTTGAGTCGCAGGGATTTTTACATTCTAGGATAATACTTTAATAGATCAATTGGCAGTCGGAGAGATAATCACAGCTGCGAACAAGCTGTCAAGACTTTACATACTTGCTGTCCAGCGGCGGCATGAAAGAAAGGTTTCGTCATGTGACCTCAGCAAATAAAAGCCACAAAGAAACTTAAAACTAATAGAATTACCATCTTGGAAAAGAAAAGCAGCACAGGATAAAGGACCGTAAACTAATTGCAGTTTTGGACGGGAAGGATCTATGGGTGGGGGACATATTTATTTCCTCTTTTTCTCTTAATTAAAACACTAGATGGTAAATTTAACAAGATTTATTATTAACAAAGGGGAATAGAAGACTATAGAAGAAAAAGTTAAATAAAATGGGTGCAGTAATCACTAGAGATGAGCCACCACCTTAGTGTTCGTGTTCGATTCGATGAACACCCCGGAGCACTAAATAAACAGCTATGTGGGGCTGTTTCAGTTCCGCAATGTATATACTGTACATACATTGCGGAAGTGAAATTAAGTAAAATAAAGTGTTAGAAATAAAAACAAATGTATGCTCACCTGTCCAGCGGTCCACCGATGGCTCCGGTGGTGACGTCAGAAAACCGGTTATCGTGGGAACTCCTGTCATGTGACCGGTTTTGTGACGTCACCACAGGTCCTATCAGCAACAGGACCTTGCCGGAGCCATCGGTGGACCGCTGGACAGGTGAGCATACATTTTTTTTTTCAGCACCTTATTTTACTTAATAGCTGTTTATTTTGGCTGAAAATGCGGCAGATGCGGTTTTCTGACCGCATCTGCCGCATTTTTGAACCAAGATCGACCAGCTTCTAGAACTGCAGAATTTGAGCCAAATTGTTCAAATTCGGCAAATGACTCGAACACCACCAAAAACAACTCGAATTTGAGATTGGCGAACAATTCGAGTCGAACACCGCTCATCTCTAGTAATCACACTAGTATACAGCCTAAGATAAAAGTCTCTTGCTCACCCTCACGGCTCATTCAGATGTCCAATCTCAGACCTCAATGCATAGACTGGCCGCGGGTCTCCTGACCCAAACTCAGTCTCATCATATCTACTTATTATGGGTCAAGAGGTCCACAGCCAGTCCATGCATTGAGGTCCGAGATTAGATCAATGTCCCTGGACATCTGAATGAACTTAACTCATTTGGAAAAGAAGTATGGCAGGTGCACAGGTTCCAGGCTCTTGAGGAGCTGAAAGGTCCCATATGAGAATTAGAGACTCATGGGTAGAGGTGATTAAACGTTTTGAAGGTTCAAACTCACATGGTTTTGTCAAAATTTTCTCCAAAATTGTATTTATGGCTAATTTATTTGCAGTGAATGTCAAGTGTTGCCTTGAAAAGAGGGTGAAGAACATTTTGCATTCCTCCAATATTGTATTCAAACACGGGCACTAATGCCCGCTGCCTTGACTGTCTGTCCTTATTGATTGCAAGCCAATGTTCTTCAACACAATTCAATTTTGGCCTCCTACTGTCCTATGTGGAATGAGCTGTGTGCTACAATCTTCTACTCCTAACATAGGCGGATTATATTGAGGGCAATCTGGACAACTGTCCAGGGCCCATGGTTCCAGGGCATCCATGGCCAGATTGCTCTCATTTCTCCGGTGAAAATCTCAGATCAGGGAGCTTTCCTGGAACTACGCTACTTGCAAAAATGAATGGTAGTGCAGCTACAGGGGAGCTCCTGTCACCTCCGCTGTAACATGTTGGTGCGATGACATCATCACTCAGCACGCATCAGTATGATGACATGATGGCGCTGGCATCCAGAAGATGTGGAGCCCCAGGGGGCTTATATTGTTTATAGGAAGGGCTATGAGAGGGCTCACACTCTATATAGGGAGGCTATCTGAGGGCTCACACTGTATATAGGGAGGCTATGTGAGGGTTCATGCTACATATAAGGAGCTATATGAGGGCTCATCCTGTATATAGAAGGGTATGGCTCACACTGTATATAGGGGCTATGAGAGGGCTTATACAGTATATAAGGAGGCTATTTGAGGGCTCATACTACATATAAAGGGGCTATGTGAGGGCTCATCCTGTATATAGAAGGGTTATGTGATGGCTCATACTGTATATAGGGTGGCTATGAGATGGCTCACACTGTATATAAGGAGGCTATGTGAGGGCTTATACTACATATGTGTTATGGGTTATGTGAGCACTCATCCAGTATATATGGGGGCTATATGAAGACTCACAATGTATATAGGGGGCTATGTGAGGACTCATCATGCATATATGGGGGCTATGTGATTACCTACAATGTGTATATGGGGCTATGAGAGGACTCACAAAGTATATAGAGGGCTATGTGAGGGCTCATACTGTATATAGGGGTTATGTGAGGGTTTATACTATACATAGGGGATATGTGGGAGCTCATCTTGTAAATATGGGGCTTCATCAGTTTGATTTGATTCATCAATAAGCCACTCTGCTTACATCTAGATACAGAGATTGGGATGCAAATTGTATTTTTACTAGGCAACATAAAGCCTAAGTATAACTCTGGAGCTAAAAGGAAAGACAAAGAGACCAGTAGACAGGCGCTGCTGGATCTCAGATAAAATGCAAGGAGAGGTTCAGGTGGTGCATTAGGCAAGATAATATCTATTCTTCAGCATTTCAAAGGCTGACAATTTACTGCATTAAAGTTTATATAAATAGTAATTCCTAAAAACAGATTGAAATGCATATGAAAAAAGTAACAATCCATAGGTGAAGATAACCTCAGTAAAATACAGCTGGTCAAAGAGTCCAAATAGTAATAGATGAATAGTACGAGATTTCCAGAAGTGCCTAAACCAAAAAGTCTGATTATGTAATGAAAACTAATAATGAGCGGTCTTTCCATTTTTATATTTTTAGTTGTAACGAGCGAATTGAATCACGTTAATTCCAAATTTCAACAAAATTCTCTAATGATTCCCCAAGTATTACACCAGATTGAAATAATAAAACTTGTACACACTCTGCGCCTGCTGCAAGTACCGGTGTGTAGAGTAGGTTGTAAAGTTTTTTAACTGCTTCCCCCCTTTCTTTTTAAATGATTTTTAGTCTGAAGAAACCTTAAGGCCCCGTCACACACTACAATATCATTAACGATATCGTTAGTATGTCACAACTTTTTGGGTGGAGCAATGACGTCATAACGACGTTGTTGCGTGTGACAAGTGACACCTGACAATAAGTCGGCTGATCGTTGATGGGAGGTCAGTGAACCGGACCTTAAACCAGACGATGATCGTCCGCCCAACCTGCAGCATCGGTGTGGCTGGCACCTTGATAACGATGTTGTTAACGACCTCGCCTATTGAGAAGTGAAGGACGTAGGCGATCAAATGACCGCAAGTATCGTTCCCTTGTCGCGGAATCGTTGCTGCGTCATTAACGATATCAGTACATGTGACAGTTCACTAGCGATCATTGAAGGACGTTCAAGCGATCTAGGTCAAGTCGGATCGTTGGTCGGATCAAATTGAATTGAATCTACCTTGCCGAATTTAGCTAATCAGCCCAAAAACGCTTTTTGGGAGGATTTCTTTATTAATAATTTTTAGCATTTTTATGCGTATTTCTGTTTATTACTATGCATATACAACAGTTACACAAAGCAAATAAGATCATTATGCTGGATTTTGTATTAAATCACTAGTTGGACACTTCCCAAGCGTCTAGGACTGTGTGATATATCGGTGAATGATGCGTGCAGAGCCCAGCAGGGGGGCCTTTTGCAGCTGACAGATTGATATTTTGTCAACTCCAATTGTTTTCAAGTGCTGACCAAGATTTTTAGGCGCCGCACCCAGTGTGCCGATTACCACTGGGACCACCTTCACTGGCTTGTGCCGATTACCACTGGGACCACCTTCACTGGCTTGTGCCGATTACCACTGGGACCACCTTCACTGGCTTGTGCCGATTACCACTGGGACCACCTTCACTGGCTTGTGCCAGAGTTTTTGCAGTTTGATCTTTGAGTTCTCATATTGTGTACGTTTTTCAAGTTGCTTCTCTTCAATCCTGCTGTCGCCTGGTATTGCCACATGGACGATCCACACTTCCTTTTTCCTTACAATGGTAAGGTCCGGAGTATTGTGTTCCAAGACTTTATCAGTCTAAATTCGGAAGTCCCATAGTAGTTTTGCATGTTTATTTTCAATAACCTTTTCAGGTTTATGATCCCACCAGATCTTTGTGACAGGAAGATGGTAATTGTGGCACAATTTGCAGTGAATCATCTGTGCGGCTGTATTCTGCCTTTGCTTGCAGTCTGTGCGATCTTCTTGCAGCAATTCAGTATATGATCCATTGTCTCATCTGCTTCCTTGCACAGTCGACATTTGGTATCTGTAGATTAATTTTTAATTCTTGCTTTAACCCTAGAACGCATACCCATAGAAATCTACACATTCAGGCACCTGGGGCCTTTTAGGCCCATTTTCAATTATCATTGAATAACTAAAAAAAAATACTTTTCAAAGTTTATTGCACAGTAAGGATGCATTCCCAGTAGCGCTGGAGACCGCCAGGACGGGATTCCGTAATGGATCTGACCTCCTGGTGACCCCAGCTAAGGCTGGCGGACGCATACCTGGGGCCTCGCAGGCCTGCCAGGTTACCTGTTTTCTATTTTCTGTAAAATTACTTTAGTTAGATTTTTGAAATTCTAGGTATTCCTCAGGTATATAGTTGTTAGTAATTTCCAGTTGTTCATATATTTTTATGCTATAGGCATTTTGGTATAACAACCTTTTTTTGGGACTACCCCATATTCATGCACCTGGGGCCTTTTAGGCCTGTGTGCAAATAACACGGAATAACTCAAATAAAAATACTTTTCAAAATTTATTTTACAATTGCAAAGTAAGGATGCATTCCCAGTAGCGCTGGGGTCCGCCAGGAGGGGATCCGTAATGGATCTGACCTCCTGGTGACCCCAGCTAAGGCTGGCGGAATGACTGTGCCATTGTAATTTTAGATGTCAGTAAACTAAAAAGAAAAAAAGAAAAAGATTACAATCAGGCTTGTGCACTGTAAACAGTATGTGATAAGACTCTTTGTTAGGGTCCCAGCACACCAAGCGATATAAAGCAGGTAAAGTGCAGCCCCCCTCCTCTTACCTCCAACAGATCACTTTCTTGTAGTGCAGTAGAAGCCTCTGGTTTTGGAGCTCAGAAAGTTTCTATTTCCAGACAAAAGAAAGCTGACTTCTTCCTCCAAAGCTCCAGCAATTAGGACAAAAAGACCTGTGATGAGGTCAGAGACACATGACTTTGTGAGGGAGCCTCCCTTCCAAGATCACATGACCATGTTGTCATGCAGAATCCACACTCTTCCCAGAGTCATAAAAGTTCTTCCCCAGCAACAATACAGACAAAAAGACTGAATATCACATGTAAACCTAGTACAGGCCTAAAAGGCCCCAGGTGCGTGAATATGGGGTAGTCCCAAAAAAAGGTTGTTATACTGAAATGTCTGTAACATAAAAATATATGAATAACTGGAAATTACTAACAACTATATACCTGAGGATTACCTAGATTTTCAAAATTCAAACTAAAGTACTTTTACAGAAAATAGAAAACAAGTAACCTGGCGGGCCTGCGAGGCCCCAGGTATGCGTTTTAGGGTTAATCGCATTTGCTCTTGAGCTGCTAGAATTAAGCTCTCTGTTTCCTTTTTTAATGTTCCATTAGTAAGCCACAACCAGGTCTTTTCCTTGTCGGCTTTACCCACAATTTTCTCTAGGAATTGTCCATGCAGAGCTTTCTTCTGCCAGTTTTCCTTTCTTTTTTCTGAATTTTTACTGAGGCGCCCCCAGGCCGTGGGGTACTCAGGAACAGAATCGCTGCTGCTGCCGCTGGGGAATCACGGGGGTCATGACCGGTCGTGTTGGCTAGTCGTCAGTTGAAAAAGTGGATAGCGGGGACCACCGCTGCTGCAGAACCTCCTAGGATGATGGGTAGCAGCTGAGATGGGACGGCTCTCCATGAGTAAAGCCAATCCCCGAGGCAGGGTAAATTGTCTATGTGTGGGATGCAGGACGATGGGCACAAGTAACAGGCAGACTCACTGTTTTGTAGTTTCTCAGTCCTTTACTGGAGCAGATGGTAAAAGCTGTCCACAGAGTCTTGTGAGCAACTTGGGGTTATTCTCACCTGACCGGGTATTTGGCTCCCTTACTGTGCTTGTAATTTGGCTCCTGCAGTTGCGTAAGCTAGGCTGCCAGCCCTTTCTCTTTCTGTGAGGAACCAGTATGACAGGCAACTCGAGTCCTTTCCTCTACCCTGTTTCTGAGTGTCAGTGTCTCTGAACTCTGTACGTTGCTGTGTCTCTCGTACAGTGTAGCTGGAGAATTTGGAATCCCCACTTTCCGGTGTTGACTGCTGGGACGTGAGACCCTGCACAGTCTCGGACTCTGGTGTCCGTTCTATGAACCTTTCCTCTAGGGAGAGCACGGAGTTGCTCATCCTCCCAGGTGTGTTCCTTCTCCTCTCCTCAGACCCTAGCCTTAGGCCTGGAACGTGTCAGTGGACCCTGAGATGAGCTTAGTACTGCTCCTTTACTCCCAGGTCCTCTTCACAACCCTCTCAGGAACTGCACTCTTCACTGCCCTGTCAGGAACTGCACTAACTTGCTCCTCTCCAGACCAGAATATATAGGAGAGCTCACCCTGAACCCGGGCTTGGTCTCCCCCTTCTGGCCTGGAGGTGTTGGTGTTGAGTGTGTGTTGCCTGATGAGAATATCCTTTGTTGCTCTCTTGTGACACCACCACCCGGGGGCAGTGATGACAATGTGGCATTTTGACCCATTTTGGAAGCAGCCACAGCTTACACCGCATACTGTAGGTAATTTGGGCTCTCGTAGTAGATGACAGAGCCGGTTAGGCAGATTTCTGTAATATTGTCCGAGACATCACGGGCCAGGGTTGGAAGTGTACCACAGTGATACTGGTGCAGCAGACCAGATGTGTGTTCATTTTAATACACCCTATTTGGAGATATGAGAGAAGCCCCGTAGACCTCCCAATTAGTAAACCACATTCCCTGTAACAGGCTTGGCTCGTTTCTGTTCCGTGATACAAATCCATTACAATAGAACAAACTGCAACTTAGAATTATCAGCTAGAATTTTGGCATAAAAGATACTATTTACAACGCTTCCATGGCCATAATACCTTGAATTGCAGGAATATGCAAGGTTGAACAAAATCCTCGCTTGTCTGAGCTCACGGAGAGAATCACATCTGCACATTTCTTCTCCCTTGCCTCCTAATTAACAGCAGAATTCCAGATTTGCTTTCTGTGTCAGCGGCATGGATCCCCTGTCACCTGGAAATTACCTGACAGAAAGACTTACATTTGCTGGATTTTTTATTTATTTTTTTTTTCTTCAACAGATTGTGTCAGTCGAAGATTGCAAATTAGCTAAAAGAAACTGCATGCAATTTCCTGGACATTCTCAGTGAACTGAGAAATTCAAGCTTTGATGAAAATTCCCAGATGAATTTGCCAGTGGGTAAATCTCTTATCTTCTCATTTTCTTATCTGCTGTCAAACATCATGAACATATTTTCGTCTGTATTATATTTATCTATTTGTTCTGGTCGCTGACGGAAACGTTTTAGTATAAGATCCTACATTTTTACCTTCTGAAAATAAAAGGATTGATGCATTAGCATTCAGTAGAATTTCTATTTATGTTAAGTAGCAACAAAATGTATTTCCAGTTTAAAAATAAAAACGTTCAAGGCTTTTTCTAGCTAGGTGATGAAGGGTAGCCTTAGCCAACCCTCATCACCCAATTACCGTATATACTCGTGTATAAGCCGAGTTTTTCAGCCCAAAAATTGGGCTGAAAAGTCCCCCCCTCGGCTTATACACGAGTCACTATACGGGGTGAGTGGGGTGGGGGCTCTGTCCGGGTGCTGGGGAGGCAGGAGGAGGCGGGGGGAGGCTGCTGTATGAGCGGCCCCGTCACGTGGGGCCGCTCATTACATATGCACTGCATCCCCCTGTCAATCAGCGCCAGGGGGAGCAGTGCATATAGGTAGATAATGCCCCACATAAATGCTGGCACACGTCCCCCCTGTTGTAAGGCCCCCCCTGCTGAATACTTACCATCCCTGGTCTTCAGCAGCACCCCGGCGCCGGTCCTCTGTGCTCCGGTCCTCCGCGATCCCGTCCTCTGTGCTCCGTTCCCCGGCTGTATCATGTGACCAGCCGCGTTGCAGACGCGATGACGTCATTGCTTCTGCGACGCGCGGGGAACCCGGATGCAGCCGTGGAGCGGAGCACAGAGGACGGGATCGCGGAGGACCGGAGCACAGAGGACCGGCGCCGGGGTGCTGCTGAAGACCAGGGATGGTAAGTAATCAGCAGGGGGGGGGCCTTACAACAGGAGGGGACGTGTGCCAGCATTTGTGTGGGGCTGCTGTATATAGGGGCTGCAATACCACTGGGGCTGCAATACCACTGGGGCTGCTGTATACTGGGGCTGCAATACCACTGGGGCTGCTGTATATAGGGGCTGTATACACCACTGGGGCTGCAATACCACTGGGGCTGCTGTATATAGGGAGTGCAATACCACTAGGGCTGCTGTATATACCACTGGGGGCTGCTGTATATACCACTGGGGGCTGCTGTATATCATACTGCTGGGGCCTGTATACCACTGCTGGGGGCTGTATACCTGTGCTGGGGTCCACCCTCGGCTTATACGCGAGTCAATAGATTTTCCCAGGTTTTGGGGGCAAAAGTAGGGGGGTCGGCTTATACACGGGTCGGCTTATACACGAGTATATACGGTAGTAAAATCTCAAAAGTTTTTATTTTTCAATTGGAAATTACATTTTAAGTTACCATTAAGATAAAAAGAAGTTCCACTGATCTAGCACCAGTTGAAGCCATTGATCCAGGCTGGATCACCGACCATCAGATCAGGTACGCACAACTGTCTCTGACAATTCTGGGGGAGAAGGTTTGGGCCATTTGACTACTCAATTCTTTTTCAGGGGGAGAAAAGTTCCTGGCTACAGATTTATTCCCTTTCCCAGTCCAATTGTTCATGGGTGTAAGTGAGCTGGGAGAGATGGCCGTTGACCGAACAAACCTATTTCATATGTATTGGCAACTTTGGGGCAAGACAGTTTCATACACCCAGCCCACCGTACCTGAACGTAATGAAAAGTGTGGTTTTTGCACCAGTACAATGGCAAAAGGCAGAGAAAAATGTGCATGGGTATAGCCTGAAGCTCCAAAGCGTACTGGAGAATTACACCAGATTTTACATTACCATACACAATGGATAAAAGTATCAGGGCATCTGAATCATTGAATTCTGGTCTCAGCCCCATCGCCCCCCGAGTGTATAATATTCTGCCCCTCACCCCCCGGTGTATAACATCCAGGCTGCGACATCAACCATCAAGTAAAGGTAAAATAAACTTCAGCTATTGTGTCCTCCAGTCATTTATCTCGCCCTTAGTCCTGCACCCCCACCTTTCCTCATTTCCTACTAAGACTTTATAACTGCCCTGGGGTCACCCGCTCCACCCATGGGGAGCTGAACTACCAAAGCTGCAGTACCATCTGCCCCTGAGGATCTGCCTCACAGCGTCGGCCACCGATTCTCAATTGCTGAACACCATGGGTGGCATCACATTAAATCCCATATAAAATTCCCTCCCAATTTTTATGACCCAGCCAGGGCCATGGAGACGGGTCACAGTCCCGTCACCTTCCCAGAGAACTGCCCGACTCGGTTCCGAGTACCCCACGGCCCTGGCGAGTGTGTCAATAGCATCCAACCCTTCACTCCGAGTGTATAACATTCAGCCCCGCTCTCTCCGGTGAATAATATCCGGCCCCTCACCCCCAGTATATAACATCCGGCCCCTCACCCCTAGTGTATAACATCCGCCCCTCACCCCAGTGTATAACATCCGCCCCTCACCCCTAGTGTATAACATCTGCCCCTCACCCCGAGTGTATAACATCCAGCCCCTCACCCCCAGTGTATAACATCTGGCCCCTCACCCCGTGTATAACATCCAGCCCCTCTCCCTTCAGTGTATAACATCGGGCCCCTTGCCCCCCAGTATATAACATTCGGCCCCTCACTCCCGGTGAATAATATCCGGCCCCTCACCCATGGTTTATAACATCCAGCTCCGCTCCCTTCTGTGTATAAGATCAAGCCCCTCGCCCGCCAGTATATAACATTCATCCCCTCGCTCCCGGTGAATAATATCCGACCCCTCACCACTGGTATATAACCAACTGGCCCTCAACCCTCCTATAAAACATCCGGCCCCCTTCATGCTATCTGCCTTTACTAACATGTGACAGAATGGCCAGTGGTGCAGAGCTCACTAATACTAGGAGCCACCGGAATAACAAGTCTGTCCATTACATTTTTTCCTTCTAAATCGTCTCCATCACCTGTGAGTGATATTACTGAGAAGTGGAAAGAACAGCAGCAACTCAGCCACAAAGGGGAGACCCCGTATTGTTAAGAGCAGGTGGCGAGTGCTGAGGAGCAGAGGACAGAAAAGTCCCCACCGCTCTGCTGACCTCATAACTGCTGATTCCAGACCTCCTCTGGTAACATCAGCACAAACACTGCTCCCGCCGGGAACTTCATGGCTGAGCAGCTGCAGCCGTACATCACCAGGCACAAACACTGCACCCGCCAGGAGCTTCATGGCTGAGCAACTGCAGCCGTACATCACCAAGCACAAACACTGTGCCTGCCAGGAGCTTCATGGCTGAGCAGCTGCAGCCTTACATAACCAAGCACAAACACTGCACCCACCAGGAGCTTCATGGCCAAGCAGCTGCAGTTGTACATCACCAAGCACAATGTCGCGTGTCGGATGGAGCCATGTAAAGACAACACCACTGAACTCTGGGGGGTGGGTTTTTTTTTGCGTAGCTTTATAAATAATGTATTAGATCTCGATAACCTGATGAAAGCCTCAATCCTATACTGGATCCTGCAAACAAAAAAACACATTTAGTAACCACCGAACAGGTAATTATCATAAATGACACTGGGTCAATACTTAATTTGATTATTAGCAATGAATGCCTCCACAGTTTATAGAAACATATTAAAATCTGATGGTACCTTTACACGCCGCCACAGGGGGTAGCAACAGGTAGTCATCGCACGTGCACGGGCGCGTTTTTACCTGTTGCTAACGGTTCCCAATGCCGCATATACACGCGGCCACAAAGTGCTCCACAGAAGGTATTTGCGTTCTCCGGAAGTGCCGACGGGTGCCGCGGGTTACCTTCTGTGGAGTCCCTTCCCTGATTTACACGCCGCCACCACAAGGGAATATGGGCGTACATCTTATGCGCCGCAAGTATATAGGCGTGACAAAGTTGTGTATTACGTGACGCTCATACGGTGATTGGACAATGCAATAACATCATGATTGGCCAGCCTGCGCAGGAAGGCTGGCTAATACATGACGCTATTGCAAATGTGTAGTGTGACTGGTCAGATCGTTAAATTTGGCGCCTGTACAGGGACAGCCAATGGTTACACTGTGGCCCCCACCAATGATAGCTGATGGGGCGTGGTATACATGACGCTGTGGCACGCCCCAGGGAATTCACTAGGGCACGCAAATACCTTGCCTGTGCCGCGATTACACGCGCCACCATAGGGATTATGCCTTCCTGTTTTTGAGCACGGCCCAGACACAGGTATCCGAAGACACAGGAAGCAAATTCCTGAATTACACGCCACCACTTCGCGGTGTTTTCAAGGCAACAGGCACAATTGTGTCCGATGCCTGGCGGTTTCTACCTTCCTGTGGCGGCGTGTAAAGGTACCATGAGAGTTATCAGTGGTTGATACCTTTAAATGGCTAACTGAGAAGATGGTAATAAGTAATAGCAAGCTTTCAAGACCACTAGGTCTCTTCATCAGGCTAGTTGTCTGGACAGCTTGCTATTACTAATTACCATCTTCTCAGTTCGCCATTTAAAGGTAACAACCACTGATAGCTCTCAGATTTGAATATTATTCTATCTACTAGCTAACATGGTATAAACACATTTTACCTTATCTGTAGCGTATAGGGGAATAAAATAGGGTAACACAACTTTTTGGCACATTAAATATTTATATAGTCTACTACTTAAAAGCACAAACGACATAATATTCCCTTGACAACACGGCTTTCATTACTACCGTACGACGATGCAACACGAAGATACAAACAACAACTCCACATTCTGGAAACATGTTGATTTTATTATGCGCCTGGGGATCTGGATTAACTAATGAGTGTGCACAGGCGTGAGCGAAGGAGACGCCGCGCACAACGTCTGCATCCAATCCAGTCTTACAATAGATAAAGTAAATAATTTGTTAGTTTCCCTTTCTGCACCCGCTAATAAATATGCTACAGAAGATAAGAATTTTTCAATGCCATGTCTTGGAGAAAATAAGGGAAGCTGAAATAGACAGGGCGTTTCATTTCATATACCTTTGCATGGACTTGTATCGTTGCCCTTTTCTCCCTGCCAACAACTAAATACATGAAATATGTTATTAATCTAATTAGATCCCAGTCATTTAATTTAAGGCTGCCTTAAAACATGTTTTCCAAGCGCAGAACGGGGCCAGAGACGTATAGTTACCGTTAAGTATAGGGTCCCTCATAATAGTTAGATTTTTATTACAATCATCGCTGCAAGGTTGGCATTTTACTGTCTTTAGCTACTTCGTTACTGACTCAGTTCAGAGGGGTTCTCCACGTTTGGTGACAATTATTCTTTTGCTTACTTAAATGCAGGAACATTTTGGCTAAAAATAAGTTTTGTAATTGGTTTTCATTAGTGGTGATGGAGCACTAAAGTGCTCGGGACTCAAATTAAGCAAATTGGAATGCTGGAGTGCTTATTTCGATTTCAGTCCACTTGTAATGCTGCAGATGATTTACCAGAGTTAATTTCCTTTGGCACATCCAGAGTTAATGCTAGAAAGCTGATGTACTCTATGCCGTGTGCGGCTCTGCAGGTGGAGGGGTGTTTCATAGCTCTGATCTCCATTCCCTCAGCCTTTAAATAGTTCCACTTCCCTCCACCGAGTGTTGCAGATAGATTTCAGTCTCTACTTGGACCCCATGTAGTGAGGATGTGCTGTGTTGTGCTGATACTATTCACTACCATATGATTTGCTGAGTTTTCCCAGTCCGTGGGTGGAGGCAAGGGCTCTTAGCCAAGGGATGGTCAGGAGAAAAGGGCAAGGGTGGCGGCCTGGTCATCCTCACCTTCAGAGGTAACTCCAGGAATAGGGTGAGCCAGGGACCCTAGTCACACTAGTTCCCAAGTTTGCCTTTGCCCATCTTAAAATCCTGCCTCCTGATTCGCTACCATTTTACCACCCTGTGACACTCGAGTATTGAGTATAATGAAAGTCAATGGGAAACTCAAGCATTTTTCCGGCGGACCCTCCAAGGATGTCTGGGAGGGTTGTCAAAATGCTGAAATGGATGGAAAAGTGCTGAAACCGAATGGGAACAGCATACAAAAGATTTTTGGATACATTTCTGACTCACAGGTCACTTCTGGGAACAATGTTGTCAGAGTATTAGGCTGTATTAGGCTGTACATGCTGCGTTAATGCTGCATTTTTTTGAGCATGCGTTTTTCCTGCATTTTGAGCATGCTTTTTTTAGCGCAGGTATAAAAATGTGTTGCATTCAGACACTGCATTTGTGACGTGTTTTTTAAGGATGCATTTTTTTTCTGCATTGTGCACTTAAAAAATGACAGTGATAAAGATTGTTGAGAAAACAAAAAAATGGGTCCTTGATGTGATTTCCTGTCTTATTAGAAGATACCTTTTTTTTAAGTTATTAAATACCCCGCCTCACAAGCAGGACTTGTGCCCTATGTTATACTGTCTACACATTAATAAAATTTATTGCAGGATGTATATAATGTGGGGGCACCTGGTGAAGGGCTGCAGGAGTGGGTCTAACCCACTTCTTTATTGTAATCACAGTATAAAGTCATGTCGGCTTTCGCCGGCAAATCGGGATCTCTTACGCCATTTACATACTGAGCTCTCAAGGAGCGCAACCTTCTTAAAGTTCAGTATGTAATTGGCATAAGGAGCACGATCTGAAGCATTGTACTGGGGAGACACTGGGGCCACCTGCTGCAGTGCTCCAGGCTCTCCTTCAGGGACCAATGGGATAGAAGCTTTGTTCCTCCCCTTGGGCTATGATGAAGCAGAGCCCAGAGTGTTCAGCACAGAGATGAGGGTCAAGGAGTTAATGAAGATGCAGTCCTTAAATGTGATTGTGACTTTTTTTTTAATGAACTAAAAAAAAAAATTTGACGTGGGATTCACCATATTTTTGTATGCCAGCCAGGTACAGCAGGCAGGTACAGGCTGCCCCCAACCCCCAGCTGCCTATTTATACCCGGCTGGGAACCAAAAGTATAGAGAAGCCCTTTTTATTAATCCTTTCATGAATTTCATTAAATAATTAAAAAAAACTACATGGGCTTCACCCTATTTTTGTTTCCAGCCAGGTACAGCTAGGCAGCTGGGGGCCTAATCTGCAGCACAGGGTGGCCCAAGCTTTCTTGGCCCACCTACACCAAATTGCAGTCCGCAGCTGCCCCAGAAAATGGCGCATTCATAGAAGCGCCATCTTCTGGTGCTGTATCTGACTCTTCCAGCGGCCCTGGTGCCGAGTGGCTCGCTGGGTAATAATGGGGTTAGGGCCAGTTGTGTATTATCAGCTGACCCTAAACCCGAAATTCATGATGTCATGCCATTATTAGACATGAGGGCTACCCTGCTCTTTCAGGTACACTGTGTGATGGTAGACTGTGTAATAAAGGGGTTGGTGACAGCTTTTTTAGGAGATGTCATCAAGCCCCTATTGCTTAAGTCAGATGTCAATAAGATAGCTGGCCATTAGCAATTGTATAGAGTTGTAAAAATAAAGACACAGATACCAGAAAAAAACATCTACATATATAATCGCCAGTTGGTACTTCCGGCCGCTGTCCCTGAATCCCATAAGGCACCGCGGCAGTGTCACATGCACAAGTGAAATTCTTGTCACTGCTATTCCCGCGTATGTGCAGTAACAGCCACAACTGAGCGCTCTACCCGCACATGTGCGGTAACAACACTGCTATTAATGCGCCTGCATGGGAATAGCGGTGACGTCTTTGTTTTACTTGCACAGCCTCAGTAACAGCCTTACGGCCATGAACTGCGTCTCCGCAAATGACAGATATACGTCACCGCTATTCTTAGTAACAGCCATAACTGTGCGTTTTTCCCCCGCATGCGCACTTACGATTCTTGATTACCTCATGCAGCACAAATTACTTCACAGTCCCATACTGTGTATCAATTTTATCTACTATTTGAGACACAAAAATACTGTCTACTACTGGTATGTACATACGTCATACCACTGAGGCACTGCTTATGGATTTGCCATTTTAACTGTACTCAAAAAAATAATGTATAAAACCACTACGGCACAAAGAAAGCCAGTACCACGCCAATATATACATTTTTTTTATTACCTCAGGCTGCAGCAAATTGCACCAGCCCCACCTACATGCCTGTTTTTTACAAATCTGCATAACTGCCGCATGTCCAACTAGCATTCACTGCTGAAGGAATCTAACAGCAGTGCCACATACTGAAGTGCAGGGTTTTAGAGACAAGAAAACTTCCTCACTTCCCCTAACAGTCCCACATACCCGCCTGTACATTTCATTGCTTATCACTGCTCCTGGACTCCTGCACCACTGCCAACATGGCTCCTCCTGTTGAGCAGAGCCATAGGATCAAATACTTAATTAACCTTAAGACATAAGGGCATGGGAGGAACGATCTATAGAGTGTATTATTTTACATTGTATAAGTTGTGACTTAAACATGGCTGCTATTTCCTGCCACATCACACCACACTCTGAGAGCAATATGGAATCCAGGGAAGACTGACCATTCACAGAATGCCACATTACCTGGACATATTCGATCAAGACCATAACCCCTGATGACCTCATGGATCCGCCCATGGACTAACCCACTGACCAATGAATACATCTGAGTAGGGCTGGCCGAGCCCCTTACTGAACAAAACCTTAGGTCTCGTATAATAAACAGGCACTTGGAGCTTGGGTCTGACCAAGGAAGGTTGTACAACTGACTCTGCGTGTCTGGTGTCTACTTTTCACACCGGTGCTTGGTCTATATAGATTTGGTCAGGGGCAGGCAACTTATTAATATTATTATGTAATATTAACCATATCACTCCGAAAATATACAAAATCAACTTGAAAAAAATAAGGCTCGGGCACTGCGTCAACAACATCGCCATGCTAACAAGACTCATGAACAAAAACATCGTCTGGACAAAGACAATGCATATAAACGTAGACGTCTTGCTCAGGAGTCACCTTGCTCTAAAGCTATTACATTGGCTATTCACCAACAAAAACGCTGCCACAATACACATTCCGTTTCCACATTTCTACCACAACCACAAGGTGACGCCTCACAATCTGAACACCACACCACAGATTCTACCACTTCAAGGAGTATGACCTCTAGGCAACTATCTCCACTAGCCACATCAATGCCACTGTTAGGGTACCGTCACACCTGGCGATGTCGGCGGCGATTTTTTAGGCGATGCTGAGGCGTGGCCTATCGCCGTCAACATCGCCAAATGTGTCGCCCAATGTGAATGGGCGAGGGCGACGCATTTGAGCGGTCGCCTGGTTTGGGATGGCGATCTGCCAAGCGATGGGAGCCGCAGGCTCCCATGTGAAGGCATCACCGCTGGGGTCTTTAGACACCCCAGCGGTGGCGACGCCTGTCAGATCGCCGGTGCGTCACCGGATGTGTCGCCGCATGTAAACATGCGACGGCGACGCTGGTGGAGCGCCAAAAATGTGTGCGCTCCCGCCCGTCGCCGCTGACACTTCCGGCGACGTCACCTGGAGTGACGTGGCCCTTACACAATACTGAACCATACTCTCTGCAGTCACAAGCTGAAACACAAACCGTCACACTACTCCAACTACAAAACAAATGACTAATCAACATTTGGCGGCAAACAAGACCCATTGACTCTTTGACTACTCCACTACTACTACAGCAACAATATTTTACCGAAGATGGAAATACTGTTAATGAACACAGCTGCGGTTTCATGACTCATGTGTGTGAAAGTTGCCAAGCTTTGCATTTTGCAAAAGAGATGCCTCTGGATAAAAAGTGTACACAGTGCTGTCAGAAGAGTAAAGTCCATCTACCCATAATACAGTATCCCCATGTGTTGACAACGTTGATGACAAGAGAACATGAATACAACAAAAATTTCATGGACAATATTCGCTCTATCAACAGTTCTTTCGCTTTTGCGTCCATGGGAGCAACTGTTTCACCACCTCCTGGATATGGTCCATACTGTTTTAGAATTAATGGACAGATCTATCATTGCACAGGCACACTACATCCAGCTGATGAAGAACCACCTAAATTTGCATAACTTAACATACTAGATACCACACACGCTAATAAACAACGACTGCAAAGTAAAGAAAATGAAAAATGCCATCCTACTGTAATGACCATTACTGCTGAGCTAATGCAAACACAAAATCCTTTCATGCTGCCTATCGAATGGTACGCGATGTTGAAGAACAAGAGACAATCAAAGCTCTACAAAATGGAACTGTCCAAGATTGTACTCGAGATCCCAGACGATACAATAAACCAACTGTGAGTGAAGTGGCTGTCATCTTTCAGAATGATGATGGTGAGCCTCCCCTCCATAGAGACATCTTAATTCTTTAAAACCTAATCCACAAAATCGTCTGGCTCCAAAAACCCAAAGAATCAGCATTCTGCATGGCAATTTAGATGCCCTGAAGTATCATATCTTTTTCCCTTATGGAGAACAAGGCTGGCATGATGCTTTAAAACACCAAGGATATAGTACACGAAGGATCACCCAACTACACTACTACAGCTATGTATTATCAGTAAGAAAGAATTTTAAACCACTACTAAATGGGGGCAAACCAACACAGCAATATTTGGTTGATGCATACGTCAAAATCGAAGCTAATCGACTACATTACATTAGAATGCATCAAAAAGATTTAAAAGTAGAAGATTATTTGCCTTTTTCAAGAACATTTACTCAACAAATTTATTTTACCATCATCTTTTGAAGGCAGTCCACGAAATATGCAACAGCGCTACCACGGTGCTATGGTAATCGTTACCAAATATGGTGGCCCTGATCTCTTTGTCACCATGACCTGTAACCCAAAGTGGAGGGAAATTACTGAAAATTTACAACAGTGGCAACGTGTTGAACATTGCCCAGACTTGCTTGCACGGGTCTTTAAAATTAAACTTGAATCCCTGTTATCTGATATTAACAATGGATTATTTGAACAGGTCTGTGCTATCGTGCATGTCATCGAGTTTCAAAGGCATGGTCTGCCACATGCACATATTTCAATCATACTTGACAACAATTCGAATATCAGAACTGAACAAGAGCTAGACAATATTGTATGGGCTGAAATTCCTGACAAGACAACATACCCTCAGCTCCACAACATTGTTCTGACAAAGATGATTCCACTCCTAACTCTCCCTGTATGGATCATGGACACTGCACCAAAGGATTTAAAAACAAATTACAGCAAAATACCACTAAAGAAATGGATGGCTATCCAGTTTACCACAGAAACATTGGGACAACACATCAACATAATTCTAAAACAATCGTCAATACATAGGTTGTTCCATATAACCCAAATTTGCAAATAAAATACAACTGCCATATTAATGTGGAAATTTGTTCTAGCATCCAAAGTGTCAAGTATTTATTTAAATACATATACAAAGGACATGACAAGGCTAATATTGAAATAGCTCAAAAACACCTCCAACATGATGAAACAAACCAATTTGTCGATTCACGATACGTCAGTGCACCAGAAGATGTGTGGCCAATCTGTGCTTTTCCTATGCATAAACAATCTCATGCCCTTATTCGCCTAGCAGTACATCTACCTACCTCTCAGCCACTATATTTTCATTAAGATGATCCCATTGACAACATACAACAAAAACTACTTCAAAATTCAACACTCATGGCATACTTTAACCTTAATAAGACCGACCCTAATGCACATCAATATTATTACAGAGACATTCCAGAACACTGTGTTTGGAAACATGGCATATGGGAACCAAGAAAGGAAAGAGGCCACACTGTAATAGGAAGAATGTATACAGTTAGTCTGAAAGACCAAGAACACTATTATTTACGTTTGTTGTTATTACATGTAAAAGGCGTAACAAGTTTTCAGAACCTTAAATCTGTCAATGGTATTACACATGAAACCTTTCAAGATGCTGCCTTAGCACTCAGATTATTAATGGATGATAGTGTCTGGAGAAATACTATACTAGATGCCACCATTCTGAACATGCCTACACAAATTCGGGAGATGTTCGCTTACATCTGGGTTTTCGGATCACTTATAAATCCACTGGAATTGTGGAATGAATTTAAACAACATTTGTTACAAGACTACTGTCACAGATATCACAACAACACTGAACTGTGCATCAGTTGTGAAAGCTATGCTATGAAAGATGTTCAAGATGTGCTAATAATACATGGCAAATCTTATTTGTATTTCAATTTACCATACCCTGCAACAAATATCTGACAGCCTCAAGAAGACTATGATAAAGATTATGAATTAGCTACAGCTACTGAGATGAAAAAACTCTTAATCCTGAGCAACTGTTGGCTTTTAATGCCATTTTGGACGCTCTACAAGACAACATGTTGACACCTAAGTGCTTCTTTATTGATGGTCCGGGTGGCAGTGCAAAAACCTACTAATACCATCTACTTATACATTACGTCAGAGGAGAAGGACATGTGGTCCCACTACAGGAATAGCTGCAAACTTGCTACCAGAAGGACGCACTATGCACTCTTTGTATGGCATTTCAATTCCAATTAATGAAACATCAGTTTCCAAGATTAAAACTGACACTAACGCTGCCAACAAGTTAAAATATACTACACTTTTTATACTTGATGAGTGTACAATGGCACAAAACCATTCTTTGAATGTCATTGATAGACTTCTACGTGATCTTATGACAACACATGTTGATGACAAAACTAATGTTGCCTTTGGTGGAACCGTTTTCATACTTGGAGGAGATTTCCGCCAATGCCTTCCTGTACTTATGCATGCCACCAGAACTGAAATTGTGGATTGCTGTCTTAAATATTGTCAACTCTGGAAACAATTCTCAAGACTCCCGCTATTCAACACCATGAGATCCAGAGATCCAGAATACAGCACTTGGTTACTTAAACTAGGAAATGGTCAGCTCTCAAACGAAATACAACCTTGGAGAGGACGTTACTGAAATTCGCAATGACAATTAAAACAGACAGACTCTACATTGAGTGGGTATTTATCTACCTCAACCAGCCTTTGGCCATGGGCAGCTATATGTTGCTTTCTCCAGAGTTAAGCAACTCTACCATGTCAAAGTGAAGGTTTTAGATACACCACGACAAGGACAGTTGTTACATGGCAGTGATAAAGTGTTCACTATAAATGTAGTTTATCAAAATGTTTTAAATTAATTTATGTCTTTAGTCATCTCAATAAGATGTACATGCTATTGTATCACATATATAGTGATTTACTTTTTTTTACACACATTGATATGCCTTAGATACATACATAGATACATAGCACAACATACACATTGCTATATGATATATATATAGATAACATATACTTTGATACATTAATATTGTGCTAAATACATATATATACAGTATATCTTTTCACTGGGCTGGTTTTTTGTGAACAGCTGAAGAGATGGGCGGGACGGCTGTTAACCATATCTCCTCCTCCGGCTTTAATCCATATAGATAGAGACATTGCTACATAGATATATATTCAAACATACATATATTTTATTCCTTAAAAAAATTGCAGATTTTGTACATATATTATACATAAATATATGATAGATATTATAAACTTTAAATAATTATATATTATTAGCACATATACATCACAGCTAAAAACATAGATATATCATTTTTTTATTAATAATAATATATTATATTAATATTTATTCATTTACCGTATATACTCGTGTATAAGCCGACCCGTGTATAAGCCGACCCCCCTACTTTTGCCCCCAAAACCTGGGAAAATCCATTGACTCGCGTATAAGCCGAGGGTGGACCCCAGCACAGGTATACAGCCCCCATCAGTGGTATACAGGCCCCAGCAGTATGATATACAGCAGCCCCCAGTGGTATATACAGCAGCTCCCAGTGGTATATACAGCAGCCACAGTGGTATATACAGCAGCCCCATTGGTATATACAGCAGCCCCCAGTGGTACATACAGCAGCCCCAGTGGTATTGCAGCGCCAATATACAGCAGCCCCAGTGGTGTTGCAGCCCCTATATACAGCAGCCCCAGTGGTATTGCAGCCCCAGTGGTGTATACAGCAGCCCCTATATACAGCAGCCCCAGTGGTATTGCAGCCCCTATATACAGCAGCCCCAGTGGTATTGCAGCCCCAGTGGTGTATACAGCAGCCCCTATATACAGCAGCCCCAGTGGTATTGCAGCCCCTATATACAGCAGCCCCAGTGGTATTGCAGCCCCAGTGGTGTATACAGCAGCCCCAGTGGTTTTGCAGCCCCAGTGGTATTGCAGCCCCACAGACTCCACACAAATGCTGGCACACGTCCCCCCCTGTTGTAAGGCCCCCCCTGCTGATTACTTACCATCCCTGGTCTTCAGCAGCACCTCCGCGCCGGTCCTCGGTGCTCCGGTCCACCTTGGTCCCGTCCTCTGTGCTGCCGTCCACGGCTGCATCCGGGGTCCCCGCGCGTCGCAGAAGCGATGACGTCATCGCTTCTGCGACCCGGCCGGTCACATGATACAGCCGGGGAACGGAGCACAGAGGTCGGGACCACGGAGGACCGGAGCACAGAGGACCGGCGCAGAGGTGCTGCTGAAGACCAGGGATGGTAAGTATTCAGCAGGGGGGGGCCTTACAACAGGGGGGGACGTGTGCCAGCAGTTTGGGGGCATTATCTACCGATATGCACTGCTCCCCCTAGCGCTGATTGACAAGGGGATGCAGTGCATATGTAATGAGCGGGCCCACGTGAAGGGCCGCTCAATATACAGTATCCCCACCGCCTCCTCCTGCCTCCACAGCCCGACACAGCTCCCACCCCACTCACCCTGTATAGTGACTCGTGTATAAGCTGAGGGGGGACTTTTCAGCCCAATTTTTGGGCTGAAAAACTCGGCTTATGCACGAGTATATACGGTATATAGCGCTTTTAATTCTATAGCACTTTACATACATGAGTATACATATAATAATATGATAAACATAGATGATAGATATATAGACACATATAAATTGAGGAGACATTATAGATACAGACATACATAGTTTACCCATACATACATAAAAGGTATATTTACACTAATCTACCTAATACATAGAAATAGAATATATTAACATTTCTATGGATTGTCTTTCTGTTACTCTTATGTAAAAGTATGAAGCTTTGCCATTATTTTTGACATGTTAATAAATTATATCCTTTCGCTTCCTTTCAGTTTTTTGGTCCACTTTGGGACCAGACAATCACACATACATCAAACTGCACAAAACAATGTACCAACTCCAATTATAGTCACAACAGCTTACAAGAGACCACATAGGATAAACAGACACACAGCACACAAGGGAGACACCACATAGCCAACACAGCTCAAGAAACACAACACCAGATACCAAAATGCAGTACACAACAAGGAAGAAACAGCGCACAGGGGTGAAAGAGGTCAAATGACCCAACACATACAATACACAAATGCAGAGGGATGATATAGAACAGATATGTTTGGAAAGCACAAAGGGTGTGACACATGTCCGCTGCTCCTGTCAGCACCACTAAGCATACACTTATGATTATTTCACCGCTCTCCCAATGCGATAGCATTGGGCTTATTTCTAGTTTTTATTATAAAAAACTCACACACAAACACACCTCATTCACCACTTTATTAAATACCCACTAGGGATGGGCGAATCTACTCGCTAGGACTCGTTACTCGGCGAGTAGTAAGGGACTCGCAGGACTCGGTACTCTGCGAGTTTCTCAGCGTTTACTTGCACGAGTCCAATGCAAATCAATGGCAAACGCTGACAAAACTAGGATTGCCATTGTCCTGCATTAGACTCGGCTACTGTGCCAGTGATAGCAGGGAAACTCGCTACTGTGCCAGTGATAGCAGGGAAACTCGCAAATAACTGCTGTTACATTGCGAGCCGAGTCCAGCTGTCTTCTCTGTGCAGCTCCAGGGTCCTAGAGCCCGCCTGCTCACAGAGATGATGTAGCAGAGCTGAGATTGTTCTCAGTCTGCTCATTCCCTGTGCATAGACATCTATATCTATGCACAGGGGATGTAGCAGAGAGGACATCGCATTTTGGACTACGTCGGACGGAAGAGGATTTTTTTAATTAAAGATGGAGTCCCTAATGGCTTTTTTTTTTTATTTCAAATAAAAACTTTTCTCTGTGTTGTGTTTTTTTAACCCTTTATTGGAGATTCTTAGTGGCTGGGTCAAACGTGGCCTGACATTAAGAATCTCGGGCTTAATACCAGCTTGTATAACAAAGCTGGTATTAACCCCTTTATTACCCAGCGTGCCACCGCCACCAGGGCCGCTGGAAGAGCGGGGTTCAGCGCCAGAGGATGGCGCTTCAATGAACGCGCCATCTTCTGGGGCGGCTGCGGGCTGCAATTTGCAGCGGGGGGTGCCCAGAAAGCTTGGGCATCCCTGCGCTGCGGATTCCAGCCCCCAGCTGCTTAGCTGTACCTGGCTAGACATAGAAATTGCGTGGAGCCCCACGCATTTTTTTTTTATTATTTCATGAATTTCAGAGTCAGAGTCTCAGAGTCAGAGTCTCAGAGTCAGAGAGTCAGAGTCTCAGAGTCAGAGTCTCAGAGTCAGAGTCTCAGAGTCAGAGTCTCAGAGTCAGAGTCAGAGTCTCAGAGTCAGAGTCTCAGAGTCAGAGTCTCAGAGTCAGAGTCAGAGTCTCAGAGTCAGAGTCTCAGAGTCAGAGTCTCAGAGTCAGAGTCTCAGAGTCAGAGTCTCAGAGTCTCAGAGTCAGAGTCTCAGAGTCAGAGTCAGAGTCTCAGAGTCAGAGTCAGAGTCTCAGAGTCAGAGTCTCAGAGTCAGAGTCAGAGTCTCAGAGTCAGAGTCAGAGTCTCAGAGTCAGAGTCTCAGAGTCAGAGTCTCAGAGTCAGAGTCAGAGTCTCAGAGTCAGAATCTCAGAATTTCATGAAATAATTTAAAAAAAAATGCGTGGGGCTCCGCACAATTTCTATGTCTAGCCAGGTACAGCTAAGCAGCTGGGGGCTGGAATCCGCAGCGCAGGGATGCCCAAGCATTCTGGGCACCCCCCGTTGCAAATTGCAGCCCGCAGCCGCCCCAGAAGATGGCGCGTTCATTGAAGCGCCATCCTCTGGCGCTGACGCCGCTCTTCCAGCGGCCCTGGTGGCGGTGGCACGCTGGGTAATAAAGAGGTTAGGGCCAGCTTTGTATTATCAGCTGGCCCTAAGCCCGAAATTTATGGCGGTCACGTCAATATTACACATGACCGCCATGAATTTCTATTAAATTGTTTTAAAAAAAACACAACACAGAGAAAATTTTTCATTAGAAATAAAAAAAAAAGCCATTAGGGACTCCATCTTTAATTATAAAAATCCTCTTCCGTCCGACGCAGTCCAAAACGCGATGTCTTCTCTGCTACATCCCCTGTGCATAGATATAGATGTCTATGCACAGGGATGAGCAGACTGAGAACAATCTCAGCTCTGCTACATCAAGCAGCAGGCGGGCTCTAGGACCCTGGAGCTGTGGCAGCCTGAACACAGAGCAGACAGGACTCTTATCTGTGCGAGTTTCCCAGCGATTACTTGCAAATGCAAATAAATGGCAAAACTAGGATTGCTTCAGGCTGAAGCTTCCGAGACACATCTGCGATTTGTAAATCTCACACTACTCGCTATTACTCGCTTCCCCATTCATTAACATTGGACTCGCTAGACTCGCAACGAGTAGCGAGTCCTGTGCTCGGACTCGCTAGAGTCAAGCGATTCCGAGTAATTTAGGATTCGCCCATCACTAATACCCACCAAATCCCTCCACCACAGTCCTGGGTCGAGGGTCCCGCGATATCCAATCCTGATCCAATATCATCTGATCGGCATGCCGGCGGGCAAACCAATCAGATCATGTGTCAAGTTAAAGGAACTGAATCAGCTGACACATCAGCTGATTATTTTAACGGCTGGTTTTTAAACAGTCAGCTGATGCATCAACTGATCGTTTAAATACCAGACGGTAAAAGGCTGGCCAGAACAATCATTACCGGCAGGTCTGTACTGTATACCGTATATACTCGTGTATAAGCCGACCCGTGTATAAGCCGACCCCCCTACTTTTGCCCCAAAACCTGGGAAAACCTATTGACTCATATATAAGCCGAGGGTGGACCCCAGCACAGGTATACAGCCCCCAGCAGTGTAGTATACAGCATCCCCAGAGGTATATACAGCAGCCCCAGTGGTAGTATACAGCAGCAGCCCCAGTGGTATACAGCAGCCCCAGAGGTATATACAGCAGACCCAGTGGTAGTATACAGCAGCCCCGAGGTGTATACAGCAGCCCCAGTGGTAGTATACAGCAGCCCCAGTGGTATATACAGCCCCAGTGGTAGTATACAGCAGCCCCAGTGGTATATACAGCCCCAGTGGTAGTATACAGCAGCCCCAGGGGTATATACAGCCCCAGTGGTAGTATACAGCAGCCCCAGAGGTATATACAGCCCCAGTGGTATATACAGCCCCAGTGGTAGTATACAGCAGCCCCCAGGGGGTATATAGCAGCCCCCAAATGCTGGCACTCGCCCCCCTTGTAAGGGCCCCCCCCCCCCGCTGCTTATCTTACCATCCCGGTCTTCTGCTCAGCGCCGCTCCACGGTGCTCCGTTCTCCATGCTCCGTCCTCGCTGCATCCGGGATCCCGGATGTAGCAGGACGGGAGCATGAAGAACGGAGCACCGAGGAGCGGCGCTGTGCAGAAGACCGGGATGGTAAGATACGCAGCGGGGGGGGGCCCTTACAAAGGGGGAGAGTGCCAGCATTTGGGGGCATATATGCACTGCTTCCCCCTGCCGCTGATTGACAGGGGGAAGCAGTGCATATATAATGAGCGGCCCCGACTACCGTATTGACCCGTGTATAAGCCGAGGGGGAGACTTTTCAGCCCAAATTTTGGGCTGAAAAACTCGGCTTATACACAAGTATATACGGTATATAAATATATATATATATATATGTATGTATATACATATATATAGAGAGAGAGAGAGAGAGAGAGAGAAAGAAAGCAGCACAGCTCCTTCAGGGTGCAATTCAGTCCAGCTTCTTCCACTCACTGACTTCAATATGCATGAAATGACTGCAGCACTCCTTTGCTCTTTTCTTATAGCCTTTATTGGGCCTTCAGGTTTACAGGGCAACGTTTCGGGACAAGTCTCCCTTCTTCCAGCAGCTACCCGCAACTAAAACAAGGCTTTTTATACTTCTACATCTCATTAACACAAACTTGCAAGTCTAATTAAATTAGCATAATAAAATACTTCTCTTATCATATCATGTGCCTATTTACATTTTCATAGTTTCCAGTGCATTTATTATAGTGATCTATAATTGCTAGTGTTATATCTCCAAGTACTTCTCTTGCTATGTTTACACATACTGTCTTTGCTGTTTTATCTGCTGTAATACATTATCTTATTGTCAGCTGATCGATCTCATGACATTTATACATGTACAGCGGCATGATAGCACTATATACACCTACTGCATTCTGCCTTGCGTCTTCCCTCGTGCTTAGGATGCCGGCGCATGCGTACTGGGTGTTGTTTCTAGGCCGTCGTCATGGATATACCGGATATCCACCCGACGCCATCTTGCAACTCCCGTGCATGCGCAGTGCGCATTTTGAAGTCTACACCCGATCTTATGCGCTTACTTCCTCTCACTCTGCTCTATACGATTTCCCTTGTAGATATTACATTATAAATTAACTGTTACCTTACTCTGAAGCTATCAACCCTTAAGTTCAAGTACTGTTTTTAGTATAGTGAGACATTAATGTTAAATATCGCTCCCATATATTAATTGCTTTACAGTATACAGGAAGTTAGATAAAGACCCCAGATTTGATATACAGGGGAATATATCTAAGGTGGTGGGAGAAGCAGAACTGGGAGGCATTATAGACGAAGATTTGGCAGACTTCCTCTATATAGAACATCCAAAGACTCCAGTGATATATGTGAATCCTAAAATACACAAAACCTTGGAAAACCCCCCCGGGAGACCCATAGTGGCGGGAATAAAATCAGTATTCAGTAACATAGGCATATTCTTGGACAAAGTGATGAGCCCATTTGCTACCTCAGCACCCTCCTATATCCGAGACACTAAGGAGTTTTTAGATAAACTAAGGAATATTGGAGATACTAGGGGCTGTATACTAGTCTCGTTTGATGTTATATCCCTATATACATCCATTAACCATCAGAGAGGAATGAGAGCGGTAGCAAAAAAATTGGAAGGAACCGCATATACTATGGAAGCTAAGCAATTCATTATGGATCTTTTGGAAATAGTATTAACGCAGAGTTATTTTCTTTTTGGAGACACTTACTATTTGCAATTAGTTGGGACCGCCATGGGAGCGAGGATGGCATGTGCCTATGCAAATACAGTCATGGCGGTGCTTGAGGAAGAATTCATCTATGTATCCCACCACTTCAGCAAAGTGGTGAAGTGGTGGAGAGATACATAGATGATACGTTTGTTTTATGGAAGGGTACAGAACACGAACTTAACGAATTTTTTGAATTTTTGAATAAGATAGATGAAAGTATCAAATTCACTGAAATCCACTCAGAAAAAGAGATACAATTTTTGGATGTTTTGGTAAAACTAAATGAAAATAAAATAGAAACCACTTTGCATGTTAAAAAGACTGACAAGAATAAATTGTTGCACTATAATAGTCACCATCCACCAGCCCTAAAGAATAGTGAGCAATGAAAATGAATTGGAAACTAAAACTACAGAACTTCTAAGTTTGAAGAGAGAGGTTACCCAAAAACATTATTAGAGAGGCAAAAAGAGAAAGTATGGAAGAAAGAAGGAGGTCCAGATAAGAGTAAGAATGCTTAGAGAATACCTCTGATACTAACTTTTAGTGAAGAAACTCCAGCGGTGGTGAAAGTAGTTAAAAAACATTGGCACATGTTGGGTGATAACAGGGGCTGGCTGGAGCCTCTATACCCGGGTGGCAGATTTCCATTGCCGGCCCCGACTTGAGTTGGGGGGGGGGTTGGGTGCTGTCACCCTGACTTGAGGACCGGGGGGGGGGGGGAGGGTGCTGTCAGCCTGGCTTGAGGACTGGGGGGGGGGGGGTGCTGTCAGCCAGCCACAGCCCTTACCTCATCCCGGACTTCCAGCGTCATGTGCTATCGCCGCGCCGGCCGACTCCCGACTCCCGCGGCCCGTTTCTGTGGGGGCCGGCCCGAAATGTGGACTATACCACCAGCCCAGGGGCACCTGCCCCCCTGCCACCTGGGCCAGCCCGCCCCTGGGTGATAATATGCCAGAGATAGAAGAATTTAAATATAGTCCTCTAACGTCATACAGAAGGAATAGAAATATCAAGGACAATTTAATAAGATCAGATTTTGCACCAATGAAAAAAACTCGGCAAACAACGCTAACATTGGGTAACAGGTTGGGATGTTACCCATGCGTTTCATGTATTAATTGTCCACATATGTTAAAGGGTGCCCAGTTTGTACATGGGGGCATTGAGTATAAGATAGAGCATTTCCTAACATGTGCTAGTGATTACGTGATGTACATGTTAGAATGCCCCTGTGGCTTAAAGTACATAGGAGAAACCACTTTAGAATTTAGATTGAGATTCGCTAATCACCGCCATACGATTCGCAAGAAAAGAAAGGATCTTCCAGTACCGAGGCATTTTCTGGAGAAAAAGCATGCTGAAAAAGATTTGAAATTTCGATTAATAGACATGATACCTCAACAGAGGCGTGGAGGGGATAGGACCAAATTATTAAGAATGAGGGAATTGGAATGGATACACAAATTAGACACATTGCAACCAAAGGGGCTAAACATAGATTATAGGTTAAATATTATGTTGGAATGAGCCAATTCAATACCTGTATACACCCTAATAACCCTAGGGAGAAGCAATTTTGATGTAATGTAGTGATAGGTAAGGAGCACTAGTCACAATAGATTCACTACTTGGTACGAAGATTGATGTAATTAATTTTAATACAATAAGTTTTATAACCTGATGAATTTGTACCCTGATTGACTTTTCTGAAGTACCGATTTATGCTGATACACATTTGTCTTATGCAGTAATAGGTGATGTAACAGTTGAAGGATATCATGACGGTGGCAGCGAGAATGGAGAAGCACATACACAAAATACCCTACAATGCGATCTACATTAATTAATTGGAGATAAATCACGGAATATATATATAAGTAATAAAGATATGAGCAACATCAAATTAATGATTTTGTAATTGTAGAATAAAAAAATAAACATTATATTGAAACGAAATATTTAGTCAAAAGAGACATTATTTAATGCTTGTATATGGATAAGGTTGGCCTAAAGAGTAGTAATAAGACCCTATTGATCCCAAGACTGGTTACTGTGTATTAGCGTAACAACTGTATACAGTGGGCCGATAGGTGAACTTGTAAGTGGTGTTTGAGGATGCCACGACAGGGGAACCCTGGGTGAAGGGTTAAATATATCTGTGCAGGCTATAACCGCATATATAAAAAGCAATTAATATATGGGAGCGATATTTAACATTAATGTCTCACTATACTAAAAACAGTACTTGAACTTAAGGGTTGATAGCTCCAGAGTAAGGTAACAGTTAATTTATAATGTAATATCTACAAGGGAAATCGTATAGAGCAGAGTGAGAGGAAGTAAGCGCATAAGATCGGGTGTAGACTTCAAAATGCGCACTGCGCATGCACGGGAGTTGCAAAATGGCGTCGGGTGGATATCCGGTATATCCATGACGACGGCCTAGGAACAACACCCAGTACGCATGCGTCCTAAGCACGAGGGAAGACGCAAGGCGGAATGCAGTAGGTGTATATAGTGCAGTGGCGTAACTACTGGCATAGCAGACATAGCGGTCGCTTTGGGGCCCGGCGCTTCAGGGGAGCCCGGACCCAGCGCCGCTACGCTGCTATACCGGCAGCTGCCTGCGATACCTGTTGTGTGGCCGTCAGGTGGGGGGGGGGGGCCCGGCGGGGAGCGCACGCGCCCGACGGGGCCCCCCGGCGAGGTGGATGCAGCTCCCATTCAAAGCGGCCGCAGGCGCCGGCCGCACACAGATCAAAGGGGCTGCCGCCGCCAGACTGTAGCCTGCTCTGCTGCCTGCCTGTGTGTTATCTGCGGAGTTGGTCTCCGCCTGGCCGGCCTGTTACCTCCTTACTAACCGGCCGGTGACCGGTCACAGCACAGCCGCACAGGACAAGCAGGAAGGAGCTTCACTGAGCCCGGGGAGAGGGTGAGAGGCGCAAATATTATCACTATTGTACAGTCAGTGAACAGCGGCAGCATGGGGAGGCCTTACTGTGAGGGGGGGCCTTTATACCCTGTGGTGGCTGGGACTCTGGGAGCTACCCTGTGCTGGGACTCTGGGAGCAGTGGGAGCTGTATACCCTGTCTGTGCTGGGAGCAGTGGGAGCTGTATACCCTGTCTGTGCTGGGAGCAGTGGGGGCTGTATACCCTGTCTGTGCTGGGAGCAGTGGGAGCTGTATACCCTGTCTGTGCTGGGAGCAGTGGGAGCTGTATACCCTGTCTGTGCTGGGAGCAGTGGGAGCTGTATACCCTGTCTGTGCTGGGAGCAGTGGGAGCTGTATACCCTGTCTTTGCTGGGAGCAGTGGGAGCTGTATACCCTGTCTGTGCTGGGAGCAGTGGGAGCTGTATACCCTGTCTGTGCTGGGAGCAGTGGGGGCTGTATACCCTGTCTGAGCTGGGAGCAGTGGGGGCTGTATACCCTGTCTGTGCTGGGAGCAGTGGGAGCTGTATACCCTGTCTGTGCTGGGAGCAGTGGGAGCTGTATACCCTGTCTGTGCTGGGAGCAGTGGGAGCTGTATACCCTGTCTGTGCTGGGAGCAGTGGGAGCTGTATACCCTGTCTGTGCTGGGAGCAGTGGGGGCTGTATACCCTGTCTGTGCTGGGAGCAGTGGGGGCTGTATACCCTGTCTGTGCTGGGAGCAGTGGGAGCTGTATACCCTGTCTGTGCTGGGAGCTGTATACCCTGTGTGTGCCGGGACTCTGGGAGCTGTATACCTTGTGTGTGCCGGGACTCTGGGAGCTGTATACCTTGTGTGTGCCGGGACTCTGGGAGCTGTATACCCTGTGCTGGGAGCTGTATACCCTGTGCTGGGACTCTGGGAGCTGTATACCCTGTGCTGGGAGCTGTATACCCTGTGCTGGGACTCTGGGAGCTGTATACCCTGTGCTGGGACTCTGGGAGCTGTATACCTTGTGTGTGCCGGGACTCTGGGAGCTGTATACCCTGTGCTGGGAGCTGTATACCCTGTGCTAGGACTCTGGGAGCTGTATACCCTGTGCTGGGAAACTGGGAGCTGTATACCCTGTGCTGGGAGCTGTATACCCTGTGCTGGGAGCTGTATACCCTGTATACCACCACTGGGGCCTGTATATACCACCACTGGGGCTGCTGTATATACCACCACTGGGGCTGCTGTATATACTGCTGGGGCCTGTATATACCACTGCAGAGGCCTGTATATACCACTGCGGAGGCCTGTATATACCACTGCGGAGGCTGCTGTATACCACTGGGGCTGCTGTATATACTGCTGGGGCCTGTATACTACCACTGGGGAGGCTGCTGTATACTACCACTGGGGAGGCTGCTGTATACTACCACTGGGGAGGCTGCTGTATACTACCACTGGGGAGGCTGCTGTATACTACCACTGGGGAGGCTGCTGTATACTACCACTGGGGAGGCCTGTATACCACTGGGAAGCCTGTATACCACTGGGGGGCCTGTATACCACACTGCTGGGGGCTGTATACCTGTGCTGGGGTCCACCCTCGGCTTATACACGAGTCAATAGGTTTTCACAGATTTTGGGGGCAAAAGTAGGGGGGTCGGCTTATACACGGGTTGGCTTATACACGAGTATATACGGTAAACTGGGTGGCGTCAGACTGTTAACACCGATTCGGTAAGGGGGTGTGTCTTGAAGGGGGCGTGTCATTGGGGGCGTGTCTTGGAGGGGGCCCCGTTCAAAAGTTTGCTATGGGGCCCTGACAGTTCTCGTTACGCCCCTGATATAGTGCTATCATGCCGCTGTACATGTATAAATGTCATAAGATCGATCAGCTGACAATAAGATAATGTATTACAGCAGATAAAACAGCAAAGACAGTATGTGTAAACATAGCAAGAGAAGTACTTGGAGATATAACACTAGCAATTATAGATCACTATAATAAATGCACTGGAAACAATGAAAATGTAAATAGGCACATGATATGATAAGAGAAGTATTTTATTATGCTAATTTAATTAGACTGTAAGTTTGTGTTAATGAGATGTAGAAGTATAAAAAGTCTTGTTTTAGTTGCGGGTAGCTGCTGGAAGAAGGGAGACTTGTCCCGAAACGTTGCCCTGTAAACCTGAAGGCCCAATAAAGGCTATAAGAAAAGAGCAAAGGAGTGCTGCAGTCATTTCATGTATATATATATATATATATATATATATATATATATATATAAATAAGTAAATGTGACAGCAAGTTGTAGAGATAGGCCTCTAAAAAATGTATAGTAGGGCATCAGACACACTCTGAAAAAAACAACAGGCTAGCAGTAGGGCAGGCAGCACTGCCAGGTCGTAGAGGGAGGTTTTGTGCCACATGCCCAGTTTGAACACCCAATAGTTGTATGGCACTGAGGAAACACGGAGGACGCTGGTACGGTCAGCTACGTACTCCTTCACCAACATCATAAACTTGTCCCTCCTTGTAAGACTACCTCTCACTTCAAGGCCCTGACGCTGGGAAGGTCTAATGAAAGTGCCCCAGACCTTTGATAGTGTTCCCCTGCCTCTGGTGGATCTTGTGTGTGTCTCCCTCTTCTCTACTCCTTGGTTCTCCAAAAAACTGGGACCTCTGCTGCCAGCATTGTCAGAAGGAATATTTTGACCAATTCTTCAACAATAGCTTTCTGGTAATGCATCTTTTTAGAAGCCCTTTCCAAAGCAGGAAGGGAAGATGGAAAGTTCTCCTTGTACCATGAATTGAAAAGAATGCACACCCAGTATTAGGTGTTGGCTAAAATGCATATAATGCAAGGGTCATGGGCAAAACAGCAGCGCATGAAGTCTGCCATATGTGCCAGAATCCTAACAGGCAGCACTTTCCTGTCCCCACCAAGAGGAAGACTCTCTACCTCGTTCTCCTCCCTATCCTCTTCCTGATCCTCCTTTTCATGCCATCTACGCTGAACAGATGAGAAGCTGGTGTTGGTAGTCCCCTCTGTAGTGCAGGCAACCAGCTCTTATTCCTTCTCCTTCTTCTCCTCATGAACATCTTCCTCCTCATTATTAAAAAATCCACTCTGAGAACATGAGATGAGGCTGAACTGGGTAGTAACACCCCGTGTAACATCTTCCCCTATAGCCACCTGCTCTGCATTCAAAGCTTCCTCTTTAATTGTAATCAGCAAGCATTTCAGTAGATGCAACAGCGGGATGGTCAGAGGCGTAACTACAATAGGTGCAAGGGTTGCGATCGCACCTGGGCCCTGCAGCCTAGGGGGGCCCCAAAAGTCCCTTTGGCCCATAGAAAAAGACTACTACTATAAAAGATTTGCAATAATTTGGGGCCCCGTTGGAGCTTTCGCATCGGGGCCCCTGGGCCTGAAGTTACGCCACTGGGTATGGTTAAGATGGTTATGGCATCATAGCTGCCCACTATCTTGGTGAAGTCATCAAAGTTTTGGAGAACCGCATAGATATCAGACATTTATGGCCAGTTGTCAGTTGATATATGCCAATTTGAATTTCGACAGGCATGTTGTAGCTGGTAATAATCTACTGCCCTCTGCTGCTCACAGTGTCATAAATTCATAGTTAAACTGTAGAAAAATATATATTCAGCAGCAGGTGTGCCATCTCTCTCCCCCTGTGCACTCTCTCTCACCTTGTGCTGTCTCTCTACCCCTGTGCTCTCTCTGTCCCCGTGCGCTCGCTCCTCTTGTGCTATCTCTCCCCTGTGTGCTCTCTGATGTCCCCCATTGTACACTGTCTCACTCACACTTGTGAGATGTCTCTTTCCTTCTGTACACTGAGGAGCCGCGGTGTCAGCCTACGTGTCAGAGTGGAACATAAATGGGAGGAAATGCAGCTGCAGGAAGTATCCGCCCCAAGGGTATGATGGAGCGGAACCAGGTGTAAGCAGTAACGAATGCCTGTGTTGCGACCAGTGTGTCTCAGGCGGCAAATGAGCACCCCCGCCACAGATGTCCTATAGGTGGCGCTGTTTTCTTTGACTGATCAACCAAACTTGACCGATCAACCAAACAAATGGGCTTTTTTACATTTCAGTTTAACTCTAATTTTTCAGTTTAACTATGATCTACACAATGTCCTACACGTAGTGCTTTTTTTGGGACAAACTTACAGATAGACAGATGGACTGGATAGAGCTTTTAGATAGTAGATAAGAAGGTCCATTGAGAATATATAAGAGTATCAGTGATAAGAATTATGTGCTCTGATTATATTTCATTAAAACAAAATAAAATTAACACTGAACGTGTGGGCTCTTTCGTGCTCAGGTTACCTCTCTACACCAGTTATCCAGTAATCCCTTTTCTCTTCACCAATTCATCTTACTTAAATGAGGATTACGTTGTTTCCATGGAGCCACATTTTCTCATTCCGGTAAATGGGCAAACACAGTCCGCACTGTTCTCAGTACAACTTGTAATGCTTGTAGATCCTCAGTATATGAAGCTCACGGAGCAGAAGGTCGGATACAAGAGGAAGATGAGAGGAATTACAAGGTTGTTTGAGAACATTGCACATTAATTCCGCTGCTATAGCGATATACCAGTCTACACATTATCGTTAAAGAGTTATTCCCATCTTCATTAAAGGATATGGTCAGATGGAGCTTATAAATACAAGCAATTTTGCAATTTACTGCTTATTAAAATTTGCAGACTTCCTTGAGATATTAACACTTTTGTTTACAGCTCGTTGCCTTGGAAACCGACCGCCACAGCTAGACAGCAGAACATACAGAGTGCTTACAAGCTCTGGTCTATTGTGCTTGTAAATACTGTTTCGAAGCTGCCCAGTATCACCCGAGTGCAATGTTACCTCCTAAGCTCAGCCAGTGTCAACAAATTATCTCACAATATCCATTAATGAAGACGGGAATAACCTTTTAATAGAGTTTATACAGTTAGGTCTAGAAATATTTGGACAGTGACACACATTTTGGCATCTTAGCTGTTTACCTAAGCGTATTCCAGACACTGTTATATAATCAACATGGGATAAAGTGCTGATTGTCAACTTTAATTTCATGTATTTACATTCTTATTTGGAGGAAGGGTTTAGGAATTACAGCTCTTTAATATGTAGATGCCGCTTTTTCAAGGGACCAAAAGTAATCTCAATGGCTCTCTAATGGTCTACATGGGTTACTCCCTCAGTAATCCATCATTAAGCAGGTAAAAGGTCTGGAGCTGATTCTGTTGAGCCCACTGGGACGGGGTACTCGGTACCGGACCGGATCTGCTACTGGGGAAGTCTCGGGTGGTCCTGGTCCGGACCGTGTCCCGGGCCCTGGCAATAATAAGGGTGTATTTACACGGGAAATGTCAGTCGTGACGCCACTCACAGTGTGCGGCCAGTAACGGGGCCGCCGCTGCCGCAGAACCTCTGGGGGTGATGTAATGGCAGCAAGGATGAAATAGTTCTCCGTGGGCAGAACTGTGTTCCCCGGGGCAGTGTTGGTTAAAGTCTATTGTGTAGTGTGCAGGCCTGGTGCTGAGTGTAGTACACTTACTGTCCAGATGCTGCAGGTATCCTCCTTCTGCGATGGAGCCTGCACGCTGTGGCTCTCTAGGTGGGGATCTGCTGCAAACCTGTATGGAGGGAGTGGTGTTTAGGCAGAGAGATGCAAGGGAGTCAGATTCAGGGTTCACCGTGTTTACTTCTCCAAGTTCTCAAGTACAGTTCACAGTTCAGTTCCAGTTCTTAGTTCAGTTCTCAGTTACACAGGCACACTCTCCCCTCCGGGTTTCCTTTACTCCCTGCAGCCAGGTCTTTCCTACTGTGACCCCTCACTCTGTCTCTGCGTCCTTCCCAGGCTGTTGACTCTCTCTCTCTGTTCACTTTGGACAGTCAATCAGTGACAGCGAGAGAGAGAGAGCAGAAATGTTAGGAGTGACCAAATCAACAGTTTAGTGCATTCTGCAAAACAAAGAGCGCACTGGTGAGCTGGGAACAAGACAACAGTGGTGGATCGCAGAATGCTTTTTCATGGTGAAAAAAAATCCCTTCACAAAATCCACCGAGTGAGGAAGATTCTCCAGGAGGTTGATGTTCCATTATCTAAGTCTACCCTAAAGAGAAGACTTCATGAAAGCAAATCCAGAGGGGTCACCACAAGGTGTAAATACAGAGCGGTCAACCATTAATCAGCCTGAAAAAGTAGAAAGGGCAGAGTATGCTTTAATAAAAAGCATCTATAGAAGCCGCCCAATTCTGGAAAAGCAGCAGTGGACAGATGAGACTTAGATCAACCTTTACCAGAATGACGGGAAGAAGAAAGTCTGGAGAAGGCTTGGAGCGGCTCCTGATCCAGAGCACAACATGTCCTCTGTAACTCATGTCGGAGGTAGCATGCTGGCCGGGCATGCAGGACATCCAATGGCCCTGGGGTGCTAGAGGTTATCGATGATGTGACTGAAGACAGAAGCAGCCAGATGAATTCTGAATTGGAAAGGGTGAGACTTAGGGTGCTTTCACACTACGATTTCTTCATTTCCGATGCTGTCCGATAAAAATCGGACAGCATCGGACCGATTTTCGGACCCCATGCATCCCTATGGGGATCGGACCGAATCGGCTGTGCACTAAATGCCAGCTGATTTGTGTCCGACCCGATTATGCCCGGTTTTTGCCGATTTTTTATCGGTGAAAAAATCGTTGCCTGCAACGATTTTTTCATCTGATTACAAAATCTGACAGAATCGGATCGGACCAAATCAGATGGCATTTAGTGCACATCCGATCTGACCCGATCCCTATAACATGGGGCCCTATGGAGCAGGGTCCGAGGAAACATCTGTTGTCTCCTCGGATCCAATTTTACTGTACTGAGCATGCTCAGTACAGTAAAAATGCTCAACTAGGAGCGCAGGGGTTAAAAAAAAAAAAAAGTTCATGCTCACCTCTCCCCGAGCCCCCGCCGTCTCCCGCCGTCTACCTGGAGGTTCCCGGTGGCTCCCGCAGGCTCCCGATGTCTGCAGAGGTCTTCTTCTGCAGTTCAGGACCTGCGGTGATGTCACAGTCACGTGACCGCGGGTTCACCATGGTAACCCGAGGTCACATGACATGACATGACCGCAGGTCCTGTGTACAGCAGAAGAAGACCTCTGCAGATACCGGGAGCCTGCGGGAGCCACCGGGAACCTCCAGGAAGACGGCAGGAGACGGCGGGGGCTCGGGGGAAGGTGAGCATGAACTTTTTTTTTTTTCCTTTTTTTCAGCCGGAGGCTACGATTTAATGCCGGAATCGGATGCCTATTTGGCATCCGATTCCAGGCATCAGAAGGGAGCCGATGGTGTCCGATTTATATCGGACAGCATCGGCTCCCTAAAAATCGTAGTGTGAAAGCACCCTTACTGTTCAGATTCAACCAAATGTAGCTAATTTGATTGGATGACGCTTCACAGACAGACGGACAATGACCGAAAACATACTGCAAAAGCAAAGAAGTAGAATATTCTGCAATGGCCGAGTCCTCACCAGATCTCAGCCCCATTGAATTGCATTTCGTAGGATTAAGACAAAACGTAAGGCAGAAAGATGGAGAAACAACTGAGGTCACCTCAGTAAAAGCAACAAAGCCTCACACTGGAGGAAACAGCGATGAGGACGTCCACGGCCGAAAGACTTCAGGCCACCATTACCTGCAAAGGATTCTCTACAAAGGATTAACTTGAACATTTTATTGATAGTGAAGTTATTTTGTCCAATTTTATTTGAGTCCCTGAAATGAGAAGGATTTGCAGAAAAATGGCTGCAATTCCTAAACATTTCACAGAGTATTTTTGGTTACCCTTTGAAAGTCTCCACTTCAATTGCATCTCATTTGTTTAATTTGAAATGAATATAGTGGCCTGCAGAGCTGAAATCACAAAGATTCGATCCCTGTTTAAATATTTCTGTACCTAACTGTATATAACAATCTAACATATACAGATATTTGATGTATAGTCTGATACAAGTATGCAAATTCTCTCTTCAAAGAGGACTTGAACTATAGTGCCACCTATTGGAAGTAGAAATCCTAAAAGTTAATATTGACCATAGAGTGTCGCGCTCAAGAGCATACGTAATCTTAATAGGTACTGAGGGAGTCTGGAAGGCAATGGAGACAGGAACTTGCCTATATAGTTTTCCTCTCCTACAAAGAGGGTATAAGGGGTGAAAAAGAACCAGCCCCACCTTTTATGCAATGTTGATGCATAAAGTCATACCATTGATGTTACCTGCCTAATATTGCATAGGTTCAGTTTGGGTTGTAAATACGGCTCTGACCCAGATAGGCATAGATTGGACAGAAGACCAAGTCTTCCATTTATCTCCTGTTGATGGTGATTATGATGCAGTGTGATCCAATTTTGTGTCCAAGGAACTAAAAAAGCCACCTCTACTCAAAGGAGTCTTGGACTGTAAAAGAGGGGAAAAACAGAAGGTGGTGGAAAACTCTAAAGAGTTCACGGAAAGAAGAACAAAACGAAGGTTAACACCATGGAGACCACGTCTTGAATGTTTCTTCTGTTGGTGGTGGCCATGATGGAGTGTGACCCAATTTTGTGTCCAAGGAACTAAAAAAGCCATCTCTACTTAAAGGAGTCTTGGATGATAAAAGAGGTAAAAACAGGAGGGAGTTGAAAACTTTAAAGAATTCACTGAAAGAAGAGTGAAATGAAGGTTAATGTGGCACCCCTGCGGATCCAGTCGCCACAGAGGTACTGCACCCCTGTTAGGGTGTAGTATCCCACTCTCGGGTAAGAGAGGCACAGGCTGGGGCTGGGACACCCAGACCACACATTAGGAACCATTGTAGTGGGGATGGGTGGAGAGGAGGTAGTTAGAGGGAGCACATGGGAGGAGTGAAGTTAGAAAGCACACACGTAGAGGATGTGGGACACGTGACAAAGGGTATACATAGAGTGGGAAATATCTAGAAAGGAGGAAAGACAGTTGAACAGCAGAGAGGAGAGTTGCTGCACAGAGAGAAAAGGGGAGCGAAGCAGCTAGAGTCGAGTTGGAGGGAAGCTAAACAAAGAAAGCCTGTCTCAGAAGGAAAGAACTTGAGAGAAGTGTCCAGAAGCCAGACTGAGGAGCAGAGGAGAACTAGGTGGCTCCAGGAGGAAGAGAAGGTCCCAGAGGCACAGGCAGTGACCATTCCACCCGTGAGATTTGTATCCATTGTCAGGCGCAGGCAGTGGAGGGACTAGGCCGAAGAAAGGGGCAATGGGAATCCCAGGACTAGTGAAGAAGTAGACAAGGCTCAGCTAGCAACCCGGAGACTGTGGACTTCCATGGTGACACAGTCAACAACCACGCACATCTGCTGAAGTGGTGGCAACCATAGAGCTAAGGGAGATACTGCATGTTGACCCCTAAGAAAAACCCATAGTCACTGGCTAAGAGCTCTGTGTGGCGAGGGGCAAGGCAGGAGGGCGAAGCAAGCGCCAGTGTGAGATAGCAGAGAAAGGAGAGACAACAAGTAGCGGTTATGTTTTATCCTCCTACTCAGGAGTAGCTGGATCACTGCCTCTGAGAACCCAGTGCTTAGTGGGCTGTTGCACCGAGACTGTGAGTAAAAGACCTGAAGACTGCAGCCCACTGAGTCTGTGAACTTTCTTAACACGTCGAGAGCACCAAAAACATAACTACCAACTCACACAGGTACCTTCTGCTGCCCTGGGGTCAGCTCTACCCGTAGAGGGCTTAACAACACTGCTGCCTCCCTACGATCGGCCACCAGAGGAACTGTCGTGCAGCGGCGGCCATCTATAGCCGCTACCTGCAGGTGGCGTCACGTAAAATGAATAAGAATCCCTAAGTCCAATCATCCTTGTCCAAATGATCCCTCCACGCCACATGACCTTCCCTAAGAGAGAGAGCCACCTGCATCGAACTTTTAATGACACCGCCAAGGTCATGGAGCCGGGTCTCAACCCCTGTGACTCCCGTGAAGAAGCCTCAAAGCCCGGTTCCAAGTATCTTAAGGCCCTGGAGGTGTTATTAACACCATGGAGACCACGTCTTGAATGTATCTTCTGTTGATGGTGGTCATGATGGAGTGAGGCCCAGTTCTGGAACTAAGAAAGTCATCTCTAATCAAAAACCTCTGGACAATGGAAGAGGAAAAAGAAAAGTGTCAGTGCAATTTTATAAAGAGCTAAGTGAACTAAGGCTACTTTCACATTACGATTTTGAGGGAGCCGATGCTGTCCGATATAAATCGGACAGCATCGGCTCCCTTCTGATGCCTGGAATCGGGTGCCAAATAGGCACCCGATTCCGGCATAAAATCGCTCCCTGCGGGGTGAAAAAAAGAAAAAAAAAAAGTTTATTCTCACCTCCCCCCGAGCCCCCGCCGTCTTCCGCCATCTTCCGCCATCTTCTTTGAGGCTTCCGGTGGCTTCCGCAGGCTGCCGGTGTCAGCAGAGGGCTTCCTCTGCCTTATAGGACCTGCGGTGATGTCACAGTCACGTGACCGCGGGTTCACCATGGTAACCCGCGGTCACATGACTGTGACATCACCGCAGGTCCTAAAAGGCAGAGGAAGCCCTCTGCTGACACCGGCAGCCTGCGGAAGCCACCGGGAGCCTCAAAGAAGATGGTGGAAGACAGCGGGGGCTCATGGAGAGGTGAGAATAAACTTTTTTTTTTTTTTTAACCCTTATGCTCCTAGTTAGGAGCAGTTTTACTGTACTGAGCATGCTCAGTACAGTAAAACGGGGTCCGAGGAGACATCAGATGTTTCCTCGGACCCTTCTCCATAGGGCCCCATGTTATAGGGATCGGACCTAATCGGATGTGCACTAAATGCCATCCGATTTGGTCCGATCCGAATCTGTCAGATTTTATTTTCGGTGCAAAAATCGGAGCAAGCTCCGATTTTTGCACCGATAATAAAATCGGACAGAATCGGATCGGACCAAATCGGATGGCATTTAGTGCACATCCGATTCGGTCCGATGCCCATAGGGATGCATGGGGTCCAAATTCGGATCCGATGCTGTCCGATTTTCATCGGACAGCATCGGATTTAGAAAAATCGTTATGTGAAAGCAGCCTAAGAGTAAGACATCGGGTCCTGGAATGAATCCTCTGTTGATGGGGATCATGGTGGAATGAGTTTTGCTATGGGGCATCGTAGTTCCTTGTCACGCTTCTGATATTGTAAACCATTATATAGAGATTTCATCAAATAAAATTTTTTTTACAAACTGATTTTCTTTAAAATAAACTTTAGTAATATCTAGAACAATAAAGATGTTCATGGCCCACATGAAGAAACATAATTAATTCAGGGTTCTACTTTCCAGCCTCCAGGCTTGTCTACCAGCCAACACCTCACCCGTGTCCCACACAACACTTATATAACCCATGTGCTTCCCTCAATTTATAAACCACAAACGTGATCCTACTCAAATTATTTGACATTTATTTCCAATCTGGTAATTGAAAACAAAAGCTTCCCTCACACAACGACTTTGAAGACCAAGGAGACGTCTTTGGTAAGACAGAGGTTCAGTCTTCACGTGAGCGAGCTTCTGGGCCGGTCATTTCTGAAGAGAGAATCTCGAATGTCCTTCATTTTACTAGAAAATAAACTAAATGTGATTCTTTGAAGTCAACACACAGATGTTATAGCCAAGAAGACATCAGAGTGTAAACACTAAACAAAATGTGAACGAAAGGCAGGAAATTGGGCAAACCACAATTATCCAGCACGATGGGGTAGGCCTACAGCAGCTGGAAGAGGCAGACCGGGGGAGCGCAGCAATCCAGACTGCTTGTCTTTATTAAAATTATGGATCCTCTTATGTGCTAAAACAAATGTTCTGTCTTTTATCTTGTCAATGGGAGGTTTGGAAAGGAAAAAAAAGAGCAAAAAAGTAATTGTATTACAACATTTTTTGTAATACATTTACAATTTGTTTCTGGTACCAGCCTACACGTTGTGAGTCTTAAAGGGAGTCTGTCTCCAAAAAAAAACATAAATTGAATTAAGCCTATGGGACGGGTCACCTATGAGATGTTTTTAATGTCTAGTAAGCAAATTTGAGGGCTCAGTACTCCCTTGGTATTTAGAGTACTAAATGCACCCTTGATGTGGCCGAATAGAGTGCTCAATGCACCCTTGGTGTGGCCGAATAGAGTGCTCAATGCACCCTTGGTATGGGCGAGTGGAGTACTTAATGCACCCTTGGTGTGGCCAAGTGGCGTACTCATTGCACCCTTGGTGTGGCTAAGTGCTCAGTGCAGCCTTGTTGTGGCCAATTGGTGAACTCAATGCTCTCTTGGTGTTGCTGGAAGAAGCGCTCAATGCACCCTTGGTGAGCCAAGTGGTTAGTGCATCACTGATGTGGCAAATTAGAGTGCTCAATGCACCCTTGTGTGGCTGAGTGGAGTGCTAAATGCACTGTTGGTGTGGCTGAGTGCTCAATGAGCCCTTGGTGTGGCCATGTGCGCAGTGCACCCTTGGTATGGCCAAGTGCTCAGTGCATCTGTGATGTGGCCAAGTGCTCAGTGAACCCTTGCTGTGGCCAATTGCTTAGTGCACCCTTAGTGTGGCCTAGTACTAAGTGAACCTTTGGTGTGGCCAAGTACTCAATGCACCGTTCCACCCTTTGAAGATCTTGCCCCCTCCTTGTTTGTTGATTGACAGCACTTACTTGCCCAGAGCGAGTGCTGTCTGAACACAAAGCTCTGATGTGTGCGCATGCTCTGACATTGTATAAGCTGAGAGCAAACACAAACACCTCTCTGCTCTTTGTTACAGCTATTAGCTATTAGCTAGCCTGCTACATAATTGTAGAGTAGTAAGAGGTTACAGTAGAGAGCAGAGAGGACTTTGAGCATGCACGCTTGGCTCCTGCACTGTTGGTGTGTGCCTGCATGCCTTTGGGTTCTGTTAAAACATTTGTTCTGGTAAACGAGTGCTGTCAATCAATATACAAGGAGGTGTTGAAGTTTGTTAATCTAGAGGGTAGGACAGTGCATGGACACTCGGCCACGCCAAGGGTGCACTAATCGCCTCAAATTTGAATTTTTATAAACTTTTTTTCTGGATCATAAAGGCAACACTTACTAAATTAACAGTGTGCTTTTAAAGAGGTGAAATACCCTATTTTAATATGCTCTTAGTTTTTAGTTTCATTTGTTTTTTTTGGGGGGGAGTGTCAGACTCCCTTTAAAATGTATGTAAGGTTGTTTTTTAAAGGGAACCTGTCAGGTCATTCTATGCCCCTCCGCTATCACTACCTGTCCCTGCACCTTCCTAGCTGATCCCTAACCATCCCTGTCTGCTCTATAAGGACCCCATAAAGATTGAGAAAAATGATTTATAAAGTCTCATACCGTCTCCATTCAGAGACTGGAAAGGTGGGCTCCAGGGCTGCATTCTATCCTCCTCGCTTGGTCTCCGTACACCCCGCTGGGCGTCATCATTCCGTGTCTTGTTCCTCCTCCTGCTTGAAATTCCCGCCTCCTCCAATCATGTGATGCTCAGCCGGAATGTCATATCCGGTCGGGTGCATTTTGGGCGCTGATCACGTGTATGGCCAGGCTCCGACGCATACACAGTGCACATACTGCAGCCGGGGTGTACCATGTGATCAGCCCCCACAATGCACCGAACCGGATATGTCGTTCCGGCCGGGCATCACATGATTGGAGGAGGCGGGACCCCACTGGGTGTCATCGTTCCGTGTCTTGTCCCTCCTCCTGCTTAAAATTCCCGCCTCCTCCAATCATGTGATGCCCGGCCAGAATGACATATCCGGTCCGGTGCATTGAGGGGGCTGATCACATGGTACAGGCCAGCTGCAATATGTGCACTGCACATGCGCCGGAGCCGGTCCATACCACGTGATTGCCCACATGCACCGGCCCAGATATGTTGTTCCGGCCGGGCATCACATGATTGGGGAGCGGGAATTTTAAGCAGGAGGAGGAACAAGACACAGAACGATGACGCCCAGTGGGGTGTACGGAGACCAACCGAGGAGGGGAGAATGCAGCCCTGGAGCCCACCTTTCCAGTCTCCGAATGGAGACGGTATATTACTTTATAAATCATTTTTCTCAATCTTTATAGGGACCTTTTAGAGCAGACAGGGACGGTTGGGGATAAGATAGGAAGATTCAGGGACAGGTATTGAGAGCAGGGGGGTTAGAACGAGCTGACAGGATCCCTTTAAGAAATTCCATTTCCATACACCCTATTAAGAAATTCTGTCCTTATCTCTTGACAAAAGTCTTTAGCCAGAGAGTCTCTCACTCTGGAGGTGCCATTCGGTCCTGCATATAATTCGATTGGGCAATGTGTAATACATCATTTCTCCAGTGGAGGCACTGTTAGGAAACTGAACACTTGCTGTCAGGTTTTCCTGCAGATTACTGCTGATCACTGACGGACTATAACAGAGAAACATTGTTGGTTGTTTCTAATAAGAAGCAGATTTTCCAAAGCTACTTACAAAGTGGTTATCAGGTTCAAGACAGGGTATACAGCAGAAGAGTTTCCAATAAATCATAACCTTTATTCTAATTATGATAAAAAAAAAGGGAAAATCCAAACATCAGATGCAATTGTGAATCCCCAAAATAAAGTATCACATTAATAAATGATATAAAGTGCAAATGCTAAATAGTGCAGATAATAAAATGATTAAATCCCCCCAATTGTGTAGATTTAATTATTCAATCCATGGGGACTTAAGGAGAAAGCAACGGTGAGATGAATGGTAAACTGAAAACTAGTGGTGTAACTAGTCTGATGGGCCCCGATGCAAAATTTAGATCACCCCGTGCACATATTGAAACTCCCACCCACATTAGTCAGTCATATTGTAGTGCAATAATCCCTATAAAGATTTACAGTCATATGAAAATGTTTGGCACCCCTCTTAATCTTACTCTTTTTTTTTTTGTTTAAAATAGTTTTTTTGCAACTGCTATTTCACTGTAATATATGTAATAACTGATGGACACAGTAATATTTCAGGATTGAAATGAGGTTTATTGCACTAACCAAAAATGTGAAATATGTATTATTTCAAAAATTCACAGGTGCCAAAGTATGGGCACCCTTCTGATTTTCATGATTTGAATAGTCCTAACTACTTTTTACTGACTTACTGAAGCACTAAATTGGTTTGGTAACCTCATTGACCTTTGTACTTCATAGCCCGGTGTATCCAATCATGAGAAAAGCTATTTCAGGTGTCCACTTGCAAGTTGTTCTCCTAGTTGCATCTTCTCTGAGGAGTGGCATCATGGGCTCCCAAAACAGCTCTCAAATGATCTGAAAAAAAAAGATTGTTCAACATAGTTGTTCAGGGAAGGATACAAAAAGTTGTCTCAGAGATTTAACCTGTCAGTTTCCACTGTGAGGAACATAGTAAGGAAATGGAAGACCACAGGGACAGTTCTTGTAAAGGCCAGAAGTGGCAGGCCAACAAAAATATCAGAAAGGCAGAGAAGAAGAATGGTAAGAACAGTCAAGAACAATCCTCAGACCACCTCCAAAGACCTGAAGCATCATCAATAATCATCAACAATACAGCGCACACTGCACAAGGAGAAGCTGTATGGGAGAGTGATGCGAAAGAAGTCGTTTCTGCATGCACGCCACAAACAGAGTCGCCTGAGGTATGCAAAAGCACATTTGGACAAGCCAGTTTAATTTTGGAAGAAGGTCCTGTGGACTGATGAAACAAAGATTGAGTTGTTTGGACATACAACAAGGCGTTATGCATGGCGCCACAAAAACACAGCATTCCAAGAAAAACACTTGCTACCCAGTGTCAAATTTGGGGGAGGGTCCATCATGCTTTGGGGCTGTGTGGCCAATGACGGCACCGGTAATCTTGTTATAGTTGAGGGTCGCATGGATTCCACTCAGTATCAGCAGATTCTTGGGAATAATGTTCAAGAATCAGTGTCAAAGTTGAAGTTACGTCGGGGATGGATCTTTCAGCAAGACAATGATCCAAAACACCGCGCCAAATCTACTCAGGCATTCATGCAGAGGAACAATTACAATGTTCTGGAATGGCCATCCCAGTCCCCAGACCTGAATATCATTGAACATCTGTGGGATGTTTTGAAGCGGGCTGTCTATGCTCGACGACCATCAAACTTAACTGAACTGGAATTGTTTTGTAAAGAGGAATGGTCAAAAATCCCTTCATCCAGGATCCAGGAACTCATTATCAGCTACAGGAAGCGACTAGAGGCTGTTATTTTTGCAAAAGTTGGATCTACTAAATATTAATGTCACTTTTCTGTTGAGGTGCCCATACTTTTGCACCTGTCAATTTTTGAAATAATGCATATTTCACATTTTCGATTAGTACAATAAACCTCATTTCAATCCTGAAATATTACTGTGTCCATCAGTTATTACATATATCACACTGAAATAGCTGTTGCAAAAAAACAAATTTTAAACAAAAAAAAAAGAGTAAGATTAAGAGGGGTGCCCAAACTTTTTCATATGACTGTATGAATTGACCCCTCTCCTTCCTCATTATGTATTACTATCCCCATCCTGCTATATTAGGCCATTATCCTACTATATATGGGCCCATTCTGCCATATATAGTCTATCTTGCTAAAAATGGTATATTTGGCCCTCTTCAAGGATTGTGTATTTTCATCTATTAGCCACTGTATTGTAAAGCGCTGCGGAATATGTTGGCGCTATATAAATAAAGATTTATTATTATAGATTTATTATTATAAATGACATCGTTATGACGGTGTCACACACAACGATATAGCAGGTTGGCGTATCGTTGATCGTGAGGTTTGTGAACATGTTCTCAAACCTGCGATCATCGATCCAACAACTTATTTTTGTTGAATCTCGGTGTTACACGCAACGACGTCCTAACGATGTCGGTGAACGACTCCAAACCCGTGACATATCAGGACACCATTAACGATGTCATGCCGTGTAACGGGGCCTGTAGATTCACAGTTTGGACTGGCGGCATGGCTGAGCTGCTGAACTGAACTGTATGCGCTGCCATGCTAGTAGCAGAGGTAGTTTGGGGGGGGGCTGAAGCTGTTTGGATTCAGCAATCCAATCAGCATTTGAGCAGCACTTACAAGCTGGATAGAAAACGGCTTGCAAGCATCCATCGTTGTCTAGCAGACCAGCCACCGCTGACAGCCTGCAGAAGTGGCCGGTGGCCTAGCCAACAATCTGCTCTCTATACAAACACTTTACAACATTTACCATTTACCAATATGACATTTGACATTGGACAATTACTGACTGACTCCCCATCTTTATCCTGTAAACATTATATTAATATTTCACTTTTTAGAAAGGAATTTGTCTGAATTTGTCATGTGTTTCTACACTCAGCTAATCAGATCCGAACTGGAATAGTATAGGAAAGAACATTTTGCATTCTTCAGCTCTTGTGAGGTCCACCACATTCGGAAGTTCATCTCAGGACTTGTGTACTTATAGGGTCGCACTAACCGGCACCTCCTGAACTCACTGATTCAAGAATTTGACTGTGCTGAAATCTTCCCACATCCGGCTCCACATTTCCTAAACTTCACTGAACTAAGTGAAATCAAGGACTTGTACAGTCTGGATTACAATATATCTAAACCCAACACATGGACATTTTTCTTAAATCTTGCCAGCTGAACAGTAGATGCGGTAGATAATGCTAAGCTGATGTACATCACAAAGATAATGCTGTATGTGTTTTCCATTATTGTAACCAGCTATGGATTTGTGATCAGGCACTGCATGCTTATGTGCAAAGGCAGGCAAATTAGAGAGACAATACTATTATTATTATTATTATTATTACTACTACTATTATTATTATTGGCCTTCAGCTCGATCTCGAGCCATCGCGATTTGATGGATGAACACTCTATAGGAAGATCAATCTTGTGCAGCCTAGATGAGTTCACCAGGGTCTTCTCTTAGCCTAAATAGGTCCACCAGGGTCTTCTCCAAGCCTAAATAGGTTCAGGGATGGACAAACTGACACACACACTGTGGATCGTTTCTGTACATTTACTGATGGTATTGCAGACACTGTCCAGGGTACACTCCAGGTGGTCGGGATGGCACTTCTGGATTTCCACAGTGAGTCATGGATAAGGCCTCCTTGTCTCTTTTCCCTCGTCGAAATCTCTGACCCGTGTAAAACTAAGCCTGACCTCTTCTGTGTCTTTCTCTCACTTGTTCTGTAGTGTCGAGAACCTCTGTGTGGGCTACCGCTATGACTTCTCCTGCGGTCCCTGACTCCCCTATTGGTTGCGTGACAGGTGTCCTGGAGATTGGAGTCTCCTCGGTGAACTGGTGTTTCTGCTGGGCTTGATGCTCTCCTGCAGACTCAGACTCTGGTGTCCGGGTTGCTTCCTGGAGTGAACCAGTATGGCTCCTCTGTCCCCAGTCTGCTTGTCTACTCCTTAAGTCTTGCCTTTGACCTCACTCGCAGGCCCTTACAGTGGCTAGGCTAGTCAACTGGCTCGGGCCTAGCATGGCTCCGACACACCAGGACGTCTTCCTAGCAACTGCACACTCTAGCTAACGCCACCAGCACTAGTATTTATAGGGGTTCTTTCTTTAGGCAGCAAGTGGAGTTCCCCCTACTGTTCTGGGGTGGAAGGTGTTGGGTGTATGTAGGTTACCTGTTGTGGAAATCAACCCATGCCTTAGGTTGTCCTGTAGCTACCTGTAATAACAGGGTGCCACATTCCCCCCTAGTTAACTTCAGTACTCCTGGACTGAGAAACATTTTCCAACATTCAATAGAAAAATTAATAACAGGTATTATGTACATAGTCTTAAAAGGAAAAATTTACAAATTTCTCTGAATCTCTGTTCTTCCATTGGTTGGTAAAAGTGGATTACTGGCACAATTAATGCTCCCTCACATTGGGGCCAATCTTCTGGAAAATCTCCAAGGATTGTATGAATCACTTTTTCTTTTGGTTCAATCTGAGGTGTACAAGGTACCGTATATACTCGTGTATAAGCCGACTTTTTCAGCCCAAAAATTGGGCTGAAAAGTCCCCCCCTCGGCTTATACACGAGTCATATACTGTTGTGCGAGGTGGGGGCTGTGTCCGGGAGCAGGAGGAGGCTGGAGGAGGTGAGGGAAGGCTATAATATGAGCGGCTCCTGACGTGGAGCCGCTCATAACTTATTCATGATATGCACTGCATCCCCCGCCCATCTGCGGGGGGAACAGTGCATATCCCATTACAGGCTCCCCATAACAATATGGCTCCCCCACCACAGTAAAGCCTCCCCATGCTGCCGCTGGTCAGTGTACAATAAACAGTGTTATTAGCTCTTACCCTCTCTCAGGGCTCAGTGCATTCTCCCTCCTCCCTCCTCCCTGCGTGTCATGTGACCGGCCGGTGACATCATCACGGTGAGCCCCGGTCACAGGACAAGCAGGAAGGAGGGAAGATGCACAGCCAGGACCGAGGGTAAGAGCTAATAACACTATTTATTTTACAGTGAGCAGTGGCAGCATGGGGAGCCCTTACTGTGAGGAGGGGGGGGGGGCGGCAGCAGCAGCCTGTGTAACCTCTGTGCTGCTGGGAGCAGCCTGTGTAACCTCTGTGCTGCTGGGAGCAGCCTGTGTAAACTCTGTGCTGCTGGGAGCAGCCTGTGTAACCTCTGTGCTGCTGGGAGCAGCCTGTGTAACCTCTGTGCTGCTGGGAGCAGCCTGTGTAAACTCTGTGCTGCTGGGAGCAGCCTGTGTAACCTCTGTGCTGCTGGGAGCAGCCTGTGTAACCTCTGTGCTGCTGGGAGCAGCCTGTGTAACCTCTGTGCTGCTGGGAGCAGCCTGTGTAACCTCTGTGCTGCTGGGAGCAGCCTGTGTAAACTCTGTGCTGCTGGGAGCAGCCTGTGTAACCTCTGTGCTGCTGGGAGCAGCCTGTGTAACCTCTGTGCTGCTGGGAGCAGCCTGTGTAAACTCTGTGCTGCTGGGAGCAGCCTGTGTAACCTCTGTGCTGCTGGGAGCAGCCTGTGTAACCTCTGTGCTGCTGGGAGCAGCCTGTGTAACCCTGTGCTGCTGGGAGCAGCCTGTGTAAACTCTGTGCTGCTGGGAGCAGCCTGTGTAAACTCTGTGCTGCTGGGAGCAGCCTGTGTAAACTCTGTGCTGCTGGGAGCAGCCTGTGTAAACTCTGTGCTGCTGGGGCAGCCTGTGTAACCTCTGTGCTGCTGGGAGCAGCCTGTGTAACCTCTGTGCTGCTGGGAGCAGCCTGTGTAACCTCTGTGCTGCTGGGAGCAGCCTGTGTAACCTCTGTGCTGCTGGGAGCAGCCTGTGTAACCTCTGTGCTGCTGGGAGCAGCCTGTGTAACCTCTGTGCTGCTGGGAGCAGCCTGTGTAACCTCTGTGCTGCTGGGGGCAGCCTGTGTAACCTCTATGCTGCTGGGGCAGCCTGTGTAACCCTGTGCTGCTGGGGGCAGCCTGTGTAACCCCTGTGCTGCTGGGGGCAGCCTGTGTAACTCCTGTGCTGCTGGGGGCAGCCTGTGTAACCCCTGTGCTGCTGGGGGCAGCCTTTGTAACCCCTGTGCTGCTGGAAGCAGCCTGTGTAACCCCTGTGCTGCTGGGGGCAGCCTGTGTAACCCCTGTGCTGCTGGGAGCAGCCTGTGTAACCCCTGTGCTGCTGGGAGCAGCCTGTGTAACCCCTGTGCTGCTGGAGCAGCCTGTGTAACCCCTGTGCTGCTGGGAGCAGCCTGTGTAACTCCTGCGCTGCTGGGGGCAGCCTGTGTAACCCCTGCGCTGCTGGGGGCAGCCTGTGTAACCCCTGTGCTGCTGGGAGCAGCCTGTGTAACCTCTGTGCTGCTGGGAGCAGCCTGTGTAACCCCTGTGCTGCTGGGGACAGCCTGTGTAACCCCTGCGCTGCTGGGGGCAGCCTGTGTAACCCCTGCGGCGCTGGGGGGAGCCTGTGTAACCCCTGCGGCGCTGGGGGGAGCCTGTATACACTGTGCTGGAGTCCATCCTCGGCTTATACGCGAGTCAATAAGTTTTCCCAGTTTTTGGGGGCAAAAGTAGGGGGGTCGGCTTATACACGGGTCGGCTTATACACGAGTATATACGGTATTTCTTCCTCTTGTGACCTTTGTTGTTCTGGACATACTTTTAAGTGGTCTCTTGGTAGAGTTGCAGTGTTTCTTCCTCTATCTTTACTGATTAGACAGGTTTTACTGTTGTCAAAATTAGATTCTAACACAGTATAGGGCTCTTTTTCCCACTGGTCATCAGGTTTATGATGACTTCTTTTTCTTTTTAGTACAACTTTTCCAGGTACTAAAGGTTCAGCTTGTGCACTTTTGTCGTAATCTTTCGTTTCTTTTTCTCTGATCTTTTTCAGATTATCTTCTATACATGCTTGTACCATTTTGTACTGTTCTTGGCAAGTTGTGTCCCAATCGACATTAGATGTTTCCACATCTGGTACTACAATTCCCATGTCCAAGTCTACTGGTAATTTTCCAGGGCGTACTCTCATTAGATAAGCTTGTGGGCAATTGGTGAAACTCACAGGTATGTGGTTGTACATGTCCACTAAATGAGGCAATTTTGTGAGGCCACTGATTTCTTGTATTAAAACTACTAGAAAAAAAGCAGCATCAGAAAACACTTACCAATGATGCCAAAAACAAAAACCAAAATGCACTTGCAGGATGCAGTCAGACCCCACTATGTGAAGCAAGCCCAGGTGCAGGCTACTAAATCACCTCAACCTACAACAAAGTGTGGAAGGCGACTTGCCATGCATACAATCGGCCTGCATAGGACACCATTCACACTGATACATATTATGCAGAGTGTCTGAAAGGTACCCAACTGCTCTGCTGCATGAGCAAATGGGCCGCACAGTACAATACTTCTGCACCACTAGATGAATGGCGCCCCATGGGGCCCAACTGCAAGAGCTCTATGCAGGCCCATTGTATGCATGGCAAGTCACCTCCCACACATTGTTGTAGGAGCATTTTGTCCTTGTCTTGCACACTAACTGGACTGACTTGTTTCAGGGCCCACAGCGCTTCCTGCAGGTGCCAGGCATAGTCTCTGATACTGTCCTGAGGTTGCTTGTAACAGTGGTAAAATCTCATGTGGAGGTCAGTTTCATTGCGATTTTCAAAAGCAGTCTGCAATTTATCAAAAATAATAGTCACTGATTGCTGGTCTGCCTCTGACCAGGTTTGAATCCCCCTCTCAGCTGCACCGGTTAACTGTCCCAATACAACAGCAGCTCGCTGCTTGCCAGTCATCGCGTACATATCTAGCACACTGCAGATTTTCCTTTTAAATCCAGATAAGGTAAATGGCCGTCCATCGTACTGAGGTAGCCACTTAGCTCCCGGGACATACAGTAGAGATATCGGCATGATCGGTGCTACAGCCCCTGCCTGTGCGGGTACTCCAGTGACCTGAGGAGCGCTCGGAGCTGGCTGATTGGCAGTGTCGAGAGCTACGGGATCTGCGGGATTCATCATGTTGGCGGCCCCCTAGTGAACCACGGCCAGTCTCTTTAAAGGAAAACAAACTGTAGCTCTTCACGCGAAGAGCTGAGAATTCTAGAGTTTCCGAATTGGGTCGTGGCGCATCGGAAGTTGTCGGCAGAGCACAGGGCGGGACTTGGCTTTGCGCTCTTTCAGCAGTTACACCCCCTTTCTTCCCACTCAATGGCGCAGTAATGGCGGCAAAATCTTAACAGTTCGTAAAACACTGTCAATATACACAGCACACTGTACCCGGTTGCACTGGGCACAAGATCCCGTTTGTGACACCAATTAGGTGACCCGCCCAGGGGTCTATGGGAACTTGGTATCCAGGCGTTTACTTTAAAGGGATGTAACTGGTGGCTTGCCCAGACCTGTACCCTGGGATCACTTGGATAAAAGGAGAACTGGCTCACACTGGCTATTCTAGTCCAACTGGCTCGGGCCTAGCCTGGCTCCGACACACCAGGACATCTTCACAGTTCTCCTAGCGACTGCACACTCTAGCTAACGCCCCCAAAACCAGTATTTATAGGGGATCTTGCTTAAGGCACCAAATGGAGCTCCCCCTACTGTTCTGGGGTGGAAGGTGTTGGGTGTATGTAGGTTATCTGTTGTCGAAATCCATCCATGCCTTAGGTGGTCCTGTGGCTGTCTGGCTACCTGTAATGGCAGGGTGCCACATTTACTCTTATATTCTGTGATCCCCGGCTGTAATATCTGTATACAGGCAACGTTTTTCTCTGCGCTCAGGATTACCGCAGTCCAGGCAGCTTTGTGTGTGGCCAGTAACTATGGTACACATCGGGTAACTAAGGGCTGCGTTCGCCTGAAGTTCCCGACATTACCGCTGGCGGTTTCAGCATGCTGAGCTCTGCTATAATGCAATCGGGCTGCCGCAGGAGCAGCACTGAGTGTGACCCTAGCCTAAGGCTGCGTTCACACACTGCGTATTTCACTATTTGCATAGCGCTATTTAGCGCTTGGGTAAATGCAGTGAAATGCAGCGCCGTAACACATCCCAGCAAAAGCAATGGATTTTGCAGAAATGCGTTCACATGCCCTGTAATTTTGCGGACGCGTTTTCACTGCAAAGTGTATGCGCAATAAAATGACCATGTCAATTGTTTGCATCATTTTTGGCGCGCTTTTCTCATAGCCCACAAGGTTGAATGGGCTCGGGAAAGCGCGGCTGAAAATGCGCGACATGTGAATACAGTTATGCATGTTTGCGCAAAGCGCAGCAAGAAGGCCCAACTGCATAAATGCAAAGCAAATATACTACATTTGGACGTAGCCACGACTTCTGTGCAAGCACCAATATTGGTGTCATCATGATACCTGTACGGCTGAATCCTATCTTAAAGCTTGGGAGCCAAAGTTAGTGTTCGGGCGCGCGCGGCAAAATGACAACACTTCATAGCGCCACCTATGCTGGCACACTCTGTATGCAGGGGAAGTTGGTCACTCAGATTGGGTGAGTATAACCTTTTTTTTTGGTGGCACGAAGACGGCATTAATAATATTGCAAGGGGCACTATTACTTTGTAGAGGGGCCCTCAAGGACCATTATTTGTTTTAAGGGCAGCGTTCAGGGGGGCTTTATTATTGGATTAGTAGTGGACCGTACCCCAGGACCTGGTAATCCATGCTACACCACTATTTAGATTTTGCACTTTTTGCTTGTGACTGTACCCCTATAGATAAATTCCAGTTTTAGTACAGTAAAGAATATAGTCGGATCTATTTTGATGGAGGTCGGCAACATGTGAATTTTTACCGAAAAAGACCATTATAAGAGCTTTGCATAAATATTTAGAGCACAGAAATTTGATATGTAGACAAACTTTTTCTTCCCATTATACTTTGCTTTCTTGGTATCCCGGATGTGGGGCCTCATAATAAAGAAAGGAGGATCAGATAAACAAGTAAATACATCAGATTGTAAAGCAAACATATCGGTGAGGGAGATGTGGCTACATGCACGGTATAAAGCCGTACTGATGCACAGAAACTAAGATCTGTTACATTGTAGTTGGAGCTAAGAATTAGATGTGTGATACAGAATGATAGAACATAACAAGACATTGCACAGCCCAAGAAAGAAGCTCCTGGTGGGGCCAGATCTGAAAAGTCCTGCAGAAGACACCTTCCTTTGGTGCTGACTTGGTTGCCAATGGGAGGGTGTCTTCTGCAGGACTTTTCAGATCTGGCCCCACTAGGAGCTTTTTCTTCGAATGTCTTGTTATGTTGTATCATTCAGTATCACACATCACGGTTAGCGTGATGTTACATGGGTATAATGACGAGGTTAAAATGTCTTCAGTTTTAGCAAGGTTGCTTCTCCAAGATGTCAAACATGTCTTGGAAAATTCTTGGCTAGAACTCTCCTGCCGACACAACACTTGGCAATCTTGGAAAATAGCAATGGGGCCATGCTCCATCAGATTTCGTATGCTCAGCCAAAATGCAACACCCTTGAAGGAACATGATGCTACCGGTGAACCTCAAATAGAGGGAGCCCCATGGTTAAGTCAAACTGTGGCAATTTGTGGCTGCTTTATGTCAGCCGGTATACAGGGATGTGTCTTTGTTTCCTATTATGTGTCATTTCCACAACCATTGGGACAATTTCTTAACTTTTTGCTTACCAACAAAGCAGTTACTACTGAGGGGAATCTTGCAAATGTTCCCACCACCCAATAATGAAGGATATTGTCATGCTTCAGGATTCGATCTGGTGAACCTGTGTTTTGTGGTTGTCTTCCATATCTGCTGAGCCACAACAGGTTTTCTCTTTGCTAGATGTTTTTTGCCTGTTACCCTTGCTTTAGTCTTTTTAGGGCAGTAGGTGGTTCCATTTGTTTATTTCTTCTGCCCAATCACCTTTCGGGTGGGGCTATTAATTGCGTCCCCTTGCTAGTGTTTCCTGCTGGTGATATTTTGAAGTGGATCCTGCTTGGAGTTCCAGCCATATTGCCATTTCTTTATGCCAGTCAGTGAGAGACCAGCTAGGGTTATTTTCTGTGCTGCCACTGCTCTCCATCCTTCTCCTTTCTCCTTCTTGTAATTAGGAAGTAGGTGGCATTCCCTTCCAGAACTTACAACTCTGCCCTCCAACTTGACAAACAGACCTACTACTCTGTATCTAAAGGGTTGAGAATGCGCAAAATAGTCTTATCCTGTAACAGATATAGTTTGTCATACTGGTATTCCACCTGAAATGGTTTGTGTGGCACACAACAGCGTAATCACTCAGAAAGAACAGCTCTGCAGACGTACTCTCCACAAATGGGTGCTCAAATCACAGGATTATTTCTGGAGAAGTTCCTTTATGTCCGCATCTGCTGCAGAAAACATATTACCACCGACACGGGCGTCTTAGGTATTAGTGAGATGTTCATTGCTTATTTTTTCCAACAGCGTTTCGGGGGCCACTTGCCGAGCTCTTTCCTCAGGGATTCCCTGAGGAAGGATGCTCGGCAAGTGCTCCGCAACTGCGTTTGCATAAGGCAATAACTCACTAATACCTAGACTTCCCCGTGTCGGTGTATTTTTTTCTGACAGCAGCGGGACTAAACTTAAAATTGCGTCCAATAATAACCTGAGACCCACTACTCTAATCTCCTCACTATCCAAGAACCCAATAAAACTCTTTGACACCTTTCACTCTCTCCTCAGTCCTAAAGTGCAGGCCCCTATCACTGACCTCTGTGATGATGATCTGGCTTCTTACTTCAGTAAAAAAATAGAAAACATCTGTCAGAAAATCAACTCCCAAACGCAAATTCGCTGTTACCCCTATCTCTCCCAACATTTCCTCCAGCCCACTCTCCAAATTGGACCCAGTCACAGAAGAAGAAGTCTCCAGGCTCCTCTCTTCCACTCGTCCCAACCACATGCACCACTGACCCCATCCCCTCACACCTACTCCAGTCTCTCTCTCCGGTGGTCACCACTCACCTAACCAAAATCTTCAATCTCTCCCTCTCTTCTGGCATCTTTCCCTTCTCCTTTAAACATTCTATCATTACTCCATTATTAATTAAAACTTCTCTCGACCCATCCTGCACAAACAACTACAGACCAGTCTCCAATCACGCTTCATCTCTAAACTCCTGGAGCACCTGGTCTACTCCCGCCTCACCCGTTACCTCTCCACTCACTCTCTTCTAGAGCCATTAAAGTCTAGATTCCGCCCCCTACATTCTACAGAAACTGCCCTCAACAAAGTGACAAATGACCTGACAGCAAAACGTAATGGAACCACTCTCTGCTTATTCTTTTTGATCTCTCTGCAGCCTTTGACACTGTTGACCATCATCTCTTACTCTCTATGCTCCACTCATCTCTTCCTATCTTTCTGACCACTATTTCAGTGTATCATTTACTGGCTCCACTTCCTCCCCTCTTCCTCTCACTATTGGGGTCCCTCAGTGGTTCAGTCCTTGGACCTCTTCTCTTCTCTTTCTACACAGCTCCGATTGGACAGACCATCAACAGATTTGGCTTTCAGTACCATCTTTATGCTGATGACACACAACTATACACTTAATCCCCTGACCTTACTCCTGTTCTAATAAAGAACACCATTGAATGTGTTAGGTCCCCTAGCACCGCTCCCCAGTTCATCTCTCCTGGGTCTGCATCCTCTGCTCCTCTACCAATCGGGCATCCGGCATCCAGGCGTGCTGTGTCTCGGAGCAATCGCTCCTTCCTGTCTGTTGACTACCGGGCTCACACATCAGCACACTACAATGGTCGGAGTCATGAAAATAATCAGCGGTGCACTAGGTGCGGCCGCGCTCCTCCCCTATGAATCTAGGGGCCGGCACGGCTCAACCTGACACTCCCCTTGACCAATAGCTGTCCGTCCTCTGTATATCAGGCCACCTCCACTGCTTGGAGGTGCCTGATTATTATGTTAGTATGTTTCTGCTTCTCTGATTGTCAGGCCCACCTTGTGCTCTCCTCTGGTAGAACCCGTTCCAGTTCTCCTGACCCCAGGCTCTGGTGTCTCCTTCCCTGTTTGGCCTTACCGTAATATAGGCTAAATCTACGAGCCGCCCCCCTGGTACTAACAGCTGTGGTATTTAGACCCCCTAAGCTTGCCCCTGACAATCCCTGTATAGGGGTTGGTTAAACTAGGACCAGCTCACCCAGAGGAGTTCAGTACCACGGCCCAGTGGGTCCACTCTAGGACACCTTCCCCCGGAAGCATGACAAACTGTATAACCGCAGTTTCCAATATCATGTCTGCTCTCTATTTGAAACTCAACCTTTCCAAAACTAAACTTCTTCTGCTCCCGCCCTCCACTATCCTCCCTAAATCTGACATTGCTCTCTCAGTGTGCGGCACCACGATAACGCCTAGGCAGCAGGCTCTCTGTCTCGGTGTTATGTTTGACACCGATCTCTCCTTCAACTTCTATATACAATCTCTCGCCCGCTCTTGCCACTTGCACCTGAAGAACATCTCTAGAATGTGCCCCTTTCTCACCTTGGAAACCACAAAAACCCTCACTGTGGCCCTGATTCACTCCAACCTTGACTATTTTAATTCTCTTTTAATTGGCCTCCCCCGCACTAGACTTCCCCTCTTTAGTTCATCCATAATGCAGCAGCCAGGATCATCTATCTAGTTAACCGTTACTCGGACTCTTCCGCTCTATGCCAGTCTTTGCACTGGCTGCCTATACACTATAGGATCTAATTCAAACTGCTTGTTCTCACCCACAAAGCTCTTCACAGTGTAGCACCTCCCTACCTCTCCACCCTCATCTCTGTTTATCACACCACCCGTTCTGTTCACTCTGGGAGTGACTTTAGACTAACATCTGCATTAATATAAACCTCTCACTTCCGGCTCCAAGACTTCTCCTGAGCTGCACCGATTCTCTGGAATGTCTACTCCAACAAATTAGGTTTATCCACAACTACATAGTTTCAGGCGATCCCTAAAAAAGACATCTTTTTAGGGCAGCCTATTATGATCCCTAGTCAAAGTAATTTAGACTTAGCCTATCCGCTCCACCAGTCTCAAATGCATCACAAATAATGAATGGTTGGTGGCCACTTATGCTGCTCCTTTCTGTTCCCCATTTTCCTCAAGTTGACTATACCTCCATGTAAATAAGCACCTGTACTTTGTATCACCCCCACATCATTGTTAGATTGTAAGCTCATGAGCAGGGCTGTCATTATTTTGCTTTAATTCTGGTATTTGTATTGTATTATATTCTGTATTGTATTGTATTTAATATTGTATTGTATTGTAGTGTCAAATAACTGTTTCTTATGATTGTTTGAATATACTGTGTACCTCTGAATTGTGAAGCGCTGTGGAATATGTTGGCGCTATATAAATTAAGATTATTGTTATTATTATTATTATTATTATTTATTCGTACCTTACCTTTCCACTTTGTATTCGTGGCTACTCACTGGTAATACGATGGTACGTAACCAGCACCCCTTCTCGGTCCTTTCCAGGTCATCTAACACAGCGCTTGCCTCACCCGTCCTGCCTTGTGACTCATCATACAGAGCTCGGAGCCAGTGACTGTGGGCTTTTCCTAGGGGTTCCCCTGCAGTGTCTCCCTTTAGCCCTATGGTTGCCACCTTTTCAGCAGATGTTTGCGGTTGTCGACTGTGTCACCTTGGAAGTGCCACAGCCTCCGGGTTGCTAGCTGAGCCTGATCTTCTCCACTAGTCTTTTGGGTTCCTGGTGTCCCTTGCAGCCTAGTCCATCCACTTGCCTGCTCTTGACAATGGATACACGTCTCATGCATGGATTGCTCACTTCCTGTGCCTCTGGGACCCCCTATTCCTCCCGAAGCCACTTGGGTGATGTTCTGCTCTAGGGTTCGGTCTTATGAAGAGCTCCCACTTGCTCCAGTCCTCTGGACACTTCTCAGGTGTATATTCTCTAGCTGCCCTCCAGCTTGACCTTGGTGTTCAATGGCCTCTCCTCAGCTGTTCTACCACCTCTCCTGAGCTGGTCACTCTCTCTGTCTTACTTCTCAATGTCGTCTCCTACATTTTAGATCTTTCTTGTTCCTTTTATACCCCTTTGTCACGTGCCCCACGTCATCTACGTGTGTTCTTCCTGACCTCACTCCTCCCCAAGTGCTCCCTCTAACTAACTCCCTTCACCACCCAACCCCACTACAATCATTCCTAGTGTGATCTGGGTGTCCCGGTACCGGTCTGTACCCCCTTACCAGTGAGTGGGATACTACACCCTAACAGGGGTGCAGTATCTCTGTGGCGACTGGACCCGCAGGGGCGCCACAATACCTATCACCCCATGTGACTTGCTGCACAATCATAACAGATATAAAATAGGACCAACCAGGTCTCATTGCATGCAACCTAATCCACTCAGAGCCTAAAATGCATGTCTTTTCCCTGTGTTATAAAGGGAACATTAATATTACTGCACTTATGCAATCCATCATAGTTTATTGGGCAGTTCTAGGATAAGATCTGCTATAATGCATTTTGGAAGATATGTTGGATTTAGCGTAAAAAGAAACCATATATGTCAAGATGCTCTTCTGTAAAGCTTTGAGCAATGAGCCTGACATTGTATGGACTCCAAGGTTGGAGAATGCATTTAATAATCACAACACACATCTGTTTTTTGTTAGTTTTAAAAATACTTATACAGTTTAATTTGGAGCTGTCACCAGTTTTTTGCACTATGAAATAAACATAGAAGAGTATGCAAGTCCTCTGGGAGGACAAGGGGTTAACGTCCTGTTGTTTGGCGGAGATGGTGCCTTACTGCAGATTCCTATTACGCTGGTTGGCAAAGTCTTACTATGGACATGGAAAAGGTTTAGGAAAATCCAATTAGTGATATGTATTACTTTTTATTGGTTTTCCACCTACGACTGTGAAAAGCTGAGGTTTCCAGACAATAAGGGTATGTGCACACTGGCCGGCGGGTTGGTCGGCGGCGGCTGGGCGGACCCGCCAGGAAGCTCCGAAGCCGTCCACCGGCATCCTGGCGGGTATGTGCGGCGGGTGCCGGGCGGGTGGCCAGCGGGTTAGCGCTGGCGGTGTTGCGGCGGCTGGAAGCAGTACATGATTCTGCTTGCAGCAGCTGCAGAACCGGCCGGTTTATAGAACATGGGAACCCAGCGGGTTAGCAACGGATGAGCATGTGTAAACCGCCGGTGTGTGGACACCGGGTGTCGGTTTACATAGGTTTCAATGTTAATCCAAACGCCGGTTTGGATGCAAGTGCAAAACCGCACTTGCCGCACCTGCCGCAAGTCCCCCTATACTTTCTATGGAAAAAACCGCAACCGCGCCGCAAGTGTATCGGTTATGCGGCAAACGCAGCAGATGCGGTTTTTTCACCGCATCTGCCGCCAATTACGAAAAACGCTGATGTGAAAGGGCCTTTACACATCTAAACCGACCATAACCCAGCCAGTGCGCACATAGCCTTATGGTCATGGTGGATGCTTCTAATTCCCCCTTCTCCTCCCATCTTACCTTCACTTATCCCTTTCCCTCCCTTTCTTTTCTTTTCCCCCTTCCTAATTGCGGTAGTTGTTGTATGGTTTTAATTTTCTCTCATTTACCCCAATTTCCCAATATTGTTAAAAGTCCTTCCATAAAAAAAAATTGATGTAAATTTTGTTGAGAAAAATTATTTAATATCTCAAATCTGTGAGTTGCAAAAGTAAGTGAACCTTCATGGGTAACAGAGATGGTAAAATTAGACTATGGTGTTTTTAATTCCCGCCACCTCCTTCTGTGTATGATGCCCTGGCCGGACGTTATTTTCGGGCTGGTGCATTGTGGGTGATTACCGGGTGTGCAATATGCGCACTGTGCATGCTCCGGAGCCGGCCTGTACAGCCAATATAGGACAGTTTTAGGTCACACAGGGATGGTTAGGGATGTGCTAGGAAAGTGCAGGGACAGGTAGTGAGAGGTTAAGAGGTAAAAACGAATTGACAGGTTCCCTTTATAGGTACCTTTACACGCCGCAACTACGGTGTAGCAACTGAGAGGCAATCGGGATTTCCGTCACGGTTGCCTTGAAATTGCTACGAAATTGCGGCGTGTAATTGTGGAACCCGGTGGTGATTTTCGAAGTTGCTCCCGGTTGCAGTTTCAGAGCATTGTTCAAAAACCAGAGGCAACCCTGAAGGTGAATTGCCCTGGTTTTGGCGTGTGAACGGGCGATAGGGATGGAATCTGCGTCGCCTACTGATTTCCCAGAGGAGTGCCACAGCGTGCTGGATACCGCACCCCATCAGCGATGATTGGTGGGGGCTACTGTGTTTCCATTGGCTGTCCTTCACAGGGTGCCATATTTGAAGAGCTGTCCATTCACACTACACAATTGCAATGGCGTCATGTATTAGCCAGCCTTCCTGCGCAGGCTGGCCAATCATGACGCTATTGCGTTGTCTAATCAGTGTGTTTGGGGAGCGGAATACACAACACTGTCACGCCTCTGTTCTTGCGGCGCTGCACAGGTACGCCCACATTCTCTTAGTGATTGCGGCATGTGAAGCGCGTCGGGACTCAACCGGATGTTTCCCGCAGGTTCTGTTTCAACTTCCGGGGAGCCACGTTCCCTTTAGTTGACGACGCAATTGCGGCGTCTACATGCGGCATCGGCGATCGGTATCAACAGTTAAAAACGTGCACGCGCACGTTCAGTTGCACCGATCGCCGTGATTGTTGTGGCGTGTAAAGGTACCTTAAGAGAGAACCACAAACTCTTCGATCAGTTGATTAGTGACATTGCAGAGACTCAACACACACCAAAAACATTTAAAGCTATGTTCACACTGGATGTGTTTGATGCTGCTTTTTTATTTTTAAACTGCACCAAAAACTGATCAGTCACTGCGTCTGCCAAAAAGTGAATGGGATTTTCAATTTGCTGTTCAGACGCTGCGTTTTTGACTGCTACGTTAGAGGTGCAGAAAGCGCATCCAGAAAATAATGAGCAACACTCCATTACTTACCCTCCCTGTTATCCCACAGTGAGCCCCGGCAATGTCTTCCTTCCAGGTACTGGCAGGACCTGCAGGTACGGTACTTACAGGACTTGGTCATGTGACTCTCAGACTAAGATACACATGACCAAGGTCCTGTAAACAGGTCTGTGGAGTCAAAGTCGGATTCGGGGCCAATTTGGTGGAGTCGGAATAGGTAGAAAACTGACCGACTCCGACTCCTAAAATATAAAATGAATCGGGTCCAGTAGTTCAATGCAGAATGTGCTGAATATTATTATTATGTTCTATCTAAATATCTTGGTTGTTGCATCGTAATAAGATTAAAGCCTGATGTTCACATTGCACTAAAATAAAATTATCACTTAAACATGGAGCCAAGTATGAGGGAGGGGGTCAGAGTCAGGGGAATTGAGGAGTCGGAGTTGGTGGTTTGGCTTACTGACTCCACAGCCCTGCCTGTAGTACTTGTACTACTCATAGAACCTGCCGATGCTCGCAAGGAAGTCATCGTCGGGGCTCACCGGGGAGGATATGAAAGTGTGTGTTTGCCTGTCTGTTCGTGTCCTCCCAAAACAGATCAAAAAAGCAACACAAACAAATTATGACACTATTTTGCAAAAAGAGGATCAGTTTTAGGTGCCGAAACTGCATCAAAATCAGATCAACGCTCTGTCTGAATGAGGCCTAAAGGTCACAAAGCTCCATCTGTGAACCCTTTAGATCAAGCTCTATCACGGAAGTGGTAACCTAATTTCCAAATATAATTTCTCTCCGGATAAACATTGTAAAATGTTGTCATTTTTCTCTTCAATCGTTGCCATCTCTGACGTTTTTCCTTTTTTTTGGTGTCATCCCCCGCTAAGCTCTGATTGCCTTAATAACATTTAAAATATGGGGCCGGGAAATTTCCCTAAGATGTCTCACCGCGCTCCTGGGTCTCTGGTGCTTAATAATAAATGTCTTTGTTTGGGCTCCTAACATAATCAGCCGCGACTTCGGCTGCACATAAAGTAAACGACATAAAAAATTTACAAGAATGTCTATGAATATTTCGAAAAATGCCTGGCATAACCCGAGATTACATCAGAAAGCGCTGCTAGGCTGCACCGGTGGAAATCACATCCCCAAGTGAGTCTTCTCCCTTCTACTAACAGCTGGCTGCGTTTGACATTCCTGGGAATTCTCGTACAAGGGGGGCAAGAGGTGAATCCATTCTGTGACATGAATTCAGATGGATTTAGCCACTCGGATTCGTTGTTTATATACCGCTTAGGATTTTTAATTGATTTCCTTAAAGTCAACACGCTCCCGGGGAAAGATTGATGGTTGTTTGAGATTTGAAAGCTTGTCAGAATGTTATAAGAAGGGCAAAGTAGTTTAAGGAGGGAAGGACATGTGTGCGTTGGCTTGTGAGGGCACGTAATTCGAAAAGTGGTGTCATTAAATAAAAAGCCTAATGTCTTCCAAATTATAGAAAGGAGTGAACATCATTTAGACGAATTAGAAGTCAAATAATATATGTGGGTCAGCGGTCTTTGTGGTTTCTTAATGAGGGATGTATGCACAATTCCATAGTCGGATATATTATGCTAATGTATTCTCCCAGGATGGTGAGCCTACAGTTTGTTCTTGTAACTTCTCCCTTGGGCAACATAAACCTGCAACCCTGGGCACCAATGTAAAAAAAACAAAGTCTATTTCACAGCATCAAGACCTGAGTGATTATCCTTCAGCCTATGGAGAGATGAACGTCTGACCAAGAAGAGGCCAACTGGAGTTTAACTTGAGGCTCTTGGGTCAGGACACAAGATATCTATTCAGTCCTTTCCGAATCCTGCTACATAACATATTTGGGCACTTTTAGATATCTATCGTTACTGTCACGAGTTGACTTCTCTACAGCCTGTTATTAAATGTTTTCATCTTTGGGACATTAAGGGTTAATGTCAGCTTTCCCTTCTGTTGTTGCAGTTGCCTTAATCAGTTAATGTGGTTGAAGACCACTCCCCCACCCTTTAACTAGTCTCATGACCCATCACCTGACATCCTTTATAAAGTCTTCAATGCATGACCGTCTTGGAGTGTGGGGCTCCCTGACTGCTGCTGGAGACCTGTAATCTAGGAGCTGAGCTGTTAAGGCATTTTAGAGTGTGGCTTCCACCTGCAAGTTTGATATCCTTTTCGTCGTACCCCAGTGTGCCTACCTATCCCCATGTATAATTACGCTACAGGTGACGTCTAGTGCACTCTCCGGCCTACGCACTAGCTAGGGTTGCCTTAGGTGACAGATAGAGACTAGTCTTGTGACAGCAGCAGGGGCAAGGACCTGCTTAGGGTGTAAGGGCAGGAAGAGACAAACACAGGGCAATGTCAGGAGGTGTTCCTATCCTTCTCTCTTTACTGTTCCCTTTTCCATCCCGCTGTGCTTTTCTGTTTCATTATACATCGGACATTTGACAGTTGCAACCTTAAGGTCCCAATGCCAATGCTACACCAATTCTACATACTTTCATACAAGTTTTGAAAAAGTGGAGGCCAGCAAGAATTTACGCCTGAAGCTCTTAGGTCCTAACAATTAATATATTACAGAGCCCACCCTCACACGTACTATGTGTCAACTTTTAAGTTATGTGGCAGAGGGGCCTTTCAGCCCTATAAGATATCTCTGAATCCTTAAGGTTGCAATGTTACACCGCATCTACATCCCTTTTTGCAATCTTTGAAAAATGAAGAAGCCAACCAGAACTCAAACCTGAAGCGTTTAGGTCCTATCAGAATATATATTACAGAGCTTCTCCCAACACCTACTAAGTGTCAACTTTTATGTAAGGTGGCAGAGGTACTCCTGAATTCTTAAGGGTGCAATGTCTCCCCGATTCTACATCCCTTTTTACAAGCCTTAGGAAAGGAAGAGGCCAACCAGAACTAAAAACTGAAGCCCTTAGGTCCTAACAGAAAATATAACAGAGCACCCTCCCCTCACACATACTATGTGTCAACATTAATGTTATGTGGCAGAGAGGCCTTTTCACCCTATTAGACATCTCAGAATCCCAATGTCAATGATACACCAATTCTACATCTTTTCTCGAAAGGTTTGGAAAATCCAGCTAGCCAGAAGATCATAACAGACAATATCTAGCCGGGCCCCTCCCCACACATACCATACGTCAAATTTGATTTCCTTTACCCATTGACAACAGGCAATATCCTGATGCCTTCTGATTTCACCTACAAAGCAGTAACCTTTAATCAGGGATGTAGCTGCTTCTCAAGCAATTGTACTTGTCTGGACTCTTATTTAGTGGGTTCAGCTCAGGTGGTCTTACCCAAAGTTAAAGGTTAAAGACAGAAGTTAGAACTACAATCTATCCCCGAAAATACCGGACATGTTATCAGGTGAAACATGAAATGGAAAGAGCAAAAGTAGTAAATCTGCATCTGCCATGGTCGTAATGACTTCCTACTACTCAGGTTACATACAGTGGAAATTGGCTTTTGAGTCTACGAAGTTTATTGGGAACAACCAAGGATCAAGTGGCAATCAAAAATTGTGGACTCCAACATTTGGCTTTCCATCTGGTGCACAACTGCAGCTCCTGACAGCCTCAAATATTGGTCAAACATTATAATTGTACTCCTCTTTGTATATTATTATTTATTATTATAGTAACATTTATTCCATGGCGATTTACATGTGAAAAAGGGGCATACATAGACAAGTCTAATAATTATGAACAAGACAAGGCACAGACATATACAGGAGGAGAGAGGACCCTGCCGATGAGGGCTCAGTCTACAAGGGATGGGTGAGGATACATCGGGGAGGGGAGAGGATCCTACCCATGAGGGCTCACAGTATACATGGGATGAGTGAGAATACACTAGGTGAGGAGAGAGGATCCTGCCGCGAGGGCTCACTATCTACAAGGGATAGATGAGGATACAGTAGGGAATGGGAGAGGACACTGCCCACAAGAGCTCACAAACTACAAGGGATGGGTGTGGATACAGTAGGTGAGGAGAAAGGACTCTGTCCATGAAAGCCCAAAGTCTACAAGAAATGGGTGAGGATACAGTAGGTGAAGAGCGAGGACACTGCCCATGAGTACTCACAGTCTAAAAGGGATGGGTGGGATAGAGTAGGAGAGGAGAGAGGACCCTGCCTATGAGGGCTCACAGCCTACAAGGGATGGGTGAGGATACAGTAGAAAAGGGTAGACCTGGTGGTGCAGCGGTTTAGCGGATATGTGGTGGTTTAGTGGACTAAGGGTTACTGCAGGTTGTAGGTGTGGCGTCCTGCCATGAGAGGTAGCCACAGAACCACCTAAAGCATGGAAGAATTTCCACAGTAGGTACCCGCACACACACAACACCTTCCACCCCAGACCTGTACGGGGATCTCCACTTGCTACCTTTAAGCAAGATCCCCTATAAATACTGGTACTTGGGGTGGAGAACTGTGAAGGAGTCAGAGAGTTCAGTTCCTGGGAGGACTGTGAAGACATCCTGGTGTGTCGGAGCCATGCTAGGCCCGAGCCAGTTGACCAGCCTAGCCAGTACGAGGGCCTGAGAGTGAGGTCAAAGGCAAGGCATGAGAAAGACAAAGTAAAGGAGCAGACTAGGGGCAGAGGAGCCAAACCAGTTCACCCGGACAACCCGGACGCCGGAGTCTGAGTCTGCAGGAGAGCATCAAGCCCAGCAGAAAACACCAATTCACCGAGGAGACTTTGGTCTCCCGGACACCTGAAACACAACCAACAGGGGAGCCAGGGACCACAGGAAAAGTTATAGCGGTAGCCCACACAAAGGTTCTCGACACTACAACACGGGTGAGAGAGAGACACACAGAGGAGGTCAGGCCTAGTTCTACACAAGTCAGGGGACTTCACAGAGGGAAAAGAGACAAGGAGGTCTTGCCAACACTCACTGTGGAAATCCAGAAGTGCCTTCCCGATCACCTGGAGTGTACTCTGGACCGTGCCTGCCATAATACCAGTAAAGGTACAGAAACGGTTCCCAGTGTGTATGTCCGTTTGTCCATCCCTTAACCTGCCCGGCCTAGAGACTGTAGCAGCGGGCCAGCTGCCCAACTGCCTCCCTGTGCAAATCCCCGTCATCCCAGTATTGCCCCAGGGACCACGCTCCGCCTGCAGGAAGTGTTGTCAACTGGCTGCAATACCACCATCCCCAATGGTCCGACAGTGCCGCTGGTGAGATCACCAGAAACTGAAGTTGGCACTACTAGACTTTCTTTTTATTATTTTTCCCTTTTATCAAGTGACCCCAGGGTACGGGTGCGGGCAGGCCACCAGTGACATCCCCGTACAGTAAATGCCCAGATACCGAGTTCCCATGGGCAGATCATAGGTTTGTCAGAAGTGGTGGGTCTATAGGTTCCTTTTGAAGGTTTCCACTTTAGACGAGCGTCTGATGTTTTGAAGGAGAGAGGTCCAGAGTATGGGGGATGCATGGGAGAAATCTTGTATCAGGTTGTGAGAAGAGATAAGTGGAGAGTAGAGAAGGAGATCTTGTGAGGATCGCAGTTTGTGTGTAGGTAAGTACCGGGAGACCATGTCACAGATGTACGGAGGGACCAGGTTTTGGTTGGCTTTGTATGTCATTGTTAGGGTTTTGAACTGGAGCCTCTGAGCAATGGAGAACCAGTAAAGGGCTTGGCAGAGAGGAGAAACTGAGGAATAGCAGGAGGGACAGGTGGCTTAGGTGGGCAACAGAGTTTGGATAGATTGGAAGAGCGCAAGAGCACTAGAGGGGAGGCCAGAGAGCAGGAGCTTGCAATAGTCAATGTGGGAGATGATGAGGGTATGTACGAGAGTTTTTGCAGTTTCTTGGTCAAGGAATGTATGGATATGGGATATATTTTTGAGTTGGAGTTGGCAGAAGGTGGCAAGAGCTTGGATGTGTTGCTTGAAAGAGAGTGCGGAGTCGAGGGTTACTCCGAGGCAAATACTATTAGAATCCCAGTTTACACTCACAAATTTTAAAGGGAATGTGTCATTACAAAATGACCTAGTGCTTAAATTAAGTTGTAATGTAGATTGTATATTTTCAACATTTTTTATGTTTTTTTCAATTTACCGTTTTACAATCTATGTAAAGAAACAGGCAATAATCTAGCAGTAACATTGGCTACTTGACCTTATACTAGACATATTCCTCCCATCCTATAATAGTGCACTGGTTTCAAGTAAACCTTTTCTATGTAGGAGGATCTTTGGTGCCTTCTATTTTTTGGAACTCATTGCAAGTTTGCAGCCTATGTGTACCAAGAAAGCACAAACTGAGTGGTGCACGGACTATATCCTGATTTATCAGACACACAGACTCCAAGCTACGCACACCCATGGGGCAAATGCCTCCCTGCCCCCCGGCCCAACCTGCCCCTGCCGATAGTCTAGAGAACGTACCAGGATTTCACCTCTTCTTTATTTCAGTCATGCCTTTTTTTTCTCCTCTTCAGTTCCTCTATACTCTGCAGACTGTAGGAACTTTGGTCGTATGACCAAGATGTCACTGAAGGTCCGTCCTTCCACACTTCTAACCTCAGAAACTGATATGTATAAGGTGAGTGATTGCTTTAGATGGTCCACTTTATATGTATGTTGCTGTTTTAGGACACAACAAAAATTACTAATTAGTAGGACCACTCTATCTGAGACATTCCTTGGCGTGGAAGAGTGGCTCAAAAGATTATTCAATCTTTTGCGAAATGTCTCATTATTGGGCAGTATGGAAACAATATGTGTATTTACACAATTTATTTTTCCAATATTTTTCTGACTGTGCTGGCTCCCCCTTTGTTTCACTCAGAAACTACACTGATAATGTAGATTCAGCATTATCAGTGCAGTGTGTGGATTGGAAAGATGAGTGGCCACAGAGTGACTGGTCCATCAAAAGTGCAGCTGTGTAAATGCTGGTGATCCCTTTGGGCATAAAGGACCTGGGCAATTGCCAAACTTGCCCCCACTAACACTGGCCCCGCTATCTCATATACTATATCTATCTAACTTAGTTCAGCAGACAGCTACTGTATATGTAAATACAGTCTGCTAGAATGTTTTATTCAGTGATACGGTTTAGCAGATACAATATATCTTCATATAGTTCCTTTTGGCCGACGGAGCCGCTGAGGATTTGTATAATGAAATCACACAGGGCTAATTACCAGACATGTAATTTAGGTGGCCAAACGACAACATAACTAAGACATACTGGATCTACACAGACTGCGCCAGTCAATTCATCATAATCAAACCCAAATGCAGTCGTCCTATTCGAGAATATTGCGGTAATAAGCTGAACGTGATTCCTCCTTCCATTGCATCGAGACCTTAACCCTTACACTGCCAGTAGCCGCAAGCCACAGCGCCTAAAAACGTGCAGGAAACCCGAAAGAATGCGGGTGATCTAAGAGTTAAACACAGTACGGGTAGAAAATTAAAAAATGGAAGTGTTTCCAGTCGTCTTCGGGGAGAATTCCCTTAGTATGCATTTTCCGCCGCGGATGCCGCTGGATTGGGAGCTAATTGCACGAATGTCTGTCTTTTGTTTATAGCAGGCTTCGTCTAATGTAGGAAATACTCAGAAGGTGGATGTTATTTCCAAACAGAGGTTACTTTCAAAGCAAATGTTTTTCTCATGTTTTGTCTGATCCCATCTGAAGTGTCTGCTACGGAGCGTCTCGAGACATTCAGTGAGCAGGTATGTAAGAAGGACGACGGGAGATATTCTGCACAGATATCACTTGGAAACTTTTACGTTACCGACTCCCATCTTCCCCCAAGGAATTCAATGGCGCAGAAAAAAAATTGGTTCTCAAGTATATAAGTTCTTCAAAACTACCAAAGGTTACCTTGACTCAGCTTACACAGCAGTGAGGTATCACAATCACAACACAAAAAAGTATAGTTCAACACCTAACCTAAAATTGGTCAGTGGGTTGTGAAATTCTAACATCTTAGACCACTAAGTGAAGATCTGAGATCTAAGTCAAGATGGTGACCTGTGTCATGATAACGTTTACTACATCTGTATATCAACTGATGAGACTTCATCAGGGCCGGCGTTAGGGGGGGCAGACTGGGCAGTTGCCCAGGGCCTCCACTCTCTTAGGGGCCCCCAAAGGAGCTGAACTGAAAATAGCAATAAAACAGTGAAAAAAATGTAAAAATACACATATTTGGTATCGCTGCGTTCCTAAGAATCTAAGCTATCAATATATGAAGTAAATTAATCCATTTGGTAAATGGCGTAATGGGAAAAAAATAAAAACGCCAGAATTATGTTTTTTAGGCCACCACGTTGTTACAATAAAATGCAATAAAAGGCGATCAAAATGATGTATGTTACTCCAAATGGTATCAGTAAAAATGTCAGCTCAGGGCACATAAAGTAAGCCCTCACATAGCCCTGTATCTTCAAAAATTAAAACATCATGGGTCTCGGAAAATAAAAAAAAATATATTTTTTTTTTTACAAATTTCTGTTTTGTTTTTTTTATGATTGAAATAAAAATGATGTTCAGTATGTTCTTATTCTGACCTAGATAATCAACTTATGAAGTCACTCTTACCATATAACTACGGCCTGTTCCACATCTAAGGTTGGTGTGCGTTTTGTTAAATTTGCCTTTCTAGCCGTTTTTACTGCTAAAAACGCATTAAAAACGCTAGCGTTTTTCCCCCCATTGATTTCAATGGGAACGCATGTAAAAACGCATGCATTTTTGCGAACGCAGCACAAAACGTCTTCCCCAATGTTTTGGGCAGCGTTGGCAAAAACGCATGCGTTTTCTGTTTTTGAAAACGCACATGCGCTTTTACATGCGTTTTTGCATGTGTTTCCATTAAAATCAATGGGAACAAAAACGCATGCGTTTTGATGCGTTTTTGCGGTAAAAACGCATGGAAATGCAAATTGAGCAAAATGCAGCAAAGCGTTAGATGTGAAAGGGGCCTGAGCATTTAGGGCCCACTTTAACCTTTTGCCTAGGGCCCCACTTTGCCTAAAACCGGCCCTGGACTTCATTGAGGTTCACCAAGTATGTGACAGATTAGGCTGCGTTGACCGACTAGGTACCGTAACTATTAGTTTTGGGGTAGGCTAAACTAGAGAAGGTCCCTAACCTCCAGAAGAGCTTCCGTTAGTCAACACCCAATTAGCTGATGGACAAAGAACTTCATTTAATGGCACCATGGAAGTAGATGGAAGATGTAGTCAGATAGGCTGAAATCTGGGCAGGTGGAGTTTTAACGAGGCATTAGCCAATCAGAGGTCAGGGGTGGGCAGCAGACTAAAAAGTGGTAGTCACTAAACAAGCTGAGTCAAACCAAGAGAATATGGAAGTGAAGAACACCTATCCGGAGTATAATGAGGGCCTTATTATTCCGGTCCAGCACTATGGAGCGGGTCCCTTATAAAGCCCAGGACAGTTGATCATCAGGGAGTGGTTGAGACTTTTCCCACTAATGCTCTAGTGAAGCGAGACATCAGAAGTGTGGCCAGCAGAGGGAGGGAACATAGCAATAAAATTTGAGGGCTATAGATTAAAACTGTATGACCTACAACTTTTTTGTCACTAAGGTCAGTCTGACTCACCAGAGGATCCACCTGTGGGCCCATGCTCTAATTCAGTAATAAACCCAAAAGGTCCAGTAGAAGACAAGTTAAAATGGAGAATGGACTAGAATTTTGCCGCTATTGACTCCTTAGGAGACCAGAAGTTGTACAGATGACTACGAGACAAGAGACATGCATGGAGGCAGGTGTAACATCATGATGTTATTGTATGAAGGCAATGGAAAAAGCTTTCTAACACTTATAAAGCACTTAGGTCAGGTTAAAGCTGCATTCACAAATCTATAAGTCACAGACCAGGCATGGAACGTGAGGCACAGACTTTTTGCGGGTCTCCTGATCCAAGCTAGACAACCTCGTATATACCTGTAAGGCTAGGGCCACACTTGGGAGTCTGCATCCAGTAAGTGGATGCATTACTGGATCCAGTTTTTCCCCTTGTCTGTTTTGAGGCATTTTTACCGGATCAGGTTCTGGATACCGATATGTACCATCTAGTACCGGATCTGGTTCCCATAGGGTCCCATGTTAAAAAAACTGATCAGGCTTTGCTAAAAGGCCAAAAAACGTTGCAGACCCTATTAAAACCTGACTTCTCAAAAACTGGATCCAGTAGCCGGATTGCACTTTGGCAAACAATTGTTCACATTGAAGTCTATGGGTCAGATACCTGATCAGGTTTTCAGGATGAAAAATTGGATCTAGTAACTGGATTGCAAACTGAAGTGTGGCCCTAGCCTAAGGCTATCAACTTTGGGTCAAAAGACCTTTGGACAGTCCATGCCTTGTGGTCTGTGTTTGGATGTGTGAATGTGACATAACTCAGCAGAGAATCCTCCTGTTGACCCAGATTCTTAAACAATAATGGACCCCAAAGGTCCAACAGAATAATTGGGGTCTAGGAAGATCTTTTCTCATGTGATACTTTATGTACAACCTATTAGATCTTAATAATGAAGTACCTAGTGTGCACAACAATGATAAGAATAGGACTGGAAAAAAGACAAGAGCAATAGTGTCTTACCTGGATGACATTAAAGTATAGTAGAATAATATGTCATCTGGATGGGATTGTATGCCCACAACCATGGAACACAAGTGTGAATACGCTGCTGTAGACTCACAAAGCAAATGTCAGCATGTCAGGAGGGAAGGGGTTAAATCTGCACTGTCAATGGAAGAGACCAGAATTGATGAAGTCAGTAGTTTAAGTCTAGATGTTTGAAGCATGAGGTTTTTCATCAGGACCTGAAGAAGAAGCCTCATGCTTAAAAACGCATAGACTCAATAAACCACTGTATTCATCCAACTTGGCTTCCTCCATTGAGAGCGCTGATTTAATCCGTTTCCTGTCTGAAATACTAAAATTAATAAGAGAGAGATGGAGTTGGCAAGGGTGCAGGTTTGCAATGGCACCTGAGCCCCTGAGCCTTGAGTGCCCAAAAAGTCCCTATGGCCCATATGAAAAAACATTGCTCAGAAAGATCTGCGATAATTGGGGGCCCTGTTAGAGCTTTTGCATTGGCGCCCATGAGTGTCAAGTTATGTCACCTGGTGGGTCCATCATGTATGATGAGGCAAAAGATACTGTTGGTCCATGTATGTTCACATCTGCAATAAAGGGATGTAGGGTGATCCATAATATATACTGTATGCACTTTAATAACACAAGTTAAGATCACGCAGCTGTAAAGCGGAGGCCAAGCATTGCAACCCTCTAAACCCAGCCTAAGGGCATCATTATTTTTGCAATTCTGTAACATATACTACTTCAGAGCGAGTCCAAGGTGAACTTACATTTTAAGATTGCAATCAGGAAGAGGAATAAAATAAAGGAGTTGTAACATAGCTGAAAACAGGCATTTCTAAGCCGCCGTGCATGTGGAAGCAACTGGGGAATGCAAATCTACAAGCTGAATTGAATAAAAGACGATCTGCAACACGGCTGAAAACCTGACTCTGCTCAACTGGGAAAATACATTATAATAATCATCGGCATTACCATAATCATACCTGTTTTGCTCGGGGTAATTTTATATGCCAGAGCTGTGAAATATTATTTTAATATTCAAGTGGCCCATGACAATCAATTCATTTACAGGACAGCGCTGCATAAATCCACAGCTGCAGCTCAGCTTCCTTCATTGTTTGTACATGCCAAATAAGTTATCAAATATTGATTTTATTTTTGGGGGGAAGATTTTTTTTGGTTGCCCTGATAGGTATTTATTAAACTAATTAAAGAGCAACTCCATCCTTTGTGCATTTTCTTGTATTTATGCTTGCGCTCAACCTGTATTTTGATTTGTTCATTTGTTCTACCCTATCCCATTTCGGGTGTGGCTATTTATACTTTCTCCTTGCTGATCTTCTCTGCTGGCTATATTCCAATGTAGATCCTGCTAGGAGGTCTAGCCTCACTGCCAAGGACTTTTGCCCGTCAGCTAGAGACAAGCTTGATATTTGTATTACCACCAATTGCCAAGAACTTTTTTGAATGTTTCCCCTGTTCTTACCTGCTCCCGTGTGTCCCATCTTCCCTGATATTCTGCATCTCTCCCTTTGTGTGATCACGAATGTTAGACCAGTCATGCAGGAGAGCATAAGCATTACCCACAAGTGACGTCAGTTGAAGCTCATCAATATACATAAGCCCCAGGATACCCACTAACATCACTTATTCCACTGCATGACCGGTCTGACATTCACGATCACACAGTGGGAGAGACGCAGCATGTCAGGGAAGATGTGACACGGTGCAGGAAGCGGGTAATAACGAGAATGGGGGAAGGTGGGGACTTAGAAGGCACATTGAAAAGAGAGAGAGGAAGGTGATGGGACTAAGAATTCACAAAGTGGGGAGGGGACAAGGTGGGCTGAGAGGTCACTCTGTGGGGTGGTGAGGAAGAGGAGGGGCTGGAGACCTTTGTAAAGATTTGGATATCCCCGCCCCAGGAACTAGCATCTCAGTGACGCTTTGTTTTAGGGAGGGGCTGAGGAAATGCAGTGTGGAACTTACATGGTACAAACAATATGTAGAAACCGGGCACTACTGGTTTTTTTTTTTTAATTGGGAGTTTCCCCTTATATTAGTCATCTCATAAGGCAGCTATACACCAGGGTGTGCTCACTCGAGTGCATGTAAAATCAAACAGAAGTGCCACTTAGGGCACGAAACAGACCATCGTCCGGCATCCCTCCACGTCCTCCCCTTGCACTGTATGGAACCCTGATTGAATAGGGAATAAATTCCTGAACAGCACCAGATGGGTGAGTGCCCTCTTTTTTCTTGAACTGTTTGACTTACATGGTACATCATAAAGCAGGAAATAGTAAAAAAACAAAACAATAACTGTTAATGTAGTTATGAACCATAGGGACTTAATACACAAGTATATTAAAAAATAGCTTGGATTAGAGGGATAAATTAGATAAGGAGTTAAGAGGAGAATTGCTGGTCTCAGACTGACCCTTTAAAATGGGTAGGCATTTCAGTCATGGAAGACTGACTCCCAGGAGACTGGAAATCCCAGAAGACTGGAGAAGAGCAAATGTTGTCCCTTTCTTCAAAAAGGGGAAGAAAGTGGACCCAGGCAACTATAGGCTAGTGAGCCTGACGTCTATACTAGAAAGATCTTCAAACAAATTACTAAACAACTTGTATCCAAATACCTGGATATAATCAAATGATTGACCAGAGCCAGCATGGGTTTGCAACTAATAAGTCATATCAGACTAACTAAATTTCCTTGACAGAATCACTGACTGGGTGAATTAGGGAAACACAGTAGATTACAAAGACATGCTGATAGGATGTTTAGATTGTGAGCCTCAAGGGGACAGCATTACTGATGTATGTAAAGTGATATGGAAATAATAGCGCTATATAAATGAATAATAATAATAATAATAATTATTATTATTATTATTAGTATTAGTATATCTTGACTTCAGCAAAGCATTTGACAAAGTATCTCATACCACTGTTATTGAAAAATTGACCAAGAGTGTAATGGACAAGGCAACTGTTAGGTGGATTCATAAGTATCTTGGTGATCGGATCCAAAGAGTGGTCATAAGTGGTTGCACATCCAGTTGGAAGAATGTCTCAAATGGGGAACACAAGGCTCTGTTTTGGGCCCTGTGTTGTTCAACATCTTTATCAATGATTTAGATGAAGGAATTGAGGGTAAACTGATTAAATTTGCTGATGACACAAAGCTCAGAGGGATAGCTAATGCTAGAGAAGAGAGAGGATTCACAAAGATCTAAACAAACTGGAACAGATAGGGCAACTAACAGAATGGTTTAGAACAGGTAGAAATGCAAAGTCCTATACCTGGAAAAGAAAAATGCATATACAAAATGGGAGGAATAGGGCTAAGCAACAGCACGTGTGAGAAAGACTTGTGTATAATAATGGATCACAGACTGAACAGGAGTCAACAGTGTGATGCAGCAGCAAAAAAGCAAACACAATTCTGGGATGTATTAACAGAAGCCACAGTCTATATCACGTGAAGTCATTATAGCCCTCTACTCCTCTTTGGTCAGACCTCATCTGGAATCCTGTGTCCAGCTCTTGGCACCAACTGTTTACAAATATCTGAAGGGCTGTCACACTGTAGAGGGATCAGCTTTATTCTCATTTGCACAAGGAAAGACTAGAAGCAAACGGGATGAAACTGATGGGAGGAGACACAGATTAGATATTAGAAGAAACTTTTTGACCATGAGAGTGATCACTGAGTGGAACAGGCGCCACGAGAGGGGTGAGTTCTCCTTCAAGGAAGTCTTAGGGATAGACATCAGTCTGGGATGATTTAGTGACCAGATGACCCAGGAGGTCCCTTCCAACCCTACCATTTTATGATACCATGACTCTTACTTTGTAATCTCAGGTCCTTTTTATAGATTTGCATCATAATCCCCCATATGTGCTCCTGATTATAAGGGGATGACCTGAGAATAGAAACATTCCTAGAGATGTGCAAATATCCAATAATTCATTTTCAACAGGTTCGCTCAAATTGGATTCAATTTGGTCCAAATAAAATAGGGTCGGGCAGGTGTTAAAAAAATAACTGACTTGTCCTAAGCGTTGAAGTGATTCTTTACGCTGCCTCAAGCGACGCTTCCTTGTCCATCCTGGTCAATGCTTGGCCCCCACATGGCCTCAGCATGAGAAGAACCAAAGACCCACCCGTAAGACCAGGGAAGTTGGTATAACTAATCAGCAAAATGCTATAAATCAATCAGGGCTTTCATTTTTGGTACTGATTGCTCTCTTTGCTCTTCAGTTCCTTCTCCTAGTGTTAGACATAACAGCAGGGAAGGTAAGGTGTTGTGGAGAGGGACAAAGCATGTATAGACTGAGGGAGGGCAGAGTAAACAGCCTCTAGATAAGGAGGAAAGCTCATGAAGAGGGAATAATAACAGGATAGAAGCTGTACTGATACATAAGACAGGAAGACAGCAGCAGCACACTAGATACACACATCCAGCCTATATTACTGGCAGAGACACTCCCACATCACAAAAAATCTCACACTTTGTTCAGGCTGCTAATATAAAGGGATTCTGAAAGTGAATGAAGTAATGAATTGCAGGATGAAACAGTGAAACTTATACAGCTTCAGGTAACCACTAGTATATTTAATAATTAGACGTAGAATGGCACCATTCTTGGGAACTAAATGGCAGTATTATTAGTAGTAATATTAACGATATGATTGATTAAAAAATGATTGATTCTGGTACTGAATGTAGATAAATTAAGTTCTGACCATGTTATACCTGTCTTACATCTACAGGCTCAATTCAAGTCATGATCAGTGGCACAGATGATAGAGAGAAGAGGGTCACATATCAGCCTCCATGGTCCTATGTTACATCACAGTTTGGTATTGCAGCCCAGTTTCATAAAAGCAAATAGGGCTAAGCTGCAATACCACACACAACCTGTAGACAAGGGAGGGCTATTTTTGATTTTTGGGAAAAGCTGTCTTTCTTCCTTGACTTGGCTTTTCAATTGGACTTACTACTTTATTTTACAAACCATTTTCTAAGCTCATAGACTGAATTATCATTTTCCCTTGTGTTCACCTGCGTTTCTTTTCTATTTGCCATCATAGATGAGGTTGGGATCTCCAGATTTTTTTTTGCTGGTTCATCCAGTAATTTTTTTTTTTTGGGGGGGAGCAAAATATTCCAGATCCTCCCTACCTCACCACGTGAGTGATTTTAAGCACATCTGAAATACTTGCTGAAATTTTGCAACATTTTTGCAACGAAAAAAAGTAGCTAAAGAAGATTAAAAACCAAAATAAAGAGCATTTTTTAGTTTTTTTCACAAAATTAATTTTGAAGAATTTGGCGCAAGAAAGGGTAAAAAAAAGGGTAATAAAATAGTGGCTTAAAATAATGAAATCAGGCTAATAATGTATTCTGTGCTGCTGCTGTGAACACTCCAGTGACCGATACAAGATGTCACCGCAGTCATTCACCAAAATGACATTCTGTGACATTCTCCGACTAAAAGCAGAGCAACCTTCCTGCTGGCTAATGCCCGACCACATTATCGAGCCTCTGCTTTTATTATGTTCATTTCTGTGGAAAATTCTTTTTAATAATTCTATGCTTATTCTATCTTTAGTTTTTCATTTTTAAAGTTTAAAAAGTTTTAGAGATTTGTACGGAATCATTTCTCATGAGTCATAACTTTCTAACTTTGCTAAAATCTACAATAGGTTAATGAAAAAAAAGGAGGGGGGGTAAAATCTCGGACTTCCGTACAAGTTGGTAAACCTTCCGTTCATCAGCGAAAACTCATGGAAAGCAATGCTTTTGAAACGCTCGCATTTTCCAAAATGTTTTGCTTTATAATCCAAACGTTTACAATGTTTTATTGTTGACAAGTTGAAGGGGGAAGGGGATGTACCAGAGCGTCACTTCCAGCCTGTTTTCATAGACCATAATGCAATCAGGTCTACATTACCATTCAATGTCCTGCATCTGGTGGGCGGTGGTGCATCTTTGCTCCTCTCTACAAGACGACTGGGCTTATGGAACGATAAGCCACATGTTAAAAGTTGTCAGTTGATGCTGTGAATTGGAAGTGAGAGGATTTGTTGCTCAGCCATGTTCTGAAACCCATGGGTGGTCTACAGAAACTGGAGCTGGATACATGTACTATGATCGTGATATCTCCCTTATAGATATTAGGAATCATGCCAAGTACTATTCTTGCCAACTGGACCTGGATAAATGTGGTATGGTCATGATATCTTCCTTCTGGATTTTAGGAGTGTGGCGCCCCGCAACGAGTGCGTCACAAGGGAGTATTGCAGCCGCAATATTCTCTGACAAAGCAGTGAAATAGTTAACTCTGAGATCCAACCCAACATGCAACACCTAGAACAGGGGACCAATCATAGGTCCTAGGGGGTGGAGTGTTAGGGTAGTGAGTAGAACACACAATAATCTAGACAGTGAGAACAGAATCTAGAACCTGACAAGAGCAGACTAGAACTTGGAGAGGAGCGGGGGCTCCGCACTCCGTGCGGGCCCCTGGGCCGTCACCGGTCGGGTGTCAGCACCTGAGGCCTTAACCACCGGGATTGGGCATATCTACACGGGTTCCCAAAAGACTCCCGTGCCCACAACTTACAGCCGGTTCACTGGTACCGAAGCTGGCAGCAGTTCACCTCTGTCACGCGAACCAGCCCCGTGGAGGAGCAGCTTTATAGGAGCACCCCACCACCAGCCAGTTTCCAGTCGTCTAACCAGCGGTGTACCCACTGAGGGACACAAGGCTCCCCAGAACATCCAGAACGTACATCATGGATAGGGCATTGAAGCAGCCTCCCCGTACCCGACCTGGTATTCCTGGGCGACGCTGGCAAAAGAAGGAACTAAGTAGGTAGAATGGAAGAACACTGCGGATCTCTGAGGAACACTATCACTGCTGAGTCCACCCGGTCTACTACTCAACCACTGTATACCATGTACTGCCTGCTGGTTACAGTAAAGACCCGTTGCAGAGACTATCTGTGTCCGTGTTTCCTTATGAACTATCCGTCCGCACACTAAGGTAACCGCAGCTGCCGCACAACATCTTGAGCAGCTCCAGCCCCCGGGGATCACCGCTCAGCCTGTGGGGAGCGTAACATCTTGCTGCTGTCCATCCCCCGGGGGTTCCGCTGCGTCGGTAGCCCTTACCGAATCTACTCATAGGTGGCGTCACGAAGAAAAACAAATTAAAACCCCTTTAATCTGTTCCCACAAGACGTCTTCACTTTTGATCTGCACTACACCGGGCCCCACTACCGGCAGGCGCGGTCCACCCGTGACAAGGAAGGAGAAGAATCGCCTGTATCAACCGGAGTCAGCCGGCCGCGGTGAGTCAGGAGCAATTCCAAAGACTATTCTTGCCGAGCGGAGCTGGATACTTGAGCTACGGTTGAGATATCTATCTTCTGCATTTTAAGAACTATCTTAAGGATTATTCTTGCCAACTGGACCTGGATAAATGTGATATCCATTGTCTGGAGGAACTTAAAAACTATACGTGCCGACCGGACCTGGATACGCATGTTATGATATCCATTGTCTGGAGGAACTTAATGACTATTATTGCCTGCTGGTTTCTGATCTTGTGGACTGGGGCATCGCATTGCGGTCATCCACCTAGAGTTGCTGTAATACCATGTAGGGATACAAATAAAAATTGATACATTGCTATCCTGCCTAGATGATTATTACAACCCACAACTTCAGATCCTCACAGTGCCCTTACTGGTTAAATAGCTGCCAGCTAAACACTAATTCAGACAATAGTTAGCCCTCCCGAAAATTTGATACAAATAAATGTTCTACTGGCACTTTAATGTGTTCTGTATTGGGGGGAGTGGAGTAAATATATCTACTAGACCTACATTTTATGGTACCTTTACACGCCGCTACAGAAGGTTGGAAACAACCGGGTGTCGGAGACAAATGTATCTTGCACCGTCAAATCAACCCGAGGTAGCGGCGTGTAAATCAGGTTGTTGCCACCCGTCACTGCGGCACCTGTTTCAGAGCAGTGCTCTAAAACAGGTTGGTTTCAACCCGATGGTAGCGGCGTCTAAATGAGGTACAGGAAGGTTTTTTCGACACCTAGTGAACTCCCTGGGGCGTGACACAGCCTCCGGGAAACCGCCCCCCTTCAGCGATCATTGGAGGAAGCTCCTGCGTTACGATTGGTTGTCTCTGCATAAGGCGGCATATTTAAGGAGCTGACCAGTCACACTACACAATTGCTATAGCATCATGTATTAGCCAGCCTTCCTGCGCTGGGCCAATTATGATGCTATTGCATTGTCCAATCATTGTACGAGCGTCTCGTAATCCACAACTCTGGCACGCCTATGTGTTGTCCCTGCTTGCCCAGGTCCTCCCATATTACCTCCTGTAGCGGCGTGTAAATGAGGGAACGGTGCTCTACAGAAGGTAACTTGAGCACCCGGCGGTGCCTCCAGGAATAGATTAAACCTTCTGTAGAGCACCTTGTAGCGGCGTGTAAAGGCGGTATCGGGTACCGTTAGGAACCGTTGGAATGTGCTCGTGCACGTGAGACACCCGGTTGTTTCCAACCTTCTGTAGCGGCGTGTAAAGGTACCATTAGGGGTTCTTAGCCCACATTATTATCCAATTTTAAAAGCCCACCTACTACAGAAGGAAACCTGACCTTTTAGATGTCACATCCATCCAGGCTTGGTCCATGGACCCTCCTTGACCCACTCTCTGTTTTCCCAAATGAGAGTATGGATGTCGGGTCACAAGAACCCTTCTAGAACTGCTTGTTTCTGAGATGTCTTCATTGGTTTTGGTTAACCTTGGGAGTTTTCTGACTCAAAGCCAAAAGTCTCGCCTTTTCTGTGAGCCTCCCAGATGTTCCTGGGAGACTTGGTAGATGAGATTTACCATATTTGTATATAAGGTACCATTGAAATTTACTGGAAAGGAAAAACAGACACACTATAGTGATTATCTGTGTAAATTCAAATGATATGAATACCGAAACAGGCTCACCTGGGTCACAACTACTGATCTGACCTATGATATCAAACAACACCCCGGATCCACGGCATGCAGCAGTCTCCCACGTATTGTAAATCTGAGAATTTTCTTTCGTAGATGAGAAAAGCAATAAGGATCGTGCACCATCCCAATGAATAAGTACAATACAGTTATTAAAAACTCATTGGTGGTTTATTTCTATGCGTTTCACAATTAAAAACCCCTTCATCAGGACAACCGCAAGATATACCTATGTGGGTGTCCTTATAAGGGGTTTTAACTCTGAAACATGTAGAAATAAACCATCCAATGAGTTTTTAATTACGTTATTTTACTTATTCATTGGATCGTAAGCGCGTCCTTTGTCCCTTTTCTCATCTAAAAAAATTCTTAGGTAAGGTACCATGTGAGAGTTCAGGCATGGTCATCCTTGTGCTGTAATACCCCATAGAAGCGAATGAAGAGATGATCATTTGCATTAACATAACATTCACATGAGAGTCCATTCTTGAGAAAAGTGGGGGTCTCATGTGAAAGACCCCCATTAATGTTCTTTGCTCTTAATGCTTTAAGTGTACACACCCTGCCTCATCATACATTCACCTTCCAGTGGCATCACCTGATACCGACGCCGCTCCGGTACCGCGGCACCCTCTTGTGCCCCTAACTACTGATTGTCAAGAAGTCAGACGTTACATCACACGAGCTCAATGCAAGTCTACAGAGCCTGAACGAGGACAGAAAGAGGCTCTAGTACACTTGTATTGAAATTGTGACCTCCAGTGCACTCCATGAAACACTGGAGCTGCCGGCAGATCACAAAACCCTGCAGACCGACTCGAGCGAAAGGTGATGCTACTGGAAGGTGAATATCAGACAGGGGTCAGCAGCCTTAGATTTAGGGTATGCACACACTGGCGTGAAAGTGGATGACTGCAGTGCGTGATTTCTATCACATTGCAGTCGGACCAATGTCATTCTATGTCCGAGAGCACATTGGCGACTGTTGGACGCTTTTTTCTCATTCAGATAGCGGACGAGAAGCAAATCGGGAACATGCTGCGACAGTATGCATCTCACGCGAGTGATTATACACGGATGCACACGGATCAAATCAAAAAATGCATGTCACTCGTCCGACTCTCCCGGATGAGAAATGGGCCGATATTTTTCATGCCAGTGTGTTTCTGACCCCCCCAGGGCCGTGGGGTACTCGGATCCGGGCGTTGATTCATGGGGGATCTCATGGGGGTCTGTGCCCGGTCCCATGGCCCTGGTAGTCGCTAAAAGTCAGTAAAAATAATAAAAATAAAAGTAGTTTGTGACGCCACCTACGGTTCCGGTATGGTTACCAGAGTCAGACCTCCAGGGTGATGGTAGGGCAGCCAGATAGTTACCCTCCCCGTAGGTGGAGCGGGATACCCGGGGCTGTTGTAGTAATGTTTACACAGGGAGACAGCTTACCACACGGCCTTTTTACTTATCTCTTCAATGCAGCAGTGTGCGGCTCCTCAGGCAAGGGAAATAAAGTACGTTACACCAATCATTAACTCTGATCAGGTTTTACTTGCTGCTCTTTAGGCAGGAAGACAGGTTACACAGTTTTTCGGGTCTTTTGGCCTGGGTAGTCACCAGGTAACCAGGTGATTTACTCAGGACTCTCAAGGGGGTTCCTGCCGTTCCTGTCGGTCCTTTCACTGCTCTCAACTTCTCCTCACATCCGTGCAGTGACTCTGTGCACAGAGCCTGAGCCAGCTCCCACAGGTCTTTGGTAGGCGTCTTTCCTTTAGGTCCCCTGACCCTAGTTCGGTGTGCCTTTTCGAGTGTATTGCCGGGACTGTGGCCACAGCTTCCTGCAAAGCTCAGGGCCTCTGCTTTAATGGCTCGGGGTTAAACTCCCGCACTGTGTCCAGTGCCAGTTCTCTGTACGAGACCAGACCCTTCTGGTCGGTAGTACCGGGTCCAGATTCGGGCACCATGACTCCTGGTGCCCCTAGGATCTCTTTCCAGTCACGACGACCTTCCACTGCATTGTCTCCGCTGTCTCTCTCTCTAACCGCCTAACTGAGCCTCCCACCCATACACTTTTTCTACCCACGTGATTCCTCCCACGGGACTGGGTCTTCCCTGCAGCGGTTCACCCACGGTCCTCTACTCTAGGGTGTTGCATGAATGGGTGTTGTGAGGTTCCCTTGTTTACTATCCCAGTTCCCTTAGTCACAGGAATACCACACACTCTTATTTGGGTGTAGTACCCCTCCATGGTGTCCTGACCAGAGGGGCGCCACATTTGCACCCTTAAAGTTCAACTCCAGCGGTGCAAGAAAGCAAACACTGGAATGGTGCTTTAAGAAAAAAATAAATGAATAGCATGTATGGCAGACTAGCTGTTGTTCTGGATCTGTATATTTCACTGACAGTAAAGAAAATCAGTTTGCATGACCTTGGTCCGGTGGCCATTTTAGAAGTCCATGTCCCTGCGTCCTACCTGCACTAGAGCTTTTCCTGAATAATAGTCTCAGTGATCCCATGTGTGCATTTCTGCAGCTCTTTGTTCTGTAGACAATACATGTTTCTATCTCATATTTGTTACGTTTCATGACTTTATGTGTTACATTTACAAAACAATCAGACTCACTAATGTTTGGAGAGTTTATGTCTTTTTGCAAAATATAATGGGAACCTGTCACCAATGAGGCTACAACTTACAAGCGGCGTACCTATCCTCTTGAAGCAGTTACCCAATATCTGGCTAAGTACACTAGCTATTGTGGCACTACAACTCCCAGCATGTCCTGACAGCCACAAGCTATGCTGACAGTAAATGTGCCTGGTCTGTATGACTTTTTACCGTCATTCTTGGTCCCTTGGTTTGGTAGCTTTGACGTTAACCATCTCCTAAAGCATTCAGAGCTGAGCCCCACAGCTCACCTGTAACTGCTTAGATGCTGCGGCTGATAGTGAGCGACCACAAAATCTAAGCGGTTAGATGAAATGTTTAGAAAACTGTAACAATAAGTTTTCATTGCAGCCAAGGGTATATTCATGGTGCCGTCAAGTGTTGACTGTTCTGCAGTCCACGTGAATAGCTCTGCAGTATTAATAGTGTTACGGCGGGGACACACTTGTCCAACAGACATGCGAGTCTGTCGGAGGAGACTCGCAAGGAGCTCGAGCTGTGACCCGGAACGGCCTCTTTCTGTCAGGACGGGGAGTGTAGAGCTGCACAGACACACAATCAGCTGACAGCCTCGTCCTCACAGAAAGAGGCCGTTCCGGGTCACAGCTCGAGCTCCTTGCGAGTCTCCTCCGACAGACTCACATGTCTGTCGGACAGTGTGTCCCCGCACTTAATGTCAGAAGCTGCTGCAGTCTATGGTATTATGGCTCTACAGGCGCAGGTGAGGTGCAGCTGCTACTGGGTGTGTCAGCTGACATAGGTGTCCACTCCCCCAGCCTTTAAATAGTTCCTTCTTCCACCAGCAGGTGTCACTGATAGAGTTTAGTCTCTGAAAGACCTGGAGCTGAGAAGACGTGTGCTTTCTGCAGACACATTCTTGGTGTTTTTCTTCTTTTGTGGGAGTTGCTGTGCTTCCCGCTCCGTGGGTGGAAGTGAGGGGAGTCTTAGCCTAGGGTTGATCAGGAGCAAAGGGAGAGGGTGGCAGTCCCGACTTCCTCACCATTACAGGTAATTCTGGGAACAGGGTAAGCCAGGGCCCCTCAGTTTAAGGGTCAAACTAGTTCCCCTGAACACCTTTTGCCCATCTTTCCATCTTGCTTTTTTATCCGCTTACTGTTATACCACCCTGGGTGACAGGTGTGTGTTCATGGAGCGGACCAACTCTAAACATGGCAGGTGCCGGCTGTATTTTACAGATGACACCCAGCTGTAATTTCTGTGATCGGCGTTAGTGCCAATCACAACCGTTTAACCTCTTCAATGACACAGTCAATAGCAGCTTTAACTTCTAAGCATTTATTTAGGGGATTTCGGGTGCCAGTCATGGCAGTAGAGCGTCAATACAAGCCACGGTGTCTGCCGTCTTTGCACTCCATGTGCAGGGTTTCATAAGAGATGGCATTACACTGCAGTTCAGAAGAGTGAAGGGGTTAAACACGCAGATTTTGTGACATAACATTTTGTGAATTGCTCCTTTGAATTCAGTGTCCTTGTGTGAACCCAACCATAGACTACGTGTAAAGAACCGGAAATATTGCACTTTAGGACGTCCGCAGTATATTTTACCCTGACTGCCGCCGTCGCAGTAAATCCTTCTTTTTTTTCACCCTGCAGCAATCTTGATAATGTCCTAATATAGTTGTAATGGGAGCAGAAAAACCCTGGACTGAGCCGTGGAGGAAGCACTCGTGGGTAGTAATATCTGAAAACTGCTAATGCCAGATGTTAAGGTTTTAGCAAACAATGGTCTGGATTTTCTGAATGCTCATCCTTTGCCCCAGGGTTGCATTTTCCTCACATTTATCTTAGATACTGAATGACTAATGCTTTTTATTGACATAAGGTGCAGGAAGCATAAATGCTCTATAGAGACATCCAGACAACTGAATTCAGAGAATAGAGATGTGCAAGCTATCCAGCATCAGCCCTCACTACCCTTCAGTGCTAGAAAATAATAGATAGATAGATAGATAGATAGATAGATAGATAGATAGATAGATAGATAGATGAACATACAGACAGATAGATAAATAGTGAGATAAATAGGTACGTAGTGCACAAATTGACCAATTGATGAGAGCCCACTAGTCATGACAAGGTGTACCTTTCTTTGATGGCTTTAAACCTAATATGTATCAAATATGCCTCTCCCAGACAGAAAATAGATAGATAGATAGATAGATAGATAAGATTTATAGATATATATATGAGATAAATAGCTAAATAAATAAATAAGTATTAGCGCACAAATTTGCCAATTCATTAGAGTCTATCAGCCACAACAAGGTGTACCTTTATCTGATGGGACCATAAACCTAATATTTATCAAACATGCCTCTGCTGGACAAATAGATAAAGAAATAAATAGATACATAGATAGATACAGTTGAAACCAGAAGTTACCTACCTGTATAAAAAGACACATATACATGTTTTTCTCACTATCTGACATGAAATCAGAATAAACTTTTCCCGTTTTACGTCAATTAGGATTACCATAATTATTAACATTTGCCAAATTACAGAATAATGAGAGAGAGAATGTTTTAAGGAATTTTTATTACTTTCTGCCAGGTCACAAGTTTACCTACACTAGGATTACTATGTCTTCAAACAATTTGGGGATACCCATATGATGATGTCATGTGTTTGGAAGTTTCTGATTATTATTGGCAACATCTGAGTTAATTAGGGACACACCTGTGGATGTATTATAATGCTCAACTGAACACACACTGCTTCCTTTTGTAGCATCATGGGAAAATCTAAAGAAATCTGCCAAGATATCAGGAAGAGAATTGTGGACTTACACAAGTCTGGTTCATCCTTGTGTGCAATTTCCAGATACCTGATGGTGTCTTTTTCATCTGTACAAACAATTATATACAAGTACAGACAAGATGGGAATGTCCAGGCATCATACCACTCAGGAAGGAGATGGGTTCTGTGTCCCAGAGATGAATGTGCTTTGGACCGACATGCGCTTATCAACCCAAGAACAAAAGCAAAAGATCTTGTGAAGATGATGGCAGAAGATGGTAAGATTGTGCCATTATCCACAGTTAAATGTGTACTGTATCAACATGGGCTGAAAGGCCACTCTGCCAGGAAGAAGCCATTACTCCAAAGGAAAGATAAAAAAAAACAGATTAATTTTTGCAAATACACACAGGAACAAAACCTACATTTTTGGAGACATGTCCTGTGGTTTGATGTAACTAAAATTGAACTATAACAGTTATAAGAAGGAAAAACCGGGCACTGACCTTTCTGAGGCTGGTGGTAATCCAAATGGGAGACCAGAAATAGTGTCCAGAAAACCGGAGTTGCTCTGCAGAGTTGAAGACTTACGAATGCGGTAAAAATGCGATAAAGATGCAGCACTCACACAGATGCTGGTTTCAATGCGGCTTTATTTAATCCATGCAGTTGCATAGAGGAGGGAGGGGGTGCATGGGACAACGGTCACCGTTTCGCACTGGTTAGTGCTTCTACGGGTCCAGATACCCATAGATAAAATTGAATTGTTTGTCCATAATGACCATCGTTATGTTTGGAGGAAAAAGGGAGAAGCTTGGGAGCCTAAGAACACCATCCCAACTGTGAAACATGAGGGTGACAACTTAAAATAGAAGGCATCATGAGGAAAGAAGATTATGTGGCAATACTGAAGAAAGATCTCAAGACAGCAGCCAGTAAGGTAAAGCTTGGGCGGAAATGGGTCTTCCAAATGGACACTGACCTGAAGCATGCAGCCAAACTCATTACAAAGTGGCTTAAGGATAACAAAGTCAATGTTTTGCAGTGGCCATCACAAAGTCCTGATCTCAATCCTATGGAAAATATATGGGCAAAGCTGAAAAGACTGCGAGCAAGGCGACCTACAAACATGGCTCAGTTACACCAGTTCTGTCAGGAGGAATGGGCCCAAATTCCTTCCAACTATTGTGAGAAGCTTGTGGAAGGATCCCAAGTCGTACAGTTTAAGGGCAATGGTACCAAATACTAATGAAATGTATGTAAATTTTTGACTTGGCAGAAAATAAATAAAAATGACTTAAAACATTCTCTCTCTCTCATTATTCTGGCATTTGCCAAATATTAATAATTATGGTAATCCTAATTAATTTAAAATGGGAAAAGTTTATACTGATTTCATGTCAGATAGTGATAAAAACATGCAAATGTGGTTTCGATTGCATATAAGATAGATAGATAGATAGATAGATAGATAGATAGATAGATAGATAGATAGATAGATGAGAGATATATAGATAGACCCAATGATATTTATGGACCCTGTTGGAGATTGCATTAAGTTATGCCACTGAGGATAAGCTCTAGTCCTCAAGACACACCAACAGGTCAGGTTTTCAGGATTTCCTTAGCATTGCACAGGGGTTGGAATCATTACCTGTGCAATAATAAGGAAATCCTGAATACCTTGACCTGTTGGTGGGCCTTCAGGACTGGGACCTCTGAGCTGGGGTTTAACCATCGGTTACATTCATTCTTGCTTATAGGAGATGGGGTCAAGCAGAGGAGTCTCTTTATGACATCCATACACCTTAGCAGGACCTATAGGCAGGGGCCAAACATGGAAAACTACACATGACCAAGGTCATACCAATAGTTAGTGAAGGGGCTGCAGTCGCTCACTGGCCCTACTGGAAGAGGGGCCCAAAGCTCCCAATGGTCTATATGAGAAGTCTGATAGTAATAAAGACTAGGGATGGGCGAATCTACTCGCTAGGACTCGTTACTCGGCGAGTAGTAAGGGACTCGCAGGACTCGGTACTCGGCGAGTTTCCCAGTGATGACTCGCACGAGTCCAATGCAAATCAATATCAATCCTAGTTTTGTCAGAAACGCTGACAAAACTAGGATTGCCATTGTTTGTATTAGACTCGTGCGAGTCATCACTGGCTACTGTGCCAGTGATAGCAGGGAAACTCGCAAAGTAACTGCTGTTTCTTTGCGAGTCCAGCTGTCTTCTCTGTGCAGCTCCAGGGTCCTAGAACCTGCCTGCTCACAGAGATGATGTAGCAGTGCTGAGATTATTCTCAGTCTTCCCTGTGCATGTAGCAGAGAGGACATCGCGTTTTGGACTACGTCGGACGGAAGAGGATTTTTTTAATTAAAGATGGAGTCCCTAATGGCTTTTTTTTTTATTTCAAATAAAAATTTTTCTCTGTGTTTTTTTAACCCTTTATTGGAGATTCTTAGTGGCTGGGTCAAACGTGGCCTGACATTAAGAATCTCGGGCTTAATACCAGCTTGTATAACAAAGCTGGTATTAACCCCTTTATTACCCAGCGTGCTACCGCCACCAGGGCCGCTGGAAGAGCGGGGTTCAGCGCCAGAGGATGGCGCTTCAATGAACGCGCCATCTTCTGGGGCAGCTGCGGGCTGCAATTTGCAGCGGGGGGTGCCCAGAAAGCTTGGGCATCCCTGCACTGCGGATTCCAGCCCCCAGCTGCTTAGCTGTACCTGGCTAGACATAGAAATTGCGCGGAGCCCCACGCATTTTTTTAAAATTATTTAATGAATTTCAGAGTCAGAGTCTCAGAGTCAGAATCTCAGAATTTCATGAAATAATTTAAAAAAAATGCGTGGGGCTCCGCGCAATTTCTATGTCTAGCCAGGTACAGCTAAGCAGCTGGGGGCTGGAATCCGCAGCGCAGGGATGCCCAAGCTTTCTGGGCACCCCCCGCTGCAAATTGCAGCCCGCAGCCGCCCCAGAAGATGGCGCGTTCATTGAAGCGCCATCCTCTGGAGCTGAACCCCGCTCTTCCAGTGGCCCTGGTAGCGGTGGCACGCTGGGTAATAAAGAGGTTAGGGCCAGCTTTGTATTATCAGCTGGCCCTAAGCCCGAAATTTATGGTGGTCACGCCAATATTAGACATGACCGCCATGAATTTCTATTAAATTGTTTTAAAAAAAAACACAACACAAAGAAAATTTTTTATTAGAAATAAAAAAAAAGCCATTAGGGACTCCATCTTTAATTAAAAAAATCCTCTTCCGTCCGACGTAGTCCAAAACGCGATGTCCTCTCTGCTACATCCCCTGTGTATAGATATAGATCTCTATGCACAGGGAATGAGCAGACTGAGAACAATCTCAGCTCTGCTACATCATCTCTGTGCACAGACATTCATGTCTGTACACAGGGAATGAGCAGACTGAGAACAATCTCAGCACTACTACATCAGGCAGCAGGCAGGCTCTAGGACCCTGGAGCTGGCAGCCAGCACAGAGGAGACAGGACTCTTATCTGTGCGAGTCAGCGATTACTTACAAAGTAAACGAGCAATGCAAATAAATGACAAAACTAGGATTGCTTCAGGCTGAAGCTTCCGAGACACATCTGCGAGTTGTAAATCTCACACTACTCGCTATTACTCGCTTCCCCATTCATTAACATTGGACTCGCTAGACTCGCAACGAGTAGCGAGTCCTGGGCTCGGACTCGCTAGAGTCAAGCGATTCCGAGTAATTTAGGATTCGCCCATCACTAATAAAGACCCATGATATTTGGGGTTTTTTGAACATTTTGTATCGGCTCGTAAGAGCTTCAAGTAACACCACTAGATATGACCAACATTTTTCAGATCCATGTGCTGTTCATTGGTTGAACTGGTGTACATATCCTGAAGAAGAAGCAGGGTTACGCTTCCAAACGCGTAGAATAAACCACCATTATCCTACATCGATCGCTTTGTTATTGGATTATTTGGCCGCAGCGCTGATTTTATACCATTTCTCCTGATATCCTGGTCATTGGTTGAACACACCTCAGAGCAACATGATGCTGGAAAACACAAAATGCCTTCCTGTATCTACTGTAACTGAACACCACAAGCCGGGTCAGGTCTCCCCTTGGAATAATTAGCAACTATACCTGGATATGAAGGTACGAGTGCAACATAAAACCTCCCGCTGATTGCTGACTTTGATTTCTACAGAAATGTAAACATTATATTAGGCCAATAATTAAAGGAAAGGAACTCAGCGGCGAGCAATCAGGTAAAACCGGGAGAGATTTGTTAGAACTGATGCCTAAATTTGCAGCAGGATGTAGATGATTAAACATGATCTACAGGCGGGAGAACATCAGAGGCCTCTGCCTTTCACCTCTTAGAAACACAAAGCTTTATGATTAGGGAATTTCATACAAACAAAAGTAAATGTTATTCTTCGGCCAGCTGAGTCCTTCTCCTAACTCTGTTCTCGGAAGGAATGTTTGGATTTGGGCTCAACCGGATTAAGAACTTTTGAAGGTTCCGCATTTAACCGGTGATAATGATGACATCTGGATTACTCTGAAGGGTGCATAAATAAATGCAAAGAGTGGGGGAGCAGATTGCAATAGTTCAGACGTTATAACAATGAACCGGGGAGGGCAAGACAAACTATCCCATACTTACAATTGGATGGAAGTGTGGACAATGTTCTATTATATTCTTCTGTGAAGAAGTTGTACTATGTCTCAAACGGAACTAGTCATTAGGACCTCCTCTATAAGGTACAGTATAGAGTTACTAACAAAATGCTGTTCTAGATATGGCCAACTCGTCCCACTCATTTACACTAGAGCTTTTATAACTCCCACCAAATAATTCCCCATTTGAAGTCCGGACGTGTGACTATAGTGGGTGTAGAGGTTTCAGTTGTGCCAAACCTAAAAGCCTAGAAGAAGGCTCAAAAGGTCCCTTTGGCCCATAATAAAAGACCACTATTATTGAGGCATCATGGTCCAACATATAGTCAGTTCTTCAGAGAGAGAGAGCTGGTCTTGACTTCTAGATCTGGCATCTATTGTCCGGCATCATCTAACCCTTAGTTGGCTTAGTGGTTAAGCCTCCTGTGCCAAGGATGCCGGGTGGAGAAAAGAAGACTGGCTTCCACACAGGTCTAAACTGGATGCTGGACCACAGCATTACTAATCAATGTGCTCATGTGGTGCCCCACCAGGTAGGCCGCCGCCAGAGGTACTGCACTCCTGCGATTAGGGAGCGTTGTGCCTCTGCTCACCAGAAGCTGGTATGTTGCAGTTGAGCCAAAAGCACACACAAACACACAAGCTGCCGATCACCGTCCTCAGAGGTTCTGAAGCAGCGGCGGCCACCCTGGCTGTGTGCCGCAGGTGGCTTCACGAATACCCCTTTCAGCAGTCATCTACCCCTGTTTATTAAAATGACACCACCAGGGTCACAGGACCGGGTCTCGGCTCCCGTCTGTCCCCGTGAAAAGAACCGAGAAGTGAAGAAGAACAACTGCTGCCTGGTTCCCGAGTCTTCCCCGGTCCTGGAGTGGACGTGTCACTCATATTTTTTAAAAAGCCATGATATTTTGGGGGCCGTATTGGAGATTTTGCATCAAAGCCCACAAGCTTCAGGTTCCGCTAGTGTTTAATCTTTGATCAAACCAGAAATGTCCACAAAATCTCACTGAGTTGTTTGTAAAAGTTTTGACCCCTTTGAGGTTCAGAGGGTATGTAATTGGCTAGGACACATTTCCAAAGGTTTGACTGGACACAGCTTTTCCTGACAGCAGTCCATTGCGGGGGTTGTTGATGTGTCTATTTGTCATAAGCCCTTAATTTCATGGGAACATGGTCACCAAAAGGATGGACTTTCTGCAATATGTCCTAAAATATGCTGTTTCTTGTCAATTTTGGTTTGGTCTTCTTTGAGCTATGGTCTTAAATGACCTATGATTAAGTTTTAACATTTTTGGTGCATAACGTTGGTGCAAATCAATTTGCAGGACTTAAGGGGCCGTTACACGCTACAATATTGTTAACGATATCGTTGTTATGTCACAGCTTTTGGGGCGGAGCAACGATGAAGTAACAACATCGTTGCGTGTGACGCATAGATATGACCAATGATAAGTCGGCTGATCGTTGATCACAGGTTTATGAACACAACCATAAATCAGTCGTTGATTGTACGTTTGATCTGCTGCATCGTCGTGTGTGACACCTTGATAGCGATCTTGTTTACGACTTTGCCTATTTAGAACTGAAGGATGTAGGTGACCCAACGACCACAAGTATCGTTCACCTGTCGCGGAATCTTTGCTGCGTCGTTCACGATATCTGTACATGTGACACCTCAGCAGCAATCATTGAATGTTGTTCAACAATCCAGGTCAAGTCGGATCGTTGTTCGGATCGCTGAGACGTTGAAGCGTGTAACGGGCCCTTAAGTCTATCTGCAATTTCAGTGCTCTGTGACCATCAGACAGGAGCCCTGAGAAGTGCCTCCTACTTTTCAGCATCCATGACTCTTCTTTTGACTAGCCAAAGTTTAAGCTAAAAGGTGGCTCAGTGGTTAGCACTGTATGGTGGCTCAGTGGTTAGCACTGTATAGTGGCTCAGTGGTTAGCACTGTATGGTGGCTCAGTGGTTAGCACTGTATGGTGGCTCAGTGGTTAGCACTGTAATGGTGGCTCAGTGGTTAGCACTGTATAGTGGCTCAGTGGTTAGCACTGTATGGTGGCTCAGTGGTTAGCACTGTATGGTGGCTCAGTGGTTAGCACTGTATATGGTGGCTCAGTGGTTAGCACTGTATGGTGGCTCAGTGGTCAGCACTGTATGGTGGCTCAGTGGTTAGTACTGTATGGTGGATCAGTGGTTAGCACTGAATGGTCGCACAGTGGTTAGCACTGTATGGTGGCTCAGTGGTTAGCACTGTATGGTGGCTCAGTGGTTAGCACTGTATGGTGGCTCAGTAGTTAGCGCTGTATATGGTGGCTCAGTGGTTAGCACTGTATGGTGGCTCAGTGGTTAGCACTGTATGGTGGCTCAGTGGTTAGCACTGTATGGTGGCTCAGTGGTTAGCACTGTATGGTGGCTCAGTGGTTAGCACTGTATGGTGGCTCAGTGGTTAGCACTGTATGGTGGCTCAGTGGTTAGCACTGTATAGTAGCTCAGTGTTTAGCGCTCTATGGTAGCTCAGTAGTTAACACTCTATGGTGGATGGCTCAGAGGTTAGCACTGTATGGTGGCTCAGTGGTTAGCACTGTATGGTGGCTCAGTGGTTAGCACTGTATGGTGGCTCAGTGGGTAGCACTGTATACGGTGGCTCAGTGGTTAGCACTGCATGGTGGCTCAGTGGTTAGCACTGTATACGGTGGCTCAGTGGTTAGCACTGTATGGTGGCTCAGTGGTTAGCACTGTATGGTGGCTCAGTGGTTAGCACTGTATGGTGGCTCAGTGGTTAGCACTGTATATGGTGGCTCAGTGGTTAGCACTGCATGGTGGCTCAGTGGTTAGCACTCTATGGTGGCTCAGTGGTTAACACTACAGCCTTGCAGCACTGGGTCCTGGGTGAAATCTCACCAAGGACAACATCTGCAAGGAGTTTGTATGTTCTCCTCGTGTTTGCGTTGGTTTCCTCCAGGTTCTCTGGTTTCCTCCCACACTTCAAAGACCATACTGATAGGATGATTAGAATGTGAGCCCCAATAGGGTCCATGTTGCAAATGTATGTAAAGCGCTATGGAATTATTAGCACTATATAAATGAATAATTATTATTATTATTATAAAGTTAAAATGAGCACATACCCTGCTGTAAATAAGTAAAAGGCAAGAGTGCATAAGAAATAACACAGGGTACTTAGTAAAAACGTTTTTGATTAAAGAGTAAAGACAAAAAGCCGTACCATCACAACAAGGCGTACCCCAATTGGGACGGACCTACACAACATTAAAACCTTACTATGTGCCAGAACAGACCTCGATGTGAGGAAGGGCCCAGAGGTACCAGATCCTCACTATGGACACCCAGCCATGGGAAGTTAAATAAATGAGATGCCGATTTCAGAAAAAGGGGACAGGTTCTGTGTGTACTGAATACGAGCAACTAAAACAAATCCAAAGAAATGAGCCAAAGTGTAAATTGGTATACATACAAAGTATAAGAGCATGTGCACACTGGGCAATATACCAACTTATACTCCAGATATTTTTTTCTTGATTGACTGACCTGGTGCAACATCAATGGTTTGCTTTGCAAACATGTGATGTCACGCCAGGCCAGCAGGTCAACAGAAGAGTCGCAGATAGCATCAGACAGGAGGCGGTATTCATGTCTCATGGCCGGCAGACAAATATTACTGACATAGCCAGTGGTCCTGCAGATTAACTCACATCAACACTAGAGTCGTCTTGATGAAGAAACCTATTAAAAAGTTTGTGAATTTTCAAAATAAATAAATAATTTATCCATATCTTCAAAAAATTGATAAACCTCTGAATTGAGAAGTAATTTATGCTAATTTTGCTAGAAATGTGGTCATGGCCAAAAGTGTTGGAAGCCTTGAAATTGCTCCAGAAAATGAAGTATTTCTCCTAGAAAACTATTGCAGTAACACGTTTTGTCATACCCGTGTTTAATTCCTTTGGCTGTATTAGAACATAAAAAAGGCAAATTGGACAAAATTGTTGGCAACTTTGCAAAATTGTTGGTAAACAACTTTATTTCAAGCATGTGATGCTCGTTCAAAATCACCTGTGGCAAACAACAGGTGTGGGCAATATGAAAATCACCATATAAAAGGGGAGAAGTTGACTAAATCTTTTCATTGAGTGTCTGAATGTGCGCACTAAGCATGGAGAACAGAAAGAGGAGAAGAGAACTGTCTAAGGCTTTGAGAACCAAAATTGATGATAAATATTAACAATCCAAAGTTTACAAGCCCATCTCCAGAGATCATGATTTTCCAAATAGTGCAACAATAAAGAAATTGAAACCCCATGGCACTGTAGTTAATCTACCTGGATGTTTACAGCAATGAAAAAAACTGTTGAAAGGTTACAAAGCAGGATAGTCCGGATGATGGAGTCAAATAAGTTTAAACTGTCCTGAAGACTAAGGGTGCATCAGTGTCAGCTGTGCACAATCTATCTGTCCACATGTGAATGCAATGAAATGCTATGGAGGAGACCCAGTCAGACACTACTCCTGACACAGAGATAGAAAAAAGCTAGACTTCAGTTTGTTTTTGCTAGAGCTGTTTGGTAAGGCATATAATTCTATTATTTATTGAACAAATGGAATGACATCTACAAAGAAAAGAACACAGGGCTAACAGTCAAACATGGTAGAGAGTCAAAGATTTCAGGGCTATTTTTGCCGCATCTGGCACTGGCTGCCTTGACTGTGTAGGAGGGTCTACAGTGCTGCTACCCCCGCCTGCAGGATACTATGACCTTGTAAGAATCTGTCAATACATATAATATCAACATGTATTGTTGGTTTATTTGTAATGTGTAATGTGGCCAGTGCCTTTAGTGAATATTTCCTTGAGTTCTTGGGCTAGTGTCGAGCCCCAGGCTTTGAGGTACTCAGGTATCAGGTTCCAAGGGGTTAACGCTCCTGTGTCACGGGGAGGGGTGGCTGCGCCTGATCCCATGTCCTGGGGGATTTCTTTGAAAAGGGGTATATTTACAGGGGATTATCTCTGTACAGTTGTTGTGACGCCACCTGTAGTTTCTGGTGAGGGGTTACCAGCGCCGCCACAGTCCGCTGGAGGTAGATGGTAATGCGGCTAGTTTGGCAAAGTCCTCTACAGGTAATAATAATAATAATAATAAAAAAGCTTTATTTATATAGCGCCAACATATTCTGCAGCGCTTTACAATGTAGGGTTAGAGTACAGAAAATATAATACAGTAAGTAATTACAGTAGAGAACAAATACAGTACAATAATTGGATACAAAACAATAGGCATAGAATCAATGTAAAAAAGAAAATACAAAAAATAAAGCAAGAAATGAAGGTGACCCTGCTCAAAAGAGCTGGACCTCCGAGGCAGCGTAATGTGAAGGGGCAGTTTGGAGTAGAGCTGTAAGCAGGATGGGGAGTGTTGGAGCAGTCTATGAGGGGGCACTGGGAGCAGAGAGGAATGACACGCGCACACTGCAAAAGTCTCTTTTACCTTTTGCTGATGTTACAGCAGGTAAAGATGTCCAGGGCACTGACAGGTGACCAGGTGCACAGTGGGTCCCCACAGCAAGTGGGTATAAGGCCTCCTCTGTTCCTCTTTGGTAATTGAAGCCCAGCCTGCATGCAGCCAGACTGGCCTCCTCTCTCTTCCTGACTCTGGTATCTGTCCTCTCCTCCTGTGCGGTCCACGGGTTACCCCCTCTGATGACTGCAGTGGTGCACTGCTGTGTCTGGCTCCCTCTCTTTGACTCACAGGGGGACCGGGTGGCTGAAGCCTCTACAGTGTGTCGGGGTTTTCTGTAGTCCTGAAGAATCCATCCCACAGGTGTGGATCCCCGATGTCCGGTTCAGTATTTCGTCTGGGCGAACTTCTATTAGTTCCTCGCTCCCTTGAGGCTGCCTGCTCCTTGCCTTCTGTCCCCACTTAGGCTTGCGGGACGTCAGAAGGGCCACTCCGGGTCTCTGGTTCGGACCTAACCGTGGCACCGACCACCAGGACGTCTTCGCAGCTCTCCTAGCGTCTGCACACTCTGACTTATTCATCCCCCAGCAGCAGTATTTTTAGGGATCTTGCCTAAGGTCAGCAAGTTGGGCTCCCCCTACTGTGCCGGGGTGGAAGATGTTGCATGTAGTAGGTACCTGCTGTGGAAACCCAGCTGTGCATTAGGGAAGTCTGTGGCTACCTGCGTGAGCAGGGCGCCACACTAGCTAGGGTTAATATTGGTTAGGTGTTTTGTACACTCCATAAAGAGCTGGAGGTAAGTGAAATGAAAGGCGTTTGCAGAATGGGGAGCAGGAGAGAGAACAGAGAGGAGTCACAGGTGTGGTTAGAGGCAGCCCCAAGAATCTAATTTGGCTGGAGCGTACGGTCAGACTCAGGACTTGGACATGCAGTGGACTAAGAAAGCAGAGGACTGGGCTGTGACAGTCTAGTGACTGTGCCCCTCAATGGTTGAGTCCTTGGAGTTCTCAAGTGGCATACAACTTCTACTGGCAATTACTTAAAGATTCCTCTTGGTTGCTGAAGGCCTATTGGCTCTAGAGAGGGGGCCGCAGACATGTAGAGAAGGAGTGTTGTTTTTTTGTCATCCTAATAGTTTACGCTAAATCCCTGTGGGTAGGATGGGGGCATCCAAATGGACAGTTTTTATTCTGCATAAGTACAATGATACTAGCAGATGGAATAGAGCAGTGCAGTTTTTAACCCTTCATCCTCCCTAAAATAATTTTCTGAGGTAATGACCTTTGGGTTTTCATTGGCTGTTAGCCATAATCAGCAACATTTACATAAATAAACACTTGAAATAGATTCCTCTGTAATGACTCTATGTAATATACCGTATGTGTTTCACTTTATGTATGGAATTACTGAAATAAATGAACTTTTTGATGATATTTTAATTCATTGAGATGCCCCTGTACTTCTTTTTCTGGAACAATTTCAAGTGAGCCAACACTTTTGGCCATGACTGCAGAGCCATACTAAATGAATTGTCACATAAAGAACAAATATCTCAGTGATGCAGTAAATTTAGGACAGCTGGAGGGCCCACAATCACAAGATAGGGGTCTCAAACTCACTCATGACATTGGAGCTGTACTGAGCATGTGCGACCACTGCTCTGTTTACTGTGGTGGTCGCACATGTTCACTACCTTTCCATTCACACAGAGGACTTTAAGGGCCCTTTCACATCTGCGTTTTTCGTAATTCGCGGCAGATGCGGTGAAAAAACCGCATCTGCCGCGTTTACCGCATAACCGTTCCACTTGCGGCTCTGAGACTCTGACTCTGAAATTCATGAAATAATAAAAAAAAAATGCGTGGGGCTCCGCGCAATTTCTATGTCTAGCCAGGTACAGCTAAGCAGCTGGGGGCTGGAATCCGCAGCGCAGGGATGCCCAAGCTTTCTGGGCACCCCCCGCTGCAAATTGCAGCCCGCAGCCGCCCCAGAAGATGGCGCGTTCATTGAAGCGCCATCCTCTGGCGCTGAACCCCGCTCTTCCAGCGGCCCTGGTGGCGGTGGCACGCTGGGTAATAAAGAGGTTAGGGCCAGCTTTGTATTATCAGCTGGCCCTAAGCCCGAAATTTATGGCGGTCACGCCAATATTAGACATGACCGCCATGAATTTCTATTAAATTGTTTTAAAAAAAACACAACACAAGGAAAATTTTTTATTAGAAATAAAAAAAAAGCCATTAGGGACTCCATCTTTAATTAAAAAAATCCTCTTCCGTCCGACGCAGTCCAAAACGCGATGTCCTCTCTGCTACATCCCCTGTGCATAAATATAGATGTCTATGCACAGGGAATAAGCAGACTGAGAACAATCTCAGCTCTGCTACATCATCTCTGTGCACAGACATTCATGTCTGTACACAGGGAATGAGCAGACTGAGAACAATCTCAGATCTGCTACATCATCTCTGTGCACAGACATTCATGTCTGTACACAGGGAATGAGCAGACTGAGAACAATCTCAGCACTGCTACATCATCTCTGTGCACAGACATTCATGTCTGTACACAGGGAATGAGCAGACTGAGAACAATCTCAGCACTGCTACATCATGTCTGTGAGCAGGCGGGCTCTAGGACCCTGGAGCTGCACAGAGAAGACAGCTGGACTCGGCTCGCAAAGAAACAGCAGTTACTTTGCGAGTTTCCCTGCTATCACTGGCACAGTAGCCAGTGATTACTCGCACGAGTCTAATGCAAACAATGGCAATCCTAGTTTTGTCAGCGTTTCTGACAAAACTAGGATTGATATTGATTTGCATTGGACTCGTGCGAGTAATCACTGGGAAACTCGCAGAGTACCGAGTCCTGCGAGTCCCTTACTACTCGCCGAGTAACGAGTCCTAGCGAGTAGATTCGCCCATCCCTACTTGGAAGTCCTATACACTTTTCTACACTTACTTATACCCTTCCCAGGGACATAACTATAATAGGTACAAGGGTTGTAATTGCATCTGGGCCCTGGAGTCCAGGGGGGCCCCTAAATCAATTTGGTATATAAAAAAACCAATGCTATTTAAGATTTGCAATAATTGAGGCCCATGAGCTTGAAGTTACGCCACTGCCTATTCCCATAATTTACTACTGAAGTTCTGGCATCCAAGTTTTCGGCATGAATCAACAAGTTCATGATGAACAGTGACTTTCCCATATTAGCAGAGTGCGGATACTTTGACGAAGTGAATGCAAATGTGAGAAAATTAGAATTTGATTAGTAAGATTACCCATATCTCAGAACGAAGAAGGAGCAATGCTGCATGTGTGGCTGCAGACGGCGGGGGCCTCCTGGAGGAGCTCCGAAACCACATCAAATGCTTCAACTGGTTCCAAAAATAATGTTCATGTCAATACTGTTTTTCTGCGAAAAGGCAATTTGCTGCCAAATGAATTCATGCAAATCGCTCTCGTTTTAGCTGAGCTAATGGGATGCAATATATACCCCGTAAAAAATCCAACTAATAGTGGTTCAGATCCAGCAAATAAGGAAATCGTGAACAGAAAAGTAAGTAATGTGCAAAAGTTCAATTAAATGGGAATTACCAAACTGAGACGAAAGCTATAGAGAGAGCGGCATAACTTGAAGCTTATGGGCCCCTATGCGAAAGCTCCAACAGGGCCCCCAATTATTGCAAATCTTCAATATCAATAATCTTTTTCTATAGGACAAAGAGATTTTTTGGCCCCCTAGGGCTCCAGGGCCCGGATGAGATTGCAACCCCTGCACCTATTGTAGTTATGCCCCTGTATACACTGTAAGAAAAGTCTGAAACAGAAGAGAAACTAAATTAAATGTCTTCTAAACTGAATGAGGGCTATCCTTAAAGAATGACCTATTTACATCTTTTTTTGTTTTTTAAATTGCAATGGGTTTTATTTTCATATCATGCTCTTTATTTAAAGGGATCCTGTCACCCCCAGACCACCTCCTAAGCTATTAAAAGCTGTCCCTAGAGTATATTAACACTTACCCTACACTCCTTTTAGCTCCTAAATGCATATAGTGAAACTGAATATAAATGTTATTACAGTACCTCATTACTGATGTTAATGAGTGACTATGGTATTCATAGTCACCCAGCCAGGCTGTCCCTCTTCATCATATCACGCCTGAAGAGGCGTGATCTTCATCATACATTCAAATGCGCGCCTCCCCGCTCTCCTATTCCGGCCGGGCTTCAGTGTGGGGCTGTATGACGCGATTCGCGTCATTTCCGGCGCCGGGTGACGTATGTACACCCGCGCCGCTGTTAGAGCTTCAAGCCCCGTACTGCGCATGCGCCATGCGCAGTGCGGGACTTGAAGCTAACAGCGGCGCGGGTGTAAATACGTCACCCGGCGCCGGAAATGAAGCGGATCGCGTCATACAGCCCCCACACAGCAGCGGTCCGGAATAGGAGAGTGGGGAGGCGCGCAGGGAGGCGCGCATTTGAATGTATGATGAAGATCACGCCTCTTCAGGCGTGATATGATGAAGAGGGACAGCCTGGCTGGGTGACTATGAATACCATAGTCACTCATTAACATCAGTAATGAGGTACTTTTATAACAAATTATATTCAGTTTCACTATATGCATTTAGGAGCTAAAAGGAGTGTAGGGTAAGTGTTAATATGCTCTAGGGACAGCTTTTAATAGCTTAGGAGGTGGTCTGGGGGTGACAGGATCCCTTTAAAAAAAATAGTAATCTTGCAATGTTCCTATCGTTTCAAGGAGAGTTTTCAGCAGTTTCGTTATCATCAGAGGCAGGATAACAATGACAGGTACGACCTCTATACACAACTAGTGGCACTAGACCCTCCTCTCTACACAATGACCTATGCACTTGCTCATTAGATGCTTCAATACAAAAGATAGAGTTTGAATCTGTTCATGGCAGCTAATGTGCATGTGTTGTTTCCTGAAACAATATGAAATTAGAGCCTAAAAAAAGCCCTGGTGGCCAGAGTTATAACTTCCATTTCCATTTTGCTTTAAAAAATATTTTGATATGACAAAAGATATAGTAAAAAAAATACATTTAACACACCAAAAAAATATATATATAACAATAGGTCTTTTTCCAATGGCGCATTTTCTATTAAAGGGTGGTCCCACAGACAGCAATCTGCACTTATCCACAGGTTAGATGATAAATATGTGATTGGTACAGGCAGCTGCAGAGAGCATCGCCAATACAGAGAAAAGAAGTCCTAAAATCCACTATATGATTGGAGCAGAATTGAGCATGTGCGACCACCAGTCCCAAAGACAGTGATAAAAGTTATTAGAGCAGTGCTCACATATACTCCCTACCAACGTATTCACAGCAAATCTGCTGTTTGTGAGTATCCTATAGATTTCATCTATGGTATATTACATAGCCTGTTTTCTCTTTTTTGTTTTCCTTGGTACCAGTACTTAACCCAAGTGTGGTTTAATCTAGCAGAAGATTCTAAGTGGGGTTCCCGTTATACAACCTATGATGTACGTGTTTGTCATAGGCCGTGTCCCTCCCTTTGATGTGAGCTCACCCAGTTAGCTCACATCATTCCCCCGACATCTCAGCTGATCTCATCAGCTGAGATGTGGGGCTAACAGCACTGATCAGATCCGCAATCTGATTTGCGCTGGTAACCCATTAAATCATGCTTTCATTTATTAATCCAAAAGCGCCGCGGTGGGGACCAAGCTGCTCCCCGCCGATATCAGAGATCCAGCAATGAGATCACGGGTCTCCGTGTGTCACCTGATAGCCCGGGGTCCTGCAGTGACCCTGGATGCAATCAGGGATCACTTCCTGTGAGTGGTTGACAAGCGCTGATGTGGCGCCCCGCAAATGCAGGCGTCACAGAGGAGTATTACACCCGTAAAAGAGGTGTAAATGCTCCAGCTGCAAGTGGACCCTAAGATGGTGGGTGGGACCCATTCCCAGCACTCCCACATTAGTATAGGGAGGGAGGTTACCCCGGGAGAGATATAGTCACCTCTAGGGGGAACAAGAAGGTCTTTGGTCTTTGCTTTTTGGTCGCTCGGCTGTGGGACCAGGAGGAGATGGAGGAGGAGGAGAGGTTCTAGGAAAGAATAGCTAAGTGAAACAAGGAAGAAGGTCATACCGGGTCGGTTACAAGCCGCACCGGAGGAGAGAAGAAGGGACCTTGAGAAGGTCCTGAAAGAGGGCGGCCAACAAGAGAAGTACGGGCCCAAGAGAGAAAGGGAGATCCTCAGTGTGGAGCGCCCATACTCCAGGGGATACTCCAGTCCACCAGGGGAACGCCAGGCCCTGGGATCCGGCCAAAGTCCAGCTTTGCAGTCGGCAACCGGTTGCTGTGGCTTGCTCATCAGCCGCTGCACCCTGCCATCGGAGAGGTCTGCCTGCTTCCTCACCAACGAGGGAGGGGACTCCCGGTACTACCTACACGGAGCTACAGGGTATAGATCGATCCAAAGCGGGGAAGAACGGACACGGGTTAGTTAACGAAGGTACACCAAGGGTTCTACCATATCACCTGGGATCCACTTGCAGCTACCCGTTAAGCTCTTGTCTTTGTAACATCTAAAGTGCTGAGCTGTGAACTGTAACTGATTCTGCTACAAGATTCCAGTAAAGTACCCGGGAGAAAGTGACTTTGCCTCTGCCTGTGTTTCTTCTTTATCAATCTGTTCCCTTTGCAGGAACACTGCCCCGGAGGTCCAGTCCTACCTGTAGAGGACTTTGCCATCTAGCCGCATTACCATCTACCTCCGGCGGACTGTGGCGGGGCTGGTGACCCATCACTAGAAACTACAGGTGGTGTCACGAGAACTGTATAAAAAATCCCCTGTAAATATAACCCCTTTTTGAAGTGTCACCCAGGACACAGGATTAGGTGCGGCCACCACTCCCCGTGATACAGCAACGCTACCCCTGGAGCCTGATACCCGAGTACCCCAAAGCCTGGGGCTCGATACTGACAACCACAGAAAGTGATCATTTGTGCTATGTCCCGATGTGCTGCAGCTCATTGGGACATAGCACAAGCGATCGGACTGTGCAACACTGTGGTGCCCTAAGGGGCAGTGTATAAAAAAAATAAACTTTTTCAAAATATGAAAAAAACACAAAAGTTCAAATCAACGCCCTTATGCCCCATTCAAAATAAAAGTATCAATTTTTTTTTAAAATACACATATTTGAAATGCCCGATCTATCAAGATGTAAAATCAATTAATCAGATCTGTAAATTGCATAATAGAAAATACAGTCCAAACACCAAAATTATGTTATTTTGGTCACCGCAGCATTGCAATAAAATGCAATAACGGGCGATCAAAACATCACATCTACCCAAAAATGGTATCATTAGAAAACTCAGCTCAAGACGCAAAAAATAAGCCATCACGCAGCCCCAGATCCTGAAAAATGAGGACGCTACGGGTCGCAGAAAATGGCGCAAAAAGTGCAATTTTTTTTTTTTTTTCAAATTTCTGATTTTTTTTTCACCACTTAGGTAACAGTAAAAGTATACATGTTTGGTATCTACAAACTTATACCGACCTGAGGCATCATACTGACTTGTAAGTTTTACCATATAGTGAACATGGTAAATAAAAATACAAAAAAACAATCGTGTAATTGCACTGTTTTTGCAATTTCACTGCATTTGGAATTTTTTTCCCATTTTCATGTACACTATATGGTAAAATAAATGATTGGATCTGAAATTACAACTCGTCCTGCAAAAAAGAAGCCTTCATAAGTCCATATTGATGGAACAATAAAAAAATTATGGCTCTTGGAATAAGGGAAGCAAAAAACAAAAACAGAAAACTAAAAATCGCCAGGGGGGTGAAAGGGTTAAACTTAGTGCCGATGGTACGTGTCTGTGGAGTAGCATGGTATGTAGCTTTGGGGACTTTGCCGGGCAGTAGAGGCGCTTTGTGGCATCTGGTTCAGTGTTGAAGTGACCATGCAGTGCCATGCCTAACAGGATAGGGACCCATTCAAAGGTTTGCCATGGCATGTCAGTAGGCTTATACATTTTGGCCAAAATGTAAACAAATATCTTTTTGTTCTACATCTATGGTATATTACATAGCCTGTCACCTCTTTTTTTGTTTTACTTGGTACCAGCACTTAGTCCAAGTGTAGTTTTAATAAGCAGAAGACTCCTAGTGGGGTCGCGGTTATTTTGTTCTCAGTAAGATCACATGGAAGTTGATTTTTTAGATCAGTTAACTTGGATCTGATGCTATGTGGCCCGGAGCTTTGGGGGTTTTGCCGGGCAGCAGGGACGCTTTGTGGCGTCTGGGTCAGTGTTGACGTAACCATACAGTGCTCTGCCTAACAAAATAGAGACCCATAAAAAGTTATTACCAACAGAAAGTAGAGAATGTCCACCCCCGCGAATATATGTGGGGCCGACATTAACACATCTCCATTAGCTACGATAAGCTTTATGTCACATGCACGCAAATGTTTTTACAGCTCTGAAAAAAGAACCGCCATTGGCAGCAATTGATTTTTGTAGAACCCTATTGTACCAACTGGATCCTGGGTTTTGTAACTATTCTCCAAAACACAGTAATGTATGAATAAGTGTATGGTTTACTTACAGCTTCATTGGAGCTTCTGTTCTAGCTTCAGCAACCTGAAAAGTCTTTTTTTTCCCAGGACTCAGTTTTAGCGGCTCTTTAAGAAAAGTTTATTCTTTGGCTCAGAATATAATTGTGTGACCTTGAGTCACTCATCATAATCTGGCTATAGGCAAAATAGATGATATATGCTAAGTTTAGCTGGTATTTTATAACATATAATTGCTTATATTCTTTTCATAACTGTTTACTCCAGCAATCCCTTCTCCACACTCAACGACTTTGAAGCGGAAGTACTAAAGAATGAAAGATGAAAACGTTGTGAAAAATGACTTCTCCACCGTCCATCACATGAGCCATTAAAATTATTTTGCAAAATTATTATGCAAAGCAATGGACTGGCATAAGGATTCCTGTAGAGTTGAGAAATATTCTTCCACAGTATTATAAGGTTGCTCTATGAATCTATATTATATACTTGTATTTGCTCCTTGTGCCTCCATGATGCTATTTGTGATGAATCATGCCCCATTTTAAACAGTGGTGAGTCGATAGAGAGTATAGAGCCATTACACAGTGTCCCTCTGCTACACAACATGACCCCAAATTTAGCACATGGTAGGATAGTTGAGAGATCTGATTCAGATTGCATTTGGACCTAGAAGAAACATATTAAACATGTATTCTCACATTTGAAAGTTAGCCCCCATCCATGGGATAAGGGATACATTTCCAATCACTAATTGTCTGACCTCTGAAACCCTCACTGATCCCAAGAATGGAGAATGGGCTGGAGCATCCATAGGATAAGAGAATTTGCACTTCAGTGAGGAAGTGGATAAACTCCACGCCGCCTTTAGGTAGCTCCTCAAGATGGCGCTGGAGTTTATCCACTTCCTCACTGAAGTGCAAATTTGAGGAGGGATGCGGCTTTAAATCTCCTTACCTACATAACTTGTCTTCTTATGGTTGCAGGCAAACTCCTCTCCATAAGGTAGATAGCAAGTTCCCCAGACCTAGGATAAGAGATACATTTCCAATAGCTAAGGGTCCAACCACTGAAATCCCCCTCAATCCCAAGAATAGAGAATGTGATGGAGCATCCAAGAGATAAGCAATGAATTTCAAATCACTAAGGGTCCAAACACTGAAATCCCAACCGTTCCCAAAAATGGAGAATGGGATGGAGCATCCATAGGATAAGAGATACATTTACAATAGCTAAGGGTCCAACCACTGAAATCCCCATCAATCCCAAGAACAGAGAATGGGATAGAGCATCCAAGAGATAAACTATCAATTTTAAATCACTAAGGGTGCAACCACTGAAATCCCAACGATTCCCAAAAATGGAGCATCCATGAGATAAGTGATGAATTTCCAATTACTAATGGTTTGACCACTGAAATACCCACCGATCTCAAGAATGGAGAATAGGATTAAGTATCCACGGGATAGGAGATGAATTTCCAATAGCTAAAGGTCCAACCACTGAAACCCCCACCAATCCCAAGAATGGAAAATGGAAAGAAGCATTAGTCAATTATGTGTTGTAATACCACTGCATTCATTCCTATGGGATTACTGGAGATAACTAAGTGCCATATTTGGTAATTAATAATGAATGGAGCACCTGTGGGCATGGATCTTGTCTCCATTCACAGATGGCTTATTAGAACCTCTTTTCAGAGTATCACTGGAGTTTCCAGAGGTCAGAACTCCAAAAGATTGGGATTATCCTTATCCAATGAATAGGTGATAACTTCTAAATTTGAGAATAACCCTTTAAGCTTTTGCAGTCAAATTTCATCAGAACTGGGTGGAGGAGTGTAGACATGACCAACCTCAACAGACAATGCTCTATAAAGCCAATTGGTCAAAAAGTTCATTGTGCCTTCTGAACATATGAGGTTTGATAATCATTTAGGAGGGAAGGAGGACCTGGCTCTAGGCACCACAATAGCTGATCCTGCCTCTGGGTTCCTAACATAGACTGTTTTAAGCCATCCGCATTTCCAAGAAGCTCATCCTAGCTTGAAATATCCATAAAGTGACCAATTTTTCAAAAATTTGTCTTCAGTGTCATGTCAAAAGTCATATATTATGAAATCACTCCTAAGAAAGGGTTTTATTGTTCTCTGGTGGTCATTAATACATGAGTCTTGCACCATTCTTTCCCTAGGATGAAGTAAAGTATCCAGAGTCTTGCTGCAGGCCATACTGTCAGGTTTCTGGCTAATCTTCAATACGCTAATGTCCAAAGTAAACAACTTAAAGAAATTGTTGGATGAGTATTTGTGGGCAGCTACGGCATCATTTGATGTTGGAAATCTTGGATCAAGTCTTTGAGCGCACCTGCCCCAACGACTTATTTATCTTGAGAGCACACCTGTAACAATCAATGACATCATAGATACCAGGCTTTCTTTTTGATGTCTATCTGCATCCAAGATTGGGGAAAAACGTTTCATATGTCAGAAAAGGTCTGCAAGAACCTTTAAATGTTGTCTAAAATAGTATTTACTGACACTAACACGAGCTGGAAAAGATCAAGACAAATTATTCAGCTTTGAGAAGCCAAAACATGAGATGTCTACATTTTATCATCAAAGTATCCGTTAGAATGTCCTTTACTGTGTTTATTTGCTGTGTATCCTGCAAAGATCTAGTTCCTATGATACCTACGGAACCAACTGAATGGCATAATTTACTTGATCCACCCTTTTCATGTGAGATTAGTCAGGTTGGAAGCATTCAGCTGGACAGGCATTAAGGTGCTCTTACACATCAGAAAGCTGTTGGCCAAATGCTCATTTGACTGATGGCTCCCTACGCACATGAATTCTTGCTCAGACAGGGAGGAGAGGCATCTGGCAGTGACTTATCTGGAAAAAGGATAGGTATATTTTCGAAGCCAAAGAGTGTTTTCCACCCAAGTGCACTTTATAGTCCCGTCACACGGCACGACCTGGCCAGCGATGTCGGAAGCGATGCGCGGGTGCCCGCTCGGTTCCGACATCGCTGGCCAGCTGTCACACAGCATCGCTGCGGCCGGCGACCACCGCAGCGATGCGGGCGGTGACATCGCTCGCTGGGCTGGGCTTAGCCCAGCGAGCAATCCGCAGCTGGATCGCCACCGACATCGCTCTGGCGATGTCACACGGCGCGATCCAGCCTTATCGCAGGTCGCAGGTTGACAGGTTTACGGTTCTTCCCGTAAACCTGTCAACCTGCGACCGGCGATAAAACGCGATCACGCCGCGCATTTACACAGCGCGACGCCGATAGCGACATCGCTGATACGTCACTTTTTCGGCGATGTCGCTAGTGACGTCGCCAGGTGTGAAGCCACCTTAAGAAAGTGGACAGTCCATAGAAAAGTCCACAACGATGAGGTCTATCAAACAGCCCCAATTAACATTTCTCCATCCTGCCAAAACAAAAGACCACAGTGAAGGTCAGAGACTGGAGGCCCCCCTCAAAAAAGATTAGGGAGAGCCAGTTGTACTCTTAACATTAGGTGCTCAGTTGAGGTCAGTTCTCTTACAAGGGGAGAAGAGCAATCGGTCAGCCCTGAGGAGATCAAGAGGTTTGCGGAAACCTGATGACCAAACACTAACACCCCACCTTCTAAACAGATCATAGGGTATATGTTAGGGAATAACATTCTGAAAGTCATTGAACAAGAGACACATGAAAAACATGACCCATACTGATGGTGCAAATTGATTCGCATGTCCCAGGTCAGTGATCTATGGCCGTTGGAAAGGAGCCCTGAGCACCACATCTTATCTGATGGAACCTCTGCTCCTATATTGATTAGATGACCTCATGCAAAGTATTCTTTGCAACATGATGCACATGTAACACCAAGCCAGGCCTACTAATCCAAAGAAGAGTGATGGGTGCCAGAAGGTAAGAGGTAGTTCTTAGGGCTTCCATCTGATGACTACTAATTACTCACCTGGCCACGGGAGCAGATCCAGCAAATCGATTCGCTTCATCTGTAATGACACATAGTGAAGCAATCAAAATAGATTGTATTTTTACATGGTAAGTACTGATTGGACCTTGATCCATGAAATGTAAAAAGTCATCATTCTAGCAAATGTGATCAAAGCTAAGAAAGTTTGAAGTTCTGTGCAAAATTTGCTTTTAACTGGATGAGGCACGTCGGGGCCACCCTCTGGACACTTCTACACCTCAGGTTCTCAAACTACTTGACCCTTGGGGTTTGGAGGCACCAAAGTAGATGGCTACATAATTCACATAGTTTATACCCCAAAGTTTCTACCCTGTGGGCATTACCAAATTACAAGAATGGCCCTTGCTTGGTCACTGACCCCAAAGATACTACACTTCATCCTAGGTTTTACACCACACTCTGTCTCCTCCTTGGAGTGGTGGGACTCATCATGACCACAGGGACAAGACCTGTCTCCTCTGTCAGACAAACCAATATTACTCCATTCCCAAGGACCGTCTTTTCCCAACAAGCAACCACCTTGCTCCTTCCTGTCAACACCATTAATTCTCAGCTCCATGGTGGCCCTCACTGATGATGGTAGAAGATATTGAAACTTTTGTAATTTGCTGTTGTTTATAGCACCAGACTTTTGTAGAAATTAATGGATGAATGAATGAACTGAAAACAATTTGGGATTTTGTGGGTTACAGGATAACCTAAAAGAAAGGCCTTATTGTTTGCTAAGGAATACTAATTATTATTTCTGATCTCTAATATTTCTGTGGTTTTATTTCAATCCCCTCAGTACTTAGGAGTGCTAATATGTGTCGTTAGATTTGGTTTTCTAGTTATTGTCCCCTAAATACTTCCACGTGAAGTAAAGCTCAGCATGAACTCGTCTTTTTGTTCCTGACCTATTTTTGGGTTGCCAGGTACGTTGTAAACCAATGTGGTGAGTAAAATTAGCCAATTTTTGGTTTTCGGCCAACCTAATCACTCCCTACGAATGAATGAGGACATATTTCTAGCCACAGCACATTTCTGGAAAGCAAATGTCAGAGGACGCACTGATTTTAACCATATTGCTGGATTGGGCACGGGGCCAACGATAATGTCTTTTACACTGATCCCAGATGAAGTTGATTTACATAATAGTCTGACATACATAAGCCGCTCTGGGAGATGCACGGAGACCTGGAGAGGAATGATATTAAGGTGCGTTTTACTCCTGAATCTAGTGATTTAAGTGCAATCATTTCTCCTGAGCTAAGACAAAAGCTTGAACTTGAGAAAGTTTGCAGTCATTCCATAGTACGGCTGATCATGTCTATAATACATCATATACATAATGTCTATGCTGAATCCTGGGGGTGGGAGTCGCAAGGTATTAGTGAAATTAAAGGGAACCTGACAGCTGATACATTCTGCCCAAACCATGTTTAACTCAGCCACCGTAGATCAAGCCACAATGTAGATGACTTCTCCCCACCCACTAACAGTGACTGACAGGTCTCTTCCTATGTGTGCATATAGCTCTGCAGTATGTCGCAAATGGGAGAAGCCGCCGGGGACCCACCGGTCTGACTAGTCCCCAGTGCTGCTCAGTCCCCATTAGTTATTAAAGTATGCCACAACATTTCAGAGTCACACATATCTGTCCGGGAAAACACAGCAGTGCCTTATACATGCCAACCACAGCTTGGGTGGCATGTATCATCTGTATGGTTCCCTTTAAAGGGAAGCTACGTATAAGCGTTTGCACTCTACAGCATATCTCAAATCCACATTCTTGTTGAAAATTTAGAAAACCAGCAGGAAATATGGTATTAAATTGTAGTCATGGTGGTGACACCAGTCAGGTCCAATTATAACAAAGGTAACTCACCGCATTGATGACTTGTATCAAGTAGACATTTATGCTCTTGGAATCTGCACAGAGAAGGGATCAATGATATATCTTGAAGCTTGATTACTCCAAGACAAAAATATCAACAGGGACCCCAACTATCATGCAAACTAGCTGCCTATACTGCCCTGCTATTCTGTCTGTTATAGCTCATAGCGATCATGGACCAATGCCGCCAGCGATTTCCCTGCTTCCGATGACATCACATCGTCAGAGCAGCTATTACTCTTCTGCTATGCCCTGTAGCCAACATCAGGCTGGTGGACAGCCAACTCCTTGCTATCTAACTGCGGGGAAGCAGCAGTCTATCAGCATGAGGTTGGCAGTAATGTCCTATCAACAGAGCAGACGGAAGAGAAAGAGCTGCTCTGCTGACGTGAGGCAAATTAAGGCGGAGAATTGCCGACTGAGTTGGGAGAGATCATCACAGGGAAAAATAGGTGGGTAGTTAACAACTATATGCCTGAAAGTTCTTAGCCCCTTAGATAAAAAAAAAACTCCCTCACACCTCTCCAGTCTGTCCTCAACTCCACTGCCCGACTCATCTACCTATCCTCCCGCTACTCCCCTGTCACCCCCCTCTGCCAAGCCCTTCACTGGCTCCCCGTTCCAAGAGATCCCAATTCAACACTAACCATGGCGTACAAAGCCATACACAACCTGGCCCCACCATACAACTCCGACCTGGTCTCCCGATACCTACCCTCACACAACCTTCGCTCCTCCCAAGAACTCCTCCTCTGCTCCCCCTCATCACCTCTTCGCACAACCGAGTCCAGGACTTCTCCCGGGCATCTGCCTTACTCTGGAACTCCCTACCCGAACACGTCAGACACTCTCCTACCCTGAGAAGCTTCAAGTGTCACCTGAAGACTCACCTATTCCGTCAAGCCTACAACCTGCCATGAGACCGAGGCGACCACCCCATTCCTGACATTCCCCCATCCTACTGTATCCTAACCCGCCCTCATAGACTGTGAGCCCTCGTGGACAGGGAACCTGCCCCTCCTGTACCTGTATGTCCTAATCGCCTAGATTTAGTGTACTTGTTCTTGTCTCCCTTACCGTCATGTAAAGCGCCATGGAACCTAATGGCGCTATATAAATAAATAATAATAATAATTAATATTTATGTTAATGTTGATGATTATGGCTCACAGCCAATGAAAACCCAAAGGTCATTATCTCAGAAAATTAAAGTAGGGAGGATGAAGGGTTAAAAATCGCATATTCCACGAGATATCAAAGGTTGAATATAATATTGATTTATTAGTCAACGTGTTTCAAGGCTCCCAGAAATGCCCTGAAGCATGGAAATATGATATTGACCCTTCAGACCCTTCATCCTCCCTACTTTAATTTTCTGAGATAATGACCTTTGGGTTTTCACTGGCTGTAAGCTATTATTTTTTTTTTATTATTATTATTATTATTATTATTTATTTATATAGCACCATTGGATTCCATGGCGCTTTACATATGGAAAGGGCAGACAAAGACAAGCACAATATATGTGGACAATCAAGTCATAAAGGTACAGCAGGGGGAGGACCCTGTCCGCGAGGGCTCACAGCCTAAGAGGGACGGATGGGGATACAGTAGGAGTGGGTAGTGCTGATCGTGAGATGGTGCGGTGGACCGGGTCTCATTGCAGGTTGTAGGCCTGGATGTGAGGCTTAAAGGAGAGGGAAGAGTCGAGGATTACCCCGAGGCATTTGGCATGGAGGACTGGGGAGAGTGAGCAGTCATTGACAAGGATGGATAGGTCGGGTATTGGGGGAGAGCAGCTTGGGGGGAAGACGATGAACTCGGTTTTGAACTTCTTCAGCTTAAGGAAGTGAGCAGAAAGAAGGAGGAGATGGCGGACATGCAATGTGGAATTTTGGATATAGAGAGGTGATGTCGGGTCCAGACAGGTAGATCTGGTATTTGTCGGCACAGTGATGGTACTGAAGGCCATGGGACTCAATGATTATCATCAACATTAACTGAAATATACACTAGGAATAGATCACTCTATGTGTAATGACTCTACATAATATATGCATTTATGTCTTGAATTACTGAAATAATTTAACTTTTTGATGATATTTGAATTCATTGAGATGCTCCTGTATGTACTCTCGACCACCACTCCATTCAATCAGGATGGGGCAAAGGGGCTCTTTCCCTCTTTCATAGGAACAGTGGGGACCTTGGTTTTAACCATCAGCAATACATTATAACTTGATATTTTGGGAAAACCCTTTAAGTTTTGCCTTCCTCCTTCTCATAAACCTCAGATCTGCCCTGTATATAGCTGTAAGGTAACTACTTACAACAGTTGCCCTCCTGCACAGTTCTATTTGCTAATATTTTATTATAAAAGTATAGAAGTAACCAGAAGTTAACAGCCATATCCATCTACTAACTGTTTTTGCTACTTTCCTCTCCCACTAACACCTCCACCATGCTGACCTATGCCCTAACAGTAACTGCTTCACTAATCCTTACCCTCTTCCACTACCCCCAAACACCATCACTCCCAACACAAATATTTATCTGCCCATCCCTCTTAATTCTCCACCTGAGCTCTTCTGCTGACCTGCTTCTCAATCTCACACCACTCCTGCAGAAACACAAAACAAGCTGACCACTTTCATTCTCTCACCTGCTTGCTCTCTCTTTGCTTCTCCTATCGGCTGGCCAAATATCCCCAACCCAGGACCTCCACAGCCAACATTACCCATTATTCCTCCCTACTACCTCCACAAACCTGCAAGAAACAGCCGCAATCTCCTAAATATTAAACCCATTCTTCTGACCCCCTCTCCACCGCACTCTCTCTCTGGAGCGCTCTGGAGTGCCCGTTACATCTGTCATAAATTCCACTTCATTCACAACTTCTTTACCTCTCGCAAACTCTCCTTCCTGGGCCTCAGAGAAACATCGCTGGCACCCTCTGACACTGCTTCCCTGCTGCGCTGTGTTACAGCGGACTTTATTTCTCCCACACACCTCGCACTGGCAACAAACTTGGTGGAGGAGTGGGTCTTCTCCTTTCCAGTAACTGCACCTTCAACTTAACTCCTTCTCTTCCCTCCCTTACCTCTCATCCTTCGAAGTGCACTCTGTTCGTATATACTCTCCTTCCAACCCCCAAGTGGCTGTCATTTATCGACCCCCAGGCCCAACCATTGCCTTCATTGACCAATTCTCCATCTGGCTTCTTCACTTTCTCTCTGTTGATATTCCCACCATCATCATGGGTGACTTCAACATCCCCACGGGCACCCACCAGTCAGCAGCCTCAAAACTCCTGTCACTTGCTTCATCCTTTGGCCTTACTCAATGGTCCTCCACAGTCACCCACACAGAAGGACTCCTTGAAAAGTATGTCCACACTTACTTTCCTCCCACCACTCTTATAACTCTCTCTTTGACAACCTTCAAATTTGGCTTCTGCCCCACCACTCCACCAAAACTGCCTTAACCAAAATTACTAATGACCTACTTACCACCAAAGTTAACGGACTCTTCTCCATCCTCCTCCTTCTTGACCTGTCCTCTGCACTCGACACAGTCAACCACTGTCTCCTATTACAGATCCTCTCTTCCATTGGTATCACTGACCCTGCCCTCTCCTGGATCTCCTCCTACCTTTCCAACCGCACATTTAGCGTCTCCCACTCCCACACAACTGCCTCACCATCCCCTCTCTGTTGGGGTCGCTCAAGGCTCTGTCTGGGACCTCTTCTTTTTTCCATCTATACCCTTGGCCTAGGACAACTCATAAAGTCCCATGGATTCCAGTACCACCTGTACACTGATGACACTCAGATGTACCACTCTGGCCCAGACGTCGCTCCTCTTTCACGTCCAGAATCTCACAGTGTTTATCAGCCATATCTACAAAATGTGAGACAAAATGCGCATAGGGTCTTATTCTAGAGAGTGGGGCTATTTCCTGATGAAATTTGCTCACCTGGTCTGGTTATGAACACCCACAACCAGTATTAGCGCTCGTAAAGCTGGTGCTGCAGCCACACCTCCACATGCAACATGGCAAACAACTGGAAACAGGATGAAGTGTCGGTGATCCGCGCTGCTGGAAGGAAAAACCAGGACCTAAGAAGTCTGGTGTAATGGTGTAGATTTATTCCGAGACGTTTCGGAGCAGCCTCTGCTCCTTCCTCCTTCTTTTCCTCTCGCTTCCTTAAACTAAGCATTGACAAAACTGAAGTCATCATCTTTCCCCCTCCTTGTGCACCTCCCTTACCTGATTTATCTATCAAAATAAATGACATCCCACTTCGCCCTGTACCTGAAATCCGATACATCGGAGTAACCCTTAACTCTGCCTTGTCCTTCAAACCGCACATCCAAGCTCTTGCCAGCTCCTGCCGCCTCCAACTCAAAAATATTTCCTGAATCCGTCCCTTTCTCAACCTTCAATCTACTATACTACTGCTGCATTCCCACATAATCTCCCATCTCAACTACTGCAACCTCCTCCTCTGTGGCCTCCCTGAAAACGCTCTTGCACCTCTCCAATCCGTCTTTAACTCTGCTGCCCGACTGATCCACCTCTCTCCTCGCTGCTCCTCCACTTTTCCTCTCTGCAAATCTCCACTGGCTCCCAATTCCCCAGCGTATCCAATTCAAACTACTAACATTGACTTACAAAGCCGTCCACAATCTGTCCCCCCCATATATTTCTGAACTAATCTCCTGATATCATCCATTGATCCTCGCAAGAGCCCCTTCTTACCTCCACACTTGTACGTTCCTCATCTAACCGCCTGCAAGACTTCCCCCAAGCATCCCCCCATCCTCTAGAATTCTGCACCTCAAAAAGTCCAACTATCCCCTACACTCAGAACCGTCAAGAGGAACCTGAAAACCCATCTCTTCAGAACAGCCTACACTCTGCAATGACCACAGTGCCGCCTCAACACCACTGGATCCGGCGCTCCACCACCTCTGGATCTGGTGCTCCACCACCACCAGCGCAGACCCAACCTACTGTTTCCCTCCCTATTGCCCTGTAAAATGTAAGCCTGCAAGGACAGGGTCCTCTCTCCCCTCTGTATCGGTCTGTCACTGTTAGTTTGTTCATTTTATTTTTAACTTGTTTGTATGAAACCTTTTATCATGTACAGCACCATGGAATCAATGGTGCTCTATAAATAAATAATAATAATAATAAACCCTGTATTCTCAGACAGAAGGCCCAGTATCAGTGCTTACATCTCTAGATGCCCCCATTGCCTTGACCCTCTTGACACCCTTTCCTGTATTTACTAACATTCTTGTAGCCATGGAATGGTGGACTCTTTGCAGTTTCCCGCTAGCCTTGGAAACGTATTGTTGGCAAATAATTGTTACTGAAGTTATTGGGTTTAAGGAGACTCACGCTATCCAAATCTTACATTACATTAACCTTAAGTGATTTAATTTAGCATATTATTTATTACTTTCTTCTCTATGACCATAAAAAGGTCATAATGGAATGAAAAGAATGATTTCAGCTTAACGTTGTAGCGGCCAAGACCTTATTGACATATGTTGCTGGTGTCTGTGTAATAGGATGACGCAATCCTTTTAATCTTGAAAAATGCTTCCAAACAGAGTTTAAGATTTTCATTTATTATCATTTCTAGGTACAGTTAATGGTTTAAAAAAAAAACAGACCAGAGCTGGGATTTTGGAGGGGAATGTCAAAATTCTTAGAAAATAAAACATATCCATATATGCAGTGTGTAGGCACAACATGTGAAGGGAGATTTTTAGCGTCCAAGACTGATCAAATCACAAGAGTTCATCTACCAAGTTCTTCAGATGGGACTTTAAACTTAAAGACATACCCCTCCAGGGTCCATGGCTGCTAAGTAAACTCAGGGCAAGTAGGATCTATTATCCAATCAAAAAACAACCTTGGGTAGATGGTGAAGCGCTTCAATTTGCAATCTATTCCATTGGAGCCTGCTGTTTATGTAACGCGTGGAACGGGGGTGACCATGGCCAAGGTGTGCATCATCTGTGGCTCACCGTCATACAGGAAAATGGGGGGCCTGGCTGTGTGTGTGTGTTGCTGCAGACCACATAATGCCGCTGGACATGTCAGGCCAGGACAAGACTGAATAGAGATGCACAAGGGAGACTAGAGTCCATAAATAAACTTTTCTTTTTTGAACAACATGATGAGAAATATATACATCAGATAGCAGTCACGGCACTTTAAGACTAGTTCTTTTGCATAATGCACCAGCAGGAGCTGTATGGTTACACATGGTGGTATACGGTATTACTACTGTTACATGTAACGTAAGTCCAGCAGACCAATATGGGAATCTCCTTATTCCCCTGTGAGGGCCTCAGTGGCTCATGTATGTCAGTATGCTCCTCACTATTTGCTGTCCCACTGAATCTTCAGCTTTCTGTAGGAGAACTTGTGTCCCAGCATGACTATATTCTTCTTCTATTACTTAAGACTCACCGCAGTTAAAGGATCCTTCCTCCTGCTAAGTCCTTTCTAGACCCCCTTGCCTGAGTTGCGGAATCTGTCTACTGCTACTTTACTATTCCTTTCCTTCAGAACTTACTGTCCAATATATGATCTCCCTCCATAACAAAAAGAAGCAACTGTCTATATGCAGGTGTGCAAGCAGCAAAACCATAGGTCTGTTCACTTTTCAATACTTCTCCCTAACAGACTAGAGAACAGAAAACTGCATCCTTTGTGCCAAGTAAGTCCTCCCATCCAGGGCTGGTCCCAATAGTTAAACCTGTTTGCTGTTAACTCAGTTTGCAGCACCACGATAACACCTAGGCAGCAGGCTCGCTGTCTGGGTGTTATGTTTGACACCGATCTCTCCTTCACCTCCTATATACAATCTCTCGTCCACTCCTGTCGCTTACACTTGAAGAATATCTCTAGAGTCCGCCCCTTTCTCACCATGGAAACAACAAAAACCCTCACCGTGGCCCTAATCCATTCCCGCCTTGACTATTGCAACTCTCTACTAAGCGGCCTCCTCCTCACCAGACTTTCTCCTCTCCAGTCCATCATTAATGCAGCAGCCAGGATCACCCATCTGGCAAATCGTTACTTAGATGCCTCCGCTCTGTGCCAATTATTGCAATGGCTGCCTGTACACTACAGGATCAAATTCAAATTGCTTGGTCTCACCCACAAAGCTCTTCACAGTGCAGCACCCCCCTACATCTCCTCCCTCATCTCTGTCTATCACCCCACCCGCTCTCTACGTTCTTCAAACGACCTTCGACTAACATCTAAACTAATCCGATCCTCCCACTCCCGGCTCCAAGACTTCTCCAGAGTTGCACCAATCCTCTGGAATGCTTTACCCCCAAGAAATCAGGACTATCCACAACTTGCATGGCTTCAGACGATCCCTAAAAACACATCTTTTTAAGGCGGCCTATCATACTCCCTAATAGAAGTCCTTTGTATGTAGATAGTAATGGGCTATCTCTCTTGACTTTACTCTTCTACAAACTCCACCAAACCATAAAGGTCTACGCAGACTGTCTGATGACCATCCATGTAAGCTTATTTCTATGCCCCATTTCCTCAAGATGCCTGGACCATCAGTGCAATAAGCCCCTGTACCTTGTGCAACCCCTATCCCGTTGTAGATTGTAAGCTCTTTTGAGCAGGGTCACCTTCATTTCTTGCTTTATTTATTGTATTTTCTTTTTTACATTGATTCTATGCCTATTGTTTTGTATCACTTATTGTACTGTATTTGTTCTCTACTGTAATTACTGTATTATATTTTCTGTACTCTAACCCTACATTGTAAAGCGCTGTGGAATATGTTGCCGCTATATAAATAAAGAATTTATTATTATTATTATTATTATTAAGTAGGGATGGGCGAATCCTAAACTACTCGGAATCGCTAGACTCTAACGAGTCTGAGTCAGATACTCACTACTCGTTGCGAGTCTAGCGATTCCAATGTTAATGAATGGGTAGCGAGTATTGCAGCGATTCCTCTGCTGCTGGACCCTATAAGGGGTCTGGCAGCAGAGGAAAAACCTGCAATTCCCCATTTTATTCTTTAAAAGCCAGCGCAAAAAGACGCCGGCTTTTAAAGAATATAAAAAAAAATGTCTATGTAGAGGGATGTAGCAGAGCTGACACCGCGTTTGGGACTACGTCGGATGGAAGGTCGGTGCTGTATGCACTGTAAGGCTGCTCCTGCCTGCCTGTCTCCCTGCCTACAGTGCTGTACACAGCACTCCTCCGTCCTGGTAGCTCTCAGAAGAGCTGTTTGGGTTATATGTGAGAAATCTTGAGGTGATTTTCCTACACTCACTGACACTCCCTATCTCTGATCTGCTCCAAATCTCCCTACTCGCCCTGCACTAGCTCAGATCGTCACAGGAATGTGCCCAAAATGGTGGGGGCAAGCCTTATATACAGCCTTGCCTGTCATACATGACATAGGCATCACGATGGATAGCAGCCAATCATAGTAATGCCACAACCAACATGGCTGCGGCATTACTGAATATGGTTGGCTAACATGCTTGTCCATCTTCACAGTTTTCTGACCTAACATGCTAGGCTGTCTCGGAACATTAACATATTCTGTATTCAGCGGTCCCGAATACAATATACAGGAGTCGTAGACTCGCTCAGCCCTAGACTCGCTGCTGACAGCGGGTATCTGTGAACCGGTGCTAGTGTTTAAACGATTTGGGGGACAATCCAGCTACATAAACAGCGATGTGATAGCGAGTTTAGTGACTGAGAAACATAATGAATGCAAACTCTGACAAAACTAGGATTGCCATTGATTTGCATTGGACTCGTTACTGTGCGAGTATATGCTTGGAAACTTGCATAGTACCGACTCCTGCGAGTTTCTTACTACTCGCAGAGTAACGAGTCCTAACAAGTAGATTCGCCCATCACTATAAGTGTATGGAAAGCATGAAACAAATGAAACCACATTAAAAACATCAAAATGCATTATACAACCATACAATCTGTATCGGAGTGTGGTCAGCCTTTCCACTCCTTAACATTTCCCCTTCTTTAACAATGGCCATCCTCAACCATACAGGACCTGCAAGACAGTAAAAGCAACCTCACCATAAAATAATAATGTCTTCTTGAACTTGGAATGGTCTGGTGCATCTTCTGTTATAGATATGATTGCAAATCTATAAGACATTCCATAATTATGAATTAATGAATATCAAAGTCAACCTCAGCCTCCACATGACCTCTAGGCAGCTGACTCCCTCTTTTAAGAAACAGGTAAATAAAGAGTTGAACTAATTATATCTGGAGGAAGAAAGAAGGTGGTAACCCCAAAGTTCAGCTAGGACCCCCTGGTGTGGGCAGGTAATTACCATAGAGACATTTTGGAAAAATACACTCCCTGACAGAAGTTATGTCGCTTTTCCATGTTATGTAAATAAAAGCTTATAACCTGACAAATTCATCCATTGGTTCTATAAATTACTCTTTTGAAAGCTGAAACCCTCCGAAATGTGGTTTAGGTTAAGAAAATAAATTGGCATCAATGCTGAAATATAGATCATTTAATGAACACAGAATGGTCAGATTTTAGCAAGACGAAAGTTTTGTCGCCTGGTCATATAATGCACCCAATCCTAGTTTACATCCTCACCTGTGCTCTGTAAATGATCGAATAATTAGTGGGTGTGTCTAAAAAGAAGCCCAGCACCCCAGACCTTCCCTTGAATTGCAATTTGAGCTCTGACAACATGCCTAATATCCACCCTGCTATAAAAGCCTTGATTATCAAGGGACAGAAGACCAGATCCACTGCAAAGAGTGATGGCACCTTTAATGTGTCTCAGTGTCAAGTACAAAGAATTAAAAAAAGATTTGAAGAGACTGGAGACGTTTTTGACAAGCCCAAGTCTGGCAGACCCAGTAAGACAACTGCTCAGGAGGAATGTTTGTTAGTTAGGAAATTCAAAGCAAGCCCTCTTCCACTGCAGCAGAGCTCCAACAGGCCTGGTCACCTCAAGTTCCTGTGTCAACTAGATCAGTTTGTAGAATTCTGTCGAATCAGTGCCCAGAAGCCAGCACTAAACAAAAGGCAAATAAAAAACCGTGTAGCATTTGCAAAGTCCCACAGTCTGCTAAACAGATGGACTCTGGAAAAGTGGCAGAAGGTGGATTTCTCTGATGAATCTTCAGTAGAATAACACCACAGCTGCTGCAAATAATGCAGGAGACCTACTGGAGCCCGTATGGATCCAAAATACACCCAGAAAACAGTTACATTTGGGGGTGGAAAGATCATGGTCTGGGGTTACATTCAGTATGGGGTGTGCGAAACATTTGCAAGGTGGAAGACAATATCAATAGCCTAAAATATCAAGAAGTATAAACTACCTCTTATATTTCAAATCATAAAAAGGGTCAAATTCTGCAGCAGGATGGTGCTCCATCTCATACATCCATCTCTACAACAAAGTTCCTAAAGGCAAAAAAGATCAAGGTGCTCAAAGACTGGCCAGCCGAGTCACCAGACATGAACATCATTGAGAATGTTTGGGGTAGGATGAAAGAGGAAGCTTGGAAGACAAAACCAAAGAATCTAGATGAACTCTGGGAGGCATGTAAGATTGCATTCTTTGCTATTCCTGATGACTCATTAATAAATTGTATGAATCATTGTTGAACCGCATGGATGCAGTCCTCCAAGCTCATGGAAGTCACACAAAATATTAAATATGACTCTAATAGCACCACAACTTCATTCACCAATGTTATGCAACATATATTTGTATTTTAAGTTAATTTTTTGTTTGAAAACCACATTATTTTCTGTGGGCGACAAAACTTTTATCTTGCCAAACTCTGAGCATTCTGTGTTCATTAAATGATCAATATTTCAGCATTGATGCCAATTTATTTTCTTAACCTAAACCACATTTTGAAGGGTTTCAGCTTTCAAAAGAGTAATTTATAGAACCAATGGATGAATTTAACGTCAGATTATAAGCTTTTATTTACATAACATGGATAGAAGTGACGTCAGGTTTAGTCATTTTCTTTTGTTTAACCCTTATATTTTATGTAATTGTATATGCAGTATTGTTTTGTCCCCTTTGTAACATGTTTGGTATATTTTTATAAACACTGCCTACTTTTTGGATTAAATCTAAAAAATTTAATCTGCCTTCTTCCTTTTTTTTCTATAAACCACATCCCCGAAGGCAAATAGTACCTTAACAGGTGTCCAATCTATCTGTACTAACAATTGGTGGTGGCATCTAATAGCTTTCTTGGAGTATTATGGGGCAGTGACTCTACCGCGGTATGTTTATATATATATATTTCATGGTGTGGAATTGATTGTGATTCATCCCAGGGCCGTGGGGTACTCGGAACCGGCTATTGAGCAGTTCTGGGGAGTCACAGGGGTCGAGACCCGACTTCCGTGACCCTGGGTTCAGTTGTAAAATGCAATTCTTGGCTTGTGTAGGAAAAAGGGGTGATTTATTGGGGAGTTATTCGTGATGCCACTTTTTGTTTGTGGCAATGGGTAGCCACCACTGCTGCAGAACCTTTGGGGATGATGGACGGGCAGCTATGATGGAGCGGCTCCCCACGGGCAGAGCAGATCCCCAGGGCAGTGGATGTGGAAGGGTGTAGGGTGCTCATTATCAGACTAACTCACATATTGTTGGTTCCTCAAATCTTTTACTGGTGATACCGAAACAGGGACAGATGATCTCGATGGAATCTGGCAACCTGGGAGCAACTCAGGGATCTCCTCACTCGGCAAGCTCTGAGGCCTCTCTGCTGCGCTTTCTCCTGTGGATCCCTGCTGCTGCTTGAAGCTGAGCTGCCGCCCTCTCTCTCTCCCTCTCTCCTGCACATGCCGGTATGACAGGCAGCTTGAGTCCTTTATTAGCCCCAGTTCACGGGCGGCTACTCCTGGGCTCTTCATGCTGCTTTGCCTCCAGGCACTTGGTGTGGATGAGGAACTTGGAATTGGCTGCTGAGTCGTTAGGCCCTGCACAGCCTTAGACTGTGGTGTCCGTTATTTGGCGCTGACTCCTCTAGGGGTGAGCTTGACACCGCTCTGCCCCCCAGGCTCTCCTCTCCTTCCTCAGACCCTTGCCTTTCTCCCTCTTGGCTACGCTTGGGTCCTCCCACCTCATCTCGGGTTCCTAAGGGTTGTGTGTGTCTGTGTGTGAGGCTCAACTTGAGCAGAGGCACAAATGTCCCCCAAATGCAAGCATGCAGTAAGTCTGGTGGCGGCCTGTCAGGTGGGATGCCACAGTTGCATATTCACTACCATTTAAAAGTTGGGCTCACCCAGACAATTTTGTGTTTTGCATGAAAACGTATACTTTTATGTATCAAATGAATTGTAAAATAGAAAATATAGTCCAGACACTTACAAGGTTAGAAATAATGATTTTTATTTGAAATATTAATTTTCTCCTTAAAACTTTGCATTCATCAAAGAATACTCTCTTTGCAGCAATCACAGCATTGCAGACCTTTGGCGGGTACTAATTAAAGAAGCTTCCAGATGAGGAGCTGTGAGTTGTCGATTACTCAAACTAGAGACTCTAATGGACTTGTCTTGTTGCTCAGTTGTGCAGCGGGGCCTCCCACTTCTCTTTCTACTCTGGTTAGAGCCTGTTTGTTCTCTCCTCTGAAGTAGTACACACCATTGTAGAAAATCTTCAGTTTCTTGGCAATTTCTCGCATGGAACAGCCTTCATTTCTAAGAACAAGAATAGACTGTCAATTTTCATATGAAAGTTCTCTTTTTCTGGCCATTTTGAGAGTTTCATAAAACAAACAAATGTAATGCTCCAGATTCTCAACCTCCTTCTCAAAGGAAGGTGAATTTATAGCTTCTCTAATCAGCCAAACCGTTTTCAGCTGTGCTAACATACTTGTGCAAGGGTTTTCTAGGGTTTTCTAAACATCCACTAGCCTTCTTACACAGTTAGCAAACACAATGTACCATTAAAACACTGGAGTGGTGGTTGTTGGAAATGGGCCTCTATATACCTCTGTACTGTACATATTGCATTAAAAAACAGACGTTTGCCACATTAACAATGTATATAGTGTATTTCTGATTCATTTAATGTTAGCTTTATTGAAAAAAATAAGATATTTCTAAATGAACCCCAAACTTTGAACGATGGTGTATATATATATATCAATACGTCACTGTGAGTTTCCCAATAACCAGCCTAACATTGTGGCTCTATTACAGGTGGTAATAACAGACAAAAGGGTTGGGTAGCAGGATGGCAGGGATATGTAAAAGTTGGTCAGGGAACTAGTATGATGCTTAGACTGGGAGTCCCTAGCTGAGCCTGTTCCTAGAAGTACCTCTAAAAGTGAGGATGTCTGGGCCACCACTCTGCCCTGCTGCTGACCAGCCCTAGGCTAATGATGCACCCCAGGGCCGTGGTGTACATGGAATCGGGCTGTTAAGCAGTTTTGGGGAGTCACAGGGGTCGAGACCCGGCTTCTGTGACTCTGGGTTAAATTGTTAAGAGAGTTCTTGGCTTGATAGGAAAGGGGGTGATGATTGGGAAATTTAGTCATGATGCCACCTGTGGTTTGTGGCTATTAGTGGCCACCGCTGCTGCAGAACCTCCATGGTTGATGAACAGGCAGCTGGGATGGAGTGGCTCCCCACAGGCGGAGCGGATCCCCAGAGCAGTGGATGTGGATAGGGTGTAGGGTGCAGGAAGGCAGGTGCAAAGCAACAGACAGACTCACAGTTTGTTGGTTCCTCAGTCCTTTTACTGGCGTAACTGGAATACCGACAGGTGATGGTATACAGAGTCCTTGCACCTGAGAACAACTCAGGGTTCTCCTCACCCAACAGGTTCTGAGGCCTCCTTGCTGCGCCTTGTTGGTAGGTCCCTGCTGCTTAGATAATAAAGTCTATCCTTGGCACACCTTGAACAAAGTTATGAGAAATGGTATCTTTGCTTGAAGTGGTTTTTTATTCATGTGCATATTTGGAGACAAAACAATCAACGTTTCGACCCAACAACGGGTCTTCGTCAGGATTGGTCTTCCAAGGATCAAATATCCAGAGTATATAAATTGGCTGAAGTGCCTGCGTCTCTGTTAGAGACACTGCTGATTAGCCAAGTAGCATGCATTAGATTTAGATTATGGTTATTGATGAGAACCCTGTAGGTATTTGGTATGTGACTCCTGCCTGTGAATCCGGTGCATAGTTTAGGTCCAAGTGTGTGGAGGAGGGCAGGAGTCTGCTGCTGCTTAAGCTGAGCTGCTGGCCTTCTCTCTCTCCTGCTTGGTGCTGGTATGGCAGGCAACTCAAGTCCTTCTCTAGCCCCAAGTTTCAGGTGGCTGTTCCTGGGCTCTTTACACTGCCTTGCTTTTGGGCACAGGGCACACAACTTGGAATTCCTCACCTTTTGGAATTGGCTGCCGGGTCATTAGGCCCTGCACAGCCTCGGACTCCGATGTCTGTTTCTGTAGTGCTTCTTCCCTGGGGTGAGCACAACACCACTCCGCTCCCCAGTCTTTCCTCCACTTCCTCAAACCCCTGACTTGGGTCCCTCATGCTAGACTGTGCTGTTCTGGAACGGGTTTAGCATTGCTCCGGTCCACAGGATGTCTATCTCAGCCCTCCTAGGAACTGAACTGACTAACTCCGCCCCAGACCAGAATTTATAGGGAAGCTCACCCTGAACCCGAGTCTTGGTCTCCCCTTTCAGGCCTGGAGGTGGAAAGGTGTTGTGTGCGGTTTCTGTCTGGAGTGGATACCCTCTGTTGCTCTCAAGTGTGACACTACCACCCGGGGGCAATAATGACACTGTGGCACTTGGACCCTGGAGTGCCACACTAAAACCCCCCCACCTACACTCAGGGAAAATCATAAGCACAGCAACTCCCAGAAAGATAGCTATTCCACAAAGCTATACAGCAAGAAGGCTTCAGATGAACCGCACTCAGCATCAACACACATGATGGTCTTTGAAGAGAATGAACTCTATCAGCGGCACCAGCTGATGTGTCATGGGACTACTTAAAGGCTGTGGCAGTGGTCAAACCACATCACCTGGTAGACAATGCAGCTGATAACTGGTTCTGCAGAGCCACCGAAGTTAACCCTTAATTGATTTAAGGAAATTAATTCTATTAACTACTGTAGAGAAAATTACAGAGCACGTAACATGCTCATCGCAACTTGGAGGCAATGGTAGGATATCTGTGTACTCCCCTGGCTGTCTCTTTTTGATTAAAGTGCAACAGTCCTAGAGTTGACCTGATCCTTCTCAGTAAGGACCCCGGAATGGAAACAACCAAGTCCTTTTACTCAATATGAGTCCTTAGAATTGATCTAGACCTTGCCTATGAACTAGTGACTACTAGTCCAGCCACGACCTGTCATGAGTATCAGTGCTCCTTGACCTCACAGACAGTGATTCTCAAAGCAGGGAGTGCTCCACTCTCAGATGGAAACTTTAGAGCTGCATAAACCCCCAGATTCCTACGGGGGCTGCTCCGCTCACTACATAAATATGGCATTTACGTATTTAAAAATCAATATATCTATTTTTAATGGATTTCTTAGAATTTTCAGATCTTGTTCTCATTTATGTGAAAGCCACAAATATGCAGAAATTTTCTTATTGTGGATCAAGGACAATGTCTCACACATTCGTCCTTCCCTTCGTAAGCGGCTTCAATGACTGAAGCTGTTTCACAATAGTCCAATTGTTTCCTGTGGCTTTAAATGTCAATGAAACTGACAATCCATCACCACGTTAAATGATTATCTGCGAGACATTATTAATCTGCAGAAATGATGATGGAAATTGTTGGATTGTTTTCTTAATTACGTCTTTTCAGCTATTTAATAAAGATCCATTAAAGCGGCAAATTACTACAAAAGGTTGTGGGAGTCACAATTGCGGGCATGACTACATACGGTTGGGCTTAATCTATTGTTCACAGTGAAAGTCATTACAGGAAATATATTATGTATTAAAGTCTACTTTAATTGGCATATCTACATGATGCCGAAAAATGACGGTAATTAGAAGACCCGCGGCCCACCACACTGCCATCAACCCGAAGTTGAGGGCACAACAAGTCATCTATTTGAATAAAAACCTCTACAATACACCTGATGATGGGAACATTGAATTTGTGTGTACACAACTCACTAAAGATGGCTGCTTTTTTCCCCCCAAAAAAAAAATCTCAATTCCATATCGGATCCCAAACATTCATATAAATGCTCCATTTGCGGAATGTTTGCCTAAACCCCTCTACTTATATGGTTCAATTCACAGGACTAAGGAGAAAGTTGTTTTTGTCCTCTAAAGTTTTTACATCCATCACATTAGACACAATTTTCTCCAGAAATCAAGAGGATTGAGCACTGACGGACATAGACAGAAGAGGGCCCCTTAGCAAGGATAGTATATGGACCCTTAGGAGACCAAAAACTCATCAAAATACATAATTTGACCAGGTTTGGATGCAGAAATGAGCCCCCTTACCTCCTTGATCCTTGTGCAGCCGTTACAACACTGATATGTCCGCCCCTGGGATTGAGGCTACCTTTGTACTTTCATTGGAGGCTCCTTAGCAGCCTCATATATTACCCTTGAGAACAGTGATGCATCCAGTGTTGTTCTTCCTGTCAAAATGGCAGATAATATAATAACAGAACTATTATAAGTCAACGGAACCAGTTGGGCACCATTAACATCATAGTCATACGTTGGTCTATGTCCTCCTGACTCAATATAAGCAAGGACCAAGACAAAAGTATAAACATCACCTGAAGTGTGTAAGAAGGTTGATATTTTGCTTGGGCCTGCCAAGCCTTTATTCATGTGTGCTCTCTTAGTGCTAGGAGGGTTAATTCTGAAACGCCCAGGCATATGTAGCATCAGCTGCATGTGCTTTATTTACATGCACCAGTCTGGGACCATGAGAGCAATTTTGAGATGCTTCAGGTAAATACTGCTTTTAATGGTTCTGTTTTATGGGTATGTTGGAGGCCACATGGCACAACTAAACATATAGAGTAGGACCACCCTGAGATTGCCTTGACGTGGCAGGGTGGTTCAAAAGATTGATCAATATTTTGTCAAAAATCAAAATGTCATATTATTATACAGTTTGGGAGGAATATGTGGATTTGCATGGGTTTTATTGCAAGCTATCTTCTGGTAGTGCTGGCTTATTTGTTTATTTTTGATTAAGGTTGATATTTTGTTTTGTTTTACAGTGTTCTATAATCTGCGATGTGCCTATATGTAAGGCTGCTTTCACATAACGATTTTAGCATTTCCGATGCTGTCCGATGAAAATCGGACAGCATCGGACCGATTTTCGGACCCCATGTATGCCTATGGGCATCGGACCGAATCGGATGTGCACTAAATGCCATCCGATCTGGTCCGATCCGAATCTGTCCGATTTTTTTATCGGTGCAAAAATCGGAGCTTGCTCCGATTTTTGCACCGAAAATAAAATCGGACAGATTCGGATCGGACCAGATCGGATGGCATTTAGTGCACATCCGATCCGACCCGATCAACTTAACATGGGGCCCTATGGAGAAGTGTCCGAGGAAACATCTCATGTCTCCTCGGACCGATTTTAGTGTACTGAGCATGCTCAGTACACTAAAATCGCTCCAAAAGTGAATGAATGGGTTAATTAAAAATAAAAAAATCTATGCTCACCTGTCCACGAGGCCCCCGACGTCTCCCGGCATCTCCGGTGTCTCCAGGTATCTTGCCGTCTGTGCTGATAAGACCTGCCGTGATGTCACAATCACATGACTGCCAGGAACCAATAGCCGGCAGTCATGTGATTGTGACATCACGAGAGGTCCTGGCTGCACTGAAGACAGAACAGCAAGATACCGGGAGACGCGCGGGACCGTGCAGGAGTCGTGGACAGGTGAGAAAGGAGAGGAGGAGAGGGGAGGACAAGAGGAGGAGGACAAGAGGAGAGGAGGAGGACGCATAGGAGGACCGGGGGCCAAGAGGGGAGACACAGGGGAGAGGACCGGGGCCAAGAGGGGAGACACAGGGGATGAGAGGAACCGGGGGCCAAGAGGGGAGACACAGGGGATGAGAGGACCGGGGGCCAAGAGGGGAGACACAGGGGATGAGAGGACCGGGGGCCAAGAGGGGAGACACAGGGGATGAGAGGACCGGGGGCCAAGAGGGAGACACAGGGATGAGAGGACCGGGGGCCAAGAGGGGAGACACAGACCGGGGCCAAGAGGGGACACAGGGGAAAGAGGAAAGGACCGGGGGCCAAGAGGGGAGGACCGGGCGATAAGAGGAGAGGACAGGGGGCCAAGAGGGGAGACACAGGGGATAAAGAAGAGGACCGGGGGAGAGACTGACAGCTCTCGGGGAGCGATCTGACAGGAGGGCGGGCATCCTATTTTCTGTCGGAATCGGATGCCTATTTGGCACCCGATTCCAGGCATTAGAAGAATCCGATGCTGTCCGATTTATATCGGACAGCATCGGATTTTACAAAAATCGTAGTGTGAAAGTAGCCTTAGACTCGACAACTGTGGGAGGATTCAATGAAGTGCACATGCATGATGTGAGCAATTAATATTATGTTTATCAATGCATCAATACATTTTGTCAGAGATAGTCTCTTGGTCTAACAGCCCCAGGTAAGAGGCCACTGAATAGCAGTAGTGATTCTGAACTGGTGAATGCACTGCCTAAAGAGTTAGCACACTGAGATGCTTGTAAAATTCTGAGTCATTTGGAGTGTCGCATCAGCATTAGTATCTCTGCTCCCGATATTTTGAGGTGTTCAGAATAAGACCTGTGTTGTTTGAGATCAAAAGTAGTTTGCTGGCAAAAGCAAGGAGCCAAGATAGTAAGCTAGCAAGTATGAATAACAAGTAGTAATAAGTTAGGGCTCCAGACATATCTAAGAGAAGATCCATTCTGCATGGCAGCAGTTGTAGCCTGTCCCAGGAGGAAGAGATAAACCATCCTTGATGAGACAGGTGCTATTACAGAATGACGGCGAGAATTGCCACAACAGACAGGGATTAAAAGAGGCTTTTTCCTGTGAGTATATCCATTAACATGGCAAATTTAGCAGCCATATGAGTAAACATTAGATACAGAGCAGGGGATCAATAGAGCTTATTCCTTACTGTGACATTTGACATACACAAAGTATCTGAAGTCTGTGTGTAAAGAGAATGACTACATCAGACTCAGAAAGATACAAGTATTGCTGAATAAGAAACTGACACAAAAACTGAGTAAATAGGTTGAAAGTGTGCTAGTTGGAAGACAAGAGATACTGCAGAGATCTGCTGCCTTGAGAAGTGGCCATGAAATAGGCCATGGCCAGCCCTGCAGATGTGTACTGTGCACTTTGACAGTCAAATATATTGCTAATGTGTGAAGGAAGAGCAGCTGATGTGTTTGCCATCAGTCTGTTAGCTCATTCTTGTAAAGCAAATTTCCACCTTGGTTTAAGCTTATTAGCTCTTAAAGAGACATTGGAATCATCAAGTTCTTGCCCCAAGGGGGTATAATTCACTTTAATGTATGCTGGTGTCTACATTACGTTTACTATCTTGGTGAGGGAAAAAACACTCTACTTAATAAAAGCCAGAGTAAAGCGGCAGCCACACACAGTCCCCTTGGCGATAAGTTGTTCTGTCCAGAATTTGTGGAAATGGCAAATTCATTTTCAAATCAATTCAACTGAATATATATGGATCCCATTGACTTTTAAGAGGGTCTTCCAGGTGTTTCTGTATTTTGAGAGGCATGAGAGGCAAGGGATTAGAGTATATTAGATTCTGCAGAATCAGCTCATCTGTATTCATTAGCTAACTATCTCCTTATATGTGGATAAGGCAAGCACATCACTTCTTTTATGTATAATAATAAGACTCAATGACAATATCTTGAGCAACTGCCAGAATGTCTCAACTTTATACTTGAATGTCTTCTTGTGAAATGGAGAAAAAGCGAAGAAACGTCGAGGAAGATTATATCATTATGTCCTATCGCATATTACATAACTGAACGAAACATTGTGAGGAGCCCAGAGTGTGGCAGCACTGACCAAGAGAAATAATATATGTAACGTGTTCTCATTCATACAATATATAATACTGTAAGATAGATAGATAGATAGATAGACAGATAGATAGATAGATAGATAGATAGATAGATAGATAGATAGATAGATAGATAGATAGATAGATAGATAGATAGATAGATAGATAGATATTTAGCAACATTGTCTGGACTTCTTTAGGAAGTAATGGATTTTAGTTGGTCACTACACGTAGTGATTTTAATGGCACCTTGTACAAATCTTATCCATGCATCTATACATCTATAGTAGTAAGGAACCCCCTTGGATGATTGGTGTGTGAGTGGTTTTGTGGTTTTTCATTAAAATATTATACCCATACTCACTCCATCATACTGTACTATAATGAGTGTCCACAGGAACAGTGGAGCGCAGTGGAGGTTCCTTTCAAGTTTTCACTGCATTGCGACAAATGGAATTTAGGATTTGATCAGGATTAATGATGTCTTCAGTGCTTAGAACTTCAGTCAGATACTTGTCCACCAAGTTAGGCTGCTTTCACATCAGCGGTTTTCGCTGATCGCGGCAGTTGCGGTGAAAAAACCGCAACTGTCGCGATTACCGCATAACGGTCTCACTTGCGGTTCACTTGTGGCAAGCCCCTTACAATGTCTATGGGGTTTGCGGCAGGTGCTGCAAGTGCGGTATTGGCACTTGCCGCAGGTCCGGCCGCGAAAAAAACGCGGCATACCGCGTTTTTTTCGCAGCCGCACCTGCTGCAAGTGCCGAAACCGCACTTGCCATACCTGCCGCAAACCCCATAGACATTGTAAGGGGCTTGCCACAAGTGAACCGCAAGTGCGACCGTTATGCGGTAATCGCGACAGTTGCGGTTTTTTTCACCGCAACTGCCGCGATCAGCGAAAACCGCTGATGTGAAAGCAGCCTAATACCATCAGAGAGAAGTCTGGCTCAAAATGTAATCTGTAGTCGGACAACGACCCCAAACATCCAATGAGGAGTCCTAGAAGTGATGATCCAGCCCCCACAGAGCCCTGATTTCACATCATCCCATCTGTCTGGGATCAAGAGACAGAAGGATCCGCACAAGCCTCATGCACAGAAGATCTGGGGTCAGGTCTCTAAGATGTTTGGAACAACCTCCAGCAGAGTTCCTTCAATACTATGTTCAAGTAACAAGAAGAAGTGATGAAGGAAAAGAGTAAGAAACTGGATCACATTCCAAACTGATTTCACATTAGCTCATTTTGCGCATAGTGAAAAATGAGGTAACAGTTGATGTTTTGAAGGCTTCTTGCTTTGCAGCATTTTTAGCCCCTGCCTAAAACTTTTACAAAGTGCTGTACAAGTTTTAAGTATGTTGGAGGCGATGTCTCTTGACGTTTTTGGGTCAGTAGAGGTTCTGGTTTTGGCACTGGAGCGTGGAGACCTTTTGTGTTGGGTATGCGCCTTACTGTGGTAACCTGAACCCTCAATGCTGTTGACTTCAGATCTTGCTGAATGTCTTTTGCAGTCACTTGCGGGTTTTAATCATCAACCTCTGGTGACACCAATGATCGTTTTCTTGTTCTGCCACAATAAATGTTATTTAACTTTGTAATTGTGAACTCTCTTTCAATCTGCACCTCTAGGAACGTTCCATACGTTTCTATCTGTTTGCATCCACTTCCCAACCTCTGCAGAGCAACAATCTCTTCTCTTAACATCTTTGAACCATTTTCTTGACAACCCAAGAATATTAATGAACCAGGAGCCATTTCCCATGAGAAACGGTCTAAGATTCCTCGGGAGGGCTGACAGAAGCTGGTGTCTGGCTGTGCATCACGTGTGCAGCAGGTCATAACAGCCAGAGGGGTTCTCATAATTACTGGAAATGCTTGTCATGAAGGGTGGAGGGGGGGGGGTAATTCTGAGACTGCAGTAGTAAGTTGCATTTTGGAGAACCCACTTGTTATATTAGTTGTGTTCACCTAGTTACATTGTTCTTCATTGCAAACAGCAGAAATGTTCTAAAATCAGCTAATAAGCCAAATTTAGAAATTTTGCTTCTGAACCCCTCCCCCATGAATAGATTTGATTGCAGCTGTAGATATTGCAGGAAACAACCTTGAACTCCATATATCCACAATGTAAATTACAATATGAATCCTTTAAATATGGATCAGTCCGTGAATATCCAATTAGGAGTTAAGCTATCGCACAATATGCAATCACAGTGACATCTTTTTGCATTTAGTGCAGAGATAACATGAAATAAATGTTATCTGTGATAGACTGGACCATGACACTTTTACCTAACGAGCCTTGGCATGAGAATAATTTCCCGCGACCCTTATTATGCAACAGGAAGTTTCTCTTAATACAGAATCTCGGAGGCTGTTTGACACTTCCCTTCCACATTAAAAGTTTCGCAAAGTTCCCTCATTTCCTGCCTTGTGTTTCCTTAATCGGTTGCGTGGTCCAATCAAGCCATCGTCAGCGGTGGGCAGCCCCGGTCATCAGCTTCCATGGTGGCTTATGAATGAACGGATCTATGAGGGAACAGACGAGTGGGAACATTCACCGGGCCGGTAAACACTTTTCCAGTAATGTCGGTCCTTCGTGAACGTCGTTCCTGATAACTTGCTTAAATTAGATAAAATGTTGCAAGAGGAGATGAGAAAATCAGATGTTCTTATATGAGACAATGACAAAATAAGAAATGGGTATTTCCATAAGAAATGGAAAAAAATACTTAAAATTGATATTCATGCCCATATTACCAGGAAACGATAATCAGGCACCAAGTGGTCCAGAATCTTTGACGCTACAATGCTGAATTAGTAGGAATTGACTGGTCAATCCAGCACTGATTCTTCCCTTCATCAGGATTGTCACAAACATCCAAATATTGGTAACAAAGGTCTCCCGCCAATAGGAGACTAGTGATAGGTTTGGGTGCGGTGTCTCACTTTCCCTATGAGACTCTGGATATTAAATGTGTTTCCCTTTCTTTTGGTGTATTAAACTGTATGCAACTGATAAGTTCTCCTCATGTGCATCTGGTTGGTGACCACACCTACCACCAGTGGCGGACCTTCAGCCTGCCGGGCCCTGGTGCAGCCTTAGGTGAGGACAGGGTTGTCAGGGGGGAGCGTGCGGCTCTTACCTGCGCCGCATTTAGATCTGGGTGCCGGGGCTGGAGAGGAGAGGAGGGACTGGATCAGCCAAGGGAAGCAGGAAGCTTCCCTCAGTTAACCCCCTCTCCTCTGACACAGGGACATGGGGGTTGGCTGGGGGTCCCCCTGCAGGCTTGAGGGGCCCCCTACCCGGTCGGGGCCCTGGTGCAGCTGAACCAGCTGCACCACAGTAGGTACGCCCCTGCCTACCACTTTTAAATAGACCCATGTTCCACCAGAGATGCAAGTTATAGGGAATTTACATTCACTAACTAGCCACGGAGGAGGAATGTTGTGCTGAAGCTAGAGCCCTTGCTGTCTTGTTCAGCTGCTGGATATGGTGTAGTCCCAGTGTCTGGCTTCGACCATAAAGTTTTTGTATATCTTTTTGTGTATTCCCCTCTTTAATTACCTTCCTTTGTGTTTTATTAGTAGCAGTAGTAGGACTAGCACTCTCACCGGCCATCTCACTGGCGAGGGTGAGGTCAGGACAAGCAAGGGACTAGGTATCCTGCTCGGCGACAGGATGAAAAAACTGATATAGAGATGTCAGGTAGCTTAGAGTTCAGCCTCAGACGAGTGCAGGAGGTATCCCATCCCCTACTCCCTACCATCAGGGTCAACTGCTGTTATTATGTCCCCGGTGTTCCCTTGTTTTTGGTGGCACTCGTCAGAGATTCCCTGGTATCTGGAGGAACCCAGGTAGTAACGGCGTGACAATATTCATGTTTTTTGCGCACATATCAGTCTAATATGACTAATAACTTTGCCAACAGTTCTAATTCTTCTCTCACATAGGATAGGAAACCACAGTCTCTCTGTTGTGACAACTCCACCCAACTGGTTCCTTTACAGACTAGTACTCCTACTGCGCAGTCCCTAAAGGTACCTAACTGCAGGACTAGGAGATGACTGCTTGGGTCTCACTTCCTGATCGGCCATCAAGAGTATCACATACGTCCTAAGGAACCGGAGAGGAGGTTGCTAAGAACAAAAAGTGCAAGAGTGCTAGTATACAGAGGAAGACAATACAACCATGACTTTGAGGTAGCAGGGACAGTGTGCACCTTAGCTGTCCTTCAAGATAGGGATCACTAGGTTAATCTCTATCCCCAAGATCACTCCTGAAGGAGGGGATTCCTGGGTCTCTACCTTGCTAGGTTCCTGGATTAGGCTCACCTAGATATCCCACCTCCCCCACCAAGGGAAGGAAAGGGCAGGCGAGCAAAGAAAAACACAGGGAGCCCAGGTTTCAGAATATCTCCCAATAGCTTCACTGCTGCAAAAGCAAATAATCCACAGCTGGACACAATGAGTTCCTCCACAGGCAAGTATACAAGTTCTATAACCAGCATGGAGTGAAGACAGAGGCAAGTTAATATAGCAGAAGGGGACGGTAATCACAGGCTACAGCTAGAGGCTAAAAGAATACTCATCTAGCAGTGAAAATGTTCTTAACTACTTCAGCATACAATGGAAAGCATATTAGTAAAACCGTGATCAAGTAAGTTCTACAGCAGACCTGCTAGTAATAAAACGCTGAGACCTTCTGACCACAGGTCCCCACAGAGGGAACAACAGGATGTGGCACACTTATGACATTAGCATTCTGCTAGCACTATAGGTACTGGAACATTCAAATCCTTATTTAATATATCATAATATTTATTCATTTATTTAGCACTGTTAATTCCATAGCACTTTACATAAATTTGCAAACACTCTGTCTCCATTGGGGCTCACAATCTAAACATCCTATCAGTATGTCTTTGGAGTGTGGTAGGAAACCAGAGTGCCCGGAGGAAAGCCACACAAACACGAGGAGAACATACAAACTCCTTGCAGATGTTGTCCTTGGTGGGAATTGAGGGTGCATTGCTTCTCCCACTATCAATTGACTTATCTGTCCTAATTTAAATACCCGATTCTTTGTTAGACCTAAATTTAACAGAGAGGAAAACAGAAGGCAATGTCCCACCCCAACTTTGTGAAATTCCTCTTGGCATCCCTGTAGGGTTATTCCTGACAATAGACAGCAACAAGAAGTTTTCTTGTCCTTTTATCACAAAGCATTCACTGATCTCAGGGAGACCAGTCCAAGAAAACACTGCGGGCAGCCGGCTAAAGCGCTCAACACAGTGAATTCCTAGGTGCATTGCCCCCTGGGAATTATGAATATGCAAATAGTCTGTGGAGCCTCGGTTAGGAGTCTCAACACAGGACTAGTCAAATATCCCTCCAGGGAAGGACCCAGCCAAGGGGTGGCTCCTTGCGGAGAACACCATACCACCATATGAAGTGGCCCTTTTAGTCATTATCCAGCTCTTTTACAAGCTTAGAGATATGACAAGGGATTACCAAGGCCAGGTATCCATCCACAGACAGCTGTTTCGGGGTGTTGCCCCTCATCAGTGTGGAGTAGGATTCTGGCTAGGTGGAAGCAAGGCCTAGTAGGCCAACATCACAAAGCATTCACTGATCTTAGGGAGACCAGTCCAAGAAAACACTGCAGGCAGCCGGCTAAAGCACTCAAACACAGTGAACTCCTAGGCACATTGCCCCCTGGGAATTATGAATATGCAAATAGAGTCTGTGGGTCCTTCCCCTCATTGGGGAGTAAAGCAAGGTGATGTATGCAGTGAGAACACCCTCCCGACCTGTCCTGGAAAGACTCGTTATATAGCTAAATGTGTGTGGGAGGAGCCAATCACTAATTGACTAACGTTAAAGTCGCTATTCAGACGAGTATGTGAGTATTACAGAGTACTTGTTAAGAGTATAGCAATTACGAATATTTTGCTACTCGCTCATCACTACCTCTTATGCCATTCATTTATGGTGCTTACATTAGCTGGGATGCTGAAAATGGATTGCAACTGTGGTAAGGGGGTTACAGTAATTATTATTATTATTATTATTAATATTATTATTTATTTATAGAGCACCATTGATTCCATGGTGCTGTACATGATAAAGGGATACATACAAACAAGTTAAAAATACAATGAACAAACTAACAGTGACAGACTGGTACAGAGGGGAGAGAGGACCCTGCCCTTGTGGGTTTATATTCTACAGGACGATGGGGAGAGAGACAGTAGGTTGGGTCTGCTCAGGTGGTGGTGGAGCGCCGGGTCCAGTGGTGGTGGAGTGCCGGGTCCAGTGGTGGTGAGGTGGCACCGTGGTCATTGCAGGTTGTAGGCTGTTCTGAAGAGATGGGTTTTCAGGTTCCAAAAGCTCGAGTCTGTTGCTATTGATTAGCAAAATCTTGCTATCAGGGGGATCAGGGTCAGATATAATGCTGGGCGCATCTTATGCTAACTTGACATGTCCAGAAATCATCCTACAGAACAGATTCAGCAGCAATCCAATGTGCAAGCTCAATTTTTTTGTCTGCTTTGGAAAAAACTATTTTTGCATGATCCGTGTTTTCGAAAGTGAACCTGACACCTGTTTAGGGCATTATAAACTGTGCCAACCACCTTTAACATACTGCAATTGGGGTTCCTGTAACCGCTTTGTATCCCCAGACTGGCCCCTTCATACCTCATAAATCAATTTTTAATGTGACCCGTATATAAATGAGTTCTTAAGGGTCTGATGGGGTGCGGCACACCAAGGTCAGAGCCACCCTGCTGCCTGGAAAACCTGCCCTGCTCCATCGAAAATGCCGCCCCTCCTGTGTAAGTATGTGAATGATATGCAACGTCATTCACAACTCTCGCGCCTGTGCTGCAGCGCAGGTCACTGTGCTCTATTGAATCTGCACAGTGCCCAAAGTCTCACAAGATTTGTGAAGTCTGGCGCCTGCGCAGTGGAATCTTGTGAGACTTCGGGCACTGTGTGGCTTCAAAAGAGCACAGTGACCCGCGCCACTGCGCAGGCGCAAGAAGTGTAATTGACGTTGTATGTCATTCACATACCTACACAAGAGGGGTGGCATTTTCAAGGGAGCAGGGCAGGTTTTCCATAGTGCGAGGTGGCTCTGAAATTGGTGTGCCGCACCCAATCAGACCCTTAAGAACTAATTTACATAATAATAATGGGACATAATAAAAGTTATGAGGTATGCAGGGACACGTCTGGGGATATAAAGGGGTTACAAGAACTCCAATTACAGTATGTAAAAGGTGGTGGGCACGGTTTTGTAGTGTTGTAGTGCAGATGACGATGAATCCAGAAGCACACACAGATACGCTGAACTGCTCAGTCGAGCGGCCATACTTTAATGAATCTCTTCCCTTTCCTAGCTCCCCCTTTTCCTGCCACAGCTCCTCCTCTATCTTACATCACTGTTACTAGGCAGAAAAAGCAAACAGGGAAAACAACAAGCAACTGCAGAAGATATAACAACATTACAGGTTTATAACACCCAAAACAGATGACAGGTTCCTTTTAACACTAGGGTCTATGGAACATGGATCTGGTAACTGATTGCTATTTATCTCTCACTAGTAAAAAGGCTATCGGATCGGGAGTGGGGTGACATCAAGATGGGGGCGGGCTGTTTGGCATTGGGGGCAGCAGCTGTGACTTCACCCTGTGGGGCATCAGCAGGGGCAGTGTGGGGAGTGAGAACATGTGGGGGGGGGTAAGAGGGGTGAGCAGGGGCAGTGTGGGGTGAGTGGGGAGTTGAAAGGGGTAAACATCGGTAGTATGGGGTGAGTGGGGGCTGAGCAGGGACAGTGTGGGGTGAGTGGGGGCATGAGCAGGGGCAGTGTGGGTGAGTAGGGGGTAAGCAGGGGCAGTGTGGGGAGTGAGGGTATAGGGGGGGTAAGAGGAGTGTGCAGGGGCAGTGTGGTTGAGTGGGGGAAAGCAGGGGCAGTGTGGGTGAGTGGGGGGCTATGCAGGGGCAGTGTGGGTGAGTGGGGGCAGTGTGGGTGAGTAGGGGGTAAGCAGGGGCAGTGTGGGTAAGTGGAGTAGTGTGAGTGATTAGGGGGTAAGCAGAGGCAGTGTGAGGAGTGAGTGAGGACATACGGGGGGTAAGAGGAGTGAGCAGGGGCAGTGTGGTTGAGTGGGAGGTAAGCAGGCGTCACGTGGGCGCTATGCTAGTGGGATACCGGAGTCCCTGCGGCGACATGTAATATCCAAGATGGCGCCGAAATCTCACGAGATTTTGGACGCCATCTTGGAAATTACATGTCGCCGCAAGGACAGCTCTACTCCAGCTGCATGGCGTCACCGAGGCCCCAGCAGTGATAGAGCAGCGAGCTGCAGCGGAGACCTCACAGAGACCGCGAGGCGGCTCGCGATGACGCTATAGCGTCATCGCTCGCGGCGGGGCGGACGGGTGGGCAGCGGAGACGGCGGGTGGGCAGCGGAGATGGCTCGCGATGACGCTATAGCGTCATCGCTTACAGTGCCGCAAAGGATTTTGGGATTGGGCTACAGTGGCCGAATCCCAAACTCCCGATTATATAAATAGAGATTTTACGGGAGGACCCGTTGAAGCGGTAATTTTAACCGCGAAACGGCAGGCCGTTGTCCGCCGTCCTGCACCCCCTCCCCTGCTATGATGTCCATGACTGCAATGTCTTGATGGAGCAATAAAGTCTGAAGATCATTACCTTGGTGAGTGCGGCTTTATTTTTCTATTGCATTTTCAATATAAATAGATTTGTAACTCATCCAGTAAGAAAAAAACAGATCCTTTACAAATGAAAGAAAAATTGATGATTAAAGGACATTTCTGTCATTTTTACAAGAGACAAAAAAGAAAACAAAAAATGTGTCTCAGATATTTCTTACCTAATATACAACAATAATTCTAGCGTAAAGATCATAAAGTTGCCCCAAAGTGATGTTCCTCTACCCCCTCCGCACACTCCTTCCATGCAGTGATGTAGCGGGCGGCTCCACGTGTGTAGACGTTCCTGGAACGTTATTGCTTCCACTTGTCAAAGCCTTAATAAGTCGGAAGAATATTTTGACACGTTGAAATGTTACGCAAACAACACTCTCTCCTTGGTAACAAAGAAAAAGGAAGGTAAACTGGATATGGCTCCGCCGGGGTCACGGTGTGGTCTCGTTCCCTCGCAGGGTTGTTTCATTACACACCATTCACATATTTTCCACATTTCGTCATCTCTTGCCGCGGCTGCATCAATATTGAGGATAAAAAAAACAATAAACATTTGATACAGTGTCGAAATCTATCAAACAGCCTGTCAGGTTCTCCTCGGAGCTGTGACAGCCTTTGTCCTGATGTGAGTGGACCTGACGGGACGTCACGGACTATATAAAGACAAACTGCGCAGGTCGGAGCTTGAGCTTTATTTATTTTCTATGGATGACAATAAATCTTTGTCTGCCGAGTCGAGGACCGATGAAAGGATGCAGACATATTTCCATGGAGAAAACTCTCCGGCTTGGACTGTTTTGAAACATTTCTCTGTAGAACATTCTTGACCTCATAGACAATATCTAAATGACTTCTTCTATTATGGATCCACCTGGTACAGTAAGGCTAGCAGCGGCGTTGGGCGGCAGAGGCCACAAGGTGCCAAATTCATAAGCCGAGAAACCTATGGTCAGCAGGCAGCACAAAAGGTGCATAAGCACAAATTAATTTCTAACTGTACTTTAAAATTGAGATATTTAGCAAACAATTGATCAATTCTTTGAGCCACCCCGCCACTTCCCGGCAGTCTCAAAAAGGGCAGTCCTACTCAACATTTCTTAAATACGTTGTGCCTTACGGCCTCCTACATACATCAAAAGCATGACCACATTAATGCAACACATACCTGAAGATTTCTGAACTGCTTCCACGATGCCAGAAGGGCAAGTGCAGATAAAGGCAACAAGACCCGAACATGTGCAGCAAATGTTACAAACACTATAAGATCTGACCCCCACACTGCCAAACCAGCAGACCATGAATGAGGGCGGAGCAAGCCCAGATAAACGTGCATACAATCAAATAGAGTCTATGGAAAGGGTGGGGCTGCTGTGTGTGAACAGCGGCCAATGTCAATCACAATGAAGACAGAAAGAATAGCATACCAAACCAAGCGTGCACGGTAAAAAGTGGGAGTCAGTCATCAACCAATAACAAATAAAAAAGCGAGAAGCCAGCAAAATTTCACCTCCTGTTCCCCTACTGTCCAATAATATAGAGCTCTACTGCACTGAGCTACTTTTTCTTGGAGTGGTACCTGGGATCACTGAGTGCCTGCCGGCGGCTGGCGAGGTGACAAGGCTCTTGGTATAATGAAGTGAGCTTTGTCATCTCAGTAAAGCGCAGCAACCAATGCCAAACTCATCTCAGCATCTGCGTGACGATATTGAATCATGTGCACTGCACATGTGCTGCACAATGACCACCCACATATCCCGAGAGACACAGACCTGCTGCCAGTGTTGTCTCAACTTTATTTTTCAAAAAAAGTGTGTCCCTTGTAAAAAAACAAACAAAAAAGCAAACACTATCATTATAATATCTTTTACAACTTTACATACTTTTATTAACTCTAACTAGGGCTGTGATTAGGGTGAGGGCTAGGGATAGGATTATGGCTATGTCTAGAGCAGGGGTCTCAAACTCGGCTGGGTTGTTATTTATGAATGACCACTTCACCATTCACTTCCACAATATTCCTGGCAGACCCAAAGATGTGAGCGTGTGCTCAACTGTCTCTTTGTCAGACCTCCATTCCCAGGATTTGAGGAGGTCAAGCAGTGGGACCACCGGCAATTATACATTTATGTGACACCAGTAACTGTTAGATGGAAGGGATAAGTGTGTACCTTTATTGCCCCTGAAGCCTGGGATCCACAGGCAAATCCCTGTCTCCAAGATTACCCCTGAAGGGGCCTGGGTTTCGTATCTTGCTATGTTCCTAGATGTGACTCATCTACATGTCCACTCACCCTATGGAGTGAAAGGGAAGGAGAGCAAAGAAACACAAGGAACTCCGGCAAGGCAACAGATATAAAAGGGCTCCAAGACTCTGCTCAACAGAAACAAGCTCCTCCACCGTGGTCAGAATAGAAATTCTATAGCCAGGGGAGGTTAAATATAGCAGAAGAGAGGGATAATCACAAGCTAAAACTGGGGTAAAAGCTGTGAGAATTCTCAACCAGCAGGGAAGAGGTTGTTAACCTCTTCAGCAAAGAAATGAAAGTACATCAGCAAGACAACCGTCAAGTGAGCTCCACTGAGAGCTTGCGATCTGATTAAATGCTGAGACCTCCTGACCCCAGATTCCCCAGAGGTAACGTCAGGAATCTGCACACTCATGAGAATTTATCAGTTATCCTATGAGGTAAACCCCTTTTGTGGAGGGCTTGTCACTTCTTCGGATGTGCCTTTTAGCACATTTTTGAATTTGCAGTAAAATATCTATTCTGAAACCTTCTTTCTTAAAACTCCTTATTGTTGTGTTCCTCTGTTATTCTTCCTAGAAATATATGAGTAAATTGACAAGAGGGTGTGGTTCTATATATTGACACGGCCCGATCAGTGCTGGAAGTTTAGAGACAATCCCCTTTGACAAAGAAAATTATAGCACCTTATCTATCAATGAATTATTCAATTAACAGAGGTGTGGTGGACCGGGTCTTATTGCAGGTGGTAGGCTTGGTGGAACAGGTGGGTCTTCAGGCTTCTTTTGAAGGTTCCAAGGGTAGGTGAGTGTCTGATGTGTTGGGGCAGTGAGTTCCAGAGTATAGGTGAAGCATGGGAGAAGTCCTGGACTCGGTTGTGCGAAGAGGAGATGAGGGGGGAGTAGAGGAGAAGCTCTTGGGAGGATCACAGGTTGCGTGAGGGTAGGCATCAGGGAGACCATGTCTGAGATGTATGGAGGGGACAGGTTGTGGATGGCTTTGTATGTCATGGTTAATGTTTTAAACCGGGATCTCTGGGAAGTAGGGAGCCAATGAAGGGCTTGGCAGCAGGGGGAGACAGGGGAGTAGCGGATATAGGATATACAGGCTGAAAGAAAATGGTTGCTTCATGGAGGACGGGGGATAAAAATTCAATGAAGCGGATCACTGGATCTCACAAAACAAAATGCCCAGATTATTAAATAGCTCTCTTAGACCTAATGAGGCTGTTGTACTCACGTTAAAAATCTAAATATTAACATGACCATTTAGGAACCAAAAGATTCTCATTTTAAGCTTAAAATTAGGAAAACTTTGACAAAAGATCAAAGGATTACGCAGATATTTAGACACTGATTTTTTTAAGTAAGTTCATCAGACTCATCAGGTTTAAAAGAGCTATTTAATAATGCATGCAATCTATTGATACATCCACTTTAGAGATGAAATTTAAAGGGATATTCTTTGGTTGTGTAAGTGCTTGGCTAATTCCTTTTGCAATCACTGAGGTTATGAGCCGGTGTGAGAATAAGTCTTTAAACAGCATCTGCCAGCAGGTTTTTGCTATGTAAACTGAGAACAGAATGCTGCAAGGGTTAAAAAACAAAAAGCAACTGTGACTCTCTTATCAGGCTCTGTACAATTGTTCATGTAACCTAAAGGCTTTATTCACTGATTACTATTATAGCACTGCCTTGTCACTTGCAAGGTTGTCCGACACACCCATTGCAGTGATTGACGCCACACAGTGAATGCACAATCTCTATAGAGAGCCTGGTGTGGGCGGGGGCAGCTCTCCTAGCTCTGCTGTGATTGGACAATCTCTATAGAGAGCCTGGTGTGGGCGGGGGCAGCTCTCCCAGCTCTGCTGTGATTGGACAATCTCTATAGAGAGCCTGGTGTGGACGGGGGCAGCTCTCCCAGCTCTGCTGTGATTGGACAATCTCTATAGAGAGCCTGGTGTGGGCGGGGGCAGCTCTCCCAGCTCTGCTGTGATTGGACAATCTCTATAGAGAGCCTGGTGTGGACGGGGGCAGCTCTCCCAGCTCTGCTGTGATTGGACAATCTCTATAGAGAGCCTGGGTGGGGCGGGGCAGCTCTCCCAGCTCTGCTGTGATTGGACAATCTCTATAGAGAGCCTGGTGTGGGCGGGGGCAGCTCTCCCAGCTCTGCTGTGATTGGACAATCTCTATAGAGAGCCTGGTGTGGGCGGGGGCAGCTCTCCCAGCTCTGCTGTGATTGGACAATCTCTATAGAGAGCCTGGTGTGGGCGGGGGCAGCTCTCCCAGCTCTGCTGTGATTGGACAATCTCTATAGAGAGCCTGGTGTGGGCGGGGGCAGCTCTCCCAGCTCTGCTGTGATTGGACAATCTCTATAGAGAGCCTGGTGTGGGCGGGGGCAGCTCTCCCAGCTCTGCTGTGATTGGACAATCTCTATAGAGAGCCTGGTGTGGGCGGGGGCAGCTCTCCCAGCTCTGCTGTGATTGGACAATCTCTATAGAGAGCCTGGTGTGGGCGGGGGCAGCTCTCCCAGCTCTGCTGTGATTGGACAATCTCTATAGAGAGCCTGGTGTGGGCGGGGGCAGCTCTCCCAGCTCTGCTGTGATTGGACAATCTCTATAGAGAGCCTGGTGTGGGCGGGGGCAGCTCTCCCAGCTCTGCTGTGATTGGACAATCTCTATAGAGAGCCTGGTGTGGGCGGGGGCAGCTCTCCCAGCTCTGCTGTGTTCCAAAAATCAAATATTTTGATTGTGTGAGAACGGCTGCAGACAGTAATCTATGTGATACATCGTTGGATCCAGGGTTTCTTTGTCTACATTTTCTTGCTGTCAGGTGAGGGAGCAATAACCTGATCATAAATTCCCTTTTGCTAGATGAAGCGAAAGAGATAAGCAAGTAAACTCCAAAATGCATCAGATGAGCAAGAGGGGACTGCTACATGGACCCTCTTTCTCACCCAGAGGGACAGGCACTTTAAATAAATACTTTAAACTCATCTATAAGTGGATTTTACAACTCTCACAACATTACCCAGATTTGGATATTAACCTACATTCAGAGGGTCCTGGGGCCAAGATAAACCAAACTCCACGAAACACAAAATTCTACAGATGCTGAAGAACCGCTAAGTAAGCCACCGGCAATTCTGGATTTAATGTGCAATCTATAAGTTATAAACTCGGAAACAAACATTTTTTTTAAGCAATGGACATTAAGCAGCTAAAAAGTTAATTCTAACTCAATAAACTTTAGATCAAACTTTTATATTTACTTTTAGAAGACTCTTTTTCAGACTTCACTATTTTCAGCTTATGTATAAAATGAATAATTTATGTCACTAAGGCTAGGGTCACATCTGCGTTTTGTTTTATAAATCCTGATCCGGTTTGGAGCTTTCAAAAAGCTCCAAACCGGACCAGGAAACGCTCCTCACAGGAGCCTATGCAAAACACCGGATGGCTTCACAAGCCATCCGGTGGCCGGATCCGGCACTGCTGCCTGCGTTTTAAATCATGCAGGCAGCAGTTTTCGCAGCGTTTCTGGGACCGCACTGCGGTAACCGGATGGCTCAGGATGTGTAATCCTGAGCCATCCGGTAACTGCATAGTTTGCGGATCCCGGCTATTGCCGGGATCAGCAAACTGTCCTCTGCCTATTCAAGAGTTAAATTTAGTAAGTAAAGTACTGTTTGAGGTCTGTAGGGGGGGCTAAGACCCCCCTACAGACCAGCCGCCCACTCCGGTGGGCTTCTACTACAATTTCCTATGGCACGGGGCTCGGATGAGCCCCGTGCATGTCTCCAAACCTCCCGCCCCCCCGTATCACTATACAGGGGTGCCTGCACCCCTCTTGTATAGCGATTCCTGCATGTGGCCCTAAAGTTAGAATACAGAACACATGTAAGCTCATACTTACATGTCATCGTCGGCAGTGTAGTGTGTAATCCCTGGGCGGGGCTGTTTGCTGCAGCCTCCGCCCCCTCATTCCTTATGGCCGCCCCCTCTGTGCCTCATCCAGTGATGTGAGGGCGGCCACGTCATGAAAGGGGCGGGGCTAACCGCGTCACATATTTAGCCCCGCCCCTTTCATGACGTGGCCGCCCTCACATCACTGGATGAGGCACAGAGGGGGCGGCCATAAGGAATGAGGGGGCGGAGGCTGCAGCAAACAGCCCCGCCCAGGGATTACACACTACACTGCCGACGATGACATGTAAGTATGAGCTTACATGTGTTCTGTATTCTAACTTTAGGGCCACATGCAGGAATCGCTATACAAGAGGGGTGCAGGCACCCCTGTATAGTGATACGGGGGGGCGGGAGGTTTGGAGACATGCACGGGGCTCATCCGAGCCCCGTGCCATAGGAAATTGTAGTAGAAGCCCACCGGAGTGGGCGGCTGGTCTGTAGGGGGGTCTTAGCCCCCCCTACAGACCTCAAACAGTACTTTACTTACTAAATTTAACTCTTGAATAGGCAGAGGACAGTTTGCTGATCCCGGCAATAGCCGGGATCCGCAAACTATGCAGTTACCGGATGGCTCAGGATTACACATCCTGAGCCATCCGGTTACCGCAGTGCGGTATTCTGCACACATTTTTGACAAAAAATGTGTGTGACCGGAATTGCATTCACCGCATCCGGATCCGGATGCGGTGAATGCAATTCATGTTTGCAATGTGACCCTACCCTAACTCATCCAGTAAAAAACTCCTGTTATGAGGCTTCTTGTACAATCTTTGCTGCGGTTACCTCCCAACATCACCTCCCCATAAGTGTGACTGCGGTTACCTCCCAACATCACCTCCCCATAAGTGTGACTGCGGTTACCTCCCAACATCACCTCCCCATAAGTGTGACTGCGGTTACTTCCCAACATCACCTCCCCATAAGAGTGACTGCGGTTACCTCCCAACATCAGCTCCCCATAAGTGTGACTGCGGTTACCTCCCAACATCACCTCCCCATAAGAGTGACTGCGGTTATCTCCCAACATCACCTCCCCATAAGTGTGACTATGGTTACCTCTCAACATCACCTCCCCATAAGTGTGACTGCGGTTACCTCCCAACATCACCTCCCCATAAGTGTGACTGCGGTTACCTCCCAACATCACCTCCCCATAAGTGTGACTGCGGTTACCTCCCAACATCACCTCCCCATAAGTGTGACTGCGGTTACCACCCAACATCACCTCCCCATAAGTGTGACTGCGGTTACCTCCCAACATCACCTCCCCATAAGTGTGACTGCGGTTACCTCCCCATAAGGGTAACAGTTTCTTCTCCAGAATTGTTTGATTGACCCAAAAATGTTCAGAAAAGCTCCAAATATTCCCAGTTTGCGCACAACAATCCCATTAGAAATATAAACATTCAGGAGGTGCAGTATGAGCATGGTACCGGGGTGTGGTATTGTTTCCACAATATAATTCACGGCTACAGGGTGTGTTTCCACCAATTTGAAATGTCTAGATAGAATCTCATGCTGTCTTCTGCTACATTGGAATCTAATATATTTACATGGTCACATGCCGTAAATTCAGGGCAGTCCAGTCCTGTGGTCATACTCTTAATCATTTATAAACAGCGAGTTAGGAAGTGTTAAGATGCTCATTTATCCTAGAAGTAGCACCATTTCAGGGGCGGACCTACCGTGGTGCAGCTGGTTCAGCTGCACCAGGGCCCCGACCGGATAGGGGACCCCTCAAGCTCCTCACCGACGTCCGCTAGCACCCCCCCCGCTCCTCACCTTCTGCACCAGGGCCCCCGGTCAAGGTCCACTACTGCATCATTTGTAGGTCCAAAGGCAAAATCTATGACAGGGTCCTCAATAGAGATGAGCAAATTGATTGTAACAAACCAAAGGAATGACACTTTTTCTTTTACAGGAATACAGCTATGTGGCACTAATTTTGGTATATTCTTTACAAGGCTAGAAAGGGGTTGAAAAGCAATAAAGCATTATGCTCACAAGTTCTAGGCCTACCCTTCACCTCTCTTGATACTAAAGCTCTCTACTTGGTCCTTCAGTTTATACTTTAAAACTTTCCAAGTGTTAGTACAAGGCCTAGTTAGTGACATAAGGCCACGGAATGGCCTGTGTTGCAACCCACATGAAAATCCATGCTGGAAAATGGAAAGATTGGAAACAAAAAGATCCAACGTTAGACAAGAAGATTGGGTGGTGAACTGTGTCAGTTGGTAAGGTAAGCATAATATTTTACTATTTTTTAACTCCTTTAATCTCTCTGCTTTTTATACTTTAGCGTCTATACCTGGGACCTCAAACACAAGGCCTCGAGGGCTGCCAACAGGTCATGTTTTCAGGATTTCCTTAGTATTGCACAGGTTAGAATTGAATCACCTGCACTGGTGATGATTCCAACCCCTGTGCAACGCTAAGAAAATCCTAAGGAAATCATGGAGTTTGAGATCCCAGGTCTAGAGGGACCTCTGCGAAAAATAAACATATTTTGAGGGCACTTTTGGTTTGTGACACACCAATTTGGTCTGAATGGAGTTGTCCACTACTCAGACAACAGCTTCTCCTTCCCAATATGTGAGCCCATTAAAGTTTTGTCCCATGCCTGTGACACGCCCACCAGGGCCATGGGGTACTCTGAACCGGACCTGACAGTTCTTTGGGGAGATCACAGGGCTGTGACCCGACTCTGTGGCCCTGGCCGTACCGTAAATGGGGATTGTTTATTTGGGATTTAGTTGTGACGTCACCTGTGTTGTTCCGCAATGGATATCCAATGGCCCCAGAGCAATTGAAACAGTTTATGAAGAGGATAGTGGATGTTGGAGTTAAGGACTAAGGGCACGAGAAATGACCCGAGGACACAGGGATTGTAGTTTCCTTTACTTTTTACTTGGTAGTCGATGGTGCAGACCTGACAGCCTGGATCCACTTTGTCGAGCAGGTTTTGAGGCCTTCCTTCTGCGCTGTCCCTTTTGGGTCCCTGCTGCCTAAGGCTATGCTGCGGCCCTGTACCTGCTGGTTAGTTCTTATGGCAGCTGGCTCAACCCTTTTACTGGTGTCGCTCCTGGCTCTAGTATGATGCTGTGTCACCAGGTGTCTGGTGTGGGCAGGAGACATGCAGTCTCCTGCCCTCCGGATTTAGCTACTGGGTCTTCAGTACAACCAAGGACTCCAGCGACTTGATCCTAGTGCTCCTCTCTGGGGTGAGCTCGGTTACAGCTGCACTCCCCTGGCTTTCCTCGACTTCTCTCCCCTTTTCCCTTGCACCAGCTCTCCACCACCCTGGGATGAGCCTATCGGTGGCTCCAGTCCCCAGGACTTCTCCACTGTTCTCTTTCCTGAACTGAACTCCCTAACCCTGCTTCTGGACCAGAATTTATAGGGAAGCTTCCCTGAAACATGGTTGGAGCTCCCCCTCCAGGCCTGGAGTCAGGACAAGTGTTGGATGCTTGTCTTACCTAGCGTGGGGACCCCTTCTTGGTTCCAGGCATAACATCACCCCCTGGGACGGAGGCAATGTCACTGTGACAACTGGACTTCTGGGGAGCCACACCTGCACCATATCAGTGCCTTTGGCCCACGCATTCCTGCAGCCCACATGAGGTTGTCTCATCCATTTACCACCAGGTTATCTCTCCCCACCTTCAGATGACCTGCAGCTAGCCACTGACTCCGAGTTGACAACTAATACGTCCGAAGGCGGGTAGAGAGAAGCCAATGGTGATTGGGCCAACAATCTCATGTGAGTTGCGAGATTGCAAGTGTCAACACTGCTAGAATGACACTGGCACTGGAAGTGAATATAAGCTCTTTTTATTTTAACAGGAGAAAGCATGGGGAATGAGAAAGGGTCCGAGTAGTCAACAACCCATTTAATCAAACTCTTTAGTTGGCTCAAACGAATCAAGCACATTTTTTAAAAACTATTTTTCATTCTTATATACTTGCCATGCACTAAGAGTCCCCTCATATGGGCCAATGACACCTGACTTGCCAGATTACCAGTCCGGGTCTAGTGCTTGCTCCTCCTTGCTGTGGGCTGCAGCACTGATGAAGGCTGAATGCGGCATGCAGTGTGCCGCTCCCTGAAACCTGGCTGTGCCAGGCAGCGGCTGCAGATTGATATAAAGCCAACCAGCAGCTGGAGGAGTGGCCCAAATTATGACAAGCCCCCTGGGCAAATGCCCGGTATGTCCACTTTTCAGTCCAGACCTGCTTTCAGGCCTGACTAGGCTCCAGGACCAGGGTGCAACTACAGCACCTGCACCCCTAATAGTGACACCCCTGCAACTTACATGTGACTAAGCATAGGGAGAGCAGAGGAAGCTGCTGACACCTCAAGCAGCTGCTAAAAGAGAACTAAGGGATGGATCAAATGTCTGAATTTAATTTGCTCTACCCTTATCTTCCCATCATCATCTGTCTGTCGAAATGGTCGGCCTGTCAAAAAATTGGCAGCTTTTGCTGACGTTAAGGCGCATAGTAGACTTTAGGTGATTTGTGCGGGTTGGTAGGCTAGATCTGACTACACAAGATTAGCTTGTAGTCTGTCACCATGGAGACGCATGTAGAAGAACTGAAAGCCGAAAAATTGTAGGATTTCTTTATATCGAGAGTTTATCTATCAATCACCACCATGATGGGGTCTACAAGAATAGCTCAGGGTGGCGAGGCTTCCATGCAATCTGTGATTCCCACACCAGTATCGTAGCCCTCAATGTGATGGCAGCTACATCTGTATTTGCAGTGTTTTCTCACTAATATTCAGTTTTTTATTTTATTCCAGATGCTCTGAAGCAAAATCCTAATTTGATTATAAATGTGGACATGTCCATTAAATGTTGGAATTTGACAGAAGAGGAAATTCCTATCTGAAGGGGCTCATTTTAGAGCAAATAACTGGCAAAGTAAATTGTTCCGATGGACTATTTTCAAAGAAATGCTGTAAAGGGATAATATAAATGTGGAACAGATTTTGCTGGGCTGTAACATGATTTTGTAGCATGTCATGACTACATTCAGTGAGTTTAAAGGACGAGGCTGTGATAATGATCTAGCTAATTGGAGAGCTGCTCAGCTAAATGTTGCTGTGAAGTCTGTTCCATCTGTACATTAAAGCAATGTAACTTACCCAATCTTTTTCCAAGATGGAAAGCCAACCACCAGCTTCTTACTGCTGGACTCGACAATGATTAGTAGATTTCCTAAAGTACAAGGATATTACTGCTACATCTATATCCCTGATTCTGCATCTTCTGTCAGGTCTTTAAAAGTTTGGAACTTAGTTCTGTTCCTGGAGAGAACTGGGAAACAACCAATATGACCACCACTAGGACCAATACCAGCAACGAACAAGCCTGAGCAGATGTTGTGATCTAATGGAATTGATGGGGCCCAGAGTATCTGGACAGACATGATCCACACCAGTCAAAGCGAAGAGTAGGGTAGTTGGGCAGCTTACTGGTTCACCAAAAGGCCCACATACTCTTCAGCCCCCGTCACACTTAGGGTAAGTTCACACATACAGGTTTAGGGCCGTTTTAGCAGCGGAAACCGCCGGTCGGTTTCCATGAGGTTTATGCAAATTTATGTTAATCCAAAAGCGGCTTTTGGGTTAACATATAAACCTATGGAAACCGACCCCCGGTGTGCACACACCGGCGGTTTCCACATGCTCATCTGTTGCTAACCCGCTGGGTTCCCAGCGGGTTAGCAAAGAATGAGCATGTTCTATAAACCGGCCGGTTCTGCAACGGCTGCAAGCAGAATCATGTGCTGCTTCCAGCCGCTGCAGAACCGACGCCACTAACCCGCTGTGCACCCGCCTGTCTCCCGGCCGTCTTCCGCCGCACATACCCGACAGGAAGACGGTGGACGGCTGCCGAGCTTCCTGTCGGGTCCGCCCTGCCGCCGCCGACCCTAACCCGCTGTGCACCCGCCAATGTGTGAACTTACCCTAAGCAAGATCGCTGCTGAGTCACAAGTTTTGTGACGCAACAACGACCTCAGCAGTGATCTCGCTATGTGTGACAGCTGTGAGATCGCTGATCGTTAGAACCGTTCTGGACCATTTTTTGGTCTTCTGTCTCCCGCTGGGCAGCGTGCATCGCTGTGTTTGACAGGGACAACGTCCAACGACCTCAATACTACACCCGAGAGTGACAGAGTCCCAATGACTGCTGTATCGTTGCTGCGTCGCTGGTGAGATCTGATTGTTTGACATCTCACCAGCAATCACGTACCGACGCACCAGCGATCCCTACCAGGTCGTATCGTTGTCGGGATCACTGGAGCGTCGCCAAGTGTGACAGTACCATTAGACTTGGCCACCATAACAGTTCAGGCAGTGGTTGTCTCACAGTTTCCTGGAATGGTCACATGTTCTAACAAGGGCTATAGGAATTGAAGTCGATGATGCTGGTTTTCTGGTCCTGCTCCGTCTTTTTATCATGTTGACTGTGCACAATTTCTCAAGTGGCCCAATGAATTGAACGAACCCATATAGGGACGGTAGGGAGATCAGGTGAGTGCATGAGTGTTCCCTATGAGCAGGGCCTTCCACTGTATTGTCAATCCCGGTGTTTCCCAGTCTGTTGTTTTGTGTAGTACATCGATGGTCTGTACGCCACTGTCACGTCCTGTTTCTGGACGCTCCCTACGTCCAGTGTGACAGGCACTTACCTACCTGGATTCTTCCTGGGTCTATGCTGATAATACAAATCCCCCATTCCAGCTATCAGATGCCAAGATTTTTAATGAGAAATAAATTACAAAGCTGTTTGTCTTTTGATACACTTTGAAGATGAGACAACCCCTTTAAGGCAGCTTCCACACTGCAGTTTTTTCACTGATCAGTGTCCATCAGATTTGTGTGCCAAAACCAGGAGTGTCTCCAAAACTCAGAACAGGTGTCAATCTTTCAATTATAGTTTTTCTCTGCAAGATCTTCTCCTGGTTTCTCTCTGGGTTTTGGCACACAAATCTGATGGACACTGATCAGTGAAAAAACTGCAGTGTGGAAGCAGCCTAAGGAGGGGGGTGAATAAGGTGTCATAAGATTTTTTTTTCTTGCACATTGATTTTCAATTTGTAATCGTCTTTTAATTAATATAGATTTGCAACGCCAGAGCTATTTTGACAAAAGCGAACATTCTGGTTCTCTGTGAATTTTAATGGCTTTTTCTCTCTGCCAAACAACACGTGGGATCGAGGTGTTGATATCCCTCGGAGAGGCGCAGCTTTTTACGTTTTTTTTTTCCATTACATCTTTTTATTTAGAAGGCGATCGCTTGTTATCTCCAACATGGAGCTGAGATAAATACATTGGAGATAAGGAAGGCACGAGAGGAAAAAAAATGTTCTCACTAATTGCATACGATGCTGTAGCTTTATGTCATAGGAAAAATCTGTGCAGGAACGTCTTTTGGAATTGAGCCCGATCATTACTTGGATACAATAATCTTGGTGAACCCTTGACATTACACAGTTATGAGCTAAGATCACTTAATCTTGTGATTCTTACTTAACCTTTCTTCTAGGGATCAGTATTAGGCAGAGGCTACATAGCAACTATGGGTTTGCTGCCACTCCTACAGTGGGGAAAACACGGTAAGCATTTGAGACACTGCCGATTTTCCAATTTTTCCCACCTACAAAGAATGGAGAGGTCTGTATTCTTTATCGTAGAGACAGAACCTACAGAAAATCCAAAAAATCATATTGTATGGTTTTTACATAATTAATTTGAATTTTATTGCACGAAATAAGTTTTTGAAACAATAGAAACTGAACTTAATATGTGGTACAGAAACCTTTGTTTGCCATTACAGAAGTCAGATGTTTCCTGTAGTTCTTGGTTTGCCTGGGATTTTGGCCCACTCCTCCATACAGATCTTCTCCAGACCTTTCAGACTTTGGGCCTGTCTTTGGGCAACATTGAGTTTTAGCTCACTCCAAAGATTTTCAGGTCTGGAGACAAGCTAGGCCACTCTGGGACCTTAATGCTTCTTAGTTGCCCTGGCTGCGTGTTTTGGGTCATGCTCACGCTGGAAGACCCAGCCATGATTCCTCTTCAATGCTCTTACTGAGTGAAGCAAGTTGTTGGTCAACATCTCACGATACATGACCCCATCCGTCCTCTCTTCAATATGGTGCAGTCGTCCTGTCCACTTTACAGAAAAGCACTCAGAAAGCATGTTGTTTCCACCACAATGCCTTACAAACGGGATGGTGTTCTTGGGGTTGCAGTCATCCTCCTTCTTCTTTCTCCAAAAACGACAAGTGTAGTTAATACCAAAAAGTTCTATTTTGGTCTCATTTGACTACAAGACCTTCTCCCATGCCTGCTCTGGATCATCCAGATGGTCATTGGTGACATGTGCTGGTGTGAACAGGGGGACCTTGTGTGTCCTGCAGGATTATAATCCATCACTGCATAGTATGTTACTAGCGATAATCTTTGAGACTGTGGTCATTGACCAGGTCCTCCGGTGTAGTTCTGTGCTGATTCCTGACCTTTGCGAGAAAGGTCATCCTTACTCCATGAGGTGAAATCTTGCATGGAGCCCAAGACTAAAGGTGCCGTTACACGCTTCAATATCACTAATGATCTCGTGGGCGCACGGTCGTTAGGACATCGTTTTGACATCGTTGGTGAGATGTCACACATATAGATATCTACACCGACGCACCAACGATCCAGTGAGCAGCTATCTTTCACACAACCCAACGAACGATCCTTGTTCATTGCTGTGAATGGGCGAAGTCGTGAATGACATCGTTATCGTGGTGTCACACACAACGATGCAGCAGGTTGGCTGATCGTGGATTGATTTGAGAACATGTTCTCAAATCTGCGATCAACGATCCAACGATTTACCGTACTTGTATCTCGGTGTCACACGCAACAACGTCCTAACGATGTCGTTTGAAGGACTCCAAACCCGTGACGTTTGAGCGATATCGTTCACGATCTCGTACCGTGTAACGGTACCTTTAGGGAGATTGACAGTGATCTTGTGTTTCTTCCATTTTCTAATGATCACAACAAAATCAGCAAATAATGTAACACTAGCCTAAATCATTCCAGTCTTAGATGACCAAAGGCACCATCGTTGCTGATTAACATAGTAACATAGTAACATAGTAACATAGTTTTTAAGGTTGAAGGAAGACTTTAAGTCCATCTAGTTCAACCCATAGCCTAACATGTTGATCCAGAGGAAGGCAAAAAAAACCCCATGCGGCAACACTAATCTCCACATTGGGGGAAAAAATTCCTTCCTGACTCCAGATACGGCAATCAGACTAATTCCCTGGATCAACGCCCTATCAAAGAATCTAGTATGTATAACTGATGATATTATAGTTTTCAAGAAAGGCATCCAGGCCCTTCTTAAATGTTAGTAGTGAGTCACTCATTACAACATCATGTGGCAGAGAGTTCCATAGTCTCACTGCTCTTACAGTAAAGAATCCGCGTCTGTGATTATGATTAAACCTTCTTCCCTCCAGACGTAGAAGATGCCCCCTTGTCCCAGTCTCAGGCCTAAGAGTAAAGAGATCATTAGAAAGGTCTCTGTACTGCCCCCTCATATATTTATACATTATTATAAGATCACCCCTAAGCCTTCGTTTTTCCAAGCTAAATAACCCCAAGTTTAATAACCTGTCTTGGTATTGCAGACCCCTTAGTCCCCTAATAACTTTTGTCGCTCTTCTCTGGACCCGCTCTAGTTCAGCTATGTCTTTCTTATACACCGGAGACCAGAATTGTACACAGTATTCTAAGTGTGGTCGCACTAGTGACTTGTATAGAGGTAAAATTATGTTCTCCTCATGAGCATCTATGCCTCTTTTAATACATCCCATTATTTTATTTGCCTTTGCAGCAGCTGCCTGACACTGGCCACTAAATGTGAGTTTCTCATCTACCCATACACCCAGGTCTTTTTCAGTGACAGTTTTGCCCAGTGTTTTACAATTAAGCACATAATTATACCTTTTGTTTCCTCTGCCCAAGTGCATGACTTTACATTTATCCCCATTAAAGCGCATTTGCCATTTAGCAGCCCAAGCTTCAAGTTTACATAAATCCTCCTGTAATATAAAATTGTCCTCCTCTGTATTGATTACCCTGCAGAGTTTAGTGTCATCTACAAATATTGAGATTCTACTCTGTATGCCCCCTACAAGGTCATTAATAAATATATTAAATAGAAGCGGGCCCAACACTGACCCCTGTGGTACCCCACTGTTAACTGTGACCCATTCTGAGTGTGTTCCATTAATAACCACCCTTTGTTTCCTATCACTAAGCCAGTTCTTAACCCACTTACACATATTTTCCCCTATCCCCATTGCCCTCATTTTATGTATCAACCTTTTGTGTGGCACCGTATCAAAAGCTTTTGAAAAGTCCATATACACCACATCCACTGCATTTCCTTGGTCCAGTCCAGAACTTACTTCTTCATAGAAGCTTATTAGATTAGTTTGACAGGAACGGTCCCTCGTAAAACCATGTTGATAATGGGTCATGAGGTTATTTTTCTTCAGATACTCCAGTATAGCATCTCTTAGAAAACCCTCTAGGATTTTACCCACAGTAGAGGTTAAGCTTACTGACCTATAATTTCCAAGTTCAGTTTTTGTCCCCTTTTTGAATATTGGCACCACATTTGCTATACGCCAGTCCTGTGGTACAGACCCTGTTATTATGGAATCTTTAAATATTAAAAATAATGGTCTATCTATGACAGTACTTAATTCCTGCAGCACTCTGGGGTGTATCCCATCTGGGCCCGGGGATTTGTCAATTTTAGTGATTTTTAGACGATGCCGTACTTCCTCTTGGGTTAAGCAGGTGACGTTTAATTGAGAATTTTTGTTATCACTGATCATATTGTCTGTCATGGGATTTTCTTGTGTAAATACTGTTGAAAAAAAGTCATTTAGCATATTTGCTTTTTCCTCATCCTCATCCACCATTTCACCCAGACTATTTTTAAAGGGGCCAACACCATCATTTTTTAGTTTCTTACTATTTATGTAGTTAAAAAATATTTTGGGATTCTTTTTACTTTCTCTGGCAATGAGTCTCTCTGTCTCAATCTTTGCTGCCTTGATTTGCTTTTTACAAATGTTATTTAATTTTCTGTATTTAGTTAATGCTTCATCACTACCTACTTGCTTTAATTCCCTAAATGCTTTCTTTTTGTCACATATTGCACTTCTTACCGCTTTATTTAGCCATTTTTTTTGTCCATCCCACAAAATTATGAGAATAAGCCTGTTCACAGGTTGTGTTTTTATAAAATAGTTTTTCAGCCTTTTCCTTGCAAATGAAAAGCTGCAGTGCCTCCAAAACTATGACATGTAAGACATTTCATGCACAAGCTTGACACATCTGACTAAATTAGAAAACTCCAACGTTTTTTGTTTTGTTTTATTAAATTAGCAGTACGGTATGTAATTTTTTTCAGGGTATTTACTGTGCTTTTTCACCCATAGAAAGGAAAGAATGACGATCTGCAGTGGACTGGGGTCTGAAGGGGTTAATGTTTTGAATGCAGGAGAGCATTCTGTGGGGTTATGGGATTGGTAGAAAAGGGGGCAGTGGAGATTGGGGGAAGGATCGGGGGGCTGGCTGATTAGAGGGATATATAGGGGAGCAGGATTTGGGTACTTCCTGTTTGCTGCACTATGCCACATCATTGTGGACTGCTGCTCCTGCCCAGCGTGATGGCTGACCTTGCTGCGCTCCTTAAGAAGATGCGTGGGGACTCTGAGGTCCTGGGAGTCGAAGCACTCCAGGAGCAGCTAGCTGCTGTGTGCCCCCCCCATCCCCGGCGGTGCATGCATCTGCACCCTTGCCTGAGCCGCACGCTTGACATTCACGGCCGCTGAAGCACTACTCCCCTGATGGGGGAAGTGGAAGATTCAGGAGCCCCCTTGGGGACTTTCCACGACGGGGACCGGCCCAATGCCTCCTGGGCCCTCCCCGGTCACCAGGAGAAATTTGCACCAGACATTCTGCGGACCAGAAGTGGGCAGAGCAACACTAAGGCCTACTTCTGATCCGCGGCCTGGGAGGGTGCAGTGGAGACTCCCTGCAGGAAGGAGGGGAGCAGCCCGTTGCGGGATCAGCTGCGGGCTGGAGGGACCACTGAATGGATGGATGATGGCAGCGTGGGAGGAGAGGATGGTGGCTCCTGCAGTCAGCAGGGGCTCGGACTGAGATCTCTGGTGACGGTCCCCTCCAGCGTGGATCGTGCTTGGGGACGGGCCCGGCAAGCAGCGGAGATGGAGCGGCCTTCCTGCAGTCGGCAGGGAGAGAGACCAGTGAGGATATCCGAGGGTGTGACGAGGCCCAGTGGCGGCAGGGCGCCGCGTTGGGCAAAGAGGGAGCGAACCAGAATGACACGGCTACCGGAACCAGGTGTGGTAACCGTGGGGCTGAAGGCCACCAAGAGCTGGCTGTCCCTCTGCTGGTTCCCCATGAGGCTGCCAGCAGTGCTACGGATTCTGGCGAAGAGGGACAACTGTCGGAAGCATCAGGAGGAGAAAAGCGTAATCATGAACATAATGGCACAGCTGTTCCGGGATCGTCTCAGAGGCAGCCTGGTGAGAGATCGACGATTGTGCATAATGTTGTGGGTTATGGGGGTGATGGGGCGGTTGTGGGGCCGAGTAATCAGGTTGTGGATCTGAACGGGCAGTTAGCTGGGCTACCTGGGTCGGAGTATTGGGGACAGTTGCTGGGTGTGTGGCAAGGGTTGGTGGTAGAGCTTCCGGCGGGGAGCGGGCCAGGGGATCCGGCAGGAGCATGGGTGGGCCCCACTGGGGTTGGACAGCGTGTTGCAGAGGTAGAGGGGGATGGGGTGCAAGCGGATGCAGTCGAAGTGGCACAGGTAGTTGAAGCTGCGTCAGACAGGGCGAACGATGGGGAAAAAGACAAGGAGAAGGAAGAAGAGTTAGTTGGGTTAGATGACTGGGCGCTGAGCGAAGTGTATGTGTTCTTCGAGAGTCCGCTTAGGGAACATTTGAAGAAGGAGGTGAGGGAAAAATATCTGGGAAGGGGAGTATGTGCAAAATATTTTCCCTGCTTCCGGTAGAAAAGTTTAATTTAGATAAAGTTAAACTGAGCGACTCAAAAAAGGAGAAGGAGGATGAAGAGAAGAGGAGACACAGGTTGTCAGTTAATGATGGGATCTCACCAAATCTGTCCGAGGAGTGTTACGTTTCATTAGACAGAGCTTTGGATTTGGTGAGAGCTGCGGGGTGGGGGTCGTTGATGGCAAAATCAGACATAGAAACAGCTTTTCGCTTGCTTCCGGTTCATCCAGATAGTTTTCATTTGTTTGGGTGCATGTGGAAAGGGGAATTTCATGTGGATTTTTGCCTGCGGGGTCCTCGATTTGTTCATTGTTGCTGTTCACCTTGGAGGGGATAGCGCTTAGTTTTGGTATTCCGTTGGCAAAAGGGAAAACAGGAGGCCAGAAACAGTTTTATGCTTTTTGGGCATTGAAATTGGTACGGTGGCCATGGAGTGTCGGCTGCCGGAGGGGAAGTTGCTTAATCTGAAGGCGTCGGTCCGAGCATTATTTTACGCTAAAAAGGTGAGGTTGACCAAAAATACAGCAAAGCTCCACAGAATTTTTTAAGTTATTCCAGGAAATAATTAAAAAAGGGGCTCCTTTTTATTTTGATTGCCAGCCAGGTAAAAATAGGCAGTTGGGGGTGGGTGGTGGCCCATACCTGCCTGCTGTACCTAGCTGGTGACCAAAAATACAGCAAAACCCCATGTCATTATGGTAAAACATACTCACTAAATACATAGCAAAAAAGTCAGCAAATACTCTGCTGCACATCTGCTGAGTATTTGAAGCTAACACTGAGATCTATGGGTGAAAATTGTGGCAAAACTCGCAGCAAGAATTGACATGCTCCAGATTTTGCCGCACTAACAAATCATGGTATTTCCACCGTGGGAAAAACCTGCACCCTGGGCACAGGTCCTCCTGCATTTACATAGACTATTATTACACTAAAAGCTGATGTAGATTTGGGACAGATTTGCAGTTTATCTGCACTAAAATTGTGGCAAAACCCGCAATATTCCATATACACAGCGTGGGCACATAGCCTTAGAGGATTTGTCAATGAAAGATACAAACATAAACATGAAGGAACATAAAGTGTCCTGTCTGCATTTTACAAATGTGTATTCAGTAGAAATGATTGCTCTTATCTCCGGGTCCTGCCCCATAGACTGTCTCAGTGATGATGGATCCGGTATTTGTGCTTCATCCTACAAAATGTATCTTGTATGCATCTATTCCTTTAATACCATTTATGCAACACATCACAATCTTTATGCAATGCCATCTGTTTTTCTTTGCTAATACATTCAGTTTTTCTGCCCACAAACATCTGTTATTCTTGTTTAGTTGTTTTTTTTTTTTTACTTTTTTTTTTTAACTTTTTTGGTCAAGAAATGGGTGAATTCCAAAATCATTTTTCAATCCAATCAACGACTTTTGTGTATAGTCATATACATATATATATATATATATTTAGATATCTATATCTATACTCGTGTATATATATAAATTTCGTTATATATATATATATATATTATATATATATATATATATATAGTGATACCTCGGTTTTCGTTGATTTTGGATATCGTCGGTTTCGGTTTTCGCCGATTTCTTTTAATGAAAATCGTGTCTCGGTTTTTGTTGATTCCGGTCCGTACATCGCTACTAATTTAGCAATAAAAATGAGATTCCCCTTCCAAAAAATAAAAAGTGCACCCCTCTCTCCCCTCCTCAGCGTCTCCCACACACCAAAAATAGCTTTTTTTTAACAAAAAAACATAATAAATGTTTATTTTTTCTTTAAATTAGTGTTTCATATTCCTCTTACAGTCATTTCTGAGTGATTCCATCATTAACCGCTATCTTTCTTCACTATGAAATGGGTTTTTTGTGGGTCTTTTTCAGTGTCTCGAACCAATGAATTCATTTAACATTGATTCCTATGGAAATCATTGCCTCGGTTTTCGACGATAGTTTTCGGACAAAGTATCGACGAAAACCAAGGTATCACTGTATATACTGAGTTTCACAAATGACAGCTCAGTGAAAAAGTTAAAGGGAACCTGTCACCTACTGTAGTCCCCCTAACCTATCACTACGGGTACCTTTACACGCCGCTACTGGAGGATGGATACAACCCGCTACTTCACGTGCACGAGCACGCCCAAACGGTTACAAACGGGAAACGCACCACCTTTACATGCCGCCACAAGGTGCGCTACGCTACGCTACATCTACAGCTAGATACATCGCCGGGTGTCTCAAGTAGCCATCTGTAGCTCATCTTACCTCATTTACACACCGCTACAACCAGCTAATATGGGCGGACCTGGTGCAGCAGGGACAGCACATAGGCGTGCCACAATTGTGGATTACGAGACGTCCGTACGCTGATAGGACAAAGCAAGAACATTATGATTGGGCAGGCATCGCAGGAGGCTGATTAATACTTGACGCTCGAGCAATTGTGTAGTGTGACTGTCAGCTCCTTAAATATGCCGCCCTGTGCGGCGACAACCAATCGCAACGCAGGAGCTTCCTCCAATATCGCTGAAGGGGGCGGAAACCGAGCCTGTGTCACGCCCCAGCTACATAGCATGGTGTAGAACAACCCTTCTGTTCCTTCTTACACGCCGATACAGTCGCTACAATCGGCTTTGTAGCCATCTGTTTTCGAGCAGTGCTCGGAAACAGATGTATCTGTTGCCGGATGTCACGTCCGTCTTCACACGCCGCTACTATGGGCTATATTGACGCTACAAGCTACATTTGTAGCCTGTAGCGGGTTGTATCCATCCTCCAGTAGCGGCGTGTAAAGGTACCCTACCTGTCCCTTCAGCTTCCTACTACATTACTAATCATCCCTCTGATGACCTAACAGTGAATCATAAAAGTGGAACTAAAGCTGATGCATGTCCACGTCATGTGGGCATTCCTACAGCTTGCTGCGGTGGGCATTCCTAGATTGCTGGTCATCGGTGGGCAGTCTCTCCGGATCCGTCTGTCCGGCCTTGGTGTGTCATTTCCGGTCTGCACAGTGTGGGGGTGTATTGGTGTACAGCCGTCTTCGGCGTGCATACTGCACATGCTCCAGAGCCAGCTTGTACGCCAATACTCCCACACTGCGAAGGACCAAAAATGACGCTCGGTCAGAAGCACATCATCACCGGAAGAAGGATGCGGGAATTTCAAATCAGCAGAGCCCTCCTGAGTAAATGATCACGCCCACCAGGTCATGATTGTAGAAGTGAGGCAGGGGGAGAGCGGACCTGGAGAGACTGCTCACCTGAAGGCCAGCCATTCAGGAACCCCCCCCCCCGATGGTAGACATGAATGTTTATACATCGCTTTATTCCACTTTTATAATTCACTATTAGGTCAGAGAGGGATGGTTAGCAATGTAGGAAGCTACCAGGACAGGCAGTGATAGGTTAGGGGGGCTAAACAAGATGACAGGTTCCCTTTAAGTACAATTAATTCAAAAACGCTCTGCAATGTTGACAGGATAATAATCTTACTTTCTTGAGAATTGCAGATTACCATAGTCTGGGGAACTCGCTATCTACCTTATGGAGAGCCATAAGGAGGAGATAAGTTGATCAGGAGATTTAAATCCGCAATGCTCCCTTTTGGAAATATTCAAATTGTCACTTCAATGAAGAAGTGGATGAACTCTAGCGCCACCTTTAGGTAGCAATCCTCAAAGTCATAGTCGACTCTTTAACAAGCCTTTTAATATGACCAAGGATTTGTGCCAGATCAGAACCCCAAACTACAGATGCTGCGTTTCAGGGTAACTGCCCCTCATCAGTGTAGTGTGTGGTATATTCTGATCTGGCTGTATGAGAGGCTAAGACTAGGTCACCTAAAGGTGGCGCTAGAGTTCATCCACTTCTTCATTGAAGTGACAATTTGCAGATTACCATAGAAATTCATGGGCCTGTTCTGGATTTTTGATTTCATGAAATCTCAGAGACATAATTGTTGCAATTGGCAAATTGTTTTTCCCATATCCCAATCTTTATTAAAAATAAAAATTAGAAATCGCGTGGTTTTCACCCTAAGTACTCAGGCTATTTAAGAATCCTTCTTTTTCAGGAAATGCACATAAACATTAACAGCAGTGATCACAACCCAATTCTATCTTTTGCAGTAAAGCATCTAATATGTGTGTGCAAAGCAAAGGTCATTGTGAGAGGAGGAGGAAGAGGAGGTTATCTGAGACATCGCCTAATGTGACTGATCTGGTGTTATCAGATGTGTATAGAGGGTTTTTTTTTCACTTTAATCCTATCATAGAAAGGAATTAGAAATTGCAGAAAACGCAACATGGCATTTTTGATAAAAAAAAACTTACTTTATTAAACATATACTGCAGACAAAGGATACATTGAAAAAAATGCTGCAAAGCAGCGAAAACACAAAGCAAGACCTTCTTTTTGTAAACAGCTTCTTTACCCCCTAAAAAATATGCAGCTTGTGCACATAGTTGTCATAATTTAATGGTAAAAGATGACCAGTCTATTAAAACATGGCTCATAATGTGGAAATTAAACAAGAGCCAGCACTCAACATCTGGCCTCTGTTCAGCTAGGACTCCCTGGTGTGGACAGGTAATTGAACTGGTGACATCACCTAATGTGACTGATCCTGTGTTATCAGCTGTGTATAAAGGTGTTTGCCTGTCTTTGATGATAATGAGACTGCTGAAAAGTTTTCTATATAGGATAGGAGGCATGAGTATTAGCATAAGGTCTAGTGTCCAATACAACTACATTTCATTTGTTACCAGCTGTGTACAGAGGTGTTACCTGTCATCGTAATCCTGCCTCTGTTGATAAGCAGCCTGCTGAAAACGCTTTCTGAAAAATTAGGAATACTAAGTATAAAATAGCCCTAGTGGCGAATGTGAAAGACGCATGTAACACAAAATCTTGATTTAACAAGAGCTCATTTGCTGAGAATACATTCCCTTTAAGTTTTGGTTCCTGGTATGAAAATCAGAGAGTGCTTATATTTAATTGTAAAAAGAAAACACATCTCTATTGGCCAAATATGCTGTAATAAGTTGTAAAATAAAGGGTTTCCCAAAACGTTAATATTGTTGAGCAACCTTTAGTATAAATCTTCTGTTTCCCCATTGATCAGCTGATTAAAGAGGTGGCGATGCACCAAAAGAGGCAGAGCGCCACACATTGAGTGGTGGTCATGGTTGGTATTGCAAGCTGCCTCCCATTCATTCCCTGCAGTGCCAATATTAATTTCCAGAAAACACCTTTAAGAACTTAATGTAAAAAAGCAAATAAAAAGATACGGTATACATATTGTTAGTAGTAAGTAGACTAGGAACCCATAAGACTCGTCCCCTGGTAACTGTCATCACTTTATTCCTTTAATTAATGAATCTACAGAACAGACATCGTGCACAGATAAGAGGCTCAAAAAGTAAAATCTAAACAAGCCGAGCAGTAGAACCAATTAAATGATGAGGAGGAAGCACAAACTCTGCCAAGAACATCTGAAATAGCTTTTTTTTATCAGGTCTAATGTATACAGAAATGTAATAGAACTTCGGTCCCCGACCCAAAGTGTCTTCCTGGGCGCCATGGATGTGTTGTGTGAAATAAGCAACAATTCTTCTGACCCTACCCTGGGGACCACTGACCAAATTGTCAACCAAGCTCATTCTTCTTGATGCTTCCCCATCACACCATGTAAGTTTGATTCTTCAAAAGTTTGCAAATGATCAGAAAAACATAAGAAATACAGTGCCACACCAGTGCACAGGTTGTAGTTTGTATTGCAGTTCAGACCTGTCACACTCCCTCCACGCAGTGTGTCTAGGACACTATAGAGATGTGACTAGTACCTAGGTGTGTTGGGCTGTAACTTTGCTGATTTTCAGAGCAGGCTTCTATTCTGGCTCTGGGAGATCTTGGGTTGCTCAGGTGTTCCATTTTTCCAGTGATTGCTCTGCTCCTTTATTGTGCAACCTCTCCCAGAACCCTGCCAGTTGTTCAGTCTATGTGAGAAGGTGCTGTTGGCCTGCATACTTGTGTCTGTCTAGTTCTGATCATTGTTTGCTGACAGTTCACTACCCCTATGCTTCCTCCCTGTACTTGAAGTCATCTCCTGGTATTTCGACCCCAGACTACGCCTCTGTAAGCTCCTGGAATCCATTATGAGTCCTCCTCACACCTGACGTTGGCTTATCTGACTACTCTGCCTTCTGAATTATCTGTAAGTGGTGATTAACATCACAAGACTCTTCAATTTCAATGATCTGAGCTGAAATATCAGATACAACCCATGGACAGAAATGGCGATTGTTCTAGAAGAACGATTATGAAGGAAAGACCGGCACTACTACTCTTTAAAAGTATGTTCTTGAGTACCACAGTCCTGACTTAATGAAGACAGTTAAATCAGTACCAAAAGAATGATAAAGAGAGGATCTTGATGCAAAATGTGATTTCTTATTTTGATCCCGCAAGAAAAGGTCCAATGTTTCGACCAATGGTCTTTATGAAGGACCTTGGTGGTAAGGGAGAGCCAGGTATGTGGAGGATGCCGATGTCTACCCATGACCCGGCCCACAGGAAGCTGCATCCTTCAACATACCCGGCTCTCTCTTGCCACCAATGTCTTTGATAAACACCGTTGGTCAAAACATTGGACTTTTTCTAGTTAGATCAAAATAAAAATTCTCCTTTTGCATCAAGATCCTCTATTGTCCTTTCAGTGCTTAAGTCTTTGTTTTCATCTAGGAGAAACTTTCCATATTCTTCTAAATCTCTAAAATTGACTTGAGTCACCAAATTTTCCAATGATCAGCCACCTAATAGCAAACATCTTGAGTTGAGAAGGATCTGGCGTGAGGCATTTTAACATCCCAGATCCAATGAACATTGCTTGTGAATGGCCAGTTTGAGGTGAACGGGGTGAAAGAACCCGTATATATATGAGGGGGCAGTACAGAGGCCTTTCTAATGATCTCTTTACTCTTAGGCCTGAGACTGGGACAAGGGGGCATCCTCTACGTGTGGAGGAAAGAAGGTTTAATCATAATCACAGACGTGGATTCTTTACTGTAAGAGCAGTGAGACTATGGAGCTCTCTGCCACATGATGGTGTAATGAGTGAGTCACAACTAACATTTAAGAAGGGCCTGGATGCCTTTCTTGAAAACTATAATATTACCTGCTATATATACTAGATTCTTTGATAGGGCGTTGATCCAGGGAATTAGTCTGATTGCCATATCTGGAGTCAGGAAGGAATTTTTTCCCCCAATGTGGAGCTTAGTGTTGCCACATGGGTTTTTTTTGCCTTCCTCTGGATCAACATGTTAGGCTATGGGTTGAACTAGATGGACTTAAAGTCTTCCTTCAACCTTAAAAACTATGTTACTATGTTACTATGTATAGGTACGGTAGGGAGGTCAGGGCTTTACAGGTGAGTGCAGGAGGTCTCCCTTTCCCCTAGGAGCAGGGCCCTTTCTGTTGTATTTGTCCCTCCTATGTTCCGCCCATTTGTAGTTTTGTGCACCAGACACTGTTGATCTGGGTGCCACGGTCACACAATGTATCCAGATGCACCATAATCTGTGGCGTGACACAGAGGATCTTATGTAGATGATATGCAATTTCTGAGTTGTTTGCCATCTCCGTCTGATATGATTTATATAAAAGTATGAGTATACAATATCTTTTAAACACCAGCATATCTTCTGCGTTTTGCCAGAAAATGCCGCTTTAGGACACACCGCTGTGTTTTGTTCTAAGCATCTTGTACTGGTGTCTTCTTGATCTTTTAGGATAAGTTACATAAAACCTTGATGCATATGGCAAATTCTCAGTTTATTTGTCTTCCCTGCCTCCTGCTGGTGATAGGTTTCTGCCAGTTATCTCTTAACAGTAAAAAAAATGTATCTCACAAAACATACACTGGAGATTCTTCACATATCACTGATTGATAATATAATACCAAAGCTTCTTCATCATTTTCCAGAAGGAGACTCTACAAGAGTTTTTATAACAATGAACCCTTTCTTGCTCTGCTTGACAAAATCTCACTCTTGACCATTTGCAACTATAAAACCAGCACCTGCAGAGACATCATGTGCAGGTCCTCAGCACCTAATAATGAGGATGACAGTTCCAAATTTGAGCAGGTTACTCCTTTAGAACAGCCCCATAGCAGCCACATACACAGATTCTATAATATATAGGCACTTGGAGGTTGAATTGCTTAGAGGGGAAGATAGGCCATATCTGTCCATGACGTGAACAGATAAAAAAAAAACCTAGCCTAGCAAATACCTATGTAATAACACAAAAGCTTTTCATACATCCATAAAGTCATAAATGTATCATCTGTAGTACAGGATGAAAGAAAGCATGACTGCACTATGTAATATTTGTGTCCTCCTTAATGGAGTGTATCACAGTTTTTTTGGCTTGGTTTTAGTATTTCCACTTCTTTTTCCAACCTCCTCCATTTTTCGGTGTCAGTTTTCTGGCACATAACAACATTGCAAGATTTAAATTGCCGGCAAAGACCAACACAAGCGGATTCTGAGCTGTGCATTTCCTCTTATCATGATACTTGCAATTCCAATAAGAAGCCATGACGTGCATTACTGCACAAGACATAAAAGTAGCAGCACCTAGTAAAACTGTAATATTGGGAGAAACCGGTTCCGGGGGAGGACCTGACTGTGTAGAAAGCTCAAGTCAATCACTCGAAGTATGAGCTTTCCAGAAGTTTAATGACTGTGAACCGCCACTCGTATCTGACAAAAGTAGAACAGAAAACAGCAAAATTCCTGCAAAGATTCCACTACAAAAGGCAGATGGTAAAGAAATCAAGGTAAGGGCATCCCAGTTTGTTCCCGATTTTGATGCATAAAACACAGATACGTCAAATTCAGAGCAACGTTTTGCAATAAAACTACTGTCTATATCTTCCAGTGCAGCAGCAGCCCCCAAAACGGGTCCATTATAACCCCATTGTGAAAGTTCTATTTCTTTCTGATTATTTAAAGTGAACCTGTTACCTAGATAAATCACCCCAGGCTATCACTACCTGTCCCTGCACCTTCCTATTACTACTCTAACTATCCCTCTGTCTCCTAAATGTGCTATGTGACTGTTGTATAAAACATTTCTATAACTTAGGGTACCTTTACACGCCGCTACAGCATGGTGGAAACAACCGGGTGCTTCACGTGCATGAGCACGCACCAACGGTTACAAACGGTACCAGCACCGCCTTTACACGCCGCTACAAGGTGCTCTACAGAAGGTTGAATCTGTCTCTGGATGCACCGCCGGGTGCCTAAAGTTGCCTTCTGCAGAGCACCTTACCCCATTTACACACCACTACAACAAGGTAATATGGGCGGACCTGGTGCAGCAGGGACAACACATAGGCGTGCCAGAATTGTGGATTACGAGACGCTCGTACGGTGATTGGACAATGCAATAGCATCATGATTGGCCAGCCAGCGCAGGAGGCTGACTAATACATGACGCTCGAGCAATTGTGTAGTGTGACTGGTCAGCTCCTTAAATATGCCGCCCTATGCAGCGACAACCAATCGCAACGCAGGAGCTTCCACCAATGATCACTGAAGGGGGGCGGTTTCCCGGAGGCTGTGTCACGCCCCGGGAGTTATCTAGGTGACGAATAAACCTTACCCTACCTTATTTAGACGCCGTTAACATCGGGTTGAAATCAATCTGTTTTAGAGCACTGCTCTGAAACAGGTGCCGCAAGTGACGGGTGGCAACAACCTACTTTACACGCCGCTACCTCGGGTTGATTTGGCGGTGCAAGATACATTTGTCTCATCAACCCAGTTGTTTCCACCTTGTTGTAGCGGCGTGTAAAGGTACCCTTAGGGCCCCTTTACACACGGCTACATTTGTAGCTTGTCACCAGGTAACTTACTGGCTGCAGTGAAATCATGGATACATGGTTCTATCTTGTTGCTATGTACAAATGGAATCATGTCTCCATGATTTCACTGCAACCAGTAAGTTACCTGGTGACAAGCTACAAATGTAGCCGTGTGTAAAGGTACCCTTACTACATAGTAACATAGTTTTTAAGGTTGAAGGAAGACTTTAAGTCCATCTAGTTCAACCCATAGCCTAACATGTTGATCCAGAGGAAGGCAAAAAAACCCCATGTGGCAACACTAAGCTCCACATTGGGGGAAAAAATTCCTTCCTGACTCCAGATACGGCAATCAGACTAGATCCCTGGATCAACGCCCTATCAAAGAATCTAGTATATATAACTGGTAATATTATAGTTTTCAAGAAAGGCATCCAGGCCCTTCTTAAATGTTAGTAGTGAGTCACTCATTACAACAGCATGTGGCAGAGAGTTCCATAGTCTCACTGCTCTTACAGTAAAGAATCCGCGTCTGTGATTATGATTAAACCTTCTTTCCTCCAGACGTAGAGGATGCCCCCTTGTCCCCGTCTCAGGCCTAAGAGTAAAGAGATCATTAGAAAGGTCTCTGTACTGTCCCCTCATATATTTATACATTATTATAAGATCACCCCTAAGCCTTCGTTCTTCCAAGCTAAATAACCCCAAGTTTAATAACCTGTCTTGGTATTGCAGACCCCTTAGTCCTCTAATGACTTTTGTCGCTCTTCTCTGGACCCGCTCTAGTTCAGCTATGTCTTTCTTATACACCGGAGACCAGAATTGTACACAGTATTCTAAGTGTGGTCGCACTAGTGACTTGTATAGAGGTAAAATTATGTTCTCCTCATGAGCATCTATGCCTCTTTTAATGCATCCCATTATTTTATTTGCCTTTGCAGCAGCTTCCTGACACTGGCCACTAAATGTGAGTTTATCATCTATCCATACACCCAGGTCTTTTTCAGTGACAGTTTTGCCCAGTGTTTTACAATTAAGCACATAATTATACCTTTTGTTTCCTCTGCCCAAGTGCATGACTTTACATTTATCCCCATTAAAGCGCATTTGCCATTTAGCCGCCCAAGCTTCTAGTTTACATAAATCCTCCTGTAATATAGAATTGTCCTCCTCTGTATTGATTACCCTGCAGAGTTTAGTGTCATCTGCAAATATTGAGATTCCACTCTGTATGCCCCCTACAAGGTCATTAATAAATATATTAAATAGAAGCGGGCCCAACACTGACCCCTGTGGTACCCCACTGTTAACTGCGACCCATTCTGAGTGTGTTCCATTAATAACCACCCTTTGTTTCCTATCACTAAGCCAGTTCTCAACCCACTTACACATATTTTCCCCTATCCCCATTGCCCTCATTTTATGTATCAACCTTTTGTGTGGCACCGTATCAAAAGCTTTTGAAAAATCCATATACACCACATCCACTGCATTTCCTTGGTCCAGTCCAGAACTTACGGTACTTCTTCATAGAAGCTTATTAGATTAGTTTGACAGGAACGGTCCCTCGTAAAACCATGTTGATAATGGGTCATGAGGTTATTTTTGTTCAGATACTCCAGTATAGCATCTCTTAGAAAACCCTCTAGGATTTTACCCACAGTAGAGGTTAAGCTTACTGGCCTATAATTTCCAAGATCAGTTTTTGTCCCCTTTTTGAATATTGGCACCACATTTGCTATACGCCAGTCCTGTGGTACAAACCCTGTTATTATGGAATCTTTAAATATTAAAAATAATGGTCTATCTATGACAGTACTTAATTCCTGCAGCACTCTGGGGTGTATCCCATCCGGGCCCGGAGATTTGTCAATTTTAGTGATTTTTAGACGATGCCGTACTTCCTCTTGGGTTAAGCAGGTGAAATTTAATTGAGACTTTTTGTTATCACTGATCATATTGTCTGTCATGGGATTTTCTTGTGTAAATACTGTTGAAAAAAAGTCATTTAGCATATTGGCTTTTTCCTCATCCTCATCCACCATTTCACCCAGACTATTTTTAAAGGGGCCAACACCATCATTTTTTAGTTTCTTACTATTTATGTAGTTAAAAAATATTTTGGGATTCTTTTTACTTTCTCTGGCAATGAGTCTCTCTGTCTCAATCTTTGCTGCCTTGATTTGCTTTTTACAAATGTTATTTAATTTTCTGTATTTATTTAATGCCTCATCACTACCTACTTGCTTTAATTCCCTAAATGCTTTCTTTTTGTCACATATTGCACTTCTTACCGCTTTATTTAGCCATAGTGGTTTCCTCCTATTTCTAGCATGCTTATTCCCATAGGGTATATATTGTGCACATGTCCTATTCAGGATGCGAATAAACATCTCCCATTTGTGTTGTGTACTTTTATGTCTCAGGACATCGTCCCAGTTTATTGCACTAAGATCATCTCTCAACCGTTGGAAATTTGCCTTCCTGAAGTTTAGTGTCCTTGTGGCCCCTCTACTACACGTCTTAGTAAAGGATACTTGAAAGCTTATTAAGTCATGATCACTATTACCCAAGTGACCTCCAACCCGTATATTTGATATGCGGTCTGGCCTGTTGGTTAATATTAGGTCCAGCAGTGCCCCCCTTCTTGTTGGGTCCTGAACCAGTTGTGAAAGGTAATTGTCTCTCATAGTTTTCAAAAACTTATTACCTTTGCTGGAACTGCAGGTTTCTGATCCCCAATGTATTTCAGGGTAGTTGAAGTCCCCCATAATAATGACTTCTCCCTGAGTCGCTGCTTCATCTATTTGCTTTATGAGGATATTCTCCTCCACTTCCATTATTGTTGGGGACTTATAACAAACCCCTATCAGTAATTTATTATTTTTTCCCCCTCCCCTTATCTCCACCCACAGGGACTCTACATTTCCATTAGATTCACCTATATTATCACGCAGGATGGGTTTTAAGGATGATTTTACGTATAAACATACACCTCCTCCTCGCCTATTTGTACGGTCATTTCTGAACAGACAATAGCCCTGTAAATTAACAGCCCAGTCATGGCTCTCGTCCAGCCAAGTCTCCGAAATCCCCACCATGTCATAATTATTTTCCAATAAAATCAATTCTAATTCCTCCATTTTGTTGGTGAGGCTTCTGGCATTAGTGAACATGCACTGTATGCATCTCTCTTTACCTCTCTTCCTTCCTACTAGTTTGACTGTTCTAACCCCACCCCCCATGCCACCCCCAATTTTATTACTTGTGCCCAGGTTACTATTTACACTACCTTCCCCTCCTATACAATGAATACCCTCCCCCCCAATCCCTAGTTTAAACACTCCTCCAACCTTCTAGCCATTTTCTCCCCCAGCACAGCTGCACCCTCCCCATTGAGGTGCAGCCCGTCCCTAGCATAGAACCTGTAGCCAACAGAGAAGTCGGCCCAGTTCTCCAGGAACCCAAACCCCTCCTTCCTACACCAATTCCTGAGCCACTTATTTATCTCCCTAATCTCCCGTTGCCTCTCTGGTGTGGCACGTGGTACAGGCAGTATTTCAGAGAATACTACCTTGGAGGTCCTTGCCTTAAGCTTGCAGCCTAATTCCCTGAAATCATCTTTAAGGACCTTCCACCTACCTCTAACTTTGTCATTTGTGCCAATGTGCACCATGACTGCTGGCTCCTCACCAGCCCCTCCCAGTAATCTGTCAACCCGATCAGCGATGTGCCGGACTCGAGCGCCAGGTAGGCAGCACACTGTTCGACGATCCCTGTCTTTGTGACAGATTGCCCTATCTATTCCCCTAATAATTGAGTCCCCCACTACCAGCACCTGTCTGGCCTGCCCTACTCTCCTGTTTTCCCCCTTACTGGAGCTGACACTCCTCTGGCTTTCAGAGGTCATGCCCTGCTGCAGCAGTGCTATCCCTGAACTCATTAGTATTATAATGAAGAGGGGGCTTCTGTTACTAGCCCCCCCTGGGCATCCTCTTTGGGTCCCTTTCGCCGCCTCCTGCAGTGTTTATCATGCCCCGATGGGTGTGATATAGAAATTGTAATGCGCACCCCCAACCTGCCTCGGAGCTATTTGTAGAGTTCCGGGTATGATGCTGAACGCGTCAGTTCCAGTACTCCGCAGCCTGACATCAAGCTGCGCATTGCGCATGCTCTGTGGAGCACATTACATCAGCTCGTCACAGATGGAGGAGACTGTATTAATAACATAGGATGCGTCATCCACACAAAAGAGGGAAGGACGATGGCGATCAAATGCAAAGAGGAAGTGGTGGATCAAGACAAGAGACGCCAATCGGACTGGACCGCCCCTTACAGGTAAGGACCTTTTCACATAAGCGGTAAACAATAATCGCGGCAGTTGCAGTGAAAAAACGGCAGCACTTGCGATTCACCTGCGGCAAGCACCATGCAATGTTTACGGGTTCTTGCGGCAGGTACGGCAAGTGCGGTATAGTTACGGTTTCGGCACTTGCGGCAGATGCGGCCACGAAAAAAACGCGGTCAGCCGCGGTTTTTTCGCAGCCGCATCAGCTGCAAGTGCCAAAACCGCACTTGCCGCACACTTACCGCAAGCCCCATAGACATTGCATGGGGCTTGCCGCAGGTGAATCGCAAGTGCGGCCGTTATGTGGTAACTTCGGCAGATGCCTTTTTTTCATCGCAACTGTCGCGATCAGAGCTTGCCGCTGATGTGGAAATGCCCTAAGAATAATAAAAGCTATTTTTTATGTTATACAGATCAGATTGGGGATTTATATTCCAGAATGATGTATATAAGGGCTCACTGGTGGTTACCACAAGTTACATCGGAAAAACCTGGTGACAGGTTCCCTTTAATAGAATTGTTCTAGGGCGGCACGGTGCCTCAGTGGTAAGCACTGCAGCCTTGCAGCAATGGGGTCCTGGGTTCAAATGCCACCAAGGACATTTGCAAGGAGTTTGTATGTTCTCCTGTGTTCGTGTGGGTTTCCTCTGGGATCTCCTGTTTCCTCACACACTCCAAAGACATCCTGATAGGATTTTACATTGTAGGGACAGTGTTGCAAATGTATGTGAAGTGCTTTTTTAATTAATAATGCTATATAAATGTTATATATAAATATTATTACGTCTGTCCGAGATTTGAAGCTCTTATTAGATGACAATCGGCCATACAGACAGTGTCCTAACTAGAGTTCTTTTCACCAAGACCCCAACCAGAATGTTGGTCACATGAATGGAATCCTGTAATAAGTGATCTTCTCCCCATGAAATACTATTTACTTCCGCATATATGGTAAATCCAGGAACTAAGGCTTTTTTGAGTTGAAATGCATCCACCATGATAACTTGTTGCCCTGTGATGTATGACCCTTTAATCAAATTACATAAAAAAGATTTCACAAAGATTTTTATAAAGATTTTTTAAAGATTTTAATCATGTTAGGAACAGATCCACTGACTCTGAGAAGAGGACAAGAGTATAATAGTGTCAGGAGAGTGGGACGTCAGCAGGAAAGCCTTATACCCTGTGTTTCAGCAAAGTGGACTCCAACTTACTTTGGGCAGGCCAGGTTTCACTCCTGGTTTACGCTGTACCCCGGCTGGGTTGTAATCAAGTAAAGGGTAAGAACTGCAAATACTGTTGTGTCATCTGTTCCTTTCTGCGCCCACCTGCACTGCAACCCTCATCCTCTTTTTCCTCTTCCACCACCCACTACATCACCTATCCTTCTAAACCTTCCAAGGGACCCACCCTGGCTGGAGAGGTATACCATCTGGCTGCTTCACTATCTCCCTTGGAAGCCCCCACTACAGCCCTAGGGCCACCTACGGTTAGAACTCCAGCTGGCGTCACAAACTATCTCCCCTGTAAATATCCCCCTTTAATATGTCCGGGCTAGGGCCACAGCTCTTGGGGTCCATCACTGATCTAGCAGGCCTCCAGGCAACTGAGTAACTCCCGGTCCTTCCAGCTGTGACACTGTCACTCTCCTAGGCAGCAGTCAGCTTGGCAATAGTTAGCTAACCAGAATATCTCCTTCTACCAGGAAGCTTGGCTAGGAATAAAGTTTAACCAGCAAGCAATTCTTGATCATGTGACCATATAAAGGAGATGGGAATGGTCAAAAGTAGCCTCACCTGGGTAGAGCACCGAGAAACTTTGCTAGCAACAGAAACTGACATTAACTCCTTCACTGGCAAAGGAAAGAATCACGTTTAACCTAGAGTCTCAATAAAGGATTGAGACACATGTCCCAAACTTCGCACAAGTCTCCAAGGTCACGGACACGAACATGACACTCTGTTTTGTTAATAAAAGTCTATGTTCTCCTACCTTGTTCCTATTTTTACTTAAAATTGAGACATGTATAGGAATTCTTTTTTGGGTATCCCAAGAGCTCAGCCATGTTTATCCTGTTCACGCAAAACAACTGACTGCAGCAGGAGCCTCTCCCTTCTGCACTGTCTGTGCAAAAACAAAAGATTGCTTCACCCTTGGCTCATGGGGAATGGCTTCATCCAGCTACTAGCTGAAAATGGGGCAGATGAGCAGCAGAATAATCAGTTTATTCTGGCAGAATTTCAGGATCATGCACAAATATCTGCAAACGAAGAGCGAAAGCTATTTATGTTCAGAGTTCTTTTAAGAATTTGAAAAGTTATAAAGGTAAGAATCTTTTTTTATTACATAGAAATAAATTAATCTTTAGGGGTCATTTACTTAAAAACTTCTTTTTTACGATCAGAGAACATTTGTTAACTACGGTAAATGGTCGGCAACAGAGCCCGAAATATGCAATAAATACTAATAATAAATCATAAATGTATTAAGCAGAGCACATGGAGAGGACGGTGCTGGATGGTTACGGTCACACATGAACACATAGATGTCCGCGCTCTGCTGCTCTGCGGTACAATTACATGAGCCGGAGCACCAGAAATATAGTCTAGGCTAATTGATATTTTTCTCCATTTTATGGTGGTGAACATCATACCAGTCACCCATGAAAGCTCAATTGTTAATCAGGTCTTTGAAAAAAGTAGGATTTCTTGCACAGTCGTCCGTATGAGGACTCTGAGAAACAATCTTAGGGAATGTGTCATTACGAAATAATTCAAACATTTTGATTGCAAGCGTTTGCAACAAATTTGTATATATACATATATACAGTCATGGCCAAAAGTGTGGAACCTTAAATTGTTCTAGAAAATGGAGTCTCTCCCAGAAAATGATTGTGTGTATTGGAACAACACAAAGAAAAAATGCAAATTGACATCATTGACACAAATCCCCAAAATAGCCAACAAATTGTTGTCCCCTCACTTGATGTTTGGTTTCCCCTTTGGAATAAATAACTGCAATCAGTGCTTCCTATAAGCCTCCACAAGCTTCTCCTCTCCTGGAGTTTCTCCTCTTCTTTATAATCTGCTCCCGGTCTCTCATATTTGAGGCGTCTTCTACCAACAGGAATTTTCAGATCTCCCAGGTGATCAATGGGATTTAGATCCGGCTCATTGCTGCTGTCTAGCCCCAGGCCCTGGGGTACTCGGGTATCAGGCTCGGTGCGTGCTCTCACTGGGGATGTCACAGGTGGCAGCGCCTGAGCCATGGACTGAATGACACTTCAAAAAGGGGTTATTTACAGTGGATAAGAGTTTGCTATGTGACGCCACCTGTAGTACCTGGTGATGGGTCACCAGCGCCGCCACAGTCCTCCGGAGGTAGATGGCAATGCAGCTGAGATGGCAAAGCTCCCTACAGGTGGAGCGGTCCTCGGGGCAGTGTTACTGAAAGGGAACAGGTTGATGGAGAAAACCGCACACAGGCAAAGTCACTTTTCTCCCGAGTACTTTACTGTAAACCTTTAGCAGCAACATACAAAGTTCACAGTTCAGCATCAGATGTTAGAATAACAGGTAGCTCAATGGGTGGCTGCAAGTGTATCCAGGTGGTATGGTGGGACCCATGGTGTACCTTAGTTGACGAACCCGTGTCTTTCCTTCGCCGCCTAAGATAAGTCTATACCCAATGGCTCCGTGTAGGTAGTATTGGGGGTCCTCTCCCTTGTGGTGAGGAAGCAGACAGACCGCTCCATCTGGCAGGGTGCTGCAGCTGATAGACAAACCACAGCAGTCGGTTGCCAACTGCAAAGCTGGACTTTGGCCGGATCCTCGGGCCCGGCGTTCCCGTGGTGGACTGGAGAATCCCCTGGTGTATGGTCGCTCCACGCTGGGGTTCTCCCTTGCTCTCTTGGGCCCGGACTCCTCGCATCGGGCACCCTCTGTCAGGATCTCCTCAAGACCCTCTTTCTCCTTTCCTCCGGATCAACGTGAAGCTGTCCGGGTAACCCTTCCACCTTGTTACACATTCCTTCTCCTCTCCTCCTCCGACTGTCCCAACTCTCTCTCTCTCACCGACTAGAGAGGCTATTCTTTGTCCTGACTGACCTCCTTTATTCCCCCTATAGGTGAATATATCTCCCTCCCGGGTAACCTCCCACTCCTATTCTAATGTGGGAGTGCTGGAATGGGTCCACTTGCAGCTGGGGAAATTACACCTCTTTTACAGGTGCAATACCCCTCTGTGACGCCAGACTTCGTGTGGCGCCACACTGCCACTTCAGAACTGTCCAGCGCTTTGTTTCCTCTATGTATGTGGATTCTTGAAGTACAGTATGTTTGGGTTTATTGTCCTGCTCGAAGACTCATGCCCTAAGATGCACACCCAGCTTTCTGACACTGGACTCTACATTGCCACACAAAATCCTTTGGTAATCTTCTGATTTCATGATGCTTTGCACACAGTCAAGACACCCAGTGCAAGAGGCAGCAAAACAACCCAAAACATCTCTGACTTCAACCATACCTGACTGAAGGTCCTGTGTTCTTTTCTCTGACCTCCCACATATGTGACTGTAGGTCTTGAGCTCTTTTCTTTGTAGGCCTTATTCCATTTTTGATAAACAGTAGAATGATGCACTTTACCAAAAAGCTCTATCTTGGTCTCATTTATCCAAAAGACTTCTTCCCAAAAGGATTTTGGTTATTCACATTTGGCAAACTGCAGTCTATCTTTCTTATGTCTCTGTGTCTTCCTGGGTCTCCACCATAGAGTTTCATTTCATTCACATGTAGATATATAGTTTGTGCTGACACTGATGCCCCCTGAGCCTGCAGGACAGGTTAAATATCTATGGAACTTGATTTGGCTGCTTTTCCACCATCCAGACTATCCTGTGGTGCAACCTTTCATAATTTTTTCTCTGCCGTTCATGTGCAGGGAGATTAGCTACATTGCCATGGGTTGTAAACTTCTTGATTATGTTGCGCACTGTGGACAAAGGAACATCAAGGTCTCTTGAGATGGATTTGTAACCTTGAGATTGTTGATATTTTTCAACAATTTTGTTTGTCAAGTCCTCAGACAGTTCTTTTCTCTTTCTCTTCTTCATTCATAGTGTGGCACCTTTTGCAAAGATTGAGTCAACTTCTCCCCTTTTTATCCGGTTTCAGGTGTGATTTTCATATTGCCCACACCTATAACTTGCCACAGGTGATGTGAATGAGCATCACATGCTTGAAACATTGAAACAAAGTTTTACCCACAATTTTTGAAAGGTGTCAACAATTTAGTCCAGGCTTTAATTGGAATTTTGTGTGAAATTATATTTAATTAGAATTTTTTTCAGTTTTTTTATATTTATCCAATACACACGGAGGAAATAAACATGTGTATAACAAAACGTGTAATTGCAAGAAATTCCTGGGAGAAATACATCATTTTCTGGAATAATTTCCAACACTTTCGGCCATGACTGTCATGCTATCTTCCATGTAGATGGAAAATCAATCCTAATTTTATTCCTAGTTTCTCACTAAACACATAATAGACTTCCAGTTCACTTTTTAGCTTTTCTGTATAGGCTGGGAAATAATTAACAAATGAATTGTATTATCATTGGAGGGTGAGGGATTTTATTAACTGTCCTATTGAACCGCTGAAATTTTAGATAAGGTAGGATATGAAATCTAAAGTGACATAAAAGTTTGGGCAGCCCTGGTCAAAATTACTACTAAGCAAGCTGAAGATGAAATTATCTCTAAAAGCATAAAGTTAAAGATGACACATTTCCATTGTACTGTGTTTTAGGCAAAAAAAAATATTTTCATTTTTAACATTTAAAAAATGACAAAAAGGAAAATGGGGCGATGCAAAAGTTTAGGCACCCTGAAGATGTGAGCTCAGATAACTTTCACCAAGGTTTCAGACCTTAATTAGCCCATTAAGGTTATGGTTTGATCATTATCAGAATTAGGAAAGACCAGGTGCTGAAAACAGTGGCATAACTACCGCGGTCGCCGTCAGCCGCCCACCGCGACCGCGATAGCGTTTGCCCGAGGACAAGGAGAGGAGGGAGGACGGGAAGTGAGTGCAGCCTCACTTCCTGCAGCTGTGCCCCCCCCTCCTCTACTCTCAACGGCGCAGAAGCTTGCCGACCGCGGGAGTCATTTAGTCAACTGACAGCAGGTACTCGCCTACCGCTACCCCCCCGCTCATCAACCGCCGCCAGCATACCCCCCGCTCATCAACTGCCGCCAGCACAAAGCTCAACAACCGCTGCAACCACCCCCCCCCGCCGCTCATCAACCGCCGCCAGCACATCCTCCCACCCTTCTGCTCCTCACCTATGGGCCCCGGATGAATCCCTGCACCGGGGTCCACGGCGTTGTTGTTACGCCCCTGGCTGCATATGTCACAACTTCATAAAAACCCAGCCTTCTCTAACCTTGTGCCAAAAGACTGCAGCCATAGGTTCTTCTAAGCAGCTGCCTAGCACTCTGAAAAGGAACACAGAGGAGGCCACAAAGCACAAGAAGGCTATAAGAAGATACAAAAGTGTTTTCAAGTTGCCCTTTCTTCAGTTTCAGAATGTAATTAAGAAATGGTAGTTCACAGGAACAGTGGAGGTCAAGATAAGGTCTGGAAGACCAAGCAAAATTTCTGTGAGAGCTACTTGTATGATTGCTAGAGAGGTAAATTGCTTCTGGAAGATTTAGCAGTTTTGATACATTGTTCTACTTTTCTGAGAGATCTGCACAAATATGGTGTTCATGGAAGAGTCATCAGAAGAAAACCTCTCCTGCATCCTCCCCATAAAACTCAGCATCAGAAGTATGCAAAAGAACATCCAATCAAGTCTGATGCATTTCGGAAACAAGTCCTGTGGACCAGTGAGGTTAAAATAGAGCTCTTTGGTCACAATGATCACAGATATATGTGGAGAAAAAAGGGCACAGAATTTCCAGAAAAGAACATCTCGCCAACCATTGCTGAAGTTCAAAAGAGGCTGGCTTCTCCAAATGAATAATGATCCTAAACACGTCCAAATCCACAATAGATGACCTCAAAATATGCAAGCTGAAGGTTTTACAACAGTCCTTACAGTCCCCTGATCTGAACATCATTGAAAATCTGTGGCTAGACCTCAAAAGAGCAGAGCATGCAAGACAAGCCAGGAATCTCACAGACCTGCAACAGGAGCCAGGAATCTCAAAGAACTGGACAACGAGCCAGAAATCTCACAGAGCTGGAAGGGTAGCCAGAAAACTCACAGAACTGAAAGAGGAGCCAGGAATCTCATAGCACTGGACAACGAGCCAGAAATGTCACAGAGCTGGAAGAGGAGCCAGGAATCTCACAGAATTACAAGAGGAACCAGGAATCTCACAGAGCTGGAAGAGGAGCCAGGAATCTCACAGAGCTGGAAGACGAGCCAGGAATCTCACAGAATTACAAGAGGAGCCAGGAATCTCACAGAATTACAAGAGGAGCCAGGAATCTCAGAGAATTACAAGAGGAGCCAGGAATCTCACAGAGCTGGAAGAGGAGCCAGGAATCTCACAGAACTGCAAGATAATCCAAGAGTCTCACAGTACTGGAAGACTTTTCCAAGGAAGAATGGATGAAAATCCCTCAAACAAGAACTGAAAGACTCTTGCTGGCTACAAAAAGCATTTACAAGCTACTTGCAAAAGGGGGAGATACTAGGTACTAACCATGTAGGGTGACCAAACGTTTGCATTGCCGCATCTTCCTTTTTTGTTAATTTTAAAATGTACAAAATGAAAATATATTTTTTCCTAAAATACAAATGAAATGTGTCATCTTTAACTCTATGTCTTATAGAGATTATTTAATCTTCAATTTGCTAAACTCTTCACAATAACAGTAATTTTGACCAGGGGTGTCCAAACTTTTACGTGTCATTGTATGCTCTTTGTTTCAAGACTTTTGAATTCTCACAAGGTGAACAATGCGCACAGCCAGGATTCTCCCATGCCAATGCCAGGAATGGATAGTCATGTGACCATAAGAATGTGATTTGCATACTTCAAGCGTTATTTCTGACTTAATTTAGTTGTATTAAGTGAGCTGCCACATACCTACTTGGCATGTGATTGTATGTATGCAAATTGCATACTTGCGGTCACGCACCACTCCGCTCCCAGTGCTAGCACAAGAGAATCCTAACAGTACACAGTGTGCACACTGTTATAATTCACAAATCTGCAGTCACATAAAGTGACTGCAGACTTGTACAATTCAAGGCCTGGACAACCCATTTAACACCCATTTATTGCAGCTGTCATGTACTATGAGCACCCTTTAGCCCTGTGTAGCTATGAAATGCATGTAGGGAGTATGCCTCAATTAGTGAGGTGGATCCTCAAAGTTCTTGATGGTGATGAGAAGCATAATGCAGCATGGAGAAATGATGTTGGTGCAGCAAAGCAATCCAGTTGGAACAGCAGAGGCTGTTGGATAGCAATGCAGCACAGTCAACTAAGCAATAAGGAGCCAAATATGCAGAGCCAAATTACACAGGCGATTTTGAGTCAAAATAAATCTAACTGGATAGCAGAGTTAACTCTGTGATGTTGCAGAGCTCGGTTTGTCGCAGAGTCCAGGTAGAAGTGGCCTGTGGAATAGCAGAGTTAGGGTGCGTTCACACACTGCGTATTTTTACGCGAGTGCCCTCGCAGTTTTTGTAGCCAAAACCAGGAGTGGCTGAATAAAGCCAGCAGTGGGTGATAAATACAGAACTAGAGCACTTGCTTCTATTAGACTTTTCATCTGATTGTTCCATTCCTGGTTTTGGCTAAAACTGCAACAGCACTTGCGTAAAAATACGTAATACTAGCCAAGCCACTACTCCCTGTGTCACCAGGGCCAGAAACCCCCAAAAAGACCCCTATGCCCTTTATGTTCATCGGGTCTGGCAGCAGAAGACCCGCACTGCCCCAACCCATACTGACCCCTCTTACAGGAGAGACTGCTGGACACAGACTCTAACACCGGAGTACCTGGACAGGTACCAATCCCGTTCAGCTCAGTGGGAATAATGCAGCACTAACACCGGACTGCAGTTGTAAATAGAAACTTTATTTTTCCCCAATTGCCCTCAAGTTCCATCCAGATAGGACGTCCCCTGTTTTTCCTTGTTTTTTTTAAAAACTGTGCGGTCACGGACTATGGTTGACCCGAACTGTATTGTACATAGTTGTGCACTAAAGTGTGCACCCTGTTGGTTTTAGTGCAAGTCCTGAGCCCTGGGCTATATCAGGACATTTGCACTTTTCACAGAAAAGACAGTCGCCGGAAAGGCGTGTACTGCTACCTGTTGTAAATAGTTGGAGAATATTGTTTTTTTTATTATATATGTGACTTTTAGCAGTCCGGTGGTGATAAGGACACTAACGTACCAGTGCAAGAGAATTACCACCGAAGCTGCATGAGTTGATCGGCTTGTTAGGTTGGTTGAACAGATAGTGAGTTAAGATAGAAAAATAGGCGTTAGCTAGTTAGAATTTTCTTTTTTTTTAGTAACGTTTCAACTATGTGCCTCCCGGAAGGGAAGAAAAATGCTGTTGAATGTTATGTAATGTTTTAATATTTATTGCAAAAAGAAATTTCAGGTTTATGTGTTCACCCGTGCCGGTCATGGTGCGAGGACAAGCCATGCTTTGCTAGTGTGGTATGTGGCACCCCTGCGGACTGGTGGCCACAGAAAGAGTGCAGAAGCTGGGATGGTAAGCCATTCACCCCAAACCAAGCACCCAACACATCCCTGAATCCTCAGACCTAGGACTTTATGCCAGGCAGGGGAGAGGGGGGGTATAGCTGAGTGGTGGGTGGAGCATAGGTGACACCTGTGAGAGAGGGAGGAGCTACAGTAGTTTACCTCAGAGGAGAGTGACAGTTAGTTAGAACGGAGTTGGAGCAGAGGACGGGAGTGACATACAGAGAGAGATTGAAAACAACAGAGGAAAAACACCGGGACCCAGTGGCCAATGTCATCAGAGGCTGACCGGATCCGAGGCTACTGACCAGGTGTAGTGGAGAAGGAGTCCAAGGTGGAAGACCGGCTTTACGGAGACACTGAGGGACTGGGTCGATTGACAGGGTACCGGCCCTGTAATAGGGGTCGGCTGCTTCAAGCCCGGGCACAGATCAGCCAGAGAGGTGAAGGGTCTCTATGCCCGGAACCGAACAGTCCGTCACACCAAGGAAATGACTCAAATATGACTAGGGAAGGATATCCAAAACAGTGCTGGCCTTGAGGTAGTGAGCAGGAGCGTACCTAGGGGGGTGATGCCGACCTTTTGCCCCGGGCGCAACCTAGCGGGGGTGCCGGCAGCACCCCCCTTCCAGGTCCTCAACCAAGGCTGCAGCAAGGGCGGTGGGGGCTGAAACCTGACAGCACCCCCCCGGTCCTCAACCAAGGAAGCAGCAAGGGCGGCGGGGCTGAAGGCTGACAGCCCTGGGGGGGCGCCAGAATAGATCTCTGCCCTGGGCGCCATCAAACCTAGTTACACCGCAGGTAGTGAGTGGTCCTGAGGAGGGAGACCCGGAAAGGCATTAAGAAAGGGGTTGCTTTGGTGAACCAGACCAGCTGTTGAGAGGCTACCAGTACACTCACCGCAGGAAAACCGTGACTGTGTAAAAGCAAGCAGTGAAGTAAAGTACCCGGTTAAACTTGAGACATGTGTGAGAGTCTTTATTGAAGGTCCATGGTTACAGACCACAGCATCTGAGAAGCACCAGAGGAACTGAAAGTTGGAGAAATACAGCTGAAAGTGTAAGTTGCACCCCCACAGTCACCTCACAACCATCCACAATAAACTCTTATCACCGGCCCAGGGGATAGATCAGCTCTGCCTGTGGAGGTCTCATCACCTAGCTGCGTCACCTTATCATCCCCCAGAGCCAAGACAAGCAGCGGCGGTCACATCTGGCCGCATACCACTAGTGGTGTCACTGACAAACTTTAATTTTTTTTTTCCCTTTTACATTTTTCCCCTTTTTAATTGCGGTCCCTCCAGGGCCATTGAACCGGTTGATGGCCACTACCATGACAGATCCCCTGTGACCAGACAGCAGGGGCCTGTCCCGAGTAACCCACGGCCCTGAGGGCGATGCATGTCCTTATCTTATTTTACCTTTTAATGATGTATTTAAATCAAAATATTTACTATATATGATCTCTCTTTTTGGTGGTTTCTCTATCTGTTGCCTTGTAGTTACTATTCGATGATCCACCGATAAACGTAATAACAATTATCAGCTGAGTATCCATAAAAAATAAGTATCTGCAATATTAAACTATTAGATGCACGATTTCTCTTCTGCAAACTTACATCTAATTAATTAAACTAACATTAAAGACTTTTCCTTTAATTTTTACATAACAAGAGATCCACTGGGATTCTGCACTAAGCAGTTTCTTTCCCATTAACCAGAAGTAATTAATACCATAACTGCATTTTAGACTTTACAGCATTTTTTTTGCATATTTGATGTTCAAACAGTAATAACCTCAGCATATTCTAACCGGCGCCACATGGGAATTAGAACAAGGCAGAGGCATGTTACATTGTAGTTTCTTACTGTTTCTACCTATCCTGTAAATAAACGTTCGTCCTATTTCTGAAACAAAGGGATTTTGTCATATAGAGTTTTGCACAAACTTTGCCGACTGTCATGGCGGTGTTGGGTTCTATTCAGATTACAGATTTTGACATCCCGCCAGAGGGTTTCCCTGGTTTCTAGGATCAACAAAGGCAGACTTGAGCTTTGTCCTGCTGTGTGCTGATTCACAGGCAGGCAAGTAAGAGATAATCTCTGCTGTCTGCTTGCTCCTCTTGTCACATGTTGTGGGGAGGCCTATCACAGCGGCTTTTCTCCTATTTATGCCGGTGGAATCCTTCTAACCATGCAAGCTAAAATGTCACAATGACTATGGGATCACAGGGAACCAGGACACCTAATCTGTCCCTCAAACTAGGGAGCCCTCTACTATCCCTGTCTACGTTTAATGGTGGAGAGGCCTCAGTCTCCGACCTGGCCCAGCTCCTGAGCAGTAGTGATCTGACTCCCCCTCCCCCCAGGACAGAGGAGTAAAGCCCCCGTCACACCTAGCGAGATCGCTGTTTCGTCACAGGTTTTGTGACGCAACAGCGACCTTGCCAGCGATCTCGCTATGTTTCACACGTAACAGCGACTGGGCCCCCACTGTGAGGACGCCGATTGTGTCGGAATGGCCTGCACCATTTTTTTATTGTTGGTTTGCCGCTGGGCAGCATGCATCAGTGTTTGATGCCTTAACAACGACCTCGTTGGTGACTCAGAACTCAGCCACGTAGGTCTAGTCATCAGACTAGCTGTGTGACAGGGTCCCAACAACCGCCAAGGTCATTATACTGGTCGCCGTATCATGATGTGTCGTTGAGTAGATCTGACTGTTTGACACCGCACCAGCCACCACGTAGCGATGTTCCAGCGATCCTAAAAAGGTCGTATCGTTGTCGGGATCGCTGGAATGTCTCCAAGGAAGCCCACAGATAAGGAAAGACAAGGAAAACCAAAACTCTGTCACTAAGCACACACAAAGGTATAGACAATAAGATTCAGCAGGAGGTAAAATCAGAGCAGGTAGGAAAGCTACAAAACAACATTGGAGAACTTATATACACCACAACCTCACAGACCACATAGGATAAACTATAGCTGTCATGGGTAGAAGGATTCCACCAGCATAAATAGGAGGGGAGCCGCTGTGATAGGCCTTCCGACAACATGTGAAAAGAGGAGCAAGCAGACCAAGAAAGATTTACTCTTGCTAGCCTGTCTATGAATCAGTACATAGCAGGTTGACGCTTGAGTCTGGCCGGTGTTGATTCCAGACATCAGAAAAACCCTCAAGCCTGGATGTCAGAATCTGTAATCTGAACAGAGCCCAACACCGCCACAACAGTCGGCTAAGTTTATACAAAACATTGTGTGATAGATTTGTGTTAAATAAACAAGTAGCGCCCTGTTTGCTTTTCCTCTAGTAGTGTACTATACAATGATGGGAACCTCCACCTGCATGGATAATATCATAAAAATTGTAAAAACGGTAATTGCATAATATAATGTTATTGTAGAAAATCTCTTGGTTGGAGAACTGCTATATGGAATTGTATCTCTCCTCTGAAAAGGAAAGCTCTGCCCAATTTCCCATCACCCAGTAGTACCGTACTTGTGTTATTACAGCACATATCTTGAATTTCTGAAGTATTTTATTCTATCTCTAGATGTGTTTGGATTTCTTCATCTCTACGATGGTAGAAAGCCGGAGATGCTAAATACACCCAGGCGCCTCCACCTCCGGGCAAATCGCAGCAGACGCTGATGTATCCAATCAACGGGGGAAGAGCAGAACTGCAGTGGAGAGGTTGTGAAGTTTTTATGTTTATCATTATGTCTTTTTCCTGTAAGTAATAAACTTTCTTCTTGTAAGAGTTCTTACAAGATGCACACAAGGATGGGGCCGGATAGACGGGCACAGATATCACCATGAACTTAAACATGATGAAGTCTGATCTCGTAGAAATAAGATGTCAACTTTATTCAAAGAAATATTTCTTCCTTCATGTAATACAGATGGTTTCATGAATGGTTTTGTATTGTGCCAACTATATACAACGCAGTATTAAATGAAGGGAACAATGCACATATTGATGCTCCTTACCCTCACTGTCTTCCAAGCAGACGGTGTATGATTCACTACAGGATGGCAAGTCATGGGCGGCATCCAAAATGTATGCCGAGATTGAGCAGCAATAGATATAGATGATAGATGGTCATAAAGGTAAGAACTACAGCAGCACCAGACCTCCTCAGTTTCTGGGTGCCAATCCCCCGAGATACAGCCCAAAGCTCTTTGGGACATAAACAAAAAAAAGGCAGCACTGAAAAAGTACAGAGCAAAATTCTGCGCTTGAAAGGAGGTTAGGATAGTCACCACATGGGCAATAAAGTTCAGTACCACAGTGTAATAATTATAATAGAGTCTTTTTGCAAGGAGCAAAGACAAAATAGAACACAGTTTATAGGTGAAGAAGTCTATATTATAACACACGGTGAAAAACAACAAAGTGCACAGGAAAACTCAAAGTCAATAAACATACAGTGTAGATATTGAATGAAGTTTTAACAAAAACTCTGTTGAAAAACCTCAGAGGAAAATGCAATCAGTGGAGCAGTCTATAAAGCACAGTTTACACTTGGAGATGCTGTAAAAGGAAATTCTATGGCAAGTCCAAACACGGAGAAGTTTAAGCAAGTCTATTAACACATAATTATCTAGAGATCTGTGAAAGAAAGACTTAGAAAGTCAGAAACAATGCAGAGCAAATTACAGAGTCAAAAGTCCAAACAGTCTCAGCTGATCTGTTAGAACATAGGAAGAACAGGGCACTTAAAGAACCAGTTTATGTGTCTGCAAGCAGTGAGGCAAGAGCCACAGCAGTGGAGTAGCACAAGCAGCCGAAGTAAAAGGAAAACTGGCAACAGGTGTAGGTAGCAGAACCTCTAAAGAGCAACAATCAGAAAATTCACACAGGATTTGCAGGAGCAGGCAGAAAATTTGAGAAGCCACTAGGAATAGGAAACCAGGCAGAATACTTAACAATGACTAGAAGCTGGGGTGTGGTTTATAAAGGCAGGAAGACAAAGGGCATATGAAGCAAAGGATGCCATCTTGGAAGAAGGCAAGAATGCCCAAAAGGTAATCAAAATATTCTGACACACAGTCCTGACACACAGCATGTGACCGCGCGGGAAAATGAGTGGTTCACAAAACGAAGAATGGAACCAGATAATTTGATTCAAGGGTCATTTACTTATGTACAGCGAGGATAGGGATGAATTAAAGGGATGTTTCACACAAAAGTTACCCAGAGGATATCTACATACACTCAGCCCAAAGAACCAAGATCATCGTGCTATCCCAAAGACATTTTCTACTGTATCCAGAACTACAGGAATAACTTGCCTGACAAATTCTAATACTACAAGAAAATTCCCAGTCTAATAAAAAGGTGTAAATTATCGAGTGCGCAGCAGGGCTTGTCTTTGGGTCAGCACCAAACTTAACCGTGAATCTATACCCCTCCCTTTGCCCTTAACCCATGCTCACATTAAAATCCAAAGGGTTAACAGAAAGTGCTCCAGTGAGGTCAACGCGGTGGATCTTTGAAACCCAGCACTTTCTGTTAACCCTTTGGATCCTTACTCTTGCTGGGCACCTGCTGCGACCATAAGAGAGAGCGGAGTTAGTTGGTTGTGACTTGCACAACCAAATCAGGTGAGTCCTTCCACTAAAGGGGGGCACTGAGGTTATTTGTACAAAAGGAAATTACTCTATGTGCGCTCCATTTCCCTTTTTAATGCTCACATTAAGGAAGATATTCCAGTATCAAACCCTATATACAATTTAAGTCTTATTTAGTTCAGTATAGGCTCATAAAGCCACCTGAAGCCTGGTAAGTCAATTTGGTGCCAAAAAGAAGAATGTTATCACAGATCCCACCAAAATGTGCATATGCGGGGCCCGAGCTCAGAAGCTTACAGTTTTGCGGAATGGATCCAAAGGAATGGGTTCACGAAAAGTGTTTTCAATCCCGAAGTAGCGAGTTCGTTGGTAACCATAATTTCCCAAGAGCAATGTCCTCAGCCACAGGGAAACCTGTCTGTCACAGCTGGAAACACCCGAACATGTCTTTATTTTTCAAACGAGTCTTTGTCCAGATGCAAATTCCTGCATCATCACAGTCCAAACAGTTAACAGATCTCAATCATTTCTGAAAAAGCTGACCCAGGAGAAGAGACCCAACCACCGAATGAATGTTCACACTCTGTTTGTTTGCTGTCCAGTCTGCCCGGGGCATGCTCAGACAAAACTCTGAACAAGGGTTCCCCTGGTGGACAGAGACACCGCAGATTCCAGCACTGCGTCAGCTGCACACTCCCTCAAGCGCATGGTATAGGCTGTAAAAAGAGAGCTATGAAATGCCATGGACTTCCATAGCCTCAATAGATAGATACATAGATAGATAGATAGATAGATAGATAGATAGATAGATAGATAGATAGATACAAAAGAGAAAAAAACTAAGTGGGCGGACACCATCTAGACCAGGGTCTCAAACTCGGCTGGGTTGGTGGGCCGCACATAGAAAAACATTTTTAGCGGAGGGCCGCATCTCTTGTGGGACTAAGTGATAATTTTAGTAATACCAGAATTTTTTGCTCAATGTAGTAAAGTACAAATCCTGATCCCCTTCTTGTAGTAATGTCCCCATCCTGTAGTAATGTCCTTTTCTACTGATGTCCCCCATCCTGATCCCTTTTTCTAGTGATGATCCCTATCCTGATCCCTTTTTCTAGTAATGTCCACCATCCTGATCCCTTTTTCTAGTGATGTTCCCTATCCTGATCCCTTTTCTAGTAATGTCCACCATCCTGATCCCTTTTTCTAGTGATGTCCCCCATCGATCATGGTCCCCTTTTGTAGCGATGTTCCCATACTGATCTCCTTTTCTAGTGATGTCCCCCATCCCATTCCCCTTTAGTAGTGATATCCCCATCTTGATCCCTTTTAGTGATGATGTCCCCATCCCGATCCCCTTTTATAGTGATGTCCCCCATCCTGATCTACTTTTATAGTGATGCCCCCCATCCTGTTTTACCTTCTTATTACACACTCAAGTACACACTATCACACACAAACCCACACACAACCCCCCCACACACACACACAAATACTCTCACACACACTCACACATCCTCATACACACTCTCACACTCATACACACACTGAAACTCTCACAACTTTCTTATACACACATCCTCACTCACACACTCACCCTCACACACACTTTTCTTACTTTAATGATTCATTGCTCCAGTGCAGGGGGCCGCCGTGGTCCCTGCTGTACTGACTTCCGGCCTCCGCTGTGCTATGACTTTCTCCAGCCGCCGCTCAGACAGGCGCTGTTGCTCATCAAGATCAATGCAATCTGCCAGCCTCTCATTGGCTGGCAGCTTGCATTGATCTTGCTGAGTGGCAGAGCTTGTTAGTGCTGCAGACAGAAGACATCACACAGCAGGGACTGCAGCAGCCCCCTACAGTGGGGCGATGCATCATTAAGTTGTCCAAGGTGCTGCGGGCCGCATAGTGAAGCCCCAGGGCCGCATGCGGCCCTCGGGCCGCGAGTTTGAGACCCTGATCTAGACCCTAGATCACCTGTAGGCAACGAGGGTGCACATTGCAGTAATGGAGCCAGCCACTCCACACGATACAAAAGAGAAAAAAACTGCACAGCACTCACAGACAATGTGAACTGGTGCCAGCAGGTGATCTAGGGTCTAGATGGTGTCCGCCCACTTAGTAGTGGGGGGTGGACAAGGAGGACTTGGGTGTCAGCGATAGGACTCGTCGGACCTGAAGTCACTTTGTCGCAGTCGACGAGCAAACAGACATTGGCCAATGTGTGTACTAAGAACTTCACATTTAAAAAAAATAATACTTAAAATATCGGTTAGGAGATATTTCGGCCACAACCGTTTACTTCTTTCACTTTTAGGATCAGTCAATTAGAGATGATGAAATACCCTAGTCCTCTGTGCTTCTATTACTTGGATGCTTTGGAAGAATAATAAAATGAAGATACTGGAGGATATGGTTTGGGTACCAGGGCAGAATGATCTGGGGGTGTCAGATAGTAAATGAAGGATTATCCCAAGCGATGTCAAAGTTATGTTGAGCATACCAATTAACATATAGTTACACAGATTGAAAAAAGAACTAGGTCCATCATGAAATAGAAGACACCCTAAGATCTTTTGGATAGCACTGAGTGAATACAAGCTGGAGTGAAGTCCTTTTGGGATTCTGGTAGCTCATTTATTGTGTCGATCTGACAGCTGTGACAATTTCTGTCAGTAAGGTTCATTTGCAGACCATAAAGTATGCACACCCGCATGGTTCTTTATGCACGCAAGAGCACATACTCATCTGCCCGCTGCATCTCAAGCTGCATAGACTTCATTAACATCTAGTTGTCATTCATGAAGTCATCGTTGAAATGATGTATGTTCTGACCCTTCACTACATTCAGTACGAGGTGGATAAGTCGAGTTTATCACATTTATTTGGTTTGTGTTTAATGTGTCCTTATCTCACTTTTTACATTTTTATGTTAACTTAAAGGGAACCTGTCATGTCCTTTTTTGTTAATAAACTGGCCCCAATTTTATTTAGATTATGTACTGTGCTTTAGTAACCTTTTTTTGTTTAAATAATTGTATTTATCCAAAAAAAAAGCACTTTAAAAACTTAGTTGATTTCATTGGCTAGCTGGACAAACAGTCAAACAGTCATCCGGGCGGTGAGCAGACATATCACTCAACTATAAATATGAGATCCATATATGGCTCAATTTCAAGAAAACCTTCCAGGGGTGTTTTTTGCATACTTTTATAACAACATTTTTAAATTGGAGGACAACATAGAGTTTTTTTTTTTTTTTTTTGCAATTAAAAGATTTTTATTGTACATACAATTAAAACATGTGACAAGACACAAGAAAGATACCAAGGAGGTTCCCCATATATCACAGGTTACATAAAAAAAATGCTGTCCATATACAGCTGATATAACTGACAAATGTCCCACACTAAAGGCCCCGTCACACAATTCAACATCCGAGCAATCCAACCAACTATCCGACTTGGCCTGGATCGCTTGAACATCATCGTTTGATTGCTAGTGAGGTGTCACACGTACAGATATCATGAACGACGCAGCAACGGCTCCGCGACAAGTGAACAATACTTGCGGTCGTTTAGATGCCTATATTCCTATGTACTGAATAGGCGAAGTCGTTAACGACATCGTTATCAAGGTGTCACACTCGCCGATGCTGCAGGTTGAACGTACGATCATCGACTGATTTATGGCCCGGTTCATACACCTCCCGATCAACGATCAGCCGACTTATCGCTGGTCGTATTGATGTGTCACACACAACAACGTCGGTACGATTTCGTTTAATGTCTCAAAACCCGTGACGTTTCAACGATATCGTTAACGATATTGTAGTGTGTGACAGGGCCATTAGAGAGAGTTATAAAGTGCAAAACACCACTTGACATAGATTGACTGTCAAATACATAATATTTCTTATACCAAATGCAATCGATGCAATACATTATTTTATATGCATTTTGGGGACCCAAGTACAGTAATTGTCTCACCCACAGCCAAATGTGTGGTGCATAAGAAAACCTTTTAACACCCTTTATGCAGCAGTCATCATATGTCTAGTATTAGTACGATAAACATAACCTCTCTATCAAATAATCACAGAATTGATTATAACACTTAGTAGTGTGCTAAAACCACGCAGGGAGAGAGGAAACAGTTCTTACATGCCCCGACACGTGTTTCACTCCACTAGCTTCATCGGGGGGAGGTACTGTGTAGCCTGGCAGTCAACACTATATCTTATTCGCCATCCACTTCTTATACCTCACGCTAGCGCTGGCGTCTACCCGAACATCCGAGTTTATGACATCATGCCCATGCACAGTCAGACCGCCATCAAATCTCACCGGCCAATCTGATCGCGCCTTTACTGCGCATGCTCCCGGCCCAAGACGCGTCACCATGATGATTGGGCATGCGCAGCAGCCTGCGATTGGGCAGCTAGGCAGGACGAGGGAGAGAGCTGTGCACACAAGTGTTAATGATGCGGCCAGGGCTAGGGGTACTCGGACACCGGGACTGATGGTGGCTTGGTGGGGAAATCACGGGTGGTCGGGGTCCCGGTACAGTGCCCTGGTTATCATTTGAATAAATGTTGGTGGGGGAGAAGGGAGTATTTACAGGGGAACGTGACGCCACCTGTAGTTCCCGGTAATATGGTACCGGCGCTGAAAGCCGGCCGCTGAGGTGATGGCGGGTGCAGCAGAGTGTGGAGCAGCTCCCTACAGGTGGAGCTATTACCTTAGGGCAGCAATTAAGGACTGTGGATGAGGGGAGCTGTTGCAAGTGTTTGGTGTTGCAGTTCTTACCCCTCTGCTGAGCAGCCGCTGATGCTGAGCCCTCCGAGCACCGCAATAAGGATAACTGAGTCCAATTCAACTTTACTCCACTTTAATGGGTACCGGCAATTTCAGCTTTCCTGTTATGGAGTCTCTAGGTGTTCCTTCTATGGCTTTCTGGGTTAAACCTATTCTTCTTAACTTCAACCACCCTCGCAGAGCTCTCTCGCCAGTCCCTTGATCTCCCATGGAGGAGCAACGGTGTCCTTTCCCGGATTTAAGAGGAGACCAGACACTCCCCCGACGTCGGCACTCGGGCCGTTACCCCTGTGATCTTGTATCTAATGTGGTCCTGAGGGGTGAGGTATCCTATGGTGCTGTCAGCTACCCCTTTAGTGATGGGCCTGTAGCTCGTTGGTCTGCAGCCAGAGATAAACGTCTGACTGCTAGTGCTACCCGCACTGCTGATGCTTCCCCAACGCGACCAGCCGCCTCCAACCAGTCCTGACCCGTTGCCCTCTGTCCTGGTTCCCCCCTCGAAGGTTGGGGTTCCTCACAGCAGGGTTGCTGTCAGGCTAGTCCTCTCTGACTGCCTTCCCAGCACTAACTGTCTAAGCTGAAATGTTCCCTCCCACTACTCTATCCTAGGCTCCACCCCCCACCCTTTTGGGACCTACTAAATTACCGGCGCCCCTATTCTAAGTGGTGTGGTCCTAGGTGGGTCTAAAAACAGACTCCATAAGGTGAACCTTGAACTGGCAACTTTACAGGGTTAACAAATTATTAATAAAGTGCAATACTACCCTGTGGCGTCTAGTCACAGGGGCGCCACATAAACACTTGCAGAGCTGGATGTACTTATCAAATAAGAGCTCCCCTGATCTGCCATTACAACATTATATTATTGACACATAAAGGTGAATTTAAGATTGTACACTCACACAGAATATCTAGGGAATTAACTCTGTAATGTCCATCCAGCTGGCCATGGTTCTTCATAGGGCACATTTGAAATAATGTATTGTATGGATTGCATTTGGTATAAGAATTATTACCGTATGTAATTGACAGTCAATCTTTGTATAGTGGTTTTTTGCACTTTATAACTCTCTCTTAGTGTGGGATATTTGTCAGTTATATCAGCTGTATATGGACAGCATTGTTTTATGTAACCTGGGATTTATGGGGAACCTCCTTGGTATCTTTCTTGTGTCTTGTCACATGTTTTGATTGTATGTAGAATAAAAATCTTAATTGCGAAAAAAAAATACTCTACGTTGTCCTCCAATTTAAAAATACTGAAATTGATCTAATTCTGTAGAACCTGTGCTGATGTCACGACCATGTGACTATAATGGGCAGAGCTAAGCCTGCATTGTCCTGCATGCAAGTCCTGCTTTGCTCCGCCCATTACAGTCACATGGTTGTGACATCACACAGGTCCTTGTAGAGAGCAGTAGATGAATTTCGGTATGTTTGCAGTTGATTGATATGTCTGCTAACTGTCCGAATGACTGTTTGACTGTGTGCCCAGCTAGCTAATGAAAACATCTAAGTATCTAAAGTGCTTTTTTGGGATAAAGACAATGATTAAAAAAACAAACAAAAAAAAACAGGTTACTAATGGATAGTACATGATCTAAAAAATGCTGGGGGCAGTTTAATAACAAAAAAAGACACAACAGTTTCCCTTTAAATAAGTGCAACATTTTTATTAAATTTATGAAATATTCTGTATTATGGTTTCTAAATTTAAAAAAATGTGTCAATGTGAAGCCACCTCTTTTTGAAAGATTTCTGAGAGATTCATGATTTACAAAGAAACTATTATTTTTATTTTTTGCAAATCATTAAACAAGCGAAAATAATAAAGTTTGTAAAATTTCTCCCCGCACTGATCAAACATTTTGAATTTACTGTCCATATTTGTGTTCAGTGAATCCAGGTTATTGTCAGCTCACTGAGAGATCAGGTTACAGTTGCTGCCCATAAAGGTCTATATAAAAGAGGAAAGAAAGGCTGGAGTGAAGAGAAACACACAGAGATGCACCTCCAACCTGATTCAAATGCAACAAACAAAATGCTAACAATTAGCATTAATCTGAGTTGATTGGTAAACATTTTAATCAAATTGTGTAAACCCATTTGCCAATGACTGCTACAGCTGGGAAGCTTAACTAAAGTTTACCTATTCTGGTCTAGGCCTTTAAACGTAAAGACAACCCCTTCTTAACCCCTATGATTCCACTTTTTAAAATAATAACATTAGCGGACAACCCCTTTAAAGGGAGGGTAGGATTCAGCACCAATAAACAACGCTTTGGAATAGATAGGAGGAGAGCTCAGCTATCATGTTAGGGTAGGTTCCCATCTGAACTAGTGTCAGATGGGCTCACACAATTTGCTCAAAATGTGTTCTAAGAACCTCACAATATAGAAATATCATCCATATAGCAGTAATGTAGTTACACAGTCTTCTGGGAACCAAGAATGTTTTCCCTTTTTTCAGAGGAGCCACCTTTCGAGAATATGTAAAAAAGAAAAATGGTTCAGTGTGTGACAAAATAACCCCTCAATAATTTTTATTATTCACATTAAGTGTACAATATTACAGAAATAAATCCAAATTAGAAAAGGAAAAGATAGGAAGAGAAGAAAACCCGTCAGGTCCCCGATGCACCCAGAACCACAAACAGTGCTGTGCCCATATCTAGAATCCCTGCCCGATAGACCCAGCATGCTGAAGCATAAATAAACCAAAGTATTTCTAAAGTCTGTTGATAAGACGCTAATTAGGGATCTGACTAGTTGACGGGACATTAATTCCTTCGACTAGTTGGCCCACATAGCATGGTATTCCACCCCTGTGGGCATCATATCATATTTAACATAGCATTGTCATCCCAATCGCTTGGCTTTATATCCCTCTCTGTCTCTGGGTATATGCACCCCTGACTTCAGAGAGGCTCACCGCACATGATGGAAAGTCGCCTCATTTCCGGTCATGCAGACTATACAGCCGGGATACATACACTAAACTTTAGAGTAGTGTGCATGAGCGGAAATGCGGAATACTCCCGATCATGCGCGGTTAGCCTCTATAAAGTCAGGGTTGCATATGCCCACACAAAAACGCTCAAGGGTGAGGGATAGCGATTGGGATGATGATGTTATGGAAAGCAATTTATGATGCCCTCCGGGGCAGAATATCATGCTATGTGGGCCGACGAGTCAATGGAACTAATGCTCTCTCGACTAGTCAGAGCCTTAATTAGCGTCTCACAAACAGACTTTAGAAATCCTTTCTCTAAAGATCGGTTTATGCTAGTACATGCTGGGAGTGTTAGACTGGGATTTCAGATATGGACCCAGAACTGCTCATGATTCTGGGTGCACAGGGGACCTGACAGGTTCCCTTCAACTTTTCAAGTTTAGGACATAAAGGTTACATGTTAAACATTTCTCTTGTCATAGCTATACAGATTATCATCAGCTCACTGACGATCCTCTATGACAGCTATGACAATCCTCGTCCTGCCACCCGTGTATCTTTGATTTTAAATGATTTAATAAGCAAGAAAGTTTTACACATCCTGGTGAGTGCCACTATTTTTTTGGAATTATGTTTTAATCAGTTTTCCCAAAACTCCAAGTTGTCCCCAATCTATTGGAAAGGGATGATGTTGTTGATCATTGAAGTTCTAACGAATGAAATGATGGTCATCCTCCTGGGTACCGCGCTGTCCTCTCCCACCCCTCACTGTTTGGCCTAATGGCCTTTACCGGTTTTTGATGCAGCACCTATGAAATAAAGTTGAAGATTCCCCTGTCAGTGAGGGCAGCCATTTCTTCTATTATTTGCTGATCATTGAGGGTCTGATTGCTGGAACTTCCAGCGATCTTGAGTTCAGCGCTCTGCAAAGCCTCATCCTGAATGGAGCGGAGGTTCACATGCTCCATATTCACTTCATTCATTGTGAATGGGACTGTCAGGGGAAGCTAAGTACAGTGCTATGCTTCATTGAAGTCAGGGCCATGAATAGCTTTTTGGAATACTTGGATCCCAGTGATCAAGAAGATATCTCCTAAAATAGTTTGCGATTTTGGGAAAAGCCCTTTAAGGCAACTTGTTTTGATCCTAGTTACTCCAGTTCTCCTGGCTTCTTGTGAGTGTATAAAACAGATCAACAAGGTGAACAATGCACTATGTAAAATTCATTTGCCTAATTAACACTTTTCTAAGAAAAATTCCCCTATGCAAATAGCAGCTGATGCTTCCACGTGGTGGGCCTTTTGTCACACTTTTTTTGGCTCTTGTCTGCATTCAATTCCTGTGATTTAGTTGCCAAATATAAGACACAAGTGTTCGCATTGTGAAATTTCCTGTCTTTTCATGTGATGGCAAGACACTGCATTGTCTTAGATGTACTTTAGAAAGAAATTCCGACCAATGCAGTCTGCCAGGAACACGACAAACATGGAAAAAGAAGCCGCCAGCACAGAAGGTCGGACGTGTTCCAGCTACTACAATGAGAGACCTGCCTGGAGTAAGGGGTGTATATGTCACCCACACACATACCTCTGAGGAGGGTCCATCTATGTCATTCCACCCTCTCCTTTTGGGAATGATTCGTTCTTGACGGATCAAACCTTTCTTTTCCTCTTCTTCCCAAAAACAGAAGAATCTCCAATGGTTGAGCAATAATCCTGTAATGAAGTTCAGACTCACCGCAGGATCATCGGGGGTGGTCCTCTTCTTTCCTGCGCCTAGGGCGGCTTTTGAAGTTGCATAAGTTCCAACTTTTATACAGACTTATGTAACATGTGTCAGTGCTCACATTATTGTATAATACTAGAAATATCATCTCTTCCTTTATTCCAGTTAGCTGCAACACTAGACACTGCCTACGGAAAAGAAGGGCGCTGTTTTTCGAAGAAAAATAAAGATAACTCTTCGGGAACACCATTACAACTATGCTCAGTTGTGCACTTTGCCTAACATGAACTTAGTAGTTTTTCATTAAAAAGAGGGTCAGAATAAGACTAAGAAGAATGTATTTGAAGTCTGTTACCAAGAAGGCACATAGAAGCTGTATACACAAACAACGGAGGGTCTTAATACAGGCTTTGTGCAAAGTTTCATGTTCCCAACAGTTTGTAATCAAGGATGTACCTGAATGCCAATATCATGCTGGGCGTAGGGAGACATCCAGTGCAGGATGATGAGGTGGGAAATGGAGTCGCCTACACTAAGGGCAAAGGGGAGATGGTGACCCCTAGAACCACTAGTGCTGACATCTGGCTCCCCTTACAACCCTATACAGTCTCTGCAACTGTAGCCAAACAGGATACCTCATCCCTGTCTGTCCCTCAACAAAGCTATGTAGGGATCAGACAGGGTAGACACTGGTCTACCAAGCTAACAGCTAAAGGAAAACACCAAGGAGACAATAACAAGGGGTGAGGTAGGTCTACGTAGCTGAAGAGGAAAGCAAACTACACCAAGAATCCTTGATGCACTGCAACGCTAAGAAGCAACTCCAACTCGAAACAAGCTATTACCAGCAATGCATCATGAGAGTCAAGAGGTATAATATAAACAGCTGAAAGGTAGGCAAGTAGGAGGCCTGCTGGGTCCTAGTGACCTCCAGCTATTACCAAGCAGAGAAATACATATTAAAGGGACAGAACCAAAATTCAGGATTTTGGCTGTTTGGCCAGACTCTGCAACATCTGCGAGTGGCCCATCCGCCTCATCGTGTCTCCTGATACACCCGTGACAGCCATACCTGGCTGGCTGCTGAACAACTGGAAGGAAAAGGTAAAACTGATCTGTCGTAGAAAGAAGATAGAGCAGAACAGATCCTGGTCTGAATAATGGTTTATATGTCTTTGCATTTCAGTGTAAAAAAACCTCCTCCTTCAGGACATCACCTACTGAAGAAGGAGTTGTTTTACTCCAAAAATGCAAAGATTCGTCCTTCCTAGTCTCCTTCCATGGTAGTGCGGCTTAAGCACTTTCTTCCAGTTGTTCACCATCCAATTCATCATAGGGCTGCTGCATCCATACTATGTCTTTCCAGTGGTTGTGACTTTCACAACCTAGCCAGGTTAGCACGTTCCTTTCGTTCATACTTCCTTTACATCTAAGATAAGGTCCTATTTGCTCTATATGTCTCTCTAGTCACTTTTTATCCAATATCTGGCTGGTTGGCAGATTGTATGAAACGGTTGGTGTTCTTGGCAATGAGCAAAATCAGGCTAGATGTGAAATACCTTCAAAAGCCTGAGAGTGAAGGGTAGCATGGTTCAAGGTCAGGTCACTGGTATTGGGATTGGTCTGATGTGTTCTGTCCTCCTTGTTAACCCTCAACTTTCTCAGGAAGACATGGACTTTGTCCACAAATACCCATGCCATTCTACTGTGGATGTTAGTCAATGGACATCTGGATGACTACAAAATGGTTATGCTTCATCCAGTTGGCTACAGGCAGGTGAAGGTCAACTGTCAAGTTGGGTATTTGGTATAATGGTCAGAAGGTCAAGACTGAGAAGTCAGGTATAAAACAGGAAAATAACCAGGAGACTCGCCCAGGAGACTCACCCCAGAGGTTTTTAACCAAACACTGGAAAATTTAAGTAAGTCCCTTTTACAATGAGCTGTGTGGAGGTCCAATATTTCGGCTGAGAGGAGGAAACTGAATCGTGGCGTCCTGTCATCATGTTAACTCTATAACTCCAGATGCCTGTTGGAAAGATGAAGACATGCTGCCGACACAGAGTTTCTCCATTTTTATACTGGATGCATTTTAATAAATGAGAAAAAGGGACATATCTATTAAGTTTCCAGTACTTTATATTGATATAAAGGAGGAGATCCGGCTTCACAGACACAGTCTTATTGAATAAGTTAGCTAAAAATCAAAGCTAAGAAAATACAAGGAGTGAGCACCTTCCTTCTACACGTTTCGAGTGACTAAAACGTGTAGAAGAAAGGATGATCACTACATATATATTTTTAGCTATGGTTTTAATCTGAATTATACAGTAAGAGACTGTTTTATGAAGTGGGATCTCCTTCTCCTTTATTTTGCATTTCATTCTGGAAGAAACGTTCCTGTGCTCCGAACCTCAGTGAACTGGACTTAATTTACATTACATTGATGATCTCAGGTCAGAGGAAATCCAACGTGCTGCACCAATCAGCTGGGGCAAAATGTGGTGGAGAAGAACACCTCCGCCCCGCCATCTTGCAGTACGAGAGTCGGGCCACTAGACAGTGTGGTGATCCACTCTATTGGCATCAGATCGCTGCCGGAAGTACTGGAAGCTGAGGAGTGTTGATGCCAGGTGTCGGAACCCCACCAATCGATATTGATGACCTATCTGTTGGATATCAGTGCAGAGGAAAGCCCTTTAAAGTTCATATTGAGGTTAGTAAATACCCATCTTCTATAGGATTATACAGACTAAGTATATAACTGACTGAGCAAGCTTTGCCATATCACGTATCGCAGTATTCTGAGGTCAATTTGACCAGTTCTCTCCCTTAAGCATTAAGTCTTGCCGCATCTGGAGATTTGTATATTTGGCTTTCCATTTTATTTGGACGTCACTTAGGCTTTGAGTTAAGCGATGGATCAATGCTTAGTCCAATCTTAATACAGCTGTGTTTAATGTTTAGACCTTTAGGCTGTTACATCAAAAACCGGACTGGACGTTTCCAAGCCAGCAGCTCTGATCTAGGAACATGTCATAAGATCACAAAATGTTAAATATTATTTTTAAAGTGGCGAGGACAGCCCTGGACTTTGAAGCTATTGTTTGGGTCTAGCAGTAAAATAAACTCACTGACAAATTACAGCACAACAACACTTAGTCACAACTCCACAATCACTTATATACCAGGCTGCCCACATCGCAGGAAACGGCAATCTCTATCCTAGTATTTATGTGCCCACCCTGGTATATATGTCCCCACCCTGATATATATGGTCCCCACCCTGATATATATGGTCCATATGGTCCCCATTCTAGTATGTATATATATATATACAGTGTTGGCCAAAAGTATTGACACCGCTGCAATTCTGTCAGATAATACTCAGTTTCTTCCTGAAAATGATTGCAATCACAAATTCTTTGGTATTATTATCTTTATTTAATTTGTCTTCAATGAAAAAACACAAAAGAGAATGAAGCAAAAAGCAAAACATTGATCATTTCACACAAAACTCCAAAAATGGGCCGGACAAAAGTATTGGCACCCTCAGCCTAATACTTGGTTGCACAACCTTTAGCCAAAATAACTGCGATCAACCGCTTCCGGTAACCATCAATGAGTTTCTTACAATGCTCTTCTGCAATTTTAGACCATTCTTCTTTGGCAAACTGCTCCAGGTCCCTGATATTTGAAGGGTGCCTTCTCCAAACTGCCATTTTTAGTTCTCTCCACAGGTGTTCTATGGGATTCAGGTCTGGACTCATTGCTGGCCACCTTAGAAGTCTCCAGTGCTTTCTCTCAAACCATTTTCTAGTGCTTTTTGAAGTGTGTTTTGCATCATTGTCCTGCTGGAAGACCCATGACCTCTGAGGGAGACCCAGCTTTCTCACAATGGGTCCTACATTATGCTGCAAAATTTGTTGGTAGTCTTCAGACTTCATAATGCCATGCACACGGTCAAGCAGTCCAGTGCCAGAGGCAGCAAAGCAACCCCAAAACACCAGGGAACCTCCGCCATGTTTGACTGTAGGGACCGTGTTCTTTTCTTTGAATGCCTCTTTTTTTCTCCTGTAAACTCTATGTTGATGCCTTTGCCCAAAAAGAGGAACATTCGTCCAAAACGTTTTAGGCTTTCTCAGGTAAGTTTTGGCAAACTCCAGCCTGGCTTTTTTATATCTCGGGGTACAAAGTGGGGTCTTCCTGGGTCTCCTACCATACAGTCCCTTTTCATTCAGACGCCGACGGATAGTACGGGTTGACACTGTTGTACGCTCGGACTGCAGGGCAGCTTGAACTTGTTTGGATGTTAGTCGAGGTTCTTTATTCACCATCCACACAATCTTGCGTTGAAATCTCTTGTCAATTTTTCTTTTCCGTCCACATCTAGGGAGGTTAGCCACAGTGCCATGGGCTTTAAACTTCTTGATGACACTGCGCATGGTAGACACAGGAACATTCAGGTCTTTGGAGATGGACTTGTAGCCTTGAGATTGCTCATGCTTCCTCACAATTTGGTTTCTCAAGTCCTCAGACAGTTCTTTGGTCTTCTTTCTTTTCTCCATGCTCAATGTGGTACACACAAGGACACAGGACAGAGGTTGAGTCAACTTTAATCCATGTCAACTGGCTGCAAGTGTGATTTAGTTATTGCCAACACCTGTTAGGTGCCACAGGTAAGTTACAGGTGCTGTTAATTACACAAATTAGAGAAGCATCACATGATTTTTCTAACAGTGCCAATACTTTTGTCCACCCCCTTTTGTGTGTTTGGTGTGGAATTATATCCAATTTGGCTTTAGGACAATTCTTTTTGTGTTTTTTCATTGAAAACAAATTAAATGAAGATAATAATACCAAAGAATTAGTGATTGCAATCATTTTCAGGAAGAAACTGAGTATTATCTGACAGAAGTGCAGGGGTGTCAATACTTTTGGCCAACACTGTATATATATATATATATATATATATATATATATATATATATATATATATATACCCATCCTGGTATATATATAATCTTTATGCCCCTGGGTGGATTTGGGTGTATAGGTGGAGAAAGAAAGAAAGAAAGAAAGAAAGAAAGAAAGAAAGAAAGAAAGAAAGAAAGAGGAAGAATACTTCAATTTACAGTCTGAGCCTTTTTTAAGTCTTTTGAACTGAAATGATGCTATGTAGGCCATTGAAGTCCAGCATCTTTGCACCTTAAAGGGGAACTCTGGGGAGAAAAAAAACATTTTGTACAGTCCCTGCCCTCCTACATGATGAATCAGAGCTGGGCACTGCAATTCTAGGATCTGTAGATCACTTATTAATCTAAAAAATCATATCTGCTCCTCAGCTCTCACCCCTCCCTTTGGGGACAGAGAAATTCAGCCTCATGCTGCTGCTGAGATCAGGAGGTATGTCAGGGACATGGATCCTGGAGGCTCCAGAATCATCTTACATTCCTGCCTCCTCATTCTTCTGTATGAACAGCCCCAGCCACCAGCCCCATGGTCACACTACAATCCTGCCTCTGATATACCATCCTATGTAATGTATGAACAGCGCTTTTCTCCCTTCAAATAGCAATCATGTTGCCAAGCAGATATGTATGATCACGCTGTGATCTTTTGCTGTACAATGATATGATGCATAATGTGTACTGTCATGTATCAGGCTAGGAGCAGAGGCAAAGCACTGCATTGATTGATTCAGCGCTGCCATGGTGTCCCCTCCCCCATATCAAATTTGTAGCTTCCTGTACCCTGAAACATTAGCACTATGCTTGTTTGAAATTCTCTTTCCCCTAAGGGAGGGGTGAGAGCTGAGGAGCAGATATGATTTTATTGAATTATAAGCGATTTATAGATCCTAGAACTGCAGTGTACAGCTCAGCATCATCACGTAGGAGGGCAGGGACAATACAAAAAATGTCATCTCCCCGGAGTTCCCCTTTAATTCCTACTCGTTATTCCCTATTTGGACTTACAGTACTTTTATACCTTGGACACCGTCACTCAAAGCTGCCAAGAGAATAAGCATCTTTTAATTTTCCCAATTTATCAAACATTGTGATTCCAATTTGATAATTTGTGCACAATATTTTCCTAGCAGAAATGGAAAGACAAAAAAGATGACAAACAGCCGTCTGCCCATCGATTGTGTAGATGGATAATAGAGTGATAGAGAGTGAGAAATGGATGGTCAATAGATAGAATGCCAAATCCCTGAAGGTCACTATTTATTAGCACCGTGTATTATCTCTTCACATTGTGCCACAGTAGCACAGTGCTGCATATATCTAAGTGACAGCTGTTTAATAAAAATAGACAGCTGTAGTGTAATAAAAGATACAAGAAGAAACTCAAGAATGTAGTATAGGAAAAATATTGATCGGGCATCAAAAGACCTTATATCTACAGAGCCGGGCCCCCGCTGAGAGCTTCTCCTCGATTGAAGACTGAAAACCTGAAAGTCTAGATGAAATGATGATTGAAGTCAAATATTGTCTGTGTCAAGAAAGGTCGCCCAGCATTGACTTCATACCATGGCCAACTATACCAAAAGTCGGAACTAAAGATCTCTTCTGTTTGTTTACATAAACCTTGTATCTATGACAACAGACTACAAACAAACCATAAATAGTCTGACCTCAAATTCATCCTTCCTCTCATCTGCTCCCTACCACTCACTGATGTATTTTACTAGATGAGGGCCCCATTCTATCATATCAGGCAATTTTAGAATGTGTGCGATTATATATTAGTCCAACTACTCCCACTACTAATCGCAGCGTCACCGAGAAGGGCGGGGGGGAGCCGCTGCTGCACAGGGTGGCTGGTGCTTGGCAGGCACTGCTGCTGCTCACCCTCCCCCATGCGCTCTCTCTTCCCCTGTGCGCTCTCTTTCCCCTTGTGCGCTCTCTCTCCCTTTGTGCTATCTCTCCTCTTGTGCTGTCTCTCTCCCTTTGTGCTGTCTCTTACCCAGTGCGCAGTCTTTTCCCTTATGACGTTTCATCCCCCGTGCGCTCTCTCTTCCCCTGTGTGCTCTCTCTTCCTCTATGCGCTCTCTCTTCCCCCATTATGTGCTCTCCCTTCTCCTGTTGTGCGCTTTCTATTTCCCCACTGTGCACTCTCTCTCTAACCTGTTGTGCACCCTCTCTTCCCCCGTTGTGCGCTCTTTCTTCTCCCATTGTGTACTCTCTCTTCCCTGTTGTGCACTCTCACTTCCACCGTTGTGTTCTCTTTCTTCTCCCATTGTGCACTCTCTCGTTCTCCATTGTGTTCTCTCTCTTCCCTTGTTGTGTACTCTCTCTTCCATATTGTGTGATCTCTTCCCCTGTTATGTGCTCTCTCTTTCCCAATTGTACACTCTCTATTCCCCATTGTGCGCTCACTCTTCCCCCATTCAGTGCTCTCTCTTCCCCCTTTGTGCGCTTTCTCGTCCCCCTTCTGTGCCCTCTTTTCCCCCATTGTGCACTCTCTTGTCCCCCATTGTGCACTATTTCTTCCCCGTGCACTCTCTCCTCCTAGTTGTGTGCTCTCTCTTCCCTTTCTGTGCACTGTCTCTCTTCCCTGTTATGTGCTCTCTATTCCCCATTGTACATTCTCTCGTCCCCCATTGTGTGCTCGCTCTTCCCTTTCTGTGCGCTGTCTCTCTTCCCTGTTGTGTGCTCTCTATTCCACTATTGTACATTCTCTCGTCCCCCATTGTGTGCTCTCTATATTCCCCTGTTGTGTGCTCACTCGTTTCCCCATAATGCGCTCATTCATTCCCCTGTTGTGCGCTCTCTCCTTTCCTCGTTGACCACTCTCTCGTCCGCCCGTTGTGTGCTGAGGAGCTGCAGTGCCAGCCTGAGGTCCAGAGTGGAACTCAAACGGGAGGAAGTGGATGTGTCCACCCAGAGGACCCAGGCGCAGGCAAGAATGAATGCCTGCGCTGTGGCCAGTGTCCTGAACGGCATTTGTACCCCCCATAACAGATGTCCTATAGGTGGCGCTGTGTTTTTTGACTGATCAACCAAACTTATGGGATTCTTTATATTCCAGTTTAACTGTAATTTCACATGATGTCCTATAGGTGGCGTTGTTTTCAGGACAAACAGGCAGACTGGATAGGGCTTTTATACAGTAGGAGAGATTTCGGCTACATTCCGTAACCATAGAGACTCGTATACCTGTACAGGAGCTGTATACACACAACGGGTTGGCGTTTCATATTCTTTTTGATTTTTTTAGCGCATTAAGGCAAAAAAGATGAAAATCACAAAGATAAAAAAAAACAGTATTCTCTTAATAGATTTTTTTGGTACGTTTTTGCCTATACAATATAAGTAACGCCGACACTGCTCATAAAAGGCGATCCCCACTCACTGACAGACGCGTGATATCTACACAGCTCATCTCCTTGGCTTTTTTTCTTCCATGAATCATATTCTCTGGAGCGTTGTTATTGTTTGGTTTTACTGCTCACTTTGACACTTTTATGGCACTAAATTGCCTTTAAATTGAATTACCAATCTTGAAACATGACCGAAAATAAAATCGTCTGTAGTGCTGTAACAAGGGATTTTTCAAGCCATTAACCGGATAAATGATTTTCGCTAAACGTTTATTTTATCTGCCGTCCTGAGGATGTGAATTTACAACAAGAACATTAATATATATTCTTTAAGTATTTGATGTACTGTATGATACTTTCTATACTGTACTATCAAGTTCACCGACTTCCACATCAGCATACATGTACAAAGAAGGAGGCTTACAAGGGGCACCTAAAGATCTGGATGAAATAAATGGTTAAAACTTAACCAGTCCAATGCCAGTAAAGAGCTGCCAATGGGCAGTGTCACTGGTTTATTGACTGACGGCTAATAAAATACAGTGGATGTCACATAATCAATTTTTTAGCTAATACCAGGGATTATCTGGTTAAGAAAATTGATTTTATTATACTTTTTTTTGAAACATCAGATCCAACATAAAAAGCAATCCTTCAGTAAGATCCACTCAACCAAAGCACATATATAAGCATTCAGGTTTAGAAAGTTAAATCCATCGACACCTTTATACCTTCTATCTGTTGCCGTATTTCTGAGAAATCAGCATTTGAATTCACAGGCAAATAACGAGTTACAGAGGTTTCCAGGACATCCCTTCTTTTGTCCTAACACTTTCCCAATATACTTCCACTATCTGCCCTGCTTCGATAATCTTATCTCTAAAGGTACCTTTACACGCCGCTACCGAAGGTTAGAAACCACCGGGTGTCGGAGACAATTGTATCTTGTACCGTCAAAAGACCACGAGGTAGCAGCATGTAATTCAGGTTGTTGCCACCCGTCACTGTCGACACCTGTCTTTCAGCCGTGCTCAAAAACAGGTTGATTTCAACCCGATGGTAGCGGCGTGTAATCGAGGAACAGGAAGGTATTTTCGTCACCTAGTGAACTCCCTGGGGCGTGACACAGCCTCCGGGATACCGCGCCCCATCAGCGATCATTGGTGGAAGATCCTGCGTTACGATTGGTTGTCGCTGCATAGGGCGGCATATTTAAGGAGCTGACCAGTCACACTACACATTTGCTATAGCGTCATGTATTAGCCAGCCTTCCTGCGCTGGCTGGCCAATCATGATGCTATTGCTTTGTCCAATCACCGTACGAGCGTCTTGTAATCCACAACTCTGGCACGCCTATGTGTTGTCCCTGCTGCCCCAGGTCCTCCCATATTACCTTCTGTAGCGGCGTGTAAATGAGGAAAGGTGCTCTGCAGAAGGTAACTTGTGGCACCCGTCGGTGCTTTCAGGGATAGAAAAAACCTTCTGTAGAGCACCTTGTAGCGGCGTGTAAAGGCAGTATCAGGTACCGTTAGGAACCGTTGAAACATGCTCGTGCACGTGAGACACCCGGTGGTTTCTAACCTTCCGTAGCGGCGTGTAAAGGTACCATTAGAGATTTGTAAATACCTTTATTGTTGTTGTAGCTTTAATCTTCAGGTCTACAGACTGGATTCGGACCAACTGAGCAGAGCATGTTAGCGGTGGGGGCAGGGCTGCCTCTCTATTAGTGACAGCAGTCTGGGCATGCGTGCCCAGATCAGAGTGTACTCTCCACTCAGCCACCATTAGTGGTGTGCCCTGCTCAGTTGGTCCGAATCCGGTCTTCAGATCAGAAGGATCAAAGCTGCAGCAACAATAAAGTTATTTATGAGACTCTTAGAGATTAGTTTACAGGAGCAGGGTAGGTAGTAGAAGTATATTGAAAAAGTGTTCATTAGGAATAGTTAGCTCAAATGAAAGGGGGTCACATTAGGGGTGGGAAACCTCTTCAAGTGCTGCGAGCGTGGAAGAGCACTTCCCAAGACTTTTCCTCCTGAGGTTGTTTTCCTACCCAGCACCAGCCTCTTTAGGTTAGGCAGGCAAGGGAACCCATAGGGTGGACAGGCCCCTCATGACAGAAGGGGAGGTAGGGAGTGGATAGAGATGTAGTGATTGGGTTGTTTTGTATGAGGCAAAATGTGGGATTGGTGGTCAGGGCAGGAAGGGGGGGAGTTTGTGGGGGGATATGGGATGGTGAGGAGGAAGCCCTGGTCACTTGGGCTTCCGGTGCTGACAAGATCAGTTTCCTTGTCAGCGTGTCTGCTGGGCCTGTTGAAGATGGCGGACCTGGCTGCTTTGAGGGAGCTGCTGTTTGCGGCCACTGCGGTGCATGGGGCGCAGGCAGTGCAGGCCTTTGTTCAGGCTGCCTGCACGTCCCCATCGGCACCGGCCCCCTCCGCACCTGAGGCGCGCGGTCGACGTTCCCGGCCGCCGGAGCGTTACTCATGGAAGCAGGTGGTGGGAGGCGGGTCCGTTATGGGAGCCCCGGTGGGGACCCTCGGCGGCGGAGTGCGTGTCCTCCTAGCCTGAGGACCGTCTCCGGCCGTTAGGAGGAATCCGCGATCGAGGTAGCGCCGTACCGGAAGTGGGCAGTTCCGGCCTGACGCGTACTTCCGGCCGGCAGCCTAGGACCGGAGGATCATGTATTGCGGCGGCTCCCGGCTTGGATAGGCCGGGGAGCGGCGCCGGGCGGCCGTCGGAGATGCCGGGAGCCTCCCGCAGTCGGCGGGGGGTGGAGCGGCCTTCGGGAGGAAGGGGCCGACATCGTCCAGTCACAGTGCGGCGAGTATGCCTGGGGATGGGGGCGTAGGGGGGGAGAAGACATGGGCCTGGATCCCTGGATGGGGAAGTACGAAGACTCCGGCAGGAGACGGTGACCCCGGGTGGCGGAGGGGGTGGCACCCGGGATGGAGCGGCGAGGGATGTGCGGCCCAGGAGGGCTGGAGCGGATCCCTCCTGTGTAACGGGAGGGGGATCCCGGCGGGAGCAGGAGTTGCACCCCTCTGGCAGTCGGCCGAGTGGGTCTGGGGATGGTGGCTCTTCAAGCCGGAAGAGGCAGCGAGGGAACTCGGTGGCCGGGCACGGTCAGGGTTCACAGGACAGAATGTTTGACAAGAGGCAGCGGCCTGTCGGGGTGGCTGTGTCCCAGGTGGGTGTGGGGGGTGGCGACGTGCGGCGTCGGGATGATTGACATAGCCTCCCTGACAGGCATGGACGAGGCATGCTGTCTGGAAGATGGCGAAGCTGGGATCTTCTGTGGACGAAGGATCGGCTGAGGACGTTGTTGCGGCTGCTCCGCAGCAGCCTGGTGAGACCTTGGGGAATGTTGTTTTACCTGTGTCGGGGAGGTTTCTGGGGGGATGTCGCAGCCTTGGGGGGGGGTTTTGCTTGGGGCTACTGGGGACGGGCAAGTGTTTGGGCAGTTGGTGGGTTTTTTGCGCACTTTGATGTCTGCTATGAGTATAGGCGCGTTGACGGGGTCGCCGGTGGGGGCATTGGTGGGGCCGTTGGGGCGTGTTCGTCGGGACGGCGGTGGTGCCGGTCGTGGGGGGTACGGCGCCGGTGGTGCCAGGAGGTGGCAGGTGGGGCGGCTGGGTTGGTGGCCGAGAAGGAGACCGAGAAGGAGACTGAGAAGGATCAGGAGGCGGGAAGGAGAAGGAGAAGGAGGACAAGGTAGTCAGATCAGCGTTAAGGCGAAGAGCGAGGTTTATGTCTGTTTTGAGGGTCTTTTGGGGGTGCACCTCAAGAAGGAGGTTCGGGAAAAGATTTGGAATAGGGAGTACGGTGAGATTTTCTCGTTGCTCCCTCTTGCTAAATTTAACTTGGATAAGGTACGGCCGAGTGCTTCTAAGAATGAGAAGGATGATGAGGAGAAGCGGCGTTACCGTCTTACGTTTACGAATTGCTGCAGGCGTTCGCGATTTTGGCAAGCGTGGTGGGGGAGAAGGAGCCGGAACACTGCTCCGCTTTGTTTGGACATATGGACTCTATCGGTGAGGTGTACAGGGAATATGTGGCTCAGCATGGCTACGCTATGACGAGGAGTTCAGGCAGAGGATGGCGGTGCGGCCGGGTATGCAGTGGGGCCATAAGGATATTTCGTTGTGGCTGCGGCTGATGACGGCACTGGCTCAGCCCTTTCGCGGGGCGGCCGGGGGTTCGGGTTTCCCGGCAAATGCCCGAGTGGGGCGCTGCTGGCAGTTCAATGAGGGCCAGTGTAGATTCAGGACGTCTTGTCGGTTTAAACACAGTGTTCGGGCTGCGGTGGGAGCCATAGCCCGGTCCCGGTGTTTTAAGAAAGGGGGAGGAAAAGGGGGTGACAGTGTTGGTCAGAGGGAGGACGCCGGTGAGGGTCGACACGATGGAGCCGTTCTTAAGTAGAAACCCCGATGTTGCGGCAGCGGAGTTATTGCGTCAGGGTTTCGTTTTGGTTTTCGCATCCCGCCTGATGCGATGGGTAGTGGGGTGTTTCCGGGTAATTTGCGTTCGGCAAAAGAGCATTCGGGGGTAATCGGGGACAAGTTGCGGACGGAGGTGGGGTTGGGGCGTATGGCGGGTCCTTTTTCGGAGCCGCCTTGTGACAGGATTATTGTTTCCCCGCTGGGGGTGGTCCCGAAGAAGGAGCCGGGTAGGTTTCGATTGATTCACCATTTGTCATTCCCGGCTGGGAATTCAGTTAATGATGGAATTGCTCCGCAGTTGTCTTCGGTTTGTTATGTTTCCTTTGACAAGGCAGTGGATTTGGTGCGAAAAGCTGGCCCGGGTGCGCTGATGGCGAAGTCGGATGTGGAGGCGGCGTTTCGCTTGTTGCCGGTGCACCCGGGGAGCCAGCGTTTGTTGGGTTGCATGTGGGATGGGTGTTTTTATGTGGACCGCTGTTTACCCATGGGGTGCTCGATTTCCTGTTCTTATTTTGAGGTTTTTAGTTCATTTGTGGAATGGGTTGTGCGGGATGTGTCGGGTATGGATTCCATAATCCATTACCTTGATGATTTTTTCTGTGTGGGACCTGCTGGTTCCCCGATTTGTGCAGGCCTGTTGTTCGCTTTGCAGGCGGTGGCTGATCATTTTGGTATCCTGTTGGCTCCGGATAAGACGGAGGGCCCGGCGTTAGTGATGCGTTTCTTGGGGATTGAATTGGATTCCGTGGCCGGAGAATGTCGGCTCCCTGAGGAAAAGGTTTTGGAGTTGCGGCGGTCTGTCGCGGAGTTGGGTCGTGCAAGGAAGGTTCGGCTGAAAGTCGTTCAGTCTTTGCTGGGCAAGCTGAACTTTGCGTGTAGGATTTTGCCGATGGGTCGGGTTTTTGCCCGACGGTTGGCGGGGCTACGTCAGGCACGACCTGCCCGACGCATTTTGTCCGGATTACGAGGGAGATCAAGGAGGATTTGAAGGTCTGGGATGTGTTCTTGCAGTCTTATAACGGGCGGAATTTTTGGTTGAAGGAGTTGGTGTCCAATAGTGTGTTGCAGCTCTTCACGGATGCGTTGGGTTCGTTGGGTTTTGGTGCCTTCTTTCAGGGCAGTTGGTGCGCGGGCGCGTGGCCGCAGCAGTGGGATGATGAGGGCTTGGTAAGGAACTTGGCGCTATTGGAACTTTTCCCCATCGGGATGGCAGTGGAGTTGTGGGGGACAGTATTGGCAGGTAGAAGGTGTGTTTTCATTGTGACAATATGGCGGTGGTACATGCGATTAATTCCCTGTCTGCAAAATCTCCGCCGGTGGTGGCTTACCTGCGGCATTTGGTGTTACTGTGTCTGCAGCTGAATATTCAGATAGTGGCAAAACATGTTCCTGGAGTTTCTAATTCAGGGGCTGATGCACTTTCTCGCGTTCAGCTCCGCAGGTTCCGGGAGTTGGTGCCATGGGCGGAAGAGGAGGGTCTGCGGTGTCCGGATGGCTTATGGACCCTGGTAATGTGATCGGGGTGGTTTGATCAGTAGGTCGGTAGCTGAGTCGACGTGGACACGGTATAACGGGGTGTGGCGTGAATGGGAGGCCTTCGTGGGGCGTTTGGAGCTGGTAATGACAGGGTGTGGCTGCAGTCGGTTTTGGCTTTTATTAGCAATGATTTCGTGTTGGGAAAATCTGCTTCTGCGGTGTCAATGCGGCTGGCAGCTATAGCGTTTTGGTTTCGGTTGTTGGGAAAACCGGACGTAACGAAGGAATTTAGGGTTCGGCAGGCGTTGAAAGGTTTTAGGCGGGGGGCTCGGTTGAGAGACGGCCGGCGCCCGGTTTCTGTGGAATTGTTGGTTAGGATGGTAGGGTGTTTGGAAAGGGTTTGTATATCTGAATACGAGAGGGTTTTGTTTTCGGCAGCGTTTGTGTTGGCGTTTTTTGGGGCATTCCTTTTGGGGGAGTTGGTCAGCCCTTCTAAGGTCAGGGCAGGAGGTTTGATTATGGGGGATGTGGTCGTGTGGCCTGACAGGGTGGAATGTAGGCCGCGGCGTTCCAAAACTGATCAGGTCGGTAGGGGAAGGCTGGTTGTGGTATACTCCCTAGTATTGAGAACTTGTTTGGTTGCAGTGGGTGAACAGCCTAACGAATATGGTACTCATTCGTTTCGTATCGGGGCGGCTACGGAGGTGTCTCAATGGGGCTTGGGGGATGAGGTGGTGCGACGCATTGGTCGTTGGGAATCTTCCCGTTTCCATCTGTATGTTCGGCCCCACTTGCTTTCTCGGTAACGGCTGGTAGGGTTGGAACCCAGGTTACCGGAAAGGGGGGGGGGGTTGGGCGTTGGTCCAGGGTATGTTGACCGGAGTTGTTGGATTTTGTGTTTCAGTCGGAGGTTTGTCCCTTACTTGTTTTTGTGTTTGTTTATACATGTCCCTGCTTGGTCTGGATTCTGGGTCACTCTTATGTGTATCGGGGAGCTCGGAGAGCAGATGTTCGTCCGGATGGCCGTCAGCTGGGGCTGGATCGTTCGGCGCGGAAGTTAAATGGTTGGGGTTTAAGGGTACGACGTGGGGGAGAGTGTTGCCGGAGTTTGAGTATTTTTGTGGTGTGAATCGACCTTCGGATGTGTTGGTGCTGCATGTTGGGGGGAATGATTTGGGTGTGCGTGCGTCACGGGAGTTGATCAGAGACATTAGGTGTGATTTGTTGCGGTTATGGTGTGCACATCCTGGTTTGATTGTGGTGTGGTCGGATATTTTCCCGCGTGGCAGTTGGCGGTTTGCGAGGTCGGTGGATAAGATTAATAAGGCAAGGAATGGTGGTGTGGTTGTGCAGCACAAGGATTTGCAGTCGTCGTCGCGGCAATATTTGAAGTCAGATTTGGTTCATCTGACTAACATCGGGATGGACATGTGGATGTTGGGTTTGCGTGATGGAGTGGAACGAGCAGTTGGTGTGTGGCGGGTCCAGGCCAAGTAAGGGGTCACTTGTCCTGTCCTGTGGCGGGGGTAGGTCTGGTCCAGAGGCAAAAAAGGTACATTTGGAAGTGGGAAGGAGTCACTTGGAGGTTACAGTGGCTACGGCCAATGGTACTTGGCAAGCACGGGTCTAAAAAGCTGGGGGTATTTGGTTAGTGGTAACCAGTACCTTGTCCCTGGGGCCGGTGGGTGTAGCGGCCAGGGATAGTAATAATAATAACCAGTGCCAGGAGGAAAGAACCAGTACATCGTCCCTGGGGCCGGTGGGGTAGCGGCCAGGGATAGTAATAATAATAACCAGTGCCAGGGGGAAAGAACCAGTACAGCGTCCTGGGGCCGGTGGGGGTAGCGGCCAGGGATAATCATTGGAGGCTTCTGGACGGGCCTATCCAGGAATGATTGAGGAGTGCCTATTGTTTAAAGTTGGGACGCCCGTTGGAAGGCGAACCAGTTGAGTTTATTTAATATGTAAACAATAGGCAATAAAAAGGCTGCTGTGGCCAATTATCAACCATGTCATGGCAGTATTTGTGTCATTATTTGGGGTAATAAGGAAAAAAGGGGGTTATGGGTGGTTTAAGGATTGGTCAAGGAACGACCGAAAAATCCTCCCTCACCTGTCATGTGACAGCCGACTGTTTGACTTCCTTGTCTGCTGCCTGATGTCATATACTGTGCTATCAATCAAGCTAAAAAGTTGATTTGTGGGGAAACAACCTGGGGAAGTCAGAGGCTTGGGCAGTGCCCTGTCATGACCAAAGCACTTAACTCCTCATTTGCTTGTAATACTAATAATAATAATTTTTATTGCTATAGTGCCAACCTATTACACAGCACTTCAGAGGAGACATGTTCAGACAGTATCAAATATTACAGATTAAGAAAATTCAACAGAGACCAAGAGGACTGAGGACCCTGCTTCCAAGCTTACAATCTATGAGCGTGTGGCCTAAAACACTGATGTCTCAAGAATGCAGCAACAAATAAAAGATCTAAAGGTGTTTATGGATTTAGCTTTCAAATACTCAGTTGCCCATATAAATGCAGTTTGGAGGAGGGGGTTGATCTTATTGACAGATTTCTTATTAGGCCCTCATATATTAGCTGGTTTCTCCATCTTCTTCAGTGTTGCAGTTTTACATCACATTACTGTCTGTCCGGTGTTTTAGGGCTTTCTATTCCTATAATTGTTGCTGAGTTGTAAAGTTTCTCTCCTTAAATCACCATGAAAGGGCCACTGCATTCTCATCCTTGGCTTTTATACAGGCAACGATAGTCCCTCCTGATTGGCTGTGTTATACTATGTGATGAGCCACGACTGGTAGAATTCTTCATGGCGGTCTGGGCTGGAAAGAGAAGAAATGATAAAGTCAGACTCCAATTAGAGCATGAGCCACCTGCAAGTGACTGGATTGACCTGTGCTTGCAACTAGTGTCCTACGACTGTATGGTGGCGATATTGGTGTCATACAATATTTTTATTCAGCATCATTATGAAGGTATTTTTGAGTCTAGTATTTCTGCACAAAAAAAAGAAAAAGTGTTCTTTAATGTCATGGAGGTCATTTATTTTCATAGTGGGAAATGTTTTGTAGGGGCAAGAATATGGGTCAATTTTAAAAGGTTTTGGTGATTTCCCTGTATCATTTTGTTATCAATGATCATATGGGCCCCCCAGTGGCGGACCTTGTGCCAAGAGGGCCCTGTTGCAGCAGCTGTCATGGGGGTCGGCTGGGGGCCCCCCTGCAGGATTGAGGGGCCCCCTAGCTGGTGGGGGCCCTGGTGCAGCTGAACCAGCTGCACCACGGTAGGTCCGCCCCTGGGGCCCCCCCTGTTATCACATGTGCCCAGTAGGTTAACCAGAGACTGAAGGAAAAGGGAACGTTCCGCCACAGAGAGGATCATCGGGACACATCGAATGTGTAAGGCTTTTCTTGGAGGATTAAGTAGAATTTGCCACATGCTAAGACATGAGAGGAGAAGCACAGCTTCCTTTTGTAGTAAGTGTCCAAGCATATGATGTCAGCCCCTCCACATGTGGTAAATAAGCCTCGGACAAATGAGCTTTCATGTCCTAACACACCATGTTTACTAGGCTTTGGGCTATGGGATCGTAATCATCTATGTACACAGTCGATGACGGCAACTTCTGACGGAGCGGTTGGGTTTGAAGTTCCCGGATAATTGTGTTAATTCTCCTGTGAATGTCCAGCCATTTAGATGGAATATTCTTAGCTTAACACAAATGAAATAGCACTGAACTAAGAAATATATTAAACCTGCAAGACTCCATTGTCTGTCCTAGATGACTGCGTGCCAAGTGACTGGAAGGCTTGAGGGTATCATGAGGTCGGTTTCATGAAAGACCAATTCTACGCTATGGAGGTGTAAATTTGGTGTAATGTCACCTTCGTATTTTGCAGCTGTGTTATTATTATTATTTAATATTATTGCTCCAATTTTTTTATGGTGCTTTACATGTGAAAAGGGCATACATGTACAAGTTCAATAATCATGAACAATACAAGGCACAGAGGTACAGGAGAAGAGAGGACTCTGCCTGCGAAGACTCACAATCTACAAGGGATGGGTGAAGATACAGTAGGTGAGGGGAGAGGACCCTGCCTGCAAGGGCTCACAGTCTACAAGGGATGGGTGAGGATACAGTAGGTGAAGAGAGAGGATCCTGCCCGCGAGGGCCCACAGTCTACAAGGGGTAGGTGAGGATGTGACACGCCCCCCAGGGCCTTGGGGTACTCGGGACCGGGCAACAGTTCTGCTGGGGAGTCACAAGGGTCGAGACCCTGGCAGTGTCAATAAAAGTTTGGGGATTATGGTTTTGGGAATTAAATCGTGACGCCACCCGTGGTGTTCGGCTATGGATGGTCAACGCTGAAGGTGCAGGACCTCTGGGGATGATGGAATAGCAGCTGTGATGGTGTTGCTCCCCACGGGTGGAGCAGTTCCCCAGGGCAACCGTTAAAGTCTATGGCGGTGGTAGGCCGTTGGGGTGCAGGACTGAGTTCTCCATCTCCTTTACCTTCACTGTTGGTTCAAGGTGCAGACCGGGACACTGACAACAGGAGGTTTGGTGAGGTCGGGCAGCCTGGAAGCATCCTCGGGTATGTGCTGCTCAGTCTGGAATCCCTCACAGCCTCGGACTCCAGTGTCATTTTCTGGCGCTCTGCTCTGGGGTGAGCCCATCACTGGCTCCACTCCCCAGGCCCTTTCCTCAACTTCCTCAGACCCTCTCCAACAGGTCTCTCATGCTCCACTGGTCCTTCTAACCACCTGGGATGAGCCAGACACTGCTGCAGTCCGCAGGAGGTCTTACCTCTTCTTCCTCTCCGACTGTCCTTTTCTGCTGTTCTGAACTCAACTAACTCCCCTCCCCCAGGCCAGAATTTATAGGAAAGCTCCCCTGAACTCAGATTGCAGAGCTCCTCCTTCTCGTCTGGAGTCAGGAAACGTTTTGCATGCTGTGAGCTTACCTGGTGTGGATACCCCTTCTTGCTTCCAAGCATGACATCACCTCCCGAGGAAAGCAATGCCATTGTGGCGACCAGACTCTGGGGTGCCACAGATACAGTAGGTGAGGAGAGAGAACCCTGCCCATGAGGGCTTACAATCTACAAGGGTTGGATAAGGATACAATAGGTGAGGAGAGAGGACCCTGTCCGCAAGGGCTCACAGTCTACAAGGGTTGGGTAAGGATACAGTAGATGAGGAGAGAGGACCCTGCCCAGGAGGGCTCACAGTCTACAAGGGATGGGTGAGGATACAGTAGGTGAGGAGAGAGGACCCTGTCCGCTAGGATTCACAGCCTACAAGGGATGGGTGAGGATACAGTAGGTGAGGAGATGGGTAGTGTGTGAAGGCCCCAAGTTTTGATTAGGCCAAACCCACTGGGTCATACTCAGGATCTGGATATGCACAGATTGAGTCTGTGAGTCCCACGTGGAGTCCGTTTTCCCTTCCTCCACGATTACCCTTAGCTGTTGAAGACTGTAAGACAGAGAAGCGGGCTGTAGACAAAAGCGGACAAGCTGTTTCCTTGACTCCTCCAATAGTTTCATCTAAATCCCTGTAGGTGGAACGGAGGGGACACAAACAAACAATTTGACTCCATTATCTACATTGGCACTGGAGGAAGGGATGAGAGGCTTGAGTGTGATAACGGTAGCCCAAGTGCCAGGGAAGCGGTTGGCCATTAAATTATCAATAACTGTAACACAGAAATCCCCTATAACATTGAAGTGTGGTGCTCGTGATAGCCCTGTTAGGCAAGGGTTTATGTGATGTTTCAAGTAAACAAGTGTTTTCTGAGAGTCTGAACCCTGTGTCTACTTTGACCCTCATGGAGGGTGAATATGAACTGAACATTTGCACTGGAGAGCGGCCGGGGTATACTCAGCTAAACCGGGGCTGCTCCACAGCTGAGGCTCGACCTTACCGGTGACTGCCAAGGCCTCCCCGTGCCACTGGCCCTCCCCGGGATTGGGAGGAAGGATACGAGATTTGTTGAGGCAAAGACAGAAGTAAAGAGACTGTGTATGAAAATGATCATTCTTGTAAATCAAATATTCATGAAGCTATGCAGCTGCTGTCTACATACATAATCCCGGCCAAGTTATCGTTCAGTAAAGAGTTTATTTTTGAGTGGTGATCTCTCTCATTGAACTGTACACCACCTGTCCTGCCAGCTGGAGTCATCGGCACCATGTAGCCAGCAAAGGTGTGGTTTCCCCATTGCACAAGTCCACGCTCTAGTCAGTACCCCCATCTTCATGTAACATGCCGATATAACAGGCGTTAAAGATGACTACTTCGCCCACAGCAACGCCCCGGACCATGTTACACAGCAACAATTTATCCTGTAGGCACAATCTTTCTAACAAGATAATAAAAGCCAGTGTCATGATATAGAGAAGGTCAGCAAATCAATGGAGGATACCTCTGAGGAAGGCATATCTATAAACACTGTTCAGGAATGGTTTAAAGGACTTGACAAAGACTTCAAGGTGATGACTTTGCTTCTAACTTCCCAGATCAAATCTAATTGATAATCTATGGGTTGTGATAGTAAAGTCATTCCCATGAAATTCCCAGACCTTAAAGGTTCTCTGCTAAAACATCTTGGTTCCAGACACAACAGGTCACCTACAGAGGTCTTGTAGGGTATGTAGACCTATGGGTTGGAGCTGTTTCAGGGACCTATAGAGCATTGTGTTTTAATGGAGATAGATGTGGTAGTTATCCTCCTGATTGACGATGACTGACAGTGATATGATACTTCTGGTATGTGCCAACTCTCAGTGACCTTAAGTGCACCATCATAAACCAAATACATCCGCCTTAATGATTCTTGTGAATTACATGGTCTGTAAACTATGGGTCAAATGTAAGCCATTAGTCTAACTGGTTCCTTTCAGTCTGACTACCACCAATGACTGTCCTGGTAAAGACAGTGAATATATCCATTCACAACACATAAAATGCGTTCAGAATCGCCCGATCTATCATCTTATTAAATCCGTTAATGAGAGCCATGAACTCCGTAACGGAAAAAAATGGTCCAAACACCAAAATTCCGTTTTTTCTGGTCGCCGCAACATTGCTATAAAATGCAATAACGGGTGATCAAAACAGCGCATCCACCCAAAAATGGTATCATTAGAAACGACAGCTCAAGACGCAAAAAATAATCCATCACGCAGCCTGAGAGCCCAAAAAATGAGAACACTACGGGTCGCAGAACATGGCGCAAAAAGTCAGTTTTTTGTTTTTTTTTCAAACTTCTGAATTTTTTTTCACCACCTAGATACCATGAAAGGTATACATGTTGGGTGTCTACGAACTCGTACCGATCCGAGGCATCACCCTGTCACGTCAATTTTACCATATGGTGAACATGTCGACTAAAATACCCAAAAAACAAACGTGTCATTGCACTTTGTTTGCAATTTCACTGCATTTAGAATTTGTTTGCAATTTCCCTGTACACTATATGGTAAAATAAATGATTGCATATGAAAGTACAACTCGTCCCGCAAAAAACAAGCCATCATATGTCTATATTGACGGAAAAATAAAAAAGTTATGGCTCTTGGAAGCAGGGGAGCAAAAAACGAAAATGAAAAATAAAAAATTCCCGGGTCATGATGGGGTTATTATAGTATAATGTACTCCTTCTAGTCCTCCATGTAGTATAATGAGGACCCCATAGTCATCCATGTAGTATTATGACCACTGTGTACTCACTGATTTATACTCACCTCTCCTTGATCCCCCAATGCTCCGGGCTCCCTGTAATGAGCGTTCTTAAGCTCTGTTTTCACTGCTCGGCACAGCGGGCCGATACAACAAGCAATGAGAGCTAAGGGTGCTTTCAGACTACGATTTTTAGGGAGCCGATGCTGTCCGATATAAATCGGACAGCATCAGCTCCCTCTGATGCCTGGAATCGGGTGCCAAATAGGCACCCGATTCCGGCATAAAATCGTAGCCGGAGGCTGAAAAAAAGGGAAAAAAAAAAAGTTCATGCTCACCTGCCCCCGAGCCCCCGCCGTCTCCAGCCGTCTTCCTTAAGGCTCCCGGTGGCTCCCGCAGGCTGCCGGTGTCTGCAGAGGTCTTCTACTGCAGTACACAGGACCTGCGGTGATGTCACAGTCATGTGACCTGACCATGGGTTACCATGGTGAACCCGCGGTCACGTGACTGTGACATCACCGCAGGTCCTGAACTGCAGAAGACCTCTGCAGACACCGGCAGCCTGCGGGAGCCACCGGGAGCCTTAAGGAAGACGGCTGGAGACGGCGGGGGCAGGTGAGCATGAACTTTTTTTTTTTTAACCCCTGCGCTCCTAGTTGAGCAGTTTTACTGTACTGAGCATGCTCAGTACAGTAAAATCGGGTCCGAGGAGACATCAGATGTTTCCTCGGACCCTTCTCCATAGGGCCCCATGTTAGGGATCGGGTCTTTATAGACATGTCTACGCCCAATTTTTCCTCCTCTTCACAATTTAAACATAAAAGACATAAAAGATGATAATAAGATTTCTGGGGTCTACCTTAGGACTACTATGCTTAGCCTATCAGCAGGAGGTAGCCTCATGAATATCTACTTAGTTGAGCAAGGTGCTGGTTTCTGTAATTTCCACTACAGTTCCTTCCTCTGCCCTGACCATGACCCAAGGAAAGGATTAGAGGCATCATCCTGAGGGCACAGCAATCTCCAAAGACGGCTCACAAAATACCGAATTATCCTTCTGCTTTACTTGTATTGATTTGACATCCGAGCCTGGTGGCTGGTTTAGCTTTCTGCAATGCTCAGGAGATACTTGATAGCCGAGAACTTATTTGACTTGCTAACTTCCCACGTAACACCTTAGTCTATGAAATGGAGCAAATAAAAGTCATGTACCGGCTATGAGAAAAGAGAATCAGACTCGGCAACTTCCCCGTGGATCCGGACATTTTGCTTGCACTTCGGATCCACAATCTTTATTTAGAGACATACATATATAATGATGGTTGACCGTGTTCACATTATGTTCTTCAGGAAGAGACTTTACGATATAAGCTGGAGCTTCTACGGTTACTCTGCCATCTGGACCAGTGACAACTGTGACAGTCAGTCTGATCGTGCAGGACAGAAATACACTGGACCTGGAGGTGCTAGGACGGATGAACTAAGAAAACCCCATGACCATTGAGCGTACCATCTGAAGGTCCTCTCCTGACTGTCAAAAGTAGAGGCTAAACCTTAATAAGAGGTTGTCCATTACTTTAACATTGATGGAGTATGCTTAGGGTAGGTCACCAACATCTGATTGGTGAGGATGTAACACCCGCCAGGGACTGACTGCACGTCTCCCGATCCGTGTGTGACAGCATAATAGATACATGTAGGGTCAGGAAAGACAGTGACAGTGGCGCAACTTCAAGCTCAGGGCCCCGATGCGAAAGCTCTAACGGGGCCCCCAATTATTGCAAATTTTTAATAGTATTAGTCTTTTTCTATAGGACAGAGGGACTTTAGGGCCCCCCAGGCTGCAGGGCCCGGGTGCAATCGCAACCCCTGCACCTATTGTAGTTACGCCCCTGATCAGAGACATCTAAAAGAGCCCTAATATTGAGTAATAGGTTTTAATGCTGCAGTGTCTGAAGCAAAATGCTTCTGCCCCTTCTAATATGTCCATGTTCCGCGGGTGTGACCAGTAGTTCACCAGCTCAACCAATGTCCAGGGTAGTACACCAGTCCCTGAGATCAAGAGATTTTTTTCAATCGATAGATAGATAGATAGATAGATAGATAGATAGATAGATAGATAGATATAGATAGCTACAGTGGTATGAAAAAGTGTTCTGTCCCCTTCCTGATCTCATTCTTTTCCATGTTTACCCCACTTGAATGTCTCAGATCAACCAAAAAAAGAAATATTAGACAAAGATAACACAAGTTTACACAAAATGCAGTTTATAAATGAGGATCTTTATTATTAAGGGAAAAAGAAATCCAAACCTGCCAGGCCCTGTGTGAAATGTGATTGTCCCCCCGCCCCTCCCCAAAAAAAAGCACAAATTAACTGTGGTTTATCACATCTTTGCCACACCCAGGTTTTATTATTTCCACACCTATTCTCTATCCAGAATTCACTGAAATAGGACATGCCTAACCAGGTGAAGTAGACCAAAAGATCCTCAAAGGCTAGACATCATGCCGCAATCCAAAGAAATTAAGGAGCAGTTGAAAAACAATGTCCTTGAGATCTATCAATCTGGAAAAGGTTATAAAGCCATTCCTAAAACTTTGCGACTCCAGCGAACCACAGTGAGAGCCATTATCTACAAATGGTGAAAACATGGAACAGTGGTGAACCTTCCCAGGAGTGGCCGGCTGTCCAAAATTACCCCAAGAATGCAACAAAACTCACAAAAGACCCCATAACAACATCCGAAGGTCTGCAGGCCTCACTTGCCTCATTTAAGGTCAATGTTCATGACTCCACCATAAGAAAGAGAACGGGCAAAAACAGCCGCATGGCAGAGATCCAAGTTGAAACAATATTAAGACTTTGGAGTGGTCTAGTCGAGTCCTGATCTTAATCCAATTGAGACAGTGTCTTCAAGAAAATGGCGTTGGGGATCACAGTATAAGCATGGACTAACTCTGGCATCATTTTATTGAAGGATTTATCTACAATGTGATCATAGCATTGTGTACACACAGGACATAGGGGTAATGGCAGAGGTCAAGGCACAACATTTAAACAAAGGGGAGGAAAGCAGCCAGGGGAGGAATAGATAAAGACCCGACCTACAAAGTCCTGCACCAGCGAGACAACTGAGAGAAAGACACAGTTTACACCAAAAACCAGGTTTACAGAGATGTTTTTGCACAGTAAATACATTTCATTTCCACTAATGGGCCAATAAAATTGAAAATGTGGAAAATATTGCTCCATACCCGGTTGTAGAATGAGTTCAATAGCTAAACATATATAAGTAGATGGGGGCCCGATGCTCTCGCATTGGGTGGGTAATGATTTCACGATGGGGAGGGGCTTTGTGGCACAGGGGGCGGCAGCTGTCTCTTCTGTCTGCTGTTTTTTACCCCTCACACTGCAGCCCCCATTGTGCTGCCTTTCTGCCTTATCCTGTGCACACTCTTGGGGTGACTCTCCACCCTCCTTCCGCCGACCTTCCACTTTGGTCCCTTTTTGCCCCCCCATGTACGCTCTCAGGTCCCCACTGTGCATGCTCTTGGGCTCCTCCTTGTGCTTGCTCTAGGGCCCCCTTGTGGTTGCTCTCTGGCATAGTTCCTCATGGCAGGCAGTCCTTGCGGGCCGAGTGGTGAGTGCATTTGGGTGAGCAATTGCATGCTGAGGGGGAGTGAGCGAGTATGGTCAGGGGGGTGAGTGCAGGTTTGCCTGGGGGGATGAGTGAGTGCAGGCTGGGGTAGTGAGTGCAGAGTGAGTGAGTGCAGGCTGGCAGGATGAGTGAGTGAGTGCGGGCTGGGGGGTAAGTGTGGGCTGACGGGGGATCAATGAGTGCAGGCTGTAAGGGGATGAATGAGAGTGGGCGATGGGGGATGAATGAGTGCGGGCAGGGGGTGAGTGAGTGCGGGCTGGGCTGAAGAGGGGTAAGTGTGGACTTGGGGGTTAGTGCAGGCTGAGGGGCTGAGTGTGGGCAGTTGGGGGGAATGAGTGGGGGGGTAAGGGCAGGCTGTAGGGGGTGTGAGTGTGTGCAGGCTGTGAGGGGTATGAGTGAGTGCAGGCTGAGGGGGTGAGCAAGTATGGTCAGGTGGTGTGAGTGTGGGCTAAGGGGGGTTAGTGCAGGCTGGGCTGGGGGGGTGAATGCAGGGTGAGTGAGTGCGAGCTGAGTGGGATGAGTGTGGGCTGAGGGAGGATGAGTGAGTGCATGCTGTAAGGGGGTGAATGAGTGTGGGCTATGGGGGGTGAGTGAGTGTGTGTGTGGGGGGTTGAGAGAGTGCAGGCTGGGCTAAAGAGGGGTGAGTGCAGGCTAAGGAGGGTGAGTGCAGTCTTGGGGGGTGAGTGCAGGCTGATGGGGGTGAGTGCGGTCTTGGGGGGTGAGTGCAGGCTGAGGGGGGTGAGTGCGGGTTGTTAGGGGATGAGTGCGGCCTCTGGGGGGTGAGTGCAGGCTGTAGGGGGTGTCAGTGAGTGCCGGCTGTGGGGGGGTGTGAGCGAGTGAAGGCTGTCGGAGGTGTGAGTGAGTGAAAACTGTGGGGGGCTGAGTGAGTGAAGGCTGTGGGGGCTGAGTGCAGGCTGTGGGAGGTGTGAGTGCAGGCTGTGGGGTGTTAGTGAGTGAATGCAGGCTGTGGGGGGCTGAGTGAGTGAAGGCTGTTGGTGGCTGTGTGCAGGCTGTAGGAGGTGTGAGTGCGGGCTGTGGGGGATGAGTGATTGCAGGCTGTGGGGGTGAGTGCTGGCTGTGTGGGAGTGAGTGAGTGCAGACTGAGGGGGAGTGAGTTCAGGCTGTTGGGGGCTGAGTGAGTGAAGGCTGTGGGGGGGCTGAGTGCAGGCTATGGGGATGTGAGTGAGTACCGCCTGAATGGGGTAAGTGTGGGCTGAGGAGAGATGAGTGAGTGCAGGCTGTAAGGGGGTGAATGAGTGTGGGCTATGGGGGGTGAGTGAGTGTGTGTGGGGGGTTGAGAGAGTGCAGGCTGGGCTAAAGAGGGGTGAGTGCAGGCTAAGGAGGGTGAGTGCAGTCTTGGGGGGTGAGTGCAGGCTGATGGGGGTGAGTGCGGTCTTGGGGGGTGAGTGCAGGCTGAGGGGGGTGAGTGCGGGTTGTTAGGGGATGAGTGCGGCCTCTGGGGGGGTGAGTGCAGGCTGTAGGGGGTGTCAGTGAGTGCCGGCTGTGGGGGGGTGTGAGCGAGTGAAGGCTGTCGGAGGTGTGAGTGAGTGAAAACTGTGGGGGGCTGAGTGAGTGAAGGCTGTGGGGGCTGAGTGCAGGCTGTGGGAGGTGTGAGTGCAGGCTGTGGGGTGTTAGTGAGTGAATGCAGGCTGTGGGGGGCTGAGTGAGTGAAGGCTGTTGGTGGCTGTGTGCAGGCTGTAGGAGGTGTGAGTGCGGGCTGTGGGGGATGAGTGATTGCAGGCTGTGGGGGGTGAGTGCTGGCTGTGTGGGAGTGAGTGAGTGCAGACTGAGGGGGAGTGAGTTCAGGCTGTTGGGGGCTGAGTGAGTGAAGGCTGTGGGGGGGCTGAGTGCAGGCTATGGGGATGTGAGTGAGTACCGCCTGAATGGGGTAAGTGTGGGCTGAGGAGAGATGAGTGAGTGCAGGCTGTAGGGTGTGTGAGTGAGTGCAGGCTGTGGGGGGAGTGCTGGCGTGTGGGCTGAGGGGACCTGTGGTGATGTCAGAGTCATGTGATCAGTCACTGCAGGTCGGTATCTGTGGTGGGGGTGTCCAGGGACCATGCAGGGGCGTCGTATGCGACGGGGAGGCGGCGGCTGCGTGGATCTGCAGGCGTGCAGTGTCGGCTTTTGTTGTGGGTGCCACCGCCAGCCTGCGCCAGATGCCATATTGTTACACCCAAAACTTGGGTGTATTGCCTTGCTGCTTCCGGCAGAAGTGACATACCGTTACAACCGGACGGAACTTGAAGCGGCACAAGGCAATTATATATATCGAAGGTATTAGAATACACCTGTCTATGTTCAGAATTTACGGAGGGTGTGAACACTGGTGATACAAGGGACCGGATTTTGAGGAACTTAAAAAGGAAGAATTTTCACAAAACATCCCCAAATTAGAAAAAAATAGACAAAACAAGAGGCGCAAATGCAAGAATAAATCAGACCCATTGTGTTTATTTTGGGGGTTAGATACATAATGGTCTGTAACGTTGAACTGTATCCGTAGTTCTACACATACTGTGGCTATGATGACTCTGATGTCACAATGTGATGACTCACCCGCAGCTCTCCCTATGGTGGAGATTCCTGACAGATATCTAATCCCCTGTAATGTAGGGAAGGTCCGGCTCACATCCTCTTCCTCTCCTTCGGAAATGTCCCGCCTGTCAAAGTACAGGACATTGGGTGAGGACATGACGAGCCTTCATAGGCATACTGGATTCCCATATTTATAGGGTGATATGATTTCATTAATAGTGACTGTACACACAGCCCGTCCTCGTCATTTCTTCAGCAGTTTATCAAGTCCTGGAAAAGTTACTGCTTGAGAAAAGGTCTATGAACTAAAGAAATGTTGCCACAAAGAGGTAATAAAGGTCCACTTATTATTTTGCATATTTTGCACATCGTTAGTGAGGTGTCACATGTATAGATAACGTTTCGGACGCTGCAACGATGTTGCGTGCAGGTATAATTCGCACAACCAGCGAACGATGCTTGTCAATGATGTGAATAGGCGAAATCGTTAAGGAGATCGTTATTTTACTAATGCAGAAAATTGCATCAGCCAGAGAAGAATCACATAATCTTTTACTCACCCATAATGCATAGCAGCTTTTGTATCACGTTGTATATTGGAGTCGATCAGGACGGACTATCACTGCCTGTATAAAAACCGAGGCAAAGAGTGCAGTGGCCCATTTTTTTGATGAATCTGGATAACTTTGCTTATCACTGCTTAGCCACACAGAAAGGGAAGGAAAACCAAAAAACACTGAATAAACATTACAGATAGTGTGTGACAGCAGTGCAGTGAAGAAGTGTAGTGTTAGGAGCCGTCACACGCTACGATATCATTAATGATGTCGCTGAAACGTCATAGATTTTCTGTCGCGCTAACGACGTCGTTGCGTGTGACACGTCGATCTTACAAGCGATAAGTAGTCTGATCATTTATTGCAGATATGAGATCCGGACCCCATATCAGACGATGTGGATCATGCAATCTGCTGCATCGTTCAGTGTAACACCGCGATAACGATCTCCTTTATGATTTCTCCTATTCACAACATTGACAAGCATCAGTCGCTGGTTGTGTGAACGATCCCTGCAAGTAACATCGCTGCTGCGTCCTGAACGTTATCTATACATGTGACACCTCACTAACGATGTTGTACACGAGCGCGCACCCCTGACATCGTAGGTGAGATCACTCACAAAATCGTAGTGTGTGACGGCCTCTTTAGTTTCGCCAAAGCAAGTGTACAACTGGAAATAAGGATAGGGACTGTGGGGATGATGGGTAGGGACTGCAGGAAAATGGATGGGGCAAATCCAAAGTGGTGGGCTATAAGGACAATGGATGGGGCAGATCCAGGGTGGGGGCTATAAGGACAATGGATGGGGCAGATCCAGGGTGGGGGCTTTAAGGACAATGGATGGGGCAGATCCAGGGTGGGGGCTATAAGAATGATGGATGGGGCAGATCCAGGGTGGGGGCTATAAGAACAATGGATGGGGCAGATCCGGGGTGGGGGCTATAAGAACAATGGATGGGGCAGATCTAGGGTGGGGGCTATAAGAACAATGGATGGGGCAGATCCAGGGTGGGGGCTATAAGAATGATGGATGGGGCAGATCCAGGGTGGGGGCTATAAGAACAATGGATGGGGCAGATCCAGGGTGAGGGGCTATAAGAATGATGGATGGGGTAGATCCAGGGTGGGGGCTATAAGAACAATGGATGGGGCAGATCCGGGGTGGGGGCTATAAGAACAATGGATGGGGCAGATCTAGGGTGGGGGCTATAAGAACAATGGATGGGGCAGATCCAGGGTGGGGGCTAAAAGAACAATGGATGGGGGCAGATCCAGGGTGGGGCTATAAGAACAATGGATGGGGCAGATCCAGGGTGAGGGGCTATAAGAACAATGGATGGGGCAGATCTAGAGTGGGGGCTATAAGAACAATGGATGGGGCAGATCCAGGGTGGGGGCTATAAGAACAATGGATGGGGCAGATCCAGGTTGGGGGCTATAAGAACAATGGATGGGGGCAGATCCAGGGTGGGGGCTATAAGAACAATGGATGGGGGCAGATCCAGGGTGGGGACTATAAGAACAATGGATGGGGCAGATCCAGGGTGGGGACTATAAGAACAATGGATGGGGCAGATCCAGGGTGGGGGCTATAAGAACAGTGGATGGGGGCAGATCCAGGGTGGGGACTATAAGAACAATGGATGGGGGCAGATCCAGGGTGGGGGCTATAAGAACAATGGATGGGGCAGATCCAGGGTGGGGACTATAAGAACAATGGATGGGGCAGATCCAGGGTGGGGACTATAAGAACAATGGATGGGGCAGATCCAGGGTGGGGGCTATAAGAACAGTGGATGGGGGCAGATCCAGGGTGGGGACTATAAGAACAATTGATGGGGGCAGATCCAGGGTGGGTGCTATAAGAACAATGGATGGGGGCAGATCCAGGGTGGGGGCTATAAGAACAATGGATGGGGGCAGATCCAGGGTGGGGGCTATAAGAACAATGGATGGGGCAGATCCAGGGTGGGGACTATAAGAACAGTGGATGGGGGCAGATCCAGGGTGGAGGCTATAAGAACAATGGATGGGGCAGATCCAGGGTGGGGGCTATAAGAACAATGGATGGGGCAGATCCAGGGTGGGGAATATAAGAACAATGGATGGGGGCAGATCCAGGGTGGGGACTATAAGAACAATGGATGGGGCAGATCCAGGGTGGGGGCTATAAGAACAATGGATGGGGCAGATCCAGGGTGGGGCTATAAGAACAATGGATGGGGACAGATCCAGGGTGGGGGCTATAAGAACAATGGATGGGGCAGATCCAGGGTGGGGACTATAAGAACAGTGGATGGGGGCAGATCCAGGGTGGGGACTATAAGAACAATGGATGGGGACAGATCCAGGGTGGGGGCTATAAGAACAGTGGATGGGGGCAGATCCAGGGTGGGGACTATAAGAACAATGGATGGTGACAGATCCAAGGTGGGGGCTATAAGAACAATGGATGGGGCAGATCCAGGGTGGGGGCTATAACAAAATAACAGTAACATAGTTTTTAAGGTTGAAGGAAGGCTTTAAGTCCATCTAGTTCAGCCCATAGCCTAACATGTTGATCCAGAGGAAGGCAAAAAAAAACCATGTGGCAACACTAAGCTCCACATTGGGGGAAAAATTCTTTCCTGACTCCAGATATGGCAATCAGACTAGATCCCTGGATCAACGCCCTATCAAAGAATCTAGCATGTATAACTGATGATATTATAGTTTTCAAGAAAGGCATCCAGGCCCTTCTTAAATGTTAGTCAGCGATGCTGCGTGTCCACCGGCTGACCAACGACAGATTTGTGAACATGTTCACAAATCTGCGATCAAACAATCAAGTGGTTTTTCAAAGAAAAATCGTTTGATTACACGCAGCAACGCACAAACGATATCGCTTAAGCGATCAAAAAAGCAGGGCAGCTTAAGTGATATCGTACAGAAAATTGATGCGTGTGACGGCACCATAACGCCATGTTTGGACTTCTGAGCACGCTCAGTTGTTATACTGTGCCCAGCGGTCTCCTCTTCCTTTCTTGCTCAGTTATAACTGTGCTCAGCGATTTCCTCTATTTCCTGCCTTACTCCTTCTTTACAAATACATACTCGCGCATGCGCAGTAGAGTAGGAAGAACGTGATAATGGTGGCAGCCAGCAAGTGACACGCTGGATGCAAGGTAATCTAAAGAACATATGATTTCTTATGATAATGAGCTGGAAATTAAGGAGACACCTGTAAAACAATTAAGAAACCTCTTGCACCTACATGCTTTGGATAAAGTTTATGGCAGATGCACTTTAACTCACATATGTAATTATGATGTAGTAACTACAGCATGTCATTGTGATAAGGTGGATGATACAGTATGATGTAATATAGCACTAATGAGTTTGTAATTGAATAATGGAAAATGAGGATGTATAAGAGGTCCAGCATTTGATGTATGTGTCTGCTGGAGGAAGGTCACTTGGTTGACCGAAACGTTGCCATCTTTGCCTGATGGCCAATAAAGGCATAAAGAGACATCCCACAACGAGTGCTGCAGTCCATTTTTTTTCATTTTTATGGATTGTACATGGCAATTGACTCCTGCCAAGGACTGATAAGCACCTAGCTATTCTATATTAGAAGCGCTGCTCTAAGGCCGGTTTCACATTGCGGGTTTGATCCGATCCGAGGCTGACCGTGTAAACCGGACAGCCCCGGATCGGATTTTAGCCCCATAGTATACTATGGGTCGGATAGAAGCCGGATGACAGCTCTCTGCCATCCGGTTTCTATCTATCCGGGACAATCCGGGAGAATTCAAAATTCTCTCACGGACACAAAAACGTTGCTTGCAGCGTTTTTGTGTCCGAGGGGAGAATATGGCCAGGGTCACATTTGCGGTTGGACCCTGGCCTGCCGGATTCCGGTTTCAACTTAGCAATTTTTCCATCACCGCATAGCGTTTCCGCTATGCGGTGCTGGAAACCGCAGTCCCTAGTTACCCGGTGTTTACCTGCACGACCTGTCACACAGGCAGCGGCTCGGAGGGCGTTTTACAGCGCCGCACAGGAAATCGTGTCTGCAACGGTTTCCTGTGCGGCGCTGTAAAACGCCCTCCGAGCCGCTGCCTGTGTGACAGGTCGTGCAGGTAAACACCGGGTAACTAGGGACTGCGGTTTCCAGCACCGCATAGCGGAAACGCTATGCGGTGATGGAAAAATTGCTAAGTTGAAACCGGAATCCGGCAGGCCAGGGTCCAACCGCAAATGTGACCCTGGCCTATCTCCTCTAATTGCCTACTCCTGGATTGTCTCGGATTCGCCAGGAACCTCCTGGATCTGGGGCAATCCGGTGCTCCCTAACATGGGAGCCTATGGTGCCGGATTGCACCGGTCCAGGAGGATCCGGGAAGCGGACACCTGCGGCTGCACACCACAGTTGTTTCAGGACCACGGCTAGCTCCCTGCTAGCCACGGTCCTGATTCAGCTGCGTGCGGGTGCACACCGGACCGGAGAGCATATTAGCCCTCCGGTTCTGTGTGCTGATCTGATCCGGAGCTGTCAGGTTCATCCTGACAGCATCGGATCGGATCTGACCCTCAATGTGAAACCGGCCTAGATAGATAGATAGATAGATAGATAGATAGATAGATAGATAGATAGATAGATAGATAGATAGATAGATAGATATGGGATAAGGCCCAGTTACACACACAGATAATTGTGCAGATATTGGTTGCAGATCTCTGGTTGCAGTGAAATCATGGACACATTGTTCTATCTTGTTGCTGTGTACAAATGTAACAATGTGTCCATGATTTCACTGCAACCAGAGATCTGTGACCAATATCTGCACAATTATCTGTGTGTGTGACTTGGCCCATAGATAGATAGATGATAGATAGATAGATAGATGGATAGATAGATAGATAGATAGATAGATAGATAGATAGATAGATAGATAGATAGATAGATAGATATCTTTTTGGATCCATTAATGTGTCAGATGCTGCACTCACTGGGGAATCCACTGGATCTCTGGTTGGTCAGTGTGACCCTCTTTGCTCCTGTCTGATCCTCATCCAGTGTATTACATGAGTCATTCCTTCTCTCCGTTTCGCTGTGAGCGCTTTCTCTCGCCCGTCAGGACTTCAAAGGGAATCTTCTCTTATTTGGGATCTCCGCCACGACTATTTTTTTGCTAATTGCTGACTGCAGTTTGGAAACAGCTTTGGCCACAATTATATAAAACAAATCTAAAGGAAAGCTTCGCTAAATAAGCACATTCGTGTTTGTTTGCCGTAATTAGATATCTCTGTACACCAAACAAAACAGATGTTGTGGGGCACAGGACGGGTGTAATTATATGTGTCAAAGGCTAATGCCATATTTTTAGCCCTTAGATATATAATTAAGCACAATTTCCCACACATCATAAAGCGTCCAGCTCCTGGATACTGTCACATACATGTTACAGATGACAATACTAAGCATGGACTGAGGCAACATATATTTGATAGAACACTGTTACATTTTCCATTAAGCTCTGCTATGCCCTATAATACGCCAATGTATAGCGAAATCCAGCAGCCCAGGATTCAGCTATCAAACATTCATGGTACATCCACATGATTTGCCATTAATGAAGTAATGTAAAAAAGTAATGTTTAAAAGTAGTATGCCCCTTTAAGAGCACTATGCTCCTTTAAGAGTACTACTCCTATGCCCTTTAAGAGTACTATGCCTTTTAAAAGTACCCTGACCCTTTAAGAGCACTTTGCCCCTTTAAAAGTACCCTGACCCTTTAAGAGCACTATGCTCCATTAAGAGTACTATGCCCCTTTAAGACTACTATGCTCCTTTAAGAGAACTATGCTCCTTTAAGAGCACTATGCCAATTTAGGAGTACCCTGACCCATCAAGAGTACTATGCTCCTTTAAGAGTACTATGCCCCTTTAAGAGCACTATGCCAATTTAGGAGTACCCTGACCCATTAAGAGTACTATGCCTTTTTAAAAGTACCCTGACCCTTTAAGAGCACTATGCTCCTTTAAGAGTACTATGCCAATTTAAGAGTACCCTGACCCATCAAGAGTACTATACTCCTTTAAGAGTACTATGCCTCTTTAAGAGTACCCTGACCCTTTAAGAGCACTTTGCCCATTTAAGAGTACTATGCTCTTTTAAGAACACTATGCCCCTCTAAGAGTACCCTGACCCTTTAAGAGCACTATGCTCCTTTAAGAGTACTATGTGATCCCCATCTTCCAGACCAGATTTGTTCCTCAGATGAGGTTGATGTCAGGGGGGCAGCACTGAGCACTTGTGGACACAGACAGAAGAGGGCTCCTGTGCAAGAACAACATAGGGCCCTTTGCCCACTGTAGAGCTCATCAAAATGTACAATTCCCCCTGCTTTGAGGGTTGAGAAATGGGCCCAGTTACCTCTTGGGCCCCGGTGTGGCTGCACCAGTGATATGTCCGCCCCTGAAGCGGAGCCGGTCTGGGAGGTGAGTATAGATTTAGGATTCTCATCAATAAGGGGAAGATCAATAGTGGAAAGCCCTCCTAAAGAACCTGCTCTGGTGTGAAGGAGGGCTGACCTTGGCACCGGGCACAGGTTTCCACACTTCAGTATCTCTATCACATTTCCCTGATACCATCTCATTTCTGGTTCTCAGAGTCCAGTTGTGAGCGGAGAAGTGACGGACACAACAATGGTGTAATCTTGACCTTTCACAATATCAGGGAAGTGGAATGAGGCTGGAGACTTTTCTCACTTCCCGATTTCCAGTAATTGTGAAACTGTTAATGAGAAAGGTGGGACAGCCCATCACAGCCGGACCAGGTCGTGGAGTCACTTTCCAGGACTGAATCACAAATAAATAGAACAAATAAGAGCTGTTTATAGAGAATTCCATGTTCTATCCAATGTACGGTCTGTTCATAAAGGGGGAAATACCAAGAAAACGATGTCTCTGCAGCACACAGCTTCTAACAAGCAAAAAATGAGAAAAAAATTTAAAAACATTTTTCAAAAAACTCATTATTCTTAATTTTTATTTTCTGGGGGTCTTGGTACATACATTGGCCAATGTCTGCTTGCTCATCAACCACGTCACGGTGCCCCCAGGTCTGATGAGTCCTGCGCTGACATCCCTGTCCCACTGTTAGGTGAGTGGACACCATCTCAACCTCAGACCACCTGCAAAAGCAGAAAACCGGAGCCCAAATAAGAGCAATCCGGCGTCACAGGGACACTTGGGGCAAAACCTGATCAGGTTCGGCCTGGTTCACACCAGACCGAACCTGACAGGTAAAAAATCGTGGCGTGAAGCCGGCCTAAGCATTGTTATTATTATTATGCTGACCAAGGTCGTTGGAGCGCTGTTACCTACTAACCTCATCAAGCTTCAGTGCAGCGCTTACAAGCTACACGACAGCAGTGGTCGGTCTCCAAGGCAACGATCTGTAAACAAAAGAAAAGTGTTAATATCTCAAAAACGGCTGCAAATTTTAATAAGCAGTAAATTGTGAAAATGCTTGTTTTTGCAAGCTCTAGCCATCAATATTTATCTATTAAGATGGGGATAACTTTTTAACCCATTGTATGACTAGTTTATCTATTAAGAAAAGGGGTCTTTGGGAGCAGGGAGGGGGGGGCTCTATTATTTGGAAAGGTAGTCATCAGTATGAAAACACTTTATGTCTACTTTGAAAGATCTACCCCAATGCCCATTTTGGGTGGTAATCCCCTTTAAATCCATAACTGTATCTATGATGTCATCTATTACATGTTCAGCATCCAATATTGTCACAAAGCCGTTAACAAGAGCAGAATGTTCCCCTCTGTAATCGTTCTTTTCTCAGCTTTTCATATTCTGGGGCATTTTGGATAATTTTCATCTCTGATTATCCAGATGTGCTCAGAAGAATCTCAGCTTTGATGTTTCGGGTGTTTACGTGGGAGAAAGCTAGAAATAGTAATGTGATGAAGGTAGTCGGCATTACACTCTGCATTCCAGATAATGACAGAACACATACATATGACAGGTCATAATAAGGCGGCGTACTACAAAAATAAACACCGGCACCAGGATGAGCGATGTGCACACGTCAGGTGGCCTCCTCAGCCGTCATTCCAGGTGCAATGCCTGACAATGGGATGTAGATATGTTTTATGCATAAAGATAAATAAAAAAAACAAGACTCTTTTCTTATTTCTACCAAGTCAGACTTTATGAAGAATGTGACACTCCCTGAAGAAGCTTCAGCGAAACGCATGTTAGAGTAAATGATGGGGGAATTGTTGAACCTCATTATTTAACTGGATCTGTATATCCTGCTAGATTTTTTCTTTATCTTATATTAATTTATATTTATTTTTTATTGGGCTTGTGCAATATATTGTCTATTTACTCCATCTTTATTCTTTGAATTGCATACATTTTCCTACCTTTTCTGACCTTTCTTAATTATATATTGATCCATATAACTTATTGTCACAGGGTCCTTCTCCAGTATCCCACAATCAACAGGGCGAGAGACGTATGAACAGCCCAAGAACCTTTATTGTTTGAAAACATAAAAAATCCATAAAACAATCCATCAGAAAAATCCTTAAAATAATCCAGCAGTATACTGTATATCCAGGTAATCCAGGTGTCCCTCCAGTGTCTTTGGAAAAGCTGACTTCCCCTCCAGCGTCCCAAACAAAAGACCAAACCATACTCCCTCTCCTTCACCAACCACCTTCCAATATCTAAACCAGGTCTATTGACACACTTTAGGGGGGTAAATACAAACATTTGCAGGCAGAGGGGCTGGAATGACCAAGTAAGGCTGGCTTCACATTAGCGTTTGTGTCTGCATGCTGATCGCATGCAGACACAAACGCAGTGTAAAGCAGGGCCATTTTGATGTGTCCGCAGCGGATAATGTCCGCCTGCGGACACATCACTGTGCAGCCCAGCAGCCTATCAGCGGTGTCCGGGGGAGGAGATCAGCGCCGGAGATCTCCTCCTCCCGGCCGCCGGTAAGCTCCGGGACATGTCGGCGGGGAGAACAGCTGATCTGACAGCTGTTTGAATCTTCCCGCGCCGACACCGAGAGGAGATGTCGGCGCGGGAAGATTCAAACAGCTGTCACATCAGCTGTTTCTCCCCGCCGACATCGCTAGCAGATTATCGGCGTCGGGGAGGAAGAGATCAGCAGAGGCTGAGCTGATCTCCCGGTGGCCGTTGGTGAGCTCCTGTGACATCACCGGCGGCCACCGGGAGATTTTTCAATGGGTCCGCAGCGTTCTCCTGCTCTGTTAAGCACAGAACACTGCGGACCCATTGAAGACAATGCATTTTTTGTGCGCTTGGGGACGCTTGCTGATTTTCCAAGGTCCCCAAGTGCACAAAAAAACCCAACATGATGCGTCCCGGGTGCGGACGCTGAACACCGGAAGGAGCAGATATCGTCCGCATCCGCACCCGAACGCAGCAAACGCTGGCACCATGCGTTCCTATGTTAAACATAGGAACGTAGTGCGCATGCGTTCGACTGCGTATGGGAACGCAGCAATACGCTGCCTTCCCATACGCAAATGTGAAGGCAGCCTTAGAATATGTCCACAAGAATTCAATTGTCAGACCCTCTGGAGTGTAATGAGTAAACAGGGAGTGGGGAAGGGGAGAATACACAGTACAGCAACAGCACAATACTTCTAAAATCCAGTAAAATTTGCCCCACCATTTACCACCATCACACTAACAGTAGGAAAACGCAGCACTCTAGACCTCTTTATGTTAACTACTTGCTGCTTGCAGCATTTTACACGTTCTATGTATGTTAATTAATACATGCAACATTGAAAACATTTACCTTTACTTAAGTGCAGTCATTTGTGGTTATAATTCATTCTTGCAATTGGGTTTCATTAAAATGTTGCATTATTTATCTTCTATAGCCTCTGTGCAGCATTGCCCATTGCTGGCTGCAGAATGAATTAACTGAGAATCTGTCAGTGAGCCCTATTAAACAATATTGTAGAATGAGTGACCTGAGAATCCATCAGTGAGCTCTACTAAACAATATTACAGAATGAGTGACCTGAGAATCCATCAGTGAGCCCTACTAAACTATATTGTAGAATGAGTGACCTGAGAATCCATCAGTGAGCCCTACTAAAACAATATTGTAGAATGAGTGACCTGAGGATCCATCAGTGAGCCCTACTAAACTATATTGTAGAATGAGTGACCTGAGGATCCATCAGTGAGCCCTACTAAACTATATTGTAGAATGAGTGACCTGAGAATCCATCAGTGAGCCCTACTAAACTATATTGTAGAATGAGTGACCTGAGGATCCATCAGTGAGCCCTACTAAACTATATTGTAGAATGAGTGACCTGAGGATCCATCAGTGAGCCCTACTAAACTATATTGTAGAATGAGTGACCTGAGGATCCATCAGTGAGCCCTACTAAACTTATTGTAGAATGAGTGACCTGAGGATCCATCAGTGAGCCCTACTAAACTATATTACAGAATGAGTGACCTGAGAATCCATCAGTGAGCCCTACTAAACTATATTGTAGAATGAGTGACCTGAGGATCCATCAGTGAGCCCTACTAAACTATATTGTAGAATGAGTGACCTGAGGATCCATCAGTGAGCCCTACTAAACTATATTGTAGAATGAGTGACCTGAGAATGCATCAGTGAGCCCTACTAAACTATATTGTAGAATGAGTGACCTGAGAATCCATCAGTGAGCCCTACTAAACTATATTGTAGAATGAGTGACCTGAGGATCCATAAGTGAGCCCTACTAAACTATATTGTAGAATGAGTGACCTGAGAATGCATCAGTGAGCCCTACTAAACTATATTGTAGAATGAGTGACCTGAGAATCCATCAGTGAGCCCTACTAAACAATATTACAGAATGAGTGACCTGAGGATCCATCAGTGAGCCCTACTAAACTATATTGTAGAATGAGTGACCTGAGGATCCATCAGTGAGCTCTACTAAACAATATTACAGAATGAGTGACCTGAGGATCCATCAGTGAGCCCTACTAAACTATATTGTAGAATGAGTGACCTGAGAATCCATCAGTGAGCCCTACTAAACTATATTGTAGAATGAGTGACCTGAGGATCCATCAGTGAGCTCTACTAAACAATATTACAGAATGAGTGACCTGAGGATCCATCAGTGAGCCCTACTAAACAATATGTCAGAATGGGTTTACTTAGAATCCATCAGAGAGCTCATCCACATTGTATTATGGAAGAGTTTCCAATTTTCCTATCTGTCTTTTTCTCAACTCCTCAGCTGATTTATGACCACATCAAAGTTGAATGTGTTGGGATACAAAGTACCTATACAAGCCAAAGGGTGCAATATTTGTATTGGAACCCAAATGCAAATAGGATTTTTAGTCCCAAATACATGTAGTTAAGTAAAAAAATTTAAAAAATTGTCCCGAAAGGTGGACAAGCAGGTTGTCCATTTTTAGGGTCAGTTTTTTTCCTTATTAATTTTACTCACTTAAAGCGCTATTAATTCCGCAGTGCTTTACAGACGGGATCATTTCTTACAGAAATGTATATATTTTTGGCTAAAAATCATTCTTTTGATTGGGTTTTGTAAAAAAAAAAACTTGCACCATCTGCCTTCTATAGCCTCTGTGTTGTAATATTTATTGCTGGATCTAGAATGGGCCAACTGAGGATCAGTCAGTGAGCTCATGGTGACAGTCCAATGGGAGAGTTTGTAATTCTTACCTGTCTTTTCCTGAGCTCAGTACATGAGCACTCCTCTCCTGTATATAGGTCCCCATCCTGGTATGTATGTTCCCCATCCTTTTATATATGTCCCCCATCCTGGTACATGGACCCCCAATCCTGGCATAAATATTCCCCATCCTGGTACATGGCCCCCAATCATGGTATATAAATCCCCCATCCTGGTACATGGCCCCCCATAAAGGTATATAAATCCCCATCCTGGTACATGGCCCCCATCATGGTATATAAATCCCCATCCCGGTTTATGGCCCCCATCATGGTATATAAATCCGCCATCTTGCTACATGGCCCCCCCAATCCTGGTATATAAATCCCCCATCCTGGTACATGGGCCCCCCTTCCTAAACCTACTATGGCTTACCGAGGGGGGTTGTGGTCAATAGAGGGTGGGGACAAAGCAATGGTGTGCTGCGAGGGCCGCCATTTTCCCTGTGCCTGCATGCATTGGCAAGCTGCAACTCGGCCTCTAAAACCCAGACTTCCAGCAAATGTTAGTGGAGGCGGTACATGTGCAGATCGGGATCCATGGCCATTTTCTGGAAGTCTGGATGGTAGAGGCCAAGTTTTTAAAACACAAGATTCAGATTATAAGACACACACCTGTTCTCCCCTCAATTTAGGGAGGGAAAGGGCGTCTTATAATCCAAAAAATATGTACCGTATTTATTTTTTTAATAGCCTTCATCTTGATCTCAAGCCATGGTGACTTGGATGAACACTCTGTAGGAAGATCTTGTGCAACCTAGATAGGTTCCCAGGGTCTCCTCCATGCCTAGATAGGTTCACCAGGGTCTCCTTCATGCTTAGATAGGTTCACCAGGGTCTCCTCCATGCCTAGATAGGTTCACCAGGGTCTCCTTCATGCTTAGATAGGTTCACCAGGGTCTCCTCCATGCCTAGATAAGTTCACCAGGGTCTCCTCCATGCCTAGATAGGTTCACCAGGGTCTCCTCCATGCCTAGATAAGTTCACCAGGGTCTCCTCCAAGCCTAGATAAGTTCACCAGGGTCTCCTCCATGCCTAGATAGGTCCACCAGGTCTCCTCCATGCCTAGATAGGTTCACCAGGGTCTCCTCCATGCCTAGATAGGTTCACCAGGGTCTCCTTCATGCTTAGATAGGTTCACCAGGGTCTCCTCCATGCCTAGATAGGTTCACCAGGATCTCCTCCATGCCTAGATAGGTTCACCAGGATCTCCTCCATGCCTAGATAGGTTCACCAGGGTCTCCTTCATGCTTAGATAGGTTCACCAGGATCTCCTCCATGCCTAGATAAGTTCACTAGGGTCTCCTCCATGCCTAGATAAGTTCACCAGGGTCTCCTCCATGCCTAGATAGGTTCACCAGGGTCTCCTCCATGCCTAGATAGGTTCACCAGGGTCTCCTCCATGCTAGATAGGTTCACCAGGGTCTCCTCCATGCCTAGATAGGTTCACCAGGGTCTCCTCCATGCCTAGATAGGTTCACCAGGGTCTCCTCCATGCCTAGATAGGTTCACCAGGGTCTCCTCCATGCTAGATAGGTCCACCAGGGTTTTCTCCTCATTATCTTGATGGTATCAAACCATTGGATTGATAGTCATCTTCGCCTTGTTCCTTCTATTCTTCCAATCATTATGAACAAGACAGAAGAATATTTAACATCTTCAAAATGTGGTGCTGGAGAGTGACACCCCAGGGCCGTGGATACTCGGAACCGAGCTATAGTTCTGCTGCGGAGTCACGGGGGTCGAGTCCCGGCTCTGTGACCCTGGCGGTGTCAATAGGGTTTTGGGGATTGTTGTCGTGATGCCATCTACGGTGCTCGGCCAGGAATGGCCGAAGCTGCAGTCCAGACCTCTGGATCAGATGATGATGCAGCAGGGTGTTGTCGCTCCCGAAGGTGGAGCAGTTCCCCGGGGCAGGTGTGAAAGTCAATGATGTAGATGGTGGTGAAGTTGCAGTGCAGGGCAGGGGACATCGAATAATTCGAGGACACAGCTGTTGCAGTTCCACACTTTTACTCACAGTTGTTTAGCAGCCACATCCAGCCAGGTGCTGTGTCCTATGAGCCAGGGGTCCAGCCAGTCCCAGGTAGATTGGAAAACACTTAGCCGGCACCCCGCTCCTTTACCTTTTCTGGGTCGTCTCACTTGTGCTGGCTCTCTCCCTCCTGCCCTGCACCTCACGCTCAGTGTCCTGCGCCAGTGTCCTCGGACCCTACCGGGCGACGTTCTTTTGTCCCCTTTGGCCCTATCTGGCCACCTTTGCAGCAAATGACATGGAATTGGCTAGTGCTCCTGGAAAGCAGCAGCCTCTAGTTGGCTAGCCAAGGCTCAAGTCTCCTCTACTAGTCTGGGCCCAGTGACCCTCTGTGGCCTGGTCCACTTGCCTGCAAGCGGCAATGGATACGAGCCCCACGGGTGGATTTCTCACTTCCTGTGCCTCTGGGATGAGCTCCTCAAGCTCCAGTCCCCTGGTTATCAGTCCTTTCCAGTTCCCTCACTCAACTCAACACTCCTGCTCCTTCATTCTCTCTCACTGAACTCTCCTCCCCTTTACTGGTGTTCCCCTCTAAGCTGTCCTGCTCTTCCTGTCACTACCCTAAGTCACTCCTCTTCCTACAGTTCCACCCATCATCCTCTTCTAGTTCCATCTCCAGCCAGGGATGGGGGATTTGATCAGTTGCCCCACCTTCTTGCTTGGAGTGCCTAGTGGTGCATGCGGTGTGTGGGTACCAGGTAGTTCCCCTCCTTACCTGGGGTTGGGGGTACCACACCTCTGGCTAAGCTGCAGTACCCTTGTGGGGACTGGATCCTCATGGGCACCACTGAAGAATGTTAACAAGACCATGGATAGCAATAAGAACAAACAAATCAATTTTAAAATAAATCAAGCCACGCATTTATTGGAAGCGAGGATCACCAAGCTACGACTTGTGTACACATCATACGAAGAGAGAAATCACTGGAGAAAAGGAAATCATGGTCAGAAGAATAGAAGGAACAAGGCGAAGAGAAGATCAGCAACCCAATGGCGAGATATAATCAAGATAACGGCGGAAAAGAACCTGACTGGTGGACCAATCTAGGCTTGGAGAAGACCCTGGTGGACCTATCTAGGCTTGGAGAAGACCCTGGTGGACCAATCTAGGCTTGGAGAAGACCTGGTGAACCTATCTAGGCTTGGAGAAGACCTGGTGGACCAATCTAGGCTTGGAGAAGACCCTGGTGGACCTATCTAGGCTTGGAGAAGACCCTGGTGGACCATCTAGGCTTGGAGAAGACCCTGGTGGACCAATCTAGGCTTGGAGAAGACCCTGGTGAACCTATCTAGGCTTGGAGAAGACCTGGTGGACCAATCTAGGCTTGGAGAAGACCTGGTGGACCTATCTAGGCTTGGAGAAATGGACCTCTGGTTAAAGACCTAATCTAAGGGCTATCTGGTAGAAGACCCTGGTAGACCATATCTAGGCTTGGAAGACCGTGCTATCTAGGCAGACAAGATTGATCTTCCTACAGATCATTTATCGGTCAAGTCGGCATGTGCTCGAGATCAAGCTGAAGGTATTTCGTTCTAAATTGGTTGTTGAATGTAGGATGTGCCCAGATGCACTAGGCCGCAGTATAGTGCTGGTCAAGTGAAGTGGCCAAAATGAGAATGTGCCAGACTACTGAGGATGATAATGGCTTCTGTGTGTAGGAAGGTGTCAGACCGATACTGGAGGAAACCTTCCTATTCACTTTGGGTAAGAAATCCTATTAACTAGACAGACCAGATTGTGAACCTTGATGGGTACAAGGAATAGTATCATCCGAAAGAACTAATCAATAGTGCTAGGTAAAGTCCCAAAATGTCTGAAGAGGCTATGTGACATCCTCAACCACCACAAAGGTGGAAATACGTTCCCGAATTGTTCCAGATGTGTCACCAGGTCATCCAAGGCTTCCTGACCGAGAGAACATTATAGGAGAATTAGACAGGTAAGGATAAGAGGACGCGTTAGGTCTGATTTTCCAGATAGTGTTTATTCTGTGAGATCATGCGGTTGATGAACACACGGAGGATTGTTCTTTATTAAACATTTGCCAAAACAAAAGTACATCTAATCCCGATGTACAAAGTGTTTGATGAATGTGATATTATTCTAAACCTGAACAGATGTATTCACGGGAGAGTGCCTGCACTGCGGTGCAAACTGCGGAAATATCTGGTCACCATAGATGAGGGCATCCGCACTGTCATGATATCCATCCAAGATGGGGACACACTGAATCTGTGCTGAACTCTAGGAAATTCACAGGACCTGGACAATTCTGCTTCACACAAATCACCCCCACAATATTCTGCTGCTATTTTCCAAGAAGAAGATTGCACAAGACAGTAAAGGCTCACAGGACCTTAATGAATTGCAGCTATCCCATCACATGGTATAGCACAGCCAATAAGTAATCAGAAGGGACTACCATAACCTGTATAAAAGTAGAGGCAGGGAATGCAGCAGTCATTTATCAGTAAGTCTGGAGAGGGAGAGGCTGTCACAGCTCACAGCTTAGCAATAGGGATAAGAAGAAAAAGCTATAAAATACTGAAGAAATAGTACAGATAGTGTGTGACAGCACAGCAGTGAAGAAAGGTTAGCACCTGTTTACCCAAAGCGATATGTGTTGAGGTAATTTTGACATTATTAACTGAGCTTCAAAGGGGTTGAGTACAGTGCTGGGATGCCTCAGAGAATTACATTTGTATTTTTAGGACAATTGAATCCCTTACAATACTTTCCTTTTGGCAAAAATTCAACAAAAATTTCAAAACACTCGACCATCCCTGATAACCATTAACCTCTATTTTGAACCCCCTGACCATCGCTCTGAGTTGTCTTGTGCTGTTGCGAATCATAATCGGGCGACAAAACTCTTCAGTAATTTGTATCCACCCTGTCCTGAAGAGATTTGCTTCCCCAGCCTATCACGTGCTGGCAGGTTATATATCAGGTGACTCCTCCCTCCATTTCTCAATTGAATGTTGGTTCCTAGCCTGATACCACCTTGTTTATGCAGTGCTCCAAATTTAGGTCTCCTGTTACCAAGCCGTCATGTTTACCCATCCTGTCTGACCTCTCTGATCCTGACCTCGGCTACGTGTATCAAACTTGTGCTGCCTTCCCTGAATTTGGTTTGTCTGACCATGTCTTTGTCTTTGCCCTCCTGTACCTCCTACCTGTACCTCCGACCCTGCAGTCATCAGCTGCAGTAACAGGGACTGCCCTGAAGTAGTGTGTGGCGTCTAACAGCAGCCAAGCCTATCCTCACTATCAGGGGCTCTAGCAAAGATCCGGTAGATACTTAGTCACACCCCTTCAGAATAAGTCCAGCATGTGACTCAGTGAGTCCACACCTGCCAAGGTTACAATCCTATTCATTTGTAGCAGGATTTCCCCAAATGTATGGGAATTGTTTCTGAAATATTAGGACAGTTGGCACCTATGGTCCCTGCAGCGCTATAACCTGTAATTACCTTGGCGGCAGCTCCGCCATTCTAGAAGAAGAAACGTGGCGTTACTACACAATCTGGGACCGATAGACTAGAGAAGAACACCGATGGAAAAAGATTGATATAGTGTGAGCCTTTTAGAAGAGATGAGGTAGGCTTTTTAGGAGCTATGACATAACCTGCAAACGTTTTTCTTTCTTTCTGTGAGGTTACATCGACTTCTGTAAGCTATTCTCAATCCATTAAAATAAAATGTTCCCAGGTTATATAACAGACTGTTCTCTTTATTATACACCATCTAAAGCCTTTTAAGATATGGCACGATTCTATAGCAGTGCAAGAGTGCGCTGCTCGTCATGTAATGCTCTTCTAGAAGATTTTATAGAATATTCTGCATTCTACCAGTAAAGATGGCACTTACTGTGCCTATATATCATTCAGCAGAAATCAACAGTGTAAAACACATTTTTTCTCTTTTTTTTTTTTTTTTTTTTTTTTTCTCTTTTTTTCTCTTTTTTTTCTCTTTTTTTTCTCTTTTTTTTTCTCTTTTTTTTCTTTTTTTTCTCTTTTTTTTCTCTTTTTTTTCTCTTTTTTTTCTCTTTTTTTTCTCTTTTTTTTCTCTTTTTTTCTTTTTTTCTCTTTTTTTCTCTTTTTTTCTCTTTTTTTTTCTCTTTTTTTCTCTTTTTTTTCTTTTTTTTTCTTTTTTTCTTTTTTTTTTCTTTTTTTTCTCTTTTTTTCTCTTTTTTTCTTTTTTTTCTCTTTTTTTTTCTTTTTTTTTCTTTTTTTTTTCTCTTTTTTTCTCTTTTTTTTTCTCTTTTTTTCTCTTTTTTTCTCTTTTTTTTCTTTTTTTTCTCTTTTTTTTTCTCTTTTTTTTCTCTTTTTTTCTCTCCTCTTTTTATATAGATATATATATACATATATACTATGCAGAAAGTAGGAGCAGCAAGGTATGCTGGATGCCTTGGGTGCAGAGCGACCTTCACAGCCCTCAATGTGTCTCCATATACCAAACAAATGTCGCAGCACTCCTTTAGCGATGCATAAGAGTTGTTTATTCCAGCTTGCTAGGTTACAATGGCAACGTTTCGGGCCCACACGCCCTTAGTCCTGCAGGACTAAGGGCGTGTGGGCCCGAAACGTTGCCATTGTAACCTAGCAAGCTGGAATAAACAACTCTTATGCATCGCTAAAGGAGTGCTGCGACATTTGTTTGGTATATATATATATATATATATATATACATACATATATATATTTTTTATTATTATTATTTTTTTAATGCTGGTGCTTTTCTTTTTGAGTGCAGCACTATGCAGACTCCCCTCCAATGTGGTAGTTCGGGAAAGGACAAATTTATTATCTTCATACTAGTGATCTGTAAGATGCCCAGCGATTAAACATTTACTACTTATCCAGTGCATAGTGAATGTAGATATGTCCTCCAGGGTCTTCTCCAAGCCTAGATAGGTCCACCAGGGTCTTCTCCAAGCCTAGATAGGTCCACCAGGGTCTTCTCTGCCTTTATCTTTCTTGTGTTAAGTCATTGGATTGCTGATCATCTTCGTCCATTCTGTGTGACAGCGTCTGTGATTGGCTGTTGGGCCTGCGGTAAATATCCTGGAAGATAATGAGCGGCCCCGGAAGTACCAGTGGCAGAACCTCGGGAAACGGGACAGCGGGATGGCAGTAAGTATTACACAATGATGATGTGTAAAAACTATTTGCCTTATTTTACAGCCCCCATTTCATAACTTTAAAGTCCAAGTTCGGGGTTCGGACTTAAATTTGAGTTACGTGCAGCTTCGAAAAAAATTCCAGGCAAGTTCGTTGAACCCGAACATTGGCTGGTTCGCCCATCACTACTCATGATGGGTAAAACCAGTGAGCTTCCTCAAGGCCTTCGCAACCTTATTGTTGCAAAACATACAGATGACATTAGTTACAGAAGAATTTCTAAACAAATGAAAGGTTCCAGTGGGCGCTGTTGCGGCCTTAATCCAGAAATGGTAGGAATATAATTTCACCATAAACCAGCCACAACCAGGTGTTCCCCGCAAAGTGTCAGACAGAGGAGTGAAAAGAACTATCAAAAGAGTTGTCCAAGGGCCAAAGAGCACCTGAGTAGAGCTACAGAAAGTCCTAAAATTAGTCAAAAAGAAAGCAATAAGTAATACACTCCCCCTCCATGACCTGTATGCACGCTCCTATAGGCATGCTCACTGTGCAAGACTCCATTTCTAAACAAAAAGAAGGTTCAAGAGCATTTAAAGTTTTCTCAACAACATTTAGAGAAGCCTGTGGAATACTTGAAAAACATAGTCAAGTCAGATGAGACCAAAATTGACCTCTTTGGATGCCATAATATACCTTGTTTGGAGGCCAAAAGGCAAAGCACTCCAAAATCATCAATAGTGAAGTGTGAAGGCAGGAACATCATGGGGTGCGGATGTTTTTTAGAAAGTGGCACTGGCAAACCTCATGACATTGAAAGAAGGATGAATGGGCTGGGCAAATGTACCGAGACGTTCTTGATAAAAATCTTCTGCCGTCTACCAGGATGATGAAGATGAAATGAGGTTGGACAATTCACAAGACGATGATCCCAAACACCAAACACACAGCAGAATAAACTCTCACCTGGTTTCAGAGAATGAAAATAAATCTTCTAGAATGGCCGAGACAAGCACCGGAGCTGAAGCCAATAGAAAATGCCTGGAAGGAACTAAAGCTCAGAGATCATAGAAGGATCCACAGGACCTGCAGAATGTGAAGAGTGTTTGTGTGGAAGAATGGGCAAGAATCCACCTGAGCAATGCAGGACACTAGTGTCTCCACACAGGAGGCATCTGGAGTTTTTCACCAACAAAGGCTTTTGTATGAAATATTAAATAACTTTTAGTAACGTGTTCAATACTTTTTCACTGAGTCATTTCTCATCATTATACATCACAAAATTTTTGGATATCAGTAGCTTGATTTCTTACGTGTGTGGATTGGATAAATTGTTACCGACTTCTGGTGAGGAATTCTTGTCAATAGCACCTTCAGAAATATATTTACTTTGAAAATTGGTGAAAATTGGTATTCAATGCTTCTTTCACCCGTATAATCAGTGCGATATAATTGGGATGTAGTGATAGAGCAGAGCAAGAGCATGGCTCTGATTGATGGACATATGAAGAACATAGCTGTGTTTGATGGACATAGCAGGAGCATGGCTGTGATTGACAGACACAGCGATAGCACTGTTGTGATTGATGGACTCTGCAGGAGTGTGGCTGTGACTGATGGACACGATAGGAGCATGGTTCCGATTAACGGACTCAGTAGGAGCATGGTTGTGATTGATGGACACAGCAGGAGCATGGTGGAGATTGATGGACACAGCAGGAGCATGGTTGTGATTGATGGACACAGCAGGAGCATGGTTGTGATTGATGGACACAGCAGGAGCATGGTTGTGATTGATGGACACAGCAGAAGCATGGTGATGATTGATGGACACAGCAGGAGCATGGTCGTGATTGATGGACACAGCAGGAGCATGGTCGTGATTGATGGACACAGCAGGAGCATGGTGGTGATTGATGGACACAGCAGGAGCATGGTGGTGACTGATGGACACAGCAGGAGCATGGTTATGATTGATGGACACAGCAGGAGCATGGTTATGATTGATGGACACAACAGGAACATGGTTGTGATTGAAGGACACGGCAGAAGCAGTGGTGATTATGGACAACAGGAGCATGGTGGTGATTGATGGACACAGAGGAGCATGGTTGGTGATTGATGGACACAGCAGGAGCATGGTGTGATTGATGGACACAGGCAGGATGGTGTTGTGATTGATGGACACAGAGCAGCATGTGTATGATACACGAGGAGCATGGTTGTGAATGATGGAAAACAGGAACTGGTTGTATTGATGAGACACGCGGGCATGTGGGATCAGATGGAACAGAGAGCATGGTGTGATTGTTGGACACAGCGGAATGGTTGATTGATGGACACAGCAGGAGCATGGTGATTGATGGACACAGCAGAAGCATGGTTGTGATTGGACCAGAAGGGCATGGTTTGATTTGATACACGCAGGAGATGGTTGTGATTGGGACACAGAGGAGCATGGTTGGATTGATGGACACAGCAGGAGCATGTGTTGATGGAACAGCAGGAGCATGGTTGTGTTGATGGACACAGCAGGAGCATGGTGTGTTGATGGACACAGCAGGAGCATGGTTTGATTGAAGGACACCAGGAGTGTGTATGATGAGGACATGTTGTGATTATGGACACAGGAGATGGTTGTGATTGATGGACAGCAGGGCATGGTTGTATTGAGGACCAGCAGGAGATGGTTGTGATGATGGGCACAGCAGGAGCATGGTGTGATTGATGGACACAGCAGGAGCATGGTTTGATTGATGGACACACGAGGAGCATGGTTATGATTAGGACACAGGTGATGATGGTACGCTGGATGTGGATGATGGACACGGCTGGATTGAATGGACGTGGAAGCATGGTGTGAGTTGAGCATGAGAGTGTTAGATTGGACAGCAGGAGCATGGTGTGATTGATGGACACACAGGAGCATGGTTAGATTGATGGACACAGAGGGGCATGGTTTGATTGAGGACACAGCAGGGATGGTTGTGATTGATGGAACATCAGGAGCATGGTTGTGATTGATGGACACAGCAGGAGATGGTTTGGGTTGATGGACACAGGAGCATGGTTGTGTTATGGAATAGGAACAGGTATGTTGATGGACAGGAGAGCATGGTGTGTTGATGGACATCAGGAGCATGGTTGGTTGATGGACACGCAGAGGGTTGTGATTGATGGACCACAGGCATGGTTTGATTGATGGACACAGCAGGAGCTGGTTGTGATGTGGACACACAGAGATGGTTTATTGATGGACAACAGGAGCATGGTTGTGATTGATGGACACAGCGGAGATGTTGATTGATGACACAGCAGGAGCATGGTAGTGATTGATGGACAGCAGGAGCATGGTTGTATTGATGCACACAGCAGGATGTATGATTGAGGGACCAGAGAGGATGGAGAAGGAGCAGCAGGGAGAGGTTGTGATTGATGGACACAGCAGAGCATGGTTTGATTGATGGACACAAGCAGGCGGTGTGATTGATGGACACAGCAGGAGCATGGTGTGATTGATGGACCAGCAGGCAGGATGTTGATGGACAAGCAGGAGCATGGTTGTTGTGGACACAGCAGGAGCATGGTTGATTGATGGACAAGCAGGAGCATGGTTGTGATTGATGGACACGCAGGAGCATGGTTGGTTGAGGACACAGCAGAGAGGTTGTGATTGATGGCACAGCAGGGCATGGTTTGATTGAGACACAGCAGGCATGGTTGTGATTGATGGACACAGCAGGAGCATGGTTATGATTGATGGACAGCAGGAGCAGTTGTGTGATGGACACAGGAGAGTTGTGATTGAGAACGGCAGACATGGTTGTGATTGATGGACACAGCAGGCATGGTTTGATTGATGGACACAGAGGCATGGTTGTGATTGATGGACACAGGGCATGGTTATGATTGATGGACACAGCAATGGTTTGATTGATGGACACAGCAGAGTGTATGACCAGGCAGTTATGATGACAGCAGAAGGTTTGTGAGACCAGAGATGTGTTGAGAACAGCAGACGTGGATGAGCCCAGAGCATGTTATTGATGAGAGAAGAGAATGTTTATGCACCAGAGCTGGTGTATTGAGACCACAGCATGGTGTGATTGATGGACACAGCAGGAGCATGGTTGTGATTGATGGACACAGCAGGAGCATGGTTTAGATTGATGGACACAGCAGGAGCATGGTTATGATTGATGGACACAGCAGGAGCATGGTTGTGATTGATGGACACAGCAGGAGCATGGTTGTGATTGATGGACACAGCAGGAGCATGGTTATGATTGATGGACACAGCAGGAGCATGGTTGTGATTGATGGACACAGCAGGAGCATGGTGGTGATTGATGGACACAGCAGGAGCATGGTTATGATTGATGGACACAGCAGGAGCATGGTTGTGATTGATGGACACAGCAGGAGCATGGTTGTGATTGATGGACACAGCAGGAGCATGGTTGTGATTGATGGACACAGCAGAGCATGGTTGTGATTGATGGACACATCAGGAGCATGGTTGTGATTGATGGACACAGCAGGAGCATGGTCGTGATTGATGGACACAGCAGGAGCATGGTTGTGATTGATGGACACATCAGGAGCATGGTTATGATTGATGGACACAGCAGGAGCATGGTTGTGATTGATGGACACAGCAGGAGCATGGTTGTGATTGATGGACACATCAGGAGCATGGTTGTGATTGATGGACGCAGCAGGAGCATGGTCGTGATTGATGGACACAGCAGGAGCATGGTAGTGATTGATGGACTCAGCAGGAGCATGGTTGTAGTTGATGCACACAGCCGGAGTGTGGCTTTGATTGACACACCTCTAGAGTGCCTTCTGTGATCAGAAAACATAAAATCCTATCTATTTATCTATTTTGAGCACTGTGATCAATATAACAAATCCCTTAAGGGTGTCCAGTGCTAGTGCATGTCAGGGCATCTGCCCCCAGTAGATAATATAGTTGCCAACAGTTGAGGTTGGCAGGACTGTGGTGATTTTTATGATATAGTGAAGACAAATTTGGGATCGTCTGGGCTGAAAAGGAATGGGGTTTACACAGACTCTGCACAAGCTGATGAACTAGTCCAATTTGAGGTCATTCTCAGACAGAGCTGTCCCTACAATATTAAAATCAAAGTTGATAGGCATTGGAGACCAATGACTCTTCCATGTACAAAGATGTTTGGCCGATCCCTTCAGTGAAACTCATGAAGTCTCAGGGGCACTATAGGGTAGTCGCCAAGGCTCAAATGTTGCACAAGTTCTTATTCATATCGTTTTAATATTCTCTATCTGGATTCAGTATCTCAAAGCGTTAATAGATAGGTGGCATGAGTCTTCTCGCTCTACCATCAAAGAGTTGGGTCTCGGGATCAAAACCATCAAGTTATGGCTGTACTGAAGACATGGAAGCACAAACGAATGCTTAAGTAGGCATGAACAATGTGTAAACCAAACAGGCTGGGACTTCGCTTTATGTCAGAATAATAGATCAGACAGAATAACAACAATAAGGTCAGCTTCCACAGTCATTACGTCACCTGGTCCGTAAGAACACAGTGAAGTAATATCCCCCAATACTTAAAAGAAGATGCACTAAGTGCATTCAATTAGGCCATTATTCTGCTATTTGCAAACCAAGTAGAAATGTTATCACTTAACCTTCCTGCGGGACATGCTGCAAATTTCAAAAGCTTTACAATAATTGTTTGGAATACTAAAGCAACATGACTCCACAATCTGGACGTTCTGCAATCCATGAGTTGTTTTCTTCCAAGATTACCTTTGATGGTGTTGAGTTGATGAGAAGGTTTCATGGCAAATGAAAGCTTTTGATTTGGGCTGTGACATTTTGGACACAATATACCCCAATCGACTGAGAAACTGTTTGGATTTTACCAGATTTTGGAAATTTTAAAGTAAACATTTATTGCAGTTGATCTATACCAAGAAAAAGGATAAGCGTCGCAATATAGGGCAACCTTGAAAAATCCCAGTAAACTACATGGTTTGAAAAATAATCCTTTATGTATATGTCATGGGGTGGTATAGCGGATAGGGAATCAGGAGTCTGACCTTTAGACTGGGGGTCCCTGGCTCACCCTGATCCTGGAATTACCTCTAAAGTTGAGGATGTCCAGGCTGCCACCCTTGCCCTTTGCTCCTCATCAGCCCTAGGCTAAAAGCCACTACTTCACCCACGAACTGGGAAACCCAGAAGCTCCTATGGAAGGGAACAGCAGCAGCACAGCACGTCCTCAAAGCACGGGGTCCAAGTAGAGACTGAACTCTATCTGGTACACCCAGTGGAGGGAAGTGGAACTACTTAAAGGCTGAGGGAGTGGAGATCAGAGCTCCGACACACCCCTTAAACTCCACCTCACCATACAGAGGCGCACACAGCATAGACTACTGCAGCATTCTGGCATTAATTCTGGAAGTGCCAAAGGAAATGAACTCCATTAATACTACAGCCGCATTACACGTGGACTGCAAAGCAGTCAATATGTGACAGCATCACTGTCATGATTTGGCTTCATCAGGGCTTACACTTTCTTAGTGTTTGTAATAAAGATACTTTTTCATATATTCGGATGTCTTCTGTTGGTTCATGAGTTAATTTTTATGGTTGTAATGTGAAAAAATAAGTAGGTGTTACGCACTTTCTTTCAAGGATTATGCTCCTTAAGAGTAAATTCACATGTAATATACTTTTCTCTGCAACTGCCAAATGTATCTGAATGGATTGGATATATAGTTGATTTTCAGTCTCCTACAAAATCTTTGCCTCTCCATAGTGCTGCTGGTGTCCATTGCTGGTCTTCTTGCTTCCTTTTCCGACTTAGGGTATCACTCAATCCATAGTCCAGTCTGCCCGGACTCACCAAACCTCCTGTTGTCAGTGTCCCAGTCTGCACCTGGAACCAACAGTGAGGGTAAAGGAGACAGAGAACTCTGTGTCTGTCGGTTATTCTACACCCTCAGTCCTGCACCCCACTGGCCTACCACCGCCATAGACTTTAACGGTTGCCCTGGGGAACCATTCCACCCATGAGGAGCGACACCATCACAGCTGCTATTCCATCATCCCCAGAGGTCCTGCACTGCAGCGTCGGCCATCCATAGCTGAACACCACAGGTGGCGTCACGATTTATTTCCCAAAACCATAATCCTCGACTTTTATTGACACCGCCAGTGTCTCGACCCCTGTGACTCCCCAGCAGAACTGTTGCCGAGTACTCCACGGCCCTGGGGTGCGTGTCACATCCTCACCTACCCCTTGTAGACTGTGAACCCTCGCAGGCAGGGTCCGCTCTCCTCACCCATTACTTGTCATCTGTGAGCCCTCGTGGGCAGGTTCCTCTCCCCTCCTGTACTTGTGTGTGCCTTGTATTGTTGATCATTATTGTACTTGTCTATGTATACTCTTTTCACATGTAAAGCACCATGGAATCAATAGCTCTATAATAATAAATAGTAATAATAATAATATATTAAAAAGTAGTGGATACAGGCGGCCATACATATAAAAATGCTGTTGGGTGAATGTTTATTCAGCTGACAGCTAATTTCCCAATAATCTGCCCCATAAACATCATAGATTGAGCATCTTAAAATCCAACATGATCATCCTTTCCCCTGATATTTGTTTTTGGCAAAAGCCAAGACCACCAAAACTGACTGTTTCATATAACCCAGCAGTGGGTATGGCACAATGGATCAGTTGTGCCTAAAGTGTTTCTTTCATTGTATAGACGTATATATACAACCTTGATAACTCCAGCCTTAGCACTTAGGCTGGGGTTCCACATAAGCCTCAGTCCGTTTTTGGCTTCAGTTTTCTCATTTTTTTCTGCTAAGTCCAAAAACTGACAGAAAAACGGATTGGGTGTAATAAACACCCTGTCCGTTTTTCTATGGAGCTCCAAACATTGCCCTGTCCGTTTTGAGTCAAAAACGTTGCATGCAACGTTTTTGGCATCAGTTAAAAAACGCATGCGTTTTCATGCGTTTTTTTTAACATGGGGCCCTATGGGAAACGCATGCGCGAACGCATGCAAACGCGCACTTGCGTTTGCGCATGCGTTCGCGCATGCGTTTTTTTTAATGAAAATTCCAAAAACGTTCAGGAGTGCAGGAGGCTCAAAAAGCACCCAGAGAAAAACGGATTGGTGATGAAAATCACTTCCAAAAACGGATTTCTATGTGTGACCACAGCCTTATTCAGTTATTTTGATTTTCCCTCATGATTCAGATCAACCAAGACTGGAGACAGAAGTACTCTCCTGCCCTTTCTGGTGTTAGCTTACCTCTTGTAACAATAGAGGATTGGATGTGTAAAAATCCAACATGCATGCCCATTTTTACTGCTACATCTGCCATTGGGGAGAGTCTGAATACCCTCATACACGTTACATAATGCTAATGGCACCAAAATTGCCTGGTTTGGTGTCTTGCCTCAAGTTTGGGACATTGTGCTTTGCAGTCAGTTTCCTTCCCTGCTGTGCCACAGGCGGGTCAGTCTCTGTTCAACTGCTGATGGATATTTTATCTTTGAGTTCCTCTTTCTTAGGTTTGTGGTTACCAGGTGTTCTCACTTACTTATTACCTCTGTCCTATCACATCCCGGGTGGGGTTATTTATACCCTTCTGATGCCAGGCTTCTTTGTTGACTATGCAAATTTCTACTAAGGAGTTCCAACCCTGCAACTAAGGATTTTGTCTGTTAGCTAGAGAGACCAGTGAATCCTGTGTGTTTGCTCATTTGCATTTCCTACACCTTACTTCTGTTTTCTTATAGATTGGTAAGAGGTTTACCTTGCTTGCATTTATTATTTCTCCCTGCTTCACTTGTGCACGTGCTTTGATGACTCACCTCGGGTTCTCAGCTATCTTTGCATTCTTGCCTTATCTTGCTTTGTTGTACATAGCAACCTACCCTTTGGTTCCTCAGGGGGTACGTGAAACAACTCGACGGCCTTTTAGGCAGACAGGTCCAAGTTGCAACATTTTAGTTGTGCAGCTAGGGATGCCAGTGTGTACAGGGACGAGTAGGATGTTTTGCAGCTTGGAATACTAGTCTGTACAGGAACCAGTAAGGTGTGATTGGTTCCATTCCCCCTTAACCCGTGTTGGAATACATATGTTCATAACATTTGAATACCGTTATTTTTCTAGAATTTCTTAGCATTATCCAGGTGAAATAAAGCTTGATGGTTGATAACTAACTTTGATCCAAAGATGTCAAAGTGGTGGTTTCTGAGAAGACTTCACGTAATGACGTAGAAGTTGGAGGTGCCCAAAAATTATCAACACTAAAAATTAAGACTGAAGACATCTACAACGGGCAACTAATGGTTAAGCCATAAAGACTTTCATTCATCAGAGCACATATACATGAAACCTAAACAGTCCTTCAGAATCCTCCATGCTTTGTCATACACTTTCTGTTTTTCTAAGAAAGGGAAGTATTTGGATAAATAAATTGGCTTAACGAATATAATGTAAACACGTCCAATGACTCCACTGCACATAACCCGAGGATGGATGTCTGGGAGTTATATCGATGACTTTACTCTTTGTTTTTGAAGGTTAGACCCCAAGGAACCATAAAACTAGGAATGCAAATCTCCAAGAATCACATGTTTTGACTGCATCCAAATGAATGAATGAATTGTGTGATCCCCGATAGACAATCATTACAAAGCAGAAGTTGTAAACTTTGTAGCACTTTTCTTAGAAATGTGACCAAACTTCCCAAATGAAGACATGTCAGAAACTGAAAGTTTCAGTAACCGCATCCCTTTACTGCACTGAACGTATACATCCTAATGGAGGTAAGAACACCTACATGAAAACTCCAGTAAACGGCGCATGTGCAAAATACAGTAATGAACACCGACATAAAAAAAGCAAGGCCAAAAGTAAAATAAGCTAATATTTATTAACCATCAAATAGATAAATGGAACACACCACGAATAATATATTTATATATGGTTGGAAGTATAAAGTGAAGACGGTGAAGAGGAAGACCAGCAACGAGATGGCTTTGTACTTTCAAGATAATGGCAGAGAAGGCAGTGAGGGACCCATTTAGACTTGGAGAAGACCCTGGTGGACCTATCTAGGCTTGGAGAAGACCCTGGTGGACCTATCTAGGCTTGGAGAAGACCCTACAGGACGTATCTAGGCTTTGAGAAGACCCTGGTGGACCTATCTCTAGGCTTGGAGAAGACCCTGGTGGACCTATCTCTGGGCTTGCAGAAGACCCTAGTGGACCTATTTAGGCTTGGAGAAGACCCTGGTGGACCTATTTAGGCTTGGAGAAGACCCTTGTGGACATATCTAGGCTTAGAGAAGACCCTGGTGGACCTATCTAGGCTTAAAGAAGACCCTGGTGGAACCATCTCTAGGCTTGGAGAAGATTCTGGTGGACCTGTCTAGGCTTGGAGAAGACCCTTGTGAATCTATCTAGGCTTGGAAAAGACCCTAGTTCACATATCTCTAGGCTTACAGAAGACCCTGGTAGACCTATTTAGGCTTGGAGAAGCCCCTGGTATACCTATCTAGGTTTGGAGAAGACCCTGGTGGACCTATCTCTGGGCTTGCAAAAGACCCTGGTGGACCTATTTAGGCTTGGAGAAGACCCTGGTGGACCTATCTAGGCTTGGAGAAGACCATGCTGGACGTATCTAGGCTTTGCGAAGACCCTGGTGGACCTATCTCTAGGCTTGGAAAAGATCCTGGTGGACCTATCTAGGCTTGGAGAAGACCCTGGTTAATCCCTCTAGGCTTGGAGAAGACCCTGGTGGACCTATCTCTGGGCTTGCAGAAGACCCTGGTGGACCTATCTAGGCTTGGAGAAAACCCTGGTGGACCTATCTGTAGGCTTGGAGAAGATCCTGATGGAACTATCTAGGCTTGGAGAAAACCCTGGTGGACCTACCTCTAGGCTTGGAGAAGATCCTGATGGAACTATCTAGGCTCAGAGAAGACCCTGGTGGACCTAAGATTGGAGAAGACACTGGTGGACATATCTAGGCTTCACAAAATTGATCTTCCTACAGAGTGTTCATCCATCAAGTCAACATGGCTCGAGATTGACCTGAAGGTACTTAAAAAAATAAATTAATAAAATGGAGGTGTGGTTTCCAATTAGGATATGAAAAGGCAGCGACTATTCACCCCAGCATTGTGATTCCAAGGTGACCGCTGCCTAAAAGCGCTTAATTCCACCTACTAGCAGAGATGTAGAACTGGGAATTGAGCGGTCAGTGCTCAATTAACCCTATGCATTGGAGAGAATTATCTTCTGCTATGAGCATCAACAGAGCAGCATTTGCAGTTTTACAACACTGATCTTTCACATCAGGCAAGACACACAGCTCTGCCCCACATTGTAATTACAACGTCTATGGTGGAAGAGTGCAGGAGAATTGTGGTCTGCTAGCAGGGCCGGACTGGGACCAAAAAGCAGCCCTGGAGAAAAAACCCTGCCAGCCCACATACTATATCACCCATCAGCCCCGATCAGTGAATTTTGCTTTTACGCTGTAAAAAATTGCCGCAGCTGCCGTCCCTAAGAATTGGGCCAAATGGCGACTCACCTCCAGAACTCTCCATCCTTCTGCACTCCCCATCCTCCATCCTCCTGCACTCCCCATCTTCCTGCACTTCCCATCATCCTGCACCCTCCATCCCCCTGCACTTCCCATCCTCCTGCACCCTCCATCCCCCTGCACCCTCCATCCCCCTGCACCCTCCATCCCCCTGCACCCTCCATCCTCCTGCACCCTCCATCCTCCTGCGCTCCCCATTCTCCTGCACCCTCCATCCTCCTGCACCCTCCATCCTCCTGCACTCCCCATCCACCTGCGCGCTCCATCCTTCTGTGTGCTCCATCCTCCTGCGCTCTCCATCCTCCTGCACTCCCCATCCACCATCCTCCAGCACCCTCCATCCTCCTGCACGCTCCATCCACCTGCGCTCTCCATCCTCTTGCATTCCATGTCCTCCGTCCTCCTGCACTCCCCATCCTCCTGCAGTCCCCATTCTTCTGCGCTCTCCATCCTCCTGCGCTCTCTATCCTCCATCCTCCTGCGCTCTCCATCCTCCATCCTCCTGCACTCTCCATCCTCTTGCGCTCTCCATCCTCCTGCACTCCCCATCCACCATCCTCCAGCACCCTCCATCCTCCTGCACGCTCCATCCACCTGCGCTCTCCATCCTCTTGCATTCCATGTCCTCCGTCCTCCTGCACATCCCATCCTCCTACAGTCCCCATTTTTCTGCGCTCTCCATCCTCCTGCGCTCTCCATCCTCCATCCTCCTGTGCTGTCCATCCTCTATCCTCCTGCACTCCCTATCCTCTATTCCCTGCAGTTTCCATCCTCTATTCCCTACAGTTTCCATCCTCTGTCCCCTGCAGATCCCATCCTCTGTCCCCTGCAGATCCCATCCTCTGTCCCCTGCAGATCCCATCCTCTGTCCCCTGCAGATCCCATCCTCTGTCCCACTGCAGATTCCATCCTCTGTCCCCCTGCAGATTCCATCCTCTGTCCCCCTGCAGATTCCATCCTCTGTCCCCCTGCAGATTCCATCCTCTGTCCCCCTGCAGATTCCATCCTCTGTCCCCCTGCAGATTCCATCCTCTGTCCCCCTGCAGATTCCATCCTCTGTCCCCCTGCAGATTCCATCCTCTGTCCCCTTGCAGATTCCATCCTCTGTCCCCCTACAGTTTCCATCCTCCAGACTCCCTGTATCCTTCATCCCCGTGCACAGCCTGCCACCCTCTCCACCCCTCTCACACACACCTCTTGTTGAAGGACCGGGGGGGCCGTTGCACATTCACCACGGCCGCCGGGTGCGTCTGCTGTAAGGAGAAGGTGAGGAGGGGCGGGCTGAGCTGCAAGACAGGAAGTCCCGTCCTCCCTCCTCTCCGGCCGGCACGGCGGCCGGCTGCCAGCACGCGGGGCCCCCCCAGGGAGCGGACAATGGGCCCCTCATGTCGGGGGGGCCCGGGGTGCTCGATCCCCCTGCCCCCCCGCTAGCTACGCTACTGATATATTTCATATGTATACACATATTCATATGTACACACACAGTGTGTGTATATATATATATATACATATATATATATATATATACATACACACATCCGTATGTACACACATTTACAGTACATACACACACATTATTATGCATAGACAAGGAGGGGGACACAGGGTGTTATCAGTGCTGTTCTGCTGCCCAAGTCACAGTTATCTGTCCAGTACATTTCTCTGTGGTCGGTCACGCTGTCTGTGGGATTGATGGGATTTATAGCAGCTGGTTGAGATTCCACAGATCGGGCAGTGAAAGTTCAATCAGTTGTCATAAATCCTCTTTGCCTCAGACGGAGACCGCAGCCACAAGACACAATCCTGACATCAAAGTGTGCAGAAACCTTCTGCCCAGGAGGCACAATATCCCCTCTTACCGCCCAGGATGAGCTCAGCCCGCACAGATGAAGTCGGCCAGGAAGGAGAGGCATGTGAAGGAGCCCTGCAGCAGCCGACAGTGTAGGAAGTGCAGGCCCCGGGCTCCCAGTCAGCAGGTTGTACAGCAGGGTCAGGGAGCAGGGAGGCATCCTGCAGCTGGAGCCGCTGAGGAGTGGAGGAGCTGTCACACTCCTCCTCAAAGAAGCGGCTGCAGGAACACAGCCGGAAGGAAGCTTCCCGCCGCCGGAAACACCTCTGCGTCTGCTGTACAACTCCCTGGCTGTGCCCGGCCGGCGGCCGCATAAAGACTTAAAGGTTCCGCAGGCGACCTCTTAAAGGTACAGAGCGGCCCAATTTCCCTCCAGCCCACCGGGAGAACTCCCGATATGACCTATGGCCAGTCCGGGCCTGTCTGCTAGGAACCAGTAAAAAATGATGTGAAATCCACAATCAACTATACTGATGCAAATGGCAGAAGATAAACTTGGCTATAAAATCAGCCAGTGAGGGTGCTGTAGAGGAGCAGACAGTGCACGAAGGCATAGTGTGTATGCTAAAGGTACATTACCCTATGTGTCAGAGGTGGAGACAGAACTGAGTTCTGCTGGCAGGTAGACAGCTAAGAGACACTGCGCTGTACATAATTGACCAAGTGCACTGGAATTACAGTAGAATGCTTCCAATAGCATCCTGCAGGTGCATCCATTAAGGGGGTAAAGTGTGAAAAATAGGGCGCATTTAAAAATGAGTTGTATTGAGACAAATAACTAAATATATGTGTACCTTACATTATTAGACCACATTGTGATTCTGAAAACAGACCATTAAATTATGGCTGCCTGCAGTCACCACTAGAGGGAGCTCATGAGATTATTGCATACTGTATATTCACTAAAATAAAAATTAGAACACCATCTCCATAACTCCCCCTAGTGGCAGCTGAAGGATGGTCCAATTTTAGTATTTTAATGATTTTATGTCTACTACATATAACTACAACTGCAATATTATAAAAGAAAATTATTTTGGCTACTGCGGAGAGTCAAACAGACCAGCGACATAAGAAATGAGAAGTATGGTGCACAAGACGTCTCCAGCTGGATCTGACACCTAGACATAAGGGGAGTACTTCTGCCAGGAAGGGTTATAAATCACAAATCTCAAGCACTGCATGTACCGAGGTTATTTCATCTCATAAATCCTGCTCACTTGTCTCCCACACGACCACACTGTGCACTATTTCATCCTGACTGCTGACGAGCCTTGTTTAGAGGGAAAGTCCATGGTGCCAATTAGATAGAGGTGGGCAGGACAGTCCTTTTTAATATATGATTCTTCATCAGATGTCTCTGTAGGACTCCTTGGACAAATCATGCAAATATTTTACTAATTAACTGCCTCGGTCAGGCATAGGACACACTCAGCTCTGCTACATCTGTGCTGGAAAGAAAAGTGCATGGAAACATATGACCAGGCCCGGTGTACAAATTGCCATGTAACCATGAGTGAATCTCCCAAAACTTGTTTCAGACAGGTCCTAATAAATTCAGTCTGAGACGAAAAATTTGGGATTATTATTATTTATTATTATAGTGCCATTTATTCCATGGCCCTTAACATGTGAAAATGGGTATACATATAGACAAGTACAATAAACATGAACATCCTGCCCTTGAGAGGACCCTGCCCATGAGGGCTCACAGTCTACAAGGGATGGGTGAGGATACAGTAGGTGAGGAGAGAGGACCCTGCCTGTGAGGGCTCACAGTCTACAGGGGATGGGTGAGGGTACAGTAGGTGAGGAGAGAGGACCCTGCCTGTGAGGGCTCATAGTCTGCAAGGGATGGGTGAGGATACAGTAGGTGAAGAGAGAAGACCCTGCACATGAGGGCTCACAGTCTACAAGGGATGGGTGAGGATACAGTAGGTGACGGGAGGGGACCCTGCATGTGAGGGCTCACAGTCTACAAGGGATGGCTGAGGATACAGTAGGTGAGGAGAGAGGACCCTGCATGTGAGGGCTCACAGTCTACAAGGGATGGGTGAGGATACAGTAGATGAGGAGAAAGGACCCTGCCCACGAAGGCTCATAGTCCACAAGGGATGGATGAGGATACAGTAGATGAGGAGAGAGGACCCTGCCCATGAGGGCTCACAATCTACAAGTGATGGGTGAAGATACAGTAGGTGAGGAGAGGGACCCTGCCCATGAGGGCTCACAATCTACAAGGGATGGGTGAGGATACAGTAGAGGAGGAGAGGTGACCCCACCCATGAGGGCTCACAGTCTACAAGGGATGGGTGAGGATACAGTAGATGAGGAGAGAGGACCCCACCCATGAGGGCTCACAGTCTACAAGGGATGGGTGAGGATACAGTAGATGAGGAGAGAGGACCCCACCAATGAGGGCTCACAGTCTACAAGGGATGGGTGAGGATACAGTAGATGAAGGGAGGGACCCTGCATGTGAGGGCTCATAGTCTACAAGGGATGGCTGAGGATACAGTAGGTGAGGAGAGAGGACCCTGCCCATGAGGGCTCACAGTCTACAAGGGATGGGTGTGGATACAGTAGGTGACAGGAGGGGACCCTGCATGTGAGGGCTCACAGTCTACAAGGGATGGGTGAGGATACAGTAGATGAGGAGAGAGGACCCCACCAATGAGGGCTCACAGTCTACAAGGGATGGGTGAGGATACAGTAGATGAGGAGAGAGGACCCCACCCACGAGGGCTCACAGTCTACAAGGGATGGGTGAGGATACAGTAGATGAGGAGAGAGGACCCCACCAATGAGGGCTCACAGTCTACAAGGGATGGGTGAGGATACAGTAGATGAAGGGAGGGACCCTGCATGTGAGGGCTCACAGTCTACAAGGGATGGCTGAAGATACAGTAGGTGAGGAGCGAGGACCCTGCCCATGAGGGCTCACAGTCTACAAGGGATGGGTGAGGATACAGTAGGTGACAGGAGGGGACCCTGCATGTGAGGGCTCACAGTCTACAAGGGATGGGTGAGGATACAGTAGATGAGGAGAAAGGACCCTGCCCACGAAGGCTCATAGTCCGCAAGGGATGGATGAGGATACAGTAGATGAGGAGAGAGGACCCCACCCATGAGGGCTCACAGTCTACAAGGGATGGGTGAGGATACAGTAGATGAGGAGAGAGGACCTCACCCATGAGGGCTCACAGTCTACAAGGGATGGGTGAGGATACAGTAGATGAGGAGAGAGGACCCCACCATGAGGGCTCACAGTCTACAAGGGATGGGTGAGGATACAGTAGATGAGGAGAGAGGACCCCACCAATGAGGGCTCACAGTCTACAAGGGATGGGTGAGGATACAGTAGATGAGGAGAGAGGACCCCACCCATGAGGGCTCACAGTCTACAAGGGATGGGTGAGGATACAGTAGATGAGGAGAGAGGACCCCACCCATGAGGGCTCACAGTCTACAAGGGATGGGTGAGGATACAGTAGATGAGGAGAGAGGACCCCACCAATGAGGGCTCACAGTCTACAAGGGATGGGTGAGGATACAGTAGATGAAGGGAGGGACCCTGCATGTGAGGGCTCACAGTCTACAAGGGATGGCTGAGGATACAGTAGGTGAGGAGCGAGGACCCTGCCCCTGAGGGCTCACAGTCTACAAGGGATGGGTGAGGATACAGTGGGTGAGGAGAGGACCCTGCCCATGATGGCTCACAGTCTACAAGGCATGGCTGAGGATACAGTAGGTGAAGGGAGAGGACTCTGCCCCTGAGGGCTCACAGTCTACAAGGGATGGGTGAGGATACAGTAGGTGACAGGAGGGGACCCTGCATGTGAGGGCTCACAGTCTACAAGGGATGGGTGAGGATACAGTAGATGAGGAGAAAGGACCCTGCCCACGAAGGCTCATAGTCCGCAAGGGATGGATGAGGATACAGTAGATGAGGAGAGAGGACCCCACCCATGAGGGCTCACAGTCTACAAGGGATGGGTGAGGATACAGTAGATGAGGAGAGAGGACCCTGCCCCTGAGGGCTCACAGTCTACAAGGGATGGGTGAGGATACAGTAGATGAGGAGAGAGGACCCCACCCATGAGGGCTTACAGTCTACAAGGGATGGGTGAGGATACAGTAGATGAGGAGAGAGGACCCCACCAATGAGGGCTCACAGTCTACAAGGGATGGGTGAGGATACAGTAGATGAGGAGAGAGGACCCCACCCATGAGGGCTCACAGTCTACAACGTATGGATGAGGACAGTGGCGTAACTTCAGGTCCAGGGGCCCCGATGCTAAAGCTTGAACGGGGCCCCCAATTATTGCAAATCTTTAATATTTAATTATTAATATTATTATTAATATTAATAATCTTTTTAGTCTTTTTCTAAAGGCTAAAGGGACTTTTGGGGCCCCCCTAGGCTGCAGGGCCCAGATGCGATTGCAACCCCTGCACCTATTGTAGTTACGCCCCTAGGTGAGGATACAGTTGGTGAGGAGAGAGGACCCTGCCCACGAGGACTCACAGCCTATAAGGAGATGGTTGGTGATTAGGGATGAGCGAGTCTACTCGCTAGGACTCGTTACTCGGCGATTCTTAAGGGACTCGCTGGACTCGGGAATCGGCGAGTCTTTTAGCGAATACTCGCTCAGTAACGAGTCCAATGCAAGTGAATGGCAATCTTAGTTTTGTCATAGTTTACTTTCTCTCACTCGCTAGACTCGCTAGACTCGCTCTATCACATCGCTATATAGCTTGAATCTCCCCAAACAGCAGCGAGTCTGAGCGAGTCTACGAGTCCGAATCCTAGCGAGTCTGCGATTCCGAGTCCTGTATTCTCTATTCGGGACTCGCGAATCCAGAATCTTTTATGTTACTAGTCAGCATTGCGTGTTAGGTCAGAAAACTTGTGAAGATAGCCAATCATAGTCAGTAATGGCATAGCAGCTTTGGTTGTGTCAGGACTATGATTGGCTGCTGTCCATCGTGATGCCTATGTCATCTATGACAGGCAAGGCAGTATATAAGGCTTGCCCCCGCCATTTTGGGCACATTCCTGAGAAGAGCTGACCTAGTGCAGGGAGACTTGGAGCAGATCTAGGGACAGTTAGGCAGTGTAGGAGTCACATATAACCCAAAAGTTCTTTTCAGAACTAACAGGACGCAGTGTAGGAGTCAAGATTCCTCACACATAACCCAAAAGTTCTTTTCAGAACTACCAGGACGGAGGATTGCTGTACAGGACTGTAAGGAAGGGAGATAGGAGCAGCCTTACAGTGAATCCAGCACCATCCTCATAGCTTAGTTCACCCAGCTTTCCGCAGAGCTGTAATCCTAAGCTTTTTCTTATTTTTGGCACTAGTCTACCAAATAATTTTGGTGCCATTTTTCCACAAAAAATTTCCTGTGCCAGTGCGTAGCTGTACGGTGTCCTGCCTGCAGCTCGCACGGTACTTGTAACATTGCACGCAGCCAGCACCGCAGCCTAAGTGTGCCTGGTTCTGCGTACTAAACAATTTTTTCCTGTGCCAGTGCGTAGCTGTACGGTGTCCTGCCTGCAGCTCGCACGGTACTTGTAAACTTGCACGCAGCCAGCACCGCAGCCTAAGTGTGCCTGGTTCTGCGTACTAAACAATTTTTTCCTGTGCCAGTGCGTAGCTGTACGGTGTCCTGCCTGCAGCTCGCACGGTACTTGTAAACTTGCACGCAGCCAGCACCGCAGCCTAAGTGTGCCTGGTTCTGCGTACTAAACAATTTTTTCCTGTGCCAGTGCGTAGCTGTACGGTGTCCTGCCTGCAGCTCGCACGGTACTTGTAAACTTGCACGCAGCCAGCACCGCAGCCTAAGTGTGCCTGGTTCTGCGTACTAAACAATTTTTTCCTGTGCCAGTGCGTAGCTGTACGGTGTCCTGCCTGCAGCTCGCACGGTACTTGTAAACTTGCACGCAGCCAGCACCGCAGCCTAAGTGTGCCTGGTTCTGCGTACTAAACAATTTTTTCCTGTGCCAGTGCGTAGCTGTACGGTGTCCTGCCTGCAGCTCGCACGGTACTTGTAAACTTGCACGCAGCCAGCACCGCAGCCTAAGTGTGCCTGGTTCTGCGTACTAAACAATTTTTTCCTGTGCCAGTGCGTAGCTGTACGGTGTCCTGCCTGCAGCTCGCACGGTACTTGTAAACTTGCACGCAGCCAGCACCGCAGCCTAAGTGTGCCTGGTTCTGCGTACTAAACAATTTTTTCCTGTGCCAGTGCGTAGCTGTACGGTGTCCTGCCTGCAGCTCGCACGGTACTTGTAAACTTGCACGCAGCCAGCACCGCAGCCTAAGTGTGCCTGGTTCTGCGTACTAAACAATTTTTTCCTGTGCCAGTGCGTAGCTGTACGGTGTCCTGCCTGCAGCTCGCACGGTACTTGTAAACTTGCACGCAGCCAGCACCGCAGCCTAAGTGTGCCTGGTTCTGCGTACTAAACAATTTTTTCCTGTGCCAGTGCGTAGCTGTACGGTGTCCTGCCTGCAGCTCGCACGGTACTTGTAAACTTGCACGCAGCCAGCACCGCAGCCTAAGTGTGCCTGGTTCTGCGTACTAAACAATTTTTTCCTGTGCCAGTGCGTAGCTGTACGGTGTCCTGCCTGCAGCTCGCACGGTACTTGTAAACTTGCACGCAGCCAGCACCGCAGCCTAAGTGTGCCTGGTTCTGCGTACTAAACAATTTTTTCCTGTGCCAGTGCGTAGCTGTACGGTGTCCTGCCTGCAGCTCGCACGGTACTTGTAAACTTGCACGCAGCCAGCACCGCAGCCTAAGTGTGCCTGGTTCTGCGTACTAAACAATTTTTTCCTGTGCCAGTGCGTAGCTGTACGGTGTCCTGCCTGCAGCTCGCACGGTACTTGTAAACTTGCACGCAGCCAGCACCGCAGCCTAAGTGTGCCTGGTTCTGCGTACTAAACAATTTTTTCCTGTGCCAGTGCGTAGCTGTACGGTGTCCTGCCTGCAGCTCGCACGGTACTTGTAAACTTGCACGCAGCCAGCACCGCAGCCTAAGTGTGCCTGGTTCTGCGTACTAAACAATTTTTTCCTGTGCCAGTGCGTAGCTGTACGGTGTCCTGCCTGCAGCTCGCACGGTACTTGTAAACTTGCACGCAGCCAGCACCGCAGCCTAAGTGTGCCTGGTTCTGCGTACTAAAACAATTTTTTCCTGTGCCAGTGCGTAGCTGTACGGTGTCCTGCCTGCAGCTCGCACGGTACTTGTAAACTTGCACGCAGCCAGCACCGCAGCCTAAGTGTGCCTGGTTCTGCGTACTAAACAATTTTTTCCTGTGCCAGTGCGTAGCTGTACGGTGTCCTGCCTGCAGCTCGCACGGTACTTGTAAACTTGCACGCAGCCAGCACCGCAGCCTAAGTGTGCCTGGTTCTGCGTACTAAACAATTTTTTCCTGTGCCAGTGCGTAGCTGTACGGTGTCCTGCCTGCAGCTCGCACGGTACTTGTAAACTTGCACGCAGCCAGCACCGCAGCCTAAGTGTGCCTGGTTCTGCGTACTAAACAATTTTTTCCTGTGCCAGTGCGTAGCTGTACGGTGTCCTGCCTGCAGCTCGCACGGTACTTGTAAACTTGCACGCAGCCAGCACCGCAGCCTAAGTGTGCCTGGTTCTGCGTACTAAACAATTTTTTCCTGTGCCAGTGCGTAGCTGTACGGTGTCCTGCCTGCAGCTCGCACGGTACTTGTAAACTTGCACGCAGCCAGCACCGCAGCCTAAGTGTGCCTGGTTCTGCGTACTAAACAATTTTTTCCTGTGCCAGTGCGTAGCTGTACGGTGTCCTGCCTGCAGCTCGCACGGTACTTGTAAACTTGCACGCAGCCAGCACCGCAGCCTAAGTGTGCCTGGTTCTGCGTACTAAACAATTTTTTCCTGTGCCAGTGCGTAGCTGTACGGTGTCCTGCCTGCAGCTCGCACGGTACTTGTAAACTTGCACGCAGCCAGCACCGCAGCCTAAGTGTGCCTGGTTCTGCGTACTAAACAATTTTTTCCTGTGCCAGTGCGTAGCTGTACGGTGTCCTGCCTGCAGCTCGCACGGTACCTTCCATCTCTCTAAAAATATCTTAGCCTCTAGTGTGTACCTTTCACGAAATAGTACCTGCTACTTGTTTTACAAGCCCCCAGAAAGCCACCAGAAATTACAAAATGTCACACAAAAAACCAAATCCCAAAAAAAAGTCTTGCTAAGGGACAGGGACGAGGTACAGGCATTGGTAGTCGTGGCCAACTATCCACCAGTTCGGGCAGACAGACGAGGATTGATCGATCGTTCCTCCTGTCTAACTTTCCCCGTCAGGAAAGTAAACGAGTATTGAGGCCGGAAGACGAACAGCATCTAACGTCTTGGCTGGCAGACAAGACCTCAACAACAGGTTCTTGCAGCACTCAAGGTTCCTTGAGCACTGTATCTACTGTTGGTACATACCATGCTGGGTCATCTAATCCACAACCTCTTCACAGTTCCTCAGACCAACAGCAGCCCCATGAAAATGTTGACACAGACATGGGTCACTCAGATGACTTATTTGGTACATATAATCCTTTACATGAATCCGGTTTGCCAGACTCCGTAGTAGATGAGATACTTGATGAAGAATTGTCCACTCATGGACAAGTTTTAGAGACACCCCGGCCACATGAACGTGTCTTTCAGCAAAGTCTTAGACCGTCTCAGGAGTTGGAGGATGATGATGATGAGACAGTGACACACTTGTCTTCTGGGGAGCAAAATCTATCTTGTTATCGGGAAGATTTAGAAGAGGAAGGGGTTGATGATGAGACAACTGATCCCACGTGGAATGTTGCGATGCAGAGCCAGCAGAGCAGCACGGAGGAAGAAAGTGTGTATGTCCCACCAACAAAGGCAGCAAGGCCGACTCCTCCCACCAGAACTGAAAGAGTCACCACTGTTGCCCAAAATGTGTCCACTGTGGCTCAAAATTTGTCAACTGTTGGACAAAATGTCTCAAATGTGGGCCTCAGTAATCCCTCAGGGAGTACAGTCAAGCCTAGAGGTCGGTCAGCCACTGTGTGGAAATTTTTTAAAGATGGGCCTTCTCAAGAAAATGTGGTCATCTGTACCATCTGCCATGCAAGGCTCAGCAGAGGCCACGGGAAAGGAAACCAGAGCACCAGCAGTATGCGGAAGCACATGGCTGGTCAGCACCCTATTCAGTGGTCAAAAGTGCAGCCTTCCACAACAGTGTCATCTGACCCAAAGACTGCGACGGTAACTCAGATACGTCCGTCACAATCAAGTGTTGCTGAAGCTGGTCCAGCTCATATGTACTCATCACAAGCAGCGGTTGCAGAGAGACTGAACACGAGTGCAGACAGTTGTCGGTCAGCAACATCGTTACAGTTATCAGTGACACAGCTGTACGAAAGGAAGCAGAAATACCACTCTTCCCACCCATTAGCCAAAAAAATAAATGCCCAGATAGCTAAGTTGTTAGCAGTCGAGATGTTGCCGTTTAGGCTTGTGGGTACAGACTCTTTCCGTGAGCTTTTGGCTGTGGCAGTACCACGCTACTCGGTTCCAAGCCGCCACTACTTTTCACGTTGTGCCGTCCCCGCGTTACATGAGCATGTCATTAACAACCTCAAGCGTGCCCTCACCAACGCTGTAACCGGGAAAGTACACCTTACTACGGACACGTGGACAAGCAGTTCAGGACAGGGCCGGTACATCTCGCTCACCGCGCATTGGATCAACGTTGTGGAGAGTGTGCCAAACGATGTTAGTGTTACATCAAACATCCTACCCACGCCACGGATAGCTGGCACAACCTCATTCAGGGTCTCTGCATCATCCTATATGTCCACTACCCCATCTTCCGCTTCCTCGACCAATCCTCAATTGCCCTCAACATCACGGCCAAGTTGGGAGGTTTGCTGCAGTGCTTCAGCAAGACGCCAACAGGCTCTGCTGAAGCTGATCTGTTTAGGTCACACACCGCACACTGCAGTAGAGCTGTTGAAAGGTCTGAAGGAACAGACAGATGAGTGGCTATCCCCACTCCAACTGCAGACCGGTCTCGTGGTGAGCGACAATGGTCGTAACCTAGTGGCTGCACTAAAGCTCGGAAACCTTGTGCACGTGCCTTGCATGGCTCACGTGCTGAATCTGGTAGTGCAGAAATTCCTGCGTACATACCCAGAGCTATGTGACCTACTGGAGAAGGTGCGTCGACTTTGTGCACATTTTCGTCATTCGTCAACAGCGGTTGGAAAACTTTCATTGCTTCAAAAGCAATTGAATTTGCCCAACCACAGACTCATTTGTGACATGCCGACACGATGGAACTCTACATTCCATATGTTATCGAGGATCAATGAGCAGCAGAGGGCAATATCCGAGTATCAGTTGCAACATGCCCGTCAGACCGGCAGTCAGCCACGACATATTAGTACAATGGAGTGGGTGTGGATCGCTGACACATCTGAGGTTCTTGATAATTTTGACTACTGCACAAAACTGGTGAGCGGTGATCAGTCCATCATCAGTGTCACTATACCCATGCTGTGTCTGCTGAAAGAGTCCCTCATTAATCAGAAAAATGAAGCATTGAGAGCCCAGCAGATGGCTATGGAGCCAGATTTAAACAGCGCAGTACCTAGCCAGCAAAGCCAGTATGACCAGGCAACAATGGCTCCTGAGGAGGAACAGGAGCAAGACGATGAAGAGGATTCATTTTTTGTTGGTGCCGATGTCAACCCAGATGGTACTCAGAACCCCAGCTTTGTGTCTGTCCACCATGGGTGGCCTGGAGAGGAGGAGGCGGAGACAGACTTTGCGGATACAATGGGTATTGAACATCGTTCTGAGGACACTGAAGACATGACTCTATGCAGCTTAGGACACATGGCTGACTTCATGTTGACTTGTCTGCTAGAAGACCCACGAGTGATTAACATATTGCACAACGACCTCTACTGGTTGGCCACCTTTCTGGACCCACGTTATAAAGATAAATTCACCTCACTGCTGTTTCAGTCACCACGTGGCTTGACAATTGACTATTTCAAGAGGGTTCTTGTGGATAATATGCTTCGAATATCACCGTCAGACAACACTCTGCCCATGGTTAGCAACTCTGTGCAACAGCAGCCTTTGGTCGGGGCACAATCATCCACGCTGTCCAGAAGAGATGCTGGAAAGATGTCCGCAAAGTGGGCTATGTTCAATAAGCCATCGAACCTGCAGCGCCATGTTGCTCCAGTAACCATCTCTCGGAGACAGAAACTTACCAACATGGTACAAGAATACTTAAGTGACAGTACCTGCTTCCTGACTGATGCCGCAGTCCCGTTTAATTACTGGGTCTCCAAGCTCCACACTTGGACAGAGCTCTCGTTGTATGCCTTGGAGGTGCTGGCATGCCCTGCAGCTAGTGTGACATCAGAGCGGGTTTTCAGTGCCGCTGGGGGTATCATAACTGATACCAGGACACGTCTTACTCCCGAGAATGCAGACAGGCTTACTCTAATTAAGTTTAATAGGAACTGGATTTCACAAGACTTCTTGAGCCCTGAAGACGACAGTACTCAGAGCTGAAGTGCCACGTTCAACATCAATATGATATAATTAATCATTGTATTATATTGTGTCTTTTTGGTACAAGCAGTATGTACAAGACCAGTAACGATTAGTGTAACCATGTTCCTGCAACCTGTTAATGAGGCTGCTTCATCTTAAACCAACACTATACCTTAACTTCGGTTTCATTAACCATCACAACACCTTTTGACCAAGAATCAAACTTTATTTTCTGTTACCAAACATTTAAAAGCCCCTTGGGCTAATTTTTGGAGCCACCCAGGCTAACAAGTTTATCATGGCCCTTAGGCCTGCATTTATACCCAAAATGCAAAACAGCCCCTTGGGCTAATTTTTGGAGCCACCCAGGCTAACAAGTTTATCATGGCCCTTAGGCCTGCATTTACACTCAAAATGCCAAACAGCCCCTTGGGCTAATTTTTGGAGCCACCCAGGCTAACAAGTTTATCATGGCCCTTAGGCCTGCATTTATACTCAAAATGCAAAACAGCCCCTTGGGCTAATTTTTGGAGCCACCCAGGCTAACAAGTTTATCATGGCCCTTAGGCCTGCATTTACACTCAAAATGCCAAACAGCCCCTTGGGCTAATTTTTGGAGCCACCCAGGCTAACAAGTTTATCATGGCCCTTAGGCCTGCATTTATACCCAAAATGCAAAACAGCCCCTTGGGCTAATTTTTGGAGCCACCCAGGCTAACAAGCTTATCATGGCCCTTAGGCCTGCATTTACACTCAAAATGCCAAACAGCCCCTTGGGCTAATTTTTGGAGCCACCCAGGCTAACAAGTTTATCATGGCCCTTAGGCCTGCATTTACACTCAAAATGCAAAACAGCCCCTTGGGCTAATTTATGGAGCCACCCAGGCTAACAAGCTTATCATGGCCCTTAGGCCTGCATTTATACCCAAAATGCAAAACAGCCCCTTGGGCTAATTTTTGGAGCCACCCAGGCTAACAAGTTTATCATGGCCCTTAGGCCTGCATTTATACCCAAAATGCAAAACAGCCCCTTGGGCTAATTTTTGGAGCCACCCAGGCTAACAAGCTTATCATGGCCCTTAGGCCTGCATTTACACTCAAAATGCCAAACAGCCCCTTGGGCTAATTTTTGGAGCCACCCAGGCTAACAAGTTTATCATGGCCCTTAGGCCTGCATTTACACTCAAAATGCAAAACAGCCCCTTGGGCTAATTTATGGAGCCACCCAGGCTAACAAGCTTATCATGGCCCTTAGGCCTGCATTTATACCCAAAATGCAAAACAGCCCCTTGGGCTAATTTATGGAGCCACCCAGGCTAACAAGCTTATCATGGCCCTTAGGCCTGCATTTATACCCAAAATGCAAAACAGCCCCTTGGGCTAATTTTTGGAGCCACCCAGGCTAACAAGTTTATCATGGCCCTTAGGCCTGCATTTATACCCAAAATGCAAAACAGCCCCTTGGGCTAATTTTGGAGCCACCCAGGCTAACAAGTTTATCATGGCCCTTAGGCCTGCATTTACACTCAAAATGCCAAACAGCCCCTTGGGCTAATTTTTGGAGCCACCCATGCTAACAAGTTTATCATGGCCCTTAGGCCTGCATTTACACTCAAAATGCCAAACAGCCCCTTGGGCTAATTTTTGGAGCCACCCAGGCTAACAAGTTTATCATGGCCCTTAGGCCTGCATTTATACCCAAAATGCAAAACAGCCCCTTGGGCTAATTTTTGGAGCCACCCAGGCTAACAAGCTTATCATGGCCCTTAGGCCTGCATTTACACTCAAAATGCCAAACAGCCCCTTGGGCTTATTTATGGAGCCACCCAGGCTAAGAAGGTTATCATGGCCGGTAGGCATGCATTTATACCCAATTTTCCAAAGAGCCCCTTGGGTAAATTTTTTGAGGCAACAAGCCTATACCTGCATCGAATATGTTGCTTCTCCGATGCTCTCAAGACAAGCAAGACTATAGTATGGGCCACGCTCCCTCTTCTATATCTAAAAAGAGTTGATCAAGCCCATTGGGCTAATTTTTTGAGGCACCCAGCCTAAGAAGCTTATCATGGCCATTTGGCCTGCATTTATACTCAAAATGCCAAACAGCCCCTTGGGCAAAATTTTGGAGCCACCCAGGCTAACAAGCTTATCATGGCCGGTAGGCCTGCATTTATACCCAATTTTCCAAACAACCCCTTGGGCTAATTGTTTGAGGCAACAAGCCTATGCCTGCATCGAAGACGTTGCTTGTACTATGATCCTGCTGTAGCCTGGCGAAGGGTCCCACTGTACGCTACGGAGATAACGCATAGACGTTGTGTGTTGCAAGTAGACGTCCCAGCCTCTCGCATCTGTGTTCCTAGTGTTGTTGACATACTGAGTCATTAAGTAACCCCCCCCAAACACAGGCACTATTTCTTTGTTAGCAACATTGGTATGTGCAGTAATGATTTTACACGTACTAACCAAGGTGCCCTCATGCGCCATGCAGGCCGTAAAGTACTTGCTAATGATGATGACTTTAAGGCCACCCACAAAACAACCTACACATCCATTCCCTGAAAAAAGACAGACACAAAGCATTTGTTTTGAAAACCTGTATTATTATGCCTTAATGGCAAAGATGTCATATTTTTTTTTTTTTTTTTGCTTTCGAAAAGCAACGAAAAAAATGAGAAATAAACATATAAACAATAAACATGTCAAAAGTGCAAACATGCACTATTTACATTAAAAAAAAAACCTACATCTGGTGGTAGGTGGGAACATTGTGTGGGGTAGCCTCTACCCCGCCACCATCACCCTGGTCATGGAGGATGTCCAGGGCCCCATGGATAGCCTCCCCCACTGCTTCTAACCCTGTAGGTTGGGTCACCTGGGCCGGTCTCTCAAAATGGCGTTGGGTTGGAAGGTCCATGTTGGTTGGCCAGAAAGGTTGGTACGGCCTCTGGGTCGCCACATAGCTGTCCCGCCGTGGTGTGTGCCTGTCCAGAATGTTTGCACCAGATTGCTGCCACCCCTCCAAATATGAAAAGACCTGGGCAGGGTGGTTTGGAGGGCGACATGCATCGATGACAATATGTATTGCTGACCATGCCCGCAGTCGTCTCTCGAATGGGATGTCATCCAAGAACGGTAGGAGACTGCGGGCAAAGTCAGCATTACTTTGTGCTCGATTTTCTGGCCCTGCAACAACCTCCTCTGGCGGGCGGACATGCCCCAAAGCTGGGGTTGGTGCTGGTGGCGGCGGTGGTGGTGGTGTTGGTGCTGGTGGCGGCGGTGGTGGTGTTGGTTCTGGTGGCGGCGGTGGTGGTGTTGCTGCTGCTGGTGGCGGCGGTGGTGGTGGTGCTGGTGCTGCTGGCGGCGGTGGTGGTGTTGCTGCTGCTGGTGGCGGCGGTGGTGGTGGTGCTGGTGCTGGTGGCGGCGGTGGTGGTGGTGGCGCCGGCCGTGGTGGTGGTGGTGGGTGTTCTCCACGCCGCCTTCTGTTTGGCGGTGGAGGGTTCACAGCACGCCGCCCTCTGTAGTAAGCTTCTCTGTGGGTAAAGTAAAAAAAAATTTGGTGAATGCATTGCATTTGGAAACAAAAACATAGGTCAAACATTAAGTTGCACGCTTTTTAGACTCTGTGTATCTGTGTATTATTAATCAGATATTTGTTATTATTATGAAAGAATAACCGACTGTACATAACATAAAGGAATACGTGACTTTCTTTGCTAATTCCATACTAATACATAATTTTTCACCCCCTGATTAACACCCACCCCCCCCCCATCCCATCTAATCTAGACGATCAATAACACCAATGGTTCACATGAAAAAAAAAAAGGCCCCCTGACTTCACTTTTTACTTGACATACTTAATTCACAAAACTTTTAGCTTATATCATCTATATAAAGCAGGGAAGGGGTTGAAAGGTATACAATATATATATATATAATCTATTTATATAATCGGGAGTTTGAAATTCCGGCACTGTACCCTAATCCCAAACTCCTTAGCGTCACTGCGAGCGGAGACGCGTATGCGCCTTCGCGAGCCGCAGACGCTTAACTCACACAGCCGCTATAGCGTTTTCTCTAGCGGCCTCGCGCCCTCCGCTCACAGCAAGACCTGCGCCCCTCACAGCGCCCAATCCGCCCCGGCATGCTGGCATTTGTACTTCCCCCGTCTGTGCACCCACAGGTCTTAGCAGATCACTGATGCTGACAGCGGGGGGGGACAACACAGACAATCAAATCAGGAGGAGGTCAGTGTCAGGAGGAGATGACAGACGCCCGCCGGGGCCTGTGACACTGCAGAGGTCACAGCGGGGCTGTGTGTGCGGACAACGGGGAGGCCGGGGGCTACGGACGTACCGGACACGTCCTCTGCTCCTGGAGATGTGCCGCGGTTCCGCGCTCGCAGCGTATCTGACGCTGGAGCCGCGCTCACCACGCCCACACCACGCCCTCTGCCAAACAACCCACACCTCTCACTAACCTCCTGCAGCTAACCACACCCCATGTTTACCTTTGCCATGATGTCATTTAGCTGCGGCCGCTATCTTTAATAAGGTCAGAAATGATGGCAGTAATCGGATCTCTGCTCCCTCTAGCACGCCCCAACACTGTAGCACCATCTATTAACCCTATTCTCATCACCTATATACTCTGCTACCCACTGAGCCGCCTGTATACTCTGCTACCCACAGACCCGCCTGTATACTCTGCTACCCACAGACCCACCTGTATACTCTGCTACCCACAGACCCGCCTGTATACTCTGCTACCCACAGACCCGCCTGTATACTCTGCTACCCACAGAGCCGTCTTTATACTCTGCTACCTCAGACCCGCCTGTATACTCTGCTACCCACAGACCCGCCTGTATACTCTGCTACCCACAGACCCGCCTGTATACTCTGCTACCCACAGAGCCGTCTTTATACTCTGCTACCTCAGACCCGCCTGTATACTCTGCTACCCACAGAGCCACGTGTATACTCTGCTACCCACAGAGCCGCCTGTATACTCTGCTACCCACAGACCCGCCTGTATACTCTGCTACCCACAGACCCGCCTGTATACTCTGCTACCCACAGAGCCGTCTTTATACTCTGCTACCTCAGACCCGCCTGTATACTCTGCTACCCACAGAGCCACGTGTATACTCTGCTACCCACAGAGCCGCCTGTATACTCTGCTACCCACAGACCCGCCTGTATACTCTGCTACCCACAGACCCGCCTGTATACTCTGCTACCCACAGAGCCGTCTTTATACTCTGCTACCCACAGACCCGCCTGTATACTCTGCTACCCACAGAGCCGTCTTTATACTCTGCTACCTCAGACCCGCCTGTATACTCTGCTACCTCAGACCCGCCTGTATACTCTGCTACCCACAGACCCGCCTGTATACTCTGCTACCCACAGACCCGCCTGTATACTCTGCTACCCACAGACCCGCCTGTATACTCTGCTACCCACAGACCCACCTGTATACTCTGCTACCCACAGACCCGCCTGTATACTCTGCTACCTCAGACCCGCCTGTATACTCTGCTACCCACAGACCCGCCTGTATACTCTGCTACCCACAGACCCGCCTGTATACTCTGCTACCCACAGACCCGCCTGTATACTCTGCTACCCACAGACCCGCCTGTATACTCTGCTACCCACAGAGCCGTCTTTATACTCTGCTACCTCAGACCCGCCTGTATACTCTGCTACCCACAGACCCGCCTGTATACTCTGCTACCTCAGACCCGCCTGTATACTCTGCTACCCACAGAGCCAAAATGGAAACTAATGTATATATTTATAAATAATACTAAATGTACACAACAGTGCTGCAGATACATACCTTGGCATAGCGGCCACCGGGTGAAGGAAGGACAGCCGGTCATAAAAGTGGTAGTGGTTGAGCAATGGAGCGGCTCCCGGTTGTCTCTCTGAGTACTGCCGGTACTGCTTCTTATGCTGGTCCCGGCAGCTCCTCCACCGTTTTTTAAGATGGTCAACTGTGAAATGATTTGAAACCGGCTTTAGAGATGTGTAATATTTGAAAAAACAAAAGTATGTGTACAAATCAACAATAACATTTTATTCATTTTGTGTGTGTAATGTGTATACAAGGCACAGTGACACGACAGTGTGGAACATCATCAACAGCATTACGGACATTGAGCTCACGTGGCCACAATCACAAATGAGGCAGGACACATGTCAACGCATAGAGAATGTAATAGTGCGGGCACCAGACTCTGGTCATTAGTGGTATTTATATACACCCAACCCCTTGGCCGAAAGAGCCAGGAGGATAAGACATTAAACTCATTGTACTGTTGTGACCCCATCCAAATATAGGCAACTATGCGGTGGAGCATGATAACACATTCAGGGTCCTGTATACCCTGCTATGGGGGCCCTGTATTCCCACTGCTGGGGGCCCTGTAAACCCACTGGGCCACTGTCTACCCACTGCTGGGGGCCCTGTATACCCACTGCTGGGGGGGCCTGTACACACACTGAGGGCCCTGTATACAGGGACTGACTGGCACCCTACAGTTTGGGTCGCAACCCTCCCTCACTGGCCCGACACAGGTGAGGACGGGGGGTGGGGGGGGGTGATGACTGGCGGCCGCCTCACAGTCACCGCAGCTCCCGCATTATCCTATGGCTCGCTCCCAGCCGCAGCCTCGCGCTCCTCACAGCCGCTCGCTAACAGTCGCAGCCGCACGCCACTCACAGACGCTCACTCCCGGACGCAGCCGCGTGCTGATGACGTCATCGCGCGGCCAGGAGCTTCCGTTTCCGCCTGCTGCTTCAGGGACATGCGGATTATTCATGCTCCTGCAGCCGCATGACCCGTGGCACCTGGGCCAGTCCGCCCCTGCCTGTATACGACAATATGGGGGCATGTATACCCAGCTGGGGGCCTGTATACTCTGCAGGGGGAGGTGTATACTCTGCTGGGGGGCTGTCTACCAGTGATAGCCGCTGTATACCAGGATGGCGGTGAATATGTTTTCATAGTTTTTCGGGGCAAAAATAGGGGGGTCGGCTTATACACGGGTCGGCTTATACACGAGTATATATACAGTAAATGCAATATATAACGTGTGAACTCATTTAACTTACTTAGATTGCTCTGTTCCTCATGGTCACTCCGATGGAACGCAGGGAACATCTCTTGGGCGATCTCTCTCCAGGCTGTATTAATAAGGGTCGTATCCCCATACTCAGGATCTGTAGGGAGCCATAGAAATGGACGAGCCTCCACAAGTGCAATAAGACGCAGCGTGTTCACCGTGCCACGTCCTGCTGCCATGATTGCACTGATGAACGGATCGCTCTGTGTGTGCCCCTGTCAGCGCGACTCGCTTCCTGTTTCCTTAAACCATAGTGTGTGCTGGAGAATCCCTTCCCTCGCAGCATCGGCTACAAGCCTCAAAATAAGAGAAAAACCAGCGAGTTTGGACTCGCACACTTTCAGAGACACATCAGCGAGTTGTAAATGTCATTATTCGCTATTACTCGGGTCCCTATTCATTAACATTGGACTCGCTGGACTCGCAACGAGTCCCGAGTCCTTGACTCGGACTCGTTGGGGTCTTGCGATTCCGAGTCTTTTCGGACTCGCTCATCCCTATTGGTGATACAATGGGTATTGATATATATCGTGCTAACCAACATTTTAACTTCTATTTCATAAATCAATCGTAGACATGAATATAAGTAACTTTACAATATGACTTCTCAGAGAAAACTGCTTCTTTTTCCTCCTTAAACGTCTGCAGGACAAAGTACCTCGTGGTCCGAGCTGCTGTGTTCGTATGATAGAAAGACCAGATACAGCGGTATGTCTGGGTATGGTGGTAGCTAGTTTATTTTCCAACGCGTTTCAGAGTCGTATCCCAAACTCCTTCCTCAGGGAACATCAAGATCATAGTGAACAAAAACCTTTATAACATGAAAAAACGCCGTTAAAATTTAATAGGTAGGTAAACAAAGAGGTGTATAGGTGACGTCACAGTGTTATGTATACAAAAGCTCGTAACAACATGATCTTATGTGAAATCATAAAGAAGAGACATTTATCAAAGTGCAAATCAATATATGCGATAACAAAGTTAGTCAAATATAATGGGCATAAAGTAGTGCAACAAGAATAAAAAATGAAGAAAGTAAAAGAGAAAAAAAGAGTGGTGAATGGATTAGAACCTAGGAGTGTAAAAGAAAAAATGAGTGATGTGTCTGTTTAACGAGATGAGCTATAGGATCTGATGAAACTGATTAGTATAATATCATTATATACCATCCTTAATATGGTGTTCTGTAATGAGGATCTCCTATCATTTGAATGAAAAATATTTTGTATGCTCTATAATAAGGGTTCCTTTTATTCAAGCATTATATTAATACTCTATTATTTCTTTTCTAGATGCTTGAGAAAACTAACAAAAAGATGGAAAGATGAACCAAAATGTTGGCAAGGCTGGGGGAACTAGCTAAAAAGATATAATATATTAAAATCATAATTTATAGTAGATATTAATTTTATTTTTTATTTAAAATAATATTAAAAATATATAAATATGTAAAAATAAATGCAATATTAAATATTAATTATGATGTATTTATTAAAAATGTATATATGTAATGGAATATTAAATATATCATACTAAATATGATGTATCCATTAGAAATGTATATATGTAATAAGAATAAGATATGAAAGCAGGGATAAGCAAAGTGTTAAATGTGTATTAACACATTATATATGAATATTAGCTGTGGGCAACATGTCTCTACGGGGTGCTCACCCCCCTTGAGACATGCTGTCCACTCCACTCGGCATGTTAGGGGTTAATAAGGCATTTACAGTAAGCCGGCTATTGTCGGCTTTGTAGAAATGTATGAATGAAGCCGCGGCCCCCCTGACGTAATTTACGTATAGTATCTGCCGCTGTCCAAGGTCCAGTAGGCATTTACATTAGATCTATGGGAAGTGCACCTCATAGACCTAATGCTAATGGTTACAGGACCTCGGACAGCGGCAGATACTATACGTACATTACGTCAGGGGGGCCGCGGCTTCATTCATACATTTCTACAAAGCCGACAATAGCCGGCTTACTGTAAATGCCTTATTAACCCCTAACATGCCGAGTGGAGTGGACAGCATGTCTCTAGGGGGGATGGGCACCCCCTAGAGACATGTTGCCCACAGCTAATAATCATATTTAATGTGTTAATACACATGTAACACTTTGCTTATCCCTGCGGCAGCAGGGATGAACAAAGTACGGTATACGGTAACCCCATTGCTCCGGATTACACATCCTGAGCAATCTGGTTACCGCATTGCGGTTGCCATAACACATTTTTCCTAAAAAATGTGTGTGAATGCAAATGCGGTTACCACATCCGGATCTGGAGGCGGCAATCGTAATTGCCTTGACAAGTGTGACCCCAGCCTAAGTGGATCTGCGGAATGTTCTATCGGTTCCATCTTTCTAGGAACATTCTACAGATACATTAAAAGTATTGCAGGTCCTCAGTTGACACTGCGTTAAGAAAAGAAAACAGTCCGGGAGTAAAAATGGTATTTACTATATCATCCATCTGCAGAACGCTGACAAGAAATCTCAGTGAGAAATTACAGCAGAAAATAAATAAAATCGCTGACTGGGCGAGAAGAGCGAAGATGGTGAAAACAGAGAATCACAATAACCCAATGTAAAAACAACGGACGGCAGAAATAACCACACAGATAAAAGTGTTTATGCTGCACTAACAGATTCCATACCGTATCGGGGCCCCCCACCTACCAGGGGCCATATGTAATGCTGGAGTCTTCCTATAAAGAAGAAAAGTCCCTGAACTACACCGGCAGTCACTAACATAATCTGCTGTAGATACTATACTGGTTAGATAAAAATATTGATACACAGAAAGATAAAAAAAATATATAGATAAACAGATAAATAGATAGATAGATAGATAGATAGATAGATAGATAGATAGATAGATAGATAGATAGATGGATAGATAGATAGATGGATAGATAGATAGATGGATAGATAGATAGATAGATAGATAGATAGATAGATAGATAGATAGATAGATAGATAGATAGATAGATAGATAGATAGATAGATAGATAGAAGATATTATATGCAAGAAATAATTCTAAGTTTTTTGTCACAGGGGAATAATATGACCACCGTATTTCCAATAATATTTTTACTATCTTACACAAACCAAACACGACTATGATATATCATAACCTGACTTGATCTTAGCTTTGTGTGGTTCCTAAGGTCAAAAATCCTGGCGCTTTGAACCACAGAAGCGATTATGTCCTCCAATCACAGATATATCCATGGATTGCGTTGACAGCTTGTAATTATCAATATGACATGGAAATATTGTATTTCCATTTTTCCATGTGATGTCCCTGTTACGGTCTGGAGACGTCCAATCTAACTAGGGACAATTATCATCTTCTACAAATATTAGCACCTCTTTGCTAGTGAAGAAACGTATAGAACATTTGTTCTCCATGTTGACTGGTTGACTCCTCGCTTGTCTAAAGGCCCCATCTCACACAACGATATCGTTGAAATGTCACGGGTTTGCAGTCATTCAGTGTGACATGTACAAACAATCAATGATAAGTCGGCTGATCATTGATGGGAGGTTGGTGAACCGGACCTTAAGCCAAACAATGATCGTATATCCAACCCGCAGCATGGGTGTGTGTGACACCTTGATAACGATGTTGTTAACGTCTTCGCCTATTCAGAACGGAAGGACATAGGCGAGCTAACGACCGCAAGTATCATTTGCTTGTCGCTGAATCGTTGCTGCGTCGTTAACGATATCAGCACATGTGACACCTCACTAGCGATCATTGAACGTCGTTCTACCGATCTAGGTCAAGTCAGATCATTGGTCGGTTCGCCGACACGTTGAAGCGTGAGACGGGGCCTTAATGATCTACTCATAGAGGAGATACTGAGAGGTGCCCACTGATATTTTCTGATCCATAGCACAATCGATACCTTCCACCATTGTGGGCATGTTTTGTTTTCCAGATGTTTGTGACTAAAGGCCCCGTCTCACGCTTCAATGGTCGAACGATCCAATCAACGATCTGACGTGACCTAGATTGCTTGAACGACGTTCAATAATCACTAGTGAGATGTCACACATATAGATATCGTTAACAACGCAGCAACGATTCCGCAACAAGCGAATGATACTTCCAGTCGTTTGATCGCCTACGTCCTTTACTTCTCATCGTTATCGAGGTGTCACACACACCCATGCTGCAGGTTGGACGAACGCTCATCGTTTGGTTTAAGGTCCGGTTCACAAACCTCTGATGAACGATCTGCCCGATTATCATTAATCAGATGTACGTACATGTCACACTGAATGACGTCGTTTGAATGACTAAAAACCTGTGATGTTTCAAAGACATCTTTAACAATATCATAGTGTGTGACGGGGCATTTAGGCGGTGTTCACACTCTGCGTTTTTGATTTGTTTTTGGTGCTGCGTTTTTTTTTGTTGTTTTTTTTTAAACTGCCCCAAAACGGATCACTAAACGTCTACCAGAAAACTGAATGTAATTTTCAATCTGCTGTTCAGACGTTGCGTTTCTTGACTGCTGCGTTAGTGATGCAGAAAATAATGAGCGTCAATTATTGCTGCGTTTTTCTGCTGCACTTTCTGCACCACTAACATCCAATTACTTTCCCTACCCAGCGATACCAGGGTGATCCCCGGTGATGTCTTTCTCCATGACACCAGCAGGTGCTGTCTGTGAATAGTATGGTGCTTTAGGACCTGTGCACCGTGTGACTGAGTCACAGGTCCTAAAGTACCGTACTACCCACAGACAGGACCTGCTGGTGCCAAGGAGGAAGACATCACCGGGGATCACCGTGTGATTGCCAGGGAAGGTAAGAAAGTGTATGTGTGTCTCTGTCTGTCTGTCTGTGTCCTAGAAAATGAAGCAAAAAAGCAGCACAAAAGGATAATGCATTTGTGATGCTTTTTTGCAAAAGTGGATCTGTTTTTGGGGCAGAAACTGCACCAAAAATGGATAAAAACAAAAAACAGTGCACAAACGCTCTGGCTAAACGTGACCTAATTCATCAATTGCCACTTCTTAAAAATTCACTAAATTTTGGCACAAATGTACTTAAATCTCCCCATGGAGGGACATTTTTGTCCATCAGATATTTTTGTGCAAATGTGGTTGTTTGGAATAATTAAAGGGAACCTGTCAGCTCGTTTATGCCCCCCCCCAGCTATCACTATCTGTTCCTTCAGCTTCATAGTCCTATTCTAATAATCCCTGTCTGAGCTCAGAGTGTAATGTTAAAAGTGAAAAAAAAGCATTTGTAGACTTACATTATCTTATGTAAATGAGGCAGTGACTACACCTTGGAGGATGTAGTCACTCTGGCAGGTTAATAATTAACTCACTGCTAACTTCTCTGTATAAAGCACCTGTGTGATGTCACAATCATGTGACAGTAGAGGACGGAGCTAAGCAAGCAAAATTATTATGGGCTATGGAGACTTAGCTCCGCCTATTATAGTCACATGGTCATGACATCACACAGGTCCTGCAGCATCTTCTGAAATTATGTAATGTTAACTATTAACCTGCCAGAGTGACTATATCCTCCAAGGTGACTACACTCTGCCTCATTTACATGAGAAAATGTAAGTGTATAAATGCTTTTTTTTCACCTTTCACATTACACTCTGAGCTCAGACAGGGATGATTAGACTGCTATTATAAAGCTGCAGGTACAGATAGTGATAGCTGGGGAGGCATAAACTAGCTGATAGGTTCCCTTTAATGGAACAACTGGTGATAAAGAGGTGAAATACAAAAATAAAAAGCATTTTTTTTTAAATTTTGTCTCAAATTCATGAACCATTTTTAAGAATTTGGTGCAAAAGGCATCAATTAATTCAACAACACAAAAAAGGAAGAATGCAAGCCCTGAATCCGGCCTAAAGATTACAAAGACGTCTTCATGACAAGCAACTTAAAGGCTCCGCATGGATCCATGATACGCTTCTCAAATTCTGTTTCATAATTCCATAAGTAATTGAAAAAGGCTATAATGTACCAGTTTATTGTCATTAACGAGGGACTGTCAGGAATATGACAGCTCCCTGCTGAAGCTTTTTCTTCGTATAGGCCTTGCAATGCCCGGCGTTCCACTAATTTACTTTCCACTGTGCATTTAACGCATTCATTCCTTATGGAACCAGCATAGCATTAGAGGGAATGCAAGCTCCTGTTGAACTGGAGGAATTATGGTGATTTATCAGCAGGCAAGCAGCAGATGTTTTTGCTTATAAAGGGGCAGGAAGGAGGTAGAATCGCTGTTTAACATTCTAAAATGGAAATTTATTGAGGCTTCACTCAACGCAAATGTTGTGCTTGTTCGGAGATTAGAACCAAACTTGGCAACGGAGACCAGAGTGTTCCTTATCTGATCACTTAGACTCTTCGAGGCCATTAACAAGGTGGCGCGGCAAACTACTGCAAAACTAGAAATTGCTGCAGTCATTTGCATTAATCTAATAATTAACCCTATAAAACCCATTATTGCTACCTTGGTGATTGACGTGGCAGAGTGCATAACTCGTCTGCAGCAGAATTTTGGTGGAGGATGTCTTTCAGAAGAATGCTGTGTGCTTTGCTATGTATGTAGATCTCCTGGATCTGGTGAGACTGGTGTGCATGCTTAATCTGGTTTAGTCCCTTTTGAGGGACTTCCCACCTGCTGTTACCACCTAGTGTTTCTATAGGCTCTTGTGCCCGATTGCATGTCTCCATAGTTGAGCTCTTAAAGGGAATCTGTCAGTCACGAATGGTAGTAACAGACAACAGGATAGGTCAGGGGCGGACCTACCGTGGTGCAGCTGCACCAGGGCCCCGACCGGCTAGAAGGCCCTCAAGCCTGCAGGGGGGCCCCCAGACGACCCCCGTAACCCGATGTCAGAGGAGAGGAGGGTCAGGCAAGGGAAGCAGGAAGCTCCTCCTCTCCTCTGCCCCTCTACCGCCCGGCTCCCAGGAATGCACTCAGCGCGGCTCAGCATGTAGGAGAGCCGCATCACTAATAAAGGCCCCCCCGCACCTTACCGCCAGCCGCCAGCACCCCAACCCCCCTTCCCCCCGCTCCTCACCATGGCCTCTGGGATAGGTAGTAGGATGGCAGTGACAGGTGAAAGAAAAGCGATCAGGGTAACTAGTCTGACCCTTGGACTGGGGGTCCCAAACTTACCTTGCTCCCAGAAGTACCTCTAAAGGTGAGGCTGCCATCCTTGACCTGCTCATGACCAGTCCTAGGCTATAACCCCCCTCACCTCTACCTAGGGATCAGGAGAAGCACAGCAACTCCCAGAAAGATGGCACTCTCCATGAAGCTACAAAGCAAGAGGGCTTCAGCTGAACAGCACTCAGTGTCAGCACTGCAGAAAATAAACTCTATAAGCGACACCAGCTGATGGGTCATGAGACTACTTAAAGGTTGGGGGAGTGGTAAAACTATATTAGCTGATACACTCAGCAACTGGTACTGCAGAGCCACAGAAGTTAACCCTTAATAGACTAAAGGAAATTAACTCCATTTAACTACTGCAGAGCAATCTACACGTGACGTAGAGTAATTCACAGAGACTGCAGAGCTGTCTACATGTGACACTCTCAGCAGTTTATTGCTATGTACAGCATGATGTAAGGCTTAAAATGAAAATCAACTATGCCTCTCTTATCAGGTTCTGTGCTATTGTTTACGTAAAGGCTTTATCACCTGATGATTAATATTAATGGACTACATTGTCACGTCTCTTGCTGTGATTGATACCTAGTCAATGCACAATCTCTATTGAGAGCTTCGAGAGCAGCTCTCCCAGCTTCACTACATGCCTAAAACTAAATGCTTTGATTGTGTGAGAACGGTTGCAGCCAGTAATCTATGTAATACATCATTGGATTCAGGGTTTCTTTACCTACATAATTTTGCTGTCAGATGAGGTAGCAAAAACCTGCTGACAGATTCCCTTTAAGGGGACAAAGTTGTATGACTTGTTGGGCTTGTAGGCTTATTTGGTGCCTATTTTATCATTTCAATTAGGTGTCAGATCTTCCATCATTAATATAGGGAAAAATATCTGTGACATGGACAAGATTTATTGCGTCAATCAATTTATGACATTTTGTTGCTTTTTACATGCCCTGAACTGTCAAATAGATCATTTTATTTTTGGGCATTTTGCTCCAAGAACTCCACTTTTTTCACTTGTGACACAGACAGAGAGGGCTGCTACATTAAAAATTATCGTAATTTCAGCCAACTATGATTTGAAAAGTAACTTCATTTGTGACCCAGCATAAAAGGACAGCCAAAATATAACTAGTTATTTCAATTCACTTTATTCTAAGCAGTCCACTTTTTTCATCTGTGACACAAAGACTGGCAAATAAAATAATTAGTGTAAATTCAGTCCCTCTCCCTTCCACAAATCAATATCTATTCTCGGAGCTCTAATAACATATGAGGTTGAATAACAAAAAGTTTATTCACATCGAGGCCCCTCTATTGCTTATTATCAGGCCTGATGCGCTCCCAGGGGTCAGCATTGGGACATTTTTGTATATATTTCATTACTATTCAGGGTTAAAGAGGACCTGTCACCCCCTGGTGCTATGCTAACTGAATGTAGTAATGAATGCAGCGTGTCTACTGCATTCAGAGAAGGGGTCCCCCATGTTTCTAGGCCCCTTGTAAGTTGTAAAAAAAGACTTTATAAAGTGTACAGATAAGGAGTCCGGAGGGACTTACTCAGTAATGCGGCATCGCTGTTGTATGGTGTCCTCCCCGCCTCCAGCCGCTCTGTACCACCTCTAGCCCTCTCTTGTTCAGCCTCCTGTATGTGTCATCGCTGAGGGCTAGAGGTGGTGCAGAGACCGCTGGAGGCAGGGAGGACACCAGCAACAGCAATAACACATACAGGAGGCTGAACAAGAGAGAGATGGAGGTGGCACAGAGAGGCTGGAGGTGGGGAGAACACCATACAACAGCGATGACTCATTACTGAGTAAGTGCCTCCGAACCCCTTATCTGTACACTTTATAAAGTCTTTTTAACAGCTTACAGGGGGGCTAGAGACATAGGGGACCCCTTTCCTGAATGCAGCAGAAGGGGGTTACAGGTCCTCTGTAACTCCATGTGTGTACTACTACCTTAATGGATTGACTTACAGTCAAGCCCAAGATTGAACTGCAAAGAAACATGGAGATCAACCAAGAGCCAAAGTGATTAAATTAGGAAACCAAACGGGAATGACTACTCCAGCAGGTGAAGAGAATGATTTAGTTGTATAAAAGAGAACATTTTCTAATGGTGCAAGAAAGGGATAGAATTCTGTGTCTCACAAACATCCTTATGGTACCTTTACACGCCGCAACAGGATGGTGGCAACAACCGGGTACATGAGAGAAATGTATCTTGCACCGCCAAATCAACCCGCTGTTGCGGCGTGTGAAGACGGTTGTTGCCACCCGTCACTTGAGGCACCTGTTTCAGAGCAGAGCCCTAAAACAGGTGATTTCAAGGTGATGGTTGCGGGTTGTATCGGCTGTAAATATGGTAGGGTAAGGTTTATTCGTCACCTAGATAACTCCCCGGGGCGTGACACAGCCTCCGGGAAACCACCCCCCTTCAGCGCTCATTGGAGGAAGCTCCTGCGTTACGATTGGTAGTCGCTGCATAGGGCGGCATATTTAAGGAGCTGACCAGTCACACTACACAATTGCTCGAGCGTCATGTATTAGTCAGCCTCCCGTGCTGGCCAATCATGATGTATTGCTTTCTCCTATCAGCATACGGAATTCTCGTAATCCACAATTGTGGCACGCCTATGTGTTGTCCCTGCTGCCTTTGTTCCGCCCATATTACCTTGTTATTGCGGCGTGTAAATGTGGTACGGTAAGCTACAGAAGGTAACTTGTGGCACCCGGCGGTGTATCCAGAGATAGATGTAACCTACCGTAGCGCACCTTGTTGCGGCATGTAAAGGTGGTGCGTTTACCGTTGGCAACCGTTTGTGCGTGCTCGTGCACGTGAAGCACCCGGTTGTTGCCACCATCCTGTTGTGGCGTGTAAAGGTACCATTACAGTTGTGGGCAAAAGTATTGACACCCCTGGAGACTTCTAAGGTGGCCAACAATGAGTCCAGACCTGAATCCCATAGAACACCTGTGGAGAGATCTAAAAATGGCAGTTTGGAGAAGGCACCCTTCAAATATCAGGGACCTGGAGCAGTTTGCCAAACAAGAATGGTCTAAAATTCCAGCAGAGCATTGTAAGAAACTCATTGATGGTTACCGGAAGCGGTTAATCGCAGTTATTTTGGCTTAAGGTTGTGCAACCAAGTATTAGGCTGAGGGTGCCAATACTTTTGTCTGGCCCATTTTTGGAGTTTTGTGTGAAATGATCAACATTTTGCTTTTTGCTGCATTCTCTTTTGTGTTTTTTGATTGAAGACAAATTAAATGAAGATAATAATACCAAAGAATTTGTGATTGCAATCATTTTCAGGAAGAAACTGAGTATTATCTCGACAGAATTGCAGGGGTGTCAATACTTTTGGCCACAACTGTATGCATGCACACCTAGGGATCAGCATTGGGACATCTTTTGTATATGTTAATTTAATTCTCAATGTACAAGCCATGTGTGCACTACTACCTTAATGGATTAAATTACAGTCAAGCCCAAAACCGGACTGCAAAAAAACATGGAGATCAACCAAGTGCCCATAGAATCTCCTTTATAAATTACATTAGGAAACCCAAACAGGAATAACTATTCTAGCAGGTGAGGAGAATGATTTATTTGTATAGAGGGAACAGTTTCTAATGGTGCAAGAAAGGGGTAAAATGTTGGGTCTGATAGACGCCTTTATGCATGCACACCTAGGGGTCAGCATTGGGACATCTTTTGTATATATTAGATTACTTTCAGTGTACAAGCCATGTGTACTTCAACCTTAATGGATTAAAATACAATCAAGCCCAAAACTAGACTGCAAAGAAACATGGAGATCAACCAAGTGCCCATAGGAACTTCTTCATAAATTATATTAGGAAAACCAAACAGGAAGGACTATTCTAGCAGGTGAGGAGAATGATTTATTTGTGTAGAGAGAACACATTCTAATGGTGCACCAAAAGAGTAGCATGTTGGGTCTGACAGACGCTACAGACGACGAAAGAGGTCCTGATTTTCGCCAACATAGATGATTATTGTTTTTTTAGGCAAATGCACTTTTTTAACCCCTTCATGACCCTGGAATTTTTTTTTTCATTTTCGTTTTGCTCCCCTGCTTCCAAGAGCCATAACTTATTTATTTTTCCATCAATATAGACATATGATGGCTTGTTTTTGTGGGTCGAGTTGTAGTTTCAGATGCAATCATTTATGTTACCATATAGTGTACAGGAAAATGGGGGAAAAAATTCCAAGTGCAGTGAAATTGCAAAAAAAGATGCAATTGCACGTTTGCTTTTTGGGTTGTTTAGTTGCTATGTTCACATATGCTAAAACCGACTGATGGTGTGATGCCTCGGGTCGGTACGAGTTCGTAGATACCAAACATGTATACCTTTACTGGTATCTAAGTGGTGAAAAGAAATTCAGAAATGTGAAAAAAAAAAATCACACTTTTTGCGCCATGTTCTGCGACTCGTAGCATTCTCATATTTCGGGATCTGGGACTGGCGTTATGGCTTATTTTTTGCGTCTGGAGCTGACGTTTCTAATGATACCATTTCTGGGTGGATGCGCTTTTTGCTCACCCATTATTGCATTTTATAACAAAAGTTGTTGTGACCAAAAAAAACATAATTTTGGCGTTTGGACCTTTTTTTCCGTTACACAGTTTATGGCTCTCATTAATTGATTTCAATATATTGATAGATCATGCGTTTATGAACGCGGCAATACCAAATATGTGCATTTGTTTTTTTTTTTAATACTTTTATTGTGAATGGGAGAAAAGGGGGTGATTTGAACTTTTAGTTTTTCTTTTTTTTTTACATGTTTATAAAAACTTTATTTATTCATTTAACACTTAGTTGAGAAGGGAAACCGGGCACTGAGCTTGTCGCATTGAAGTCCTGTGTGCGCTCCCTCCATCCTCCCTTCCCTGCACCCACCGATATAAACTTTCGGAATAAAGTTGTTCATGGAATAAAGGATCTCGGAGTGCTGCTGTTTTCTTCTTAAGTTCTTATTTATTCAATTTATTCTTACTTTTACACAGCCCCTAAGAGAGGCACCTGCTCCACAGTCCGACCGCTTCTGACAGATACCGATGAGCACATTGGTATCTGCCAGAAATGCGGACGGTGAGTGGTTGGCAGCGCTTGCCAACCACTCACTGGAAGTGCTCCGTGACAGCTTCCGGGGTCAAGCCAGGACCCCGGGTTGTCACGTGAGTACCGGAGATCCCGCAATATTATCATAGGATCTCCGGAGCAGGTGGGGAACAGCGCGTTCCCCCCGGCACCGGTCCCCAGTGATTGACAGCGGGATCCAAAGGGTGAACAGCACCGATCGGATACCATATCTGATCGGTGCTGTTAGCCCGACATCTCAGCTGATGAGATCAGATGAGATGTTGGGCAATTGATGTGAGCTCCCCGCCGGTAACAGGTTGTACAACGTCATGGGTCGTGAAGGGTTAGTTACATTTGCTGATTTTCCTAAAATGAAGTACAATTTTTTTCCCTACAAACTTCCAAACTCTACATTTTTGGATGGCCCTTTATTTTCTGCGAATTTAAAGAAACTTGTTATTCAAGTATAAATTGCCATTGAATCTAGATTTTATTTCACTCAATGGAAATCTGATCTGCTTAATGAGAGATGCAGCTAAACCTGGCGGGACTAAGACCTTATCTCGCGCTATTATCAGCGGTGTCTTCAAGACTGTAAACACTGTTTAGTGCTTCGCTTGTTGGATTTTTTTTTGTAAACCCAGGTCACAACACATTTCAGGAGTCACCCAATTATTTCTTTCATTGTGTTTCCTCTGGGCCTATTTATTTCAAGGCCGTTTCCCAGCAGAATCAGCTACCACCTGGGCAGTTCGGAAAGAAAAACTCCAGAGGTGGAGGGGGGAGCGCAGCTCTTGGCACCGTATCGGTTGCAGCTAATGAAGTGTCTGTGCTGAATACACATAGTTAATCTTTAAAATATAGACATTGCACCGAGCTCAAGTGCGGCGGCGTGCCATATCTGGGACGGCGACGACTCTTCTAGCTTTAAAATCCCTCGTTCCTTCATTTTTTTCCCTCGTTCAAACAGTTCCATGTCCTATAATGACCGGAATATGACATGCTATGGATTCCCCAAGCTTGTTATTTGCAGTATTGGATTCTGCTTAAGACCTACAGATGATGACAGCAAAATAAATTATGTCCTAGGAGTCATACCGGCCCGGTGTCTGACACTTCGGAGCATCAATTTGCCTGTGGCACTGAAAATGGGGCGAGTACGGTGACAAATCTGACATTCGGAATGGATGCCATGGTCATCAATGCTCTACAGGGTAATTGCAGTAGTATAGGCAACTAATTAGATCACTTTTCAAGCAGGCTAGACATTCATTAGGATTAGGTATAAATAATGCTCAATTAGACCAGTTTTGGACTGGGTGATTTAATATGTACAAAAAGGTAAAAATGCATAGGTGATGACTTTTTTGTTTTAACTTTGTTTTTATTGAACGTTTTCATTATAAATCAACATATGACATTCATCACAGAAGGGAAGGGATATTCAACTGTAAAATGGTACAATTGACAATGAGAGGATCCCATCATATATAGAGTGGCAAAGTATCTGGTAAGGTGCCAGATTTTTTAACAGTAAGCAAGATATGGGTTCATAAAGCTTAAGGAGTCCTCAGTAGGTAGTCCCACAAGCAGTAAAGTATGTCAGGTTTATATCTTCATTCGTCACAAATGAACATCGTCTCGGAATATGATCCAATAGTGACTCACCCAGGGGTCTATGGGAACTCGGAACCTGGGCATGGAGTTGGAGGGTTGTCACAAGTGGCCTGCAAGCACCCATGGCTCTGGTGGACAACTCAAAATTGGGAAAAATAAGAAGGGATTAAAAGAATAAATGTTTTTCGTGACGCCACCTGCAGATTCTGGTGATGTTCACCAGCGCCCCTGTCAGACTGCCGGGGACGATGGTATTGCAGCTTGGGTGGTCTGTCTCCCTGCAGGTGGAGCCGGGTCCCTGGGGCAGGATAGCACTGTGGTCGTGGTGCTGGATGCGGTCATCGCAGCTGTGCAGCAGTTGGTGCAGAAAGGAGACACGGAGGCCTTGTGACTATACTGGTATTTTACTGGAACCGGTTCAGATGGCACTTCTGGTTACAGTTTACACAGTCTTTGAACGGGTAGCTGACTGGGTAGTCACTGAGGAGGGTAAAGTCTCTGAGGTTCCCATAGTATACCTTATTTTGTCTTCCTTATGTCCTGCTGTTCTGACCTGCGCCTCCTCACTATCCTTCGCTGCCCTGCATAGCCCGCTTGTCTACCAGGCTCGTTGGGTGATATGAGGTACCCTTCTTCTCTCTAAGGGACTCAACCCGGTTTGGTGTCCCTGGGGGGGCTGCATGTTCTGGACTGGGAGCTGATATTTTGGCCCTCGACTGGCCGGTGTTGACTGCCCAGGGGTGAACTCGCCTGTACCTTGACTCGGAGCCGTCACTCCGTTGGTGGACTAGGATTCCCCCAGACCTGTCCGGTGGTCTGGTACTGGGTTTCCCCTTTCTTTCCTGGGCCACCTTTTCTTCTCAGGCGCCCTCCCTGGGAGACCCCTCTAAGGCTCCCTCCTGGCTTCTTCCCTCAGTACAGACTAGATCCAACCGTCTGACTTCCCGTTTCTCCTTTATCTTAACTCTACTTCCCCCGGGACCGGTTACCCTTGTAATGGGTTGCCAATTGGTCCCCTAGTCTAGGTGTAAGGATGCCGGGGTGGGGGCCTCAAGCTGACTTTACACGCCCCAATGACAGGAATACTGCACACACGGTTGTGGGTGCAGTACCCCTATTGTGGTGCACTGACAAGTGGGGCAACACATCATCTCCAGATTTTTTTCCATAGTATTGTGTAAATTAGCAGTCATCTTTTCCATCATTTATTTGTGTGTATAAATCGGGCAGGGTAGGAACCGACGTTTTCTTCCAGTACAATGAGATCAGGCATTTGGCAGATGTTAGGAAGCTTCTTGTGACACTTAAATGTAATCTATCAGCAGGTTTTTGAGGACAGCATGTTGCAGGGATTAAAGAACAAAAGTCAACTATGCCTCTCTTATCAGTGTGTGTGCTATTGTTTATTTAAACTAAGGCTTGATCACCTGGTCATTACCATTACAGGACTATATTGGCAGTCGGACACTGCCCCTGCTGTAATTGACACCTCACTGTCAATGTACAGTCTCTATTAAGAGCCCGGTGTGGGCAGGGGCAGCTCTCCCAGTTCTGCTACATGGCTGTATATAAGGCCACGTGCACACGTTCAGTATTTGATGAGTTTTCTACCTCAGGATTTGCAGACAAAACCAGGAGTGGAGCAATCAGAGGAAAAGTCTAATAGAAACACCTGCACCACTTCTGTATTTATCACCCACTCCTGGTTTTGGCTACAAATACTGAGGTAAAAAACTCTTCAAATACTCAGCGTGTGCACGTGGCCTTAGGCTGGTTTCACACTGCAGTTTTTCCCTGATCAGGTTCAATCAGGTTTGTGTGTCAAAACCAGGAGTGTCTCCAAAACTCAGAACAAGTGTCAATCTGTCTATTATAGTTTTTCTTTGCAAGTTCCTCTCCTGGTTTCGGCACACAAACCTGATCGAACCTGATCAGGGAAAAAACTGTAGTGTGAAACCAGCCTAAATGATTTGATTATGACAGAACGGCTGCAGTCAGTAATCTAATTAAACATTGTTAGTTTCAGACTCTCTTTGTCTATGGCATGCTGCTCTACACTGAAGTAGCAAGAACCTGCTGACAGATTCCTTTTAAGAATTTCGTCACAGAGGGAATGACAATGGGCATAAACCTTTCCATTGTTATATTGGAGCACACCATGTGAGACCAGGCATATAGTGTAGCGCCTTTCACAGCAGCATCGGCTTTTCCACAGCAGGGAGACCGATGTCACCCCACATGGCGGGCCTGCGGCATCTGCCCGGTCCCTCTCAGTTACTTCCTTCTCCCAGGGCCTGCACACACTGCACAGGTCTCCAGGGAACACACTTAGGCAGTGCATGGCATACTGTCGCTGTTCTTAAAGTGCTAGTATGCCCTAACTCAGAAGTGCTTTTCAGCCTATGGCTGAGAAGCACAGTGTATTCAAGACACCTCTCCCTATTGCAAGCTGCCTGAGTAATGCTGTCTATTCCCTAAGGACACATTGCTAGTACTCAGGTCCCTGCATCATATCCTGTGCCTGTATACCGGTGCCATACACCCATACCCATGTCCTCTAACCTGTGTCTCATCTTAATATCTGCACCTATTTTCATCTGCTGTGCCATCATACCAGCCTGCCCTGTCTACATCTGCTGTGCTGCTATACCAGCCTGCACCTGCAGATACCAGCTGTACCTCTCCACCTGCTAGCATCAACCACTCTGGTCGCAACAACTCACAGACTCTGACCATAAGAGCCAACTCCTGTAGTCAGATGTCGTAGTTCCAAGACCCCCTGGAGCTGCGTCTGATGGCTACCTACCTGCAAAGCCTGGGGTTCCAGTGAACACTCAGTGGTTGTTCAGGTTGCTCCTCCAGGTAGCATTTGGTGCACAGCCCAGTGCATCCACTCCTAGATGCTCACCCTGTGTTACATACATAGGACATTCATTTTGGCCTCATGGACATCTACATACCTCCCAACAGGTCGATTTATGCAGGACTGCTCTGCAAACAGAATAGCACGATGGTGTGGGTAAAAGTGATTAATATAAAAAGGGGCATTTCTGAGGACCCTCTTGGGTGGAACCATCATAATAATGCTCAAAGCAATGGCAATGTAAACAGTTGGGAAAGAACTGCCTGTTCTCCGGAGAATCTAGAAGGTGTTCCCTTTTCTGGAAGTGTAAAATCATGGAGGCAAGTATGGTATACGGTAACATGCCTCATCTTATGCAGGGACATGCAATGGGATTTATTCAGGAAAATTCTGTTTACAATTTATTGAAAATAATAAGTCATGTTCCATCAGACTTTGTAACTTCAGCGATATATGAAGGCATAGCTACTAGAGCAGAATATCAATGTACACAGAGCGCCCAACAGAGATGGGAGGCCTCGCAGTTGCAGACTACAGAGGCATAGATCCTCTTTTTATTACTCTATGTGCATGAACCCTTACGGTATGCGTTCAGGTTGTCTTTTAGACACCGGCGTACTCGCTGAGTTTTAGAAGCAGAATACATTTATGAATACTCCAGCATTGTTTTTCCTGAAGCGTCTTCTCTGGGATATCTTTGGTCGCCTCTGGCATCTTTTTTTAATATTATGTGTGTAATATCCAAACGTAAACCATCGGGTCCATTCCTTTTAGGCACTTCATGACTTTCGAGACCTGAACCGGTTAAAAGAAACCCAAAAGCATGGAACACTTGCACAGCAGGTCATTTTTACTTTGCAGTGACTATGTGCATTCTTTTTGTCATTTTTTTAGTGCATTTTCAGAAAGGTTCCAGGTGTAATCCACAAACAAAAAAATATAAGATAAGACGCATACTAGTATTTGCTATTGCATCGATAGTCAATAATTTTTCAACATTTCTTAGAACCATTCTTGTCCCCAAGGAAGATAATGTACACCTCCTAAATGCCTACTTTAGGGGGAGGCTTTGTTAATTAAATTTTTATCTTAACAGCCTTCAGCTCGATCTCGAACCATAGTGACTTGATGGATGAACACTATGTAGGAAGATCGATCTTGTACAGGACTACATAGGTGTCTCCCAAGGTTCAGTTCTTGGACCCCATCTCTTCTCCATCTACACCTTCAGCCCAGGACAGCTCATACAGTCCCACGGCTTTCAGTATCATCTGTTTGCTGATGACACACAGATCTGTCTCTCTGAACCCGATATCACCTCCTTACTAACCAGAATCCCGCAATGTTTGTCCAATATTTCATCCTTTTTCTCTGCTCAATTTCTAAAACTCAACAAGGACAAAACAGAATTCATCATCTTTCCTCCTCCTCACTCAACCCCCTCAACAGACCTATCCATCAAAATCAATGGCTGCTCACTTTCCACAGTTCTGCATGTTTGCTGCTTCAGGATAACCCTTGACCCTGTTCTCTCCTACAAGCCACACATACATGCCCTCTATACCTCCTGCAACTCGAACTCAAAAATATTTCCTAAATCCGTACATTTCTTAACCAAGATTCTGCAAAAACACTAATGCATGCCCTCATTATCTCCCACATAGACTACTGCAACCTCCTCCTCTGTGGCCTTCCTTCCAATACTCTCACATCCCTACAATCTATCCTAAACTCTGCTGCCCAAGGCTACTCCCTGGCCTTTCCTCTCTGTCAATCTCTTCACTGGCTTCCCATTTCCCAAAGACCAGTTCAAACCCCTACCCATGACATACATAGCAATCCGCAACCGATCCTCAAAAGACATACTTCTCTCCTGCCCTTTATCACCTCTTCTCACAATTGCACACAAAACCTCTCCTTTGTTTCCCCCATACTCTGGATCTCTCTGCCCCAACACATCGGACTCTCGCCTACCCTGGATACCTTGAAAAGGATCCAGAAGACCCACCTCTTCAATCTGCAGTAACCCTCAATCTACTAAACCGCCGCTCGACCAGCTTTTCACTCACCTACTATATCCTCACCCATCCCTTGTAGACTGTAAGTCATCACGGGCAGGATCCTCTCTCCTCACCTACTATCTCCTAACCCATCCCTTGTAGACTGTGAGCCCTTGTGGGCAGGGTCTTCTCTCCTCACCTGCTGTATCCTCACCCAACCCTTGCATACTGTGAAGCCCTCGCAGGTAGACTCCTTTCCCTTCACCATCTGTATCCCAATCCATTCCTTGTAGACTATGAGCCCTCGCAGTCAGGGTCCTCTTTTCACATGTAAAGCACCATGGAATAAATGATACAATAATAATAATAATAATAATAGGTCCACCAGGTCTTCTCCGCCATTATCTTGATAGTATCAAGCCAGCGGGTTGCTGGTCTTCCTCTTCACCTGGTTTCTTGTATTCTTCCTACCATGATGTCGTTCTCCAGTTCATATGATGTGACAGGTCATAGCTTGTTGATCTTTGCTTTGAGTGACATCTCTGGCTTGATTTGTTCCGAAATTGATTTGTTTGTTCTTCTTGCCATCCATGGTCTTGGTAACACTCTTCTCCAGCACCACATTTCAAAGGCAATGATAATTCTTCTTTCTTGTGCTAAGCCTCACTCAATTTATAGTCTGTCTCCAGGACTTTTCCTGCAAAATCAATTGTATGATAGGACATCAATTAAAATAGAATATTTAAAGAATGATAAAACTAGATAACAATGGGGCACGTATCAAACTTTGGACAAGGCTTTACTCCAAAAAAGTATCATCATCCAGTCACTTAAAGCCATCATTTCCAACCAGAGCATATGATATAGAAATCATTTACCATAAGAAGACACCTCTACAACTTTGCCTCGTTCATTATGGTGTGCATTGAAATGTCAAGATATTCTCTGTCACAGGTGGCTATAATGGACGAGGGGAATTATAGCAGGATGGCAGTGATGGGCAAAGGCAATTTGAGTGGCTAGTCTGTCCCTTTAGACTAGGGGTTCCTGGCTAACCCTGTTCCTAAAATTACCTCTAAAGGTGAGCATGTGTGGGCTACCACCCTTGCCCTGCTCCTAACCAGCCCTAGATTAACACCCTATCACCTCCACTCATGGATTGGGATAGAAACAGCAACTCCCCACAAGATGACTCACTCAAAGGTAAAGGCTTCAGCAAAATTGCAAAGTGTCCAAACAGCTCACGGTCAGATTGGAGACTGAACTCTTTCAATAACACCAGGTGATTGGTCATGGGATTACTTAAATGCTGGGGGAGTGGAAACTTTAACACACATAGCAGCAACTAACGTCTACTGTAGAGCCACAGCCAGAAATACCATGGACAGCTAATAGTGTAGAGCTAAAACAACTGACATTAAAGAGGACCTGTCACCCCCCCCCCCAAAGATTTCAATCTAAAGACAGCACTGAATGCAGCATGTATTCTGCATTCAGGTAAGGGGTCTCCCATGCGCTTCTGATGTTTTAATCATTAAATACAGCCTTTTAAAATGTGTACAACAAAGTCATGAGGGCATTACCAGATCCACATGAGTCAGCTCCTTCCCGGGGGGCTATTCCAGCGGTGTAACTAGGTTTTCTGGCACCCGGGACAAAGATTTATTTTGGCGCCCCCCCCCCTCATCACACTCACTCGCGTCCCCCCATCCCCCGTGTGTCACACTCATTCCTGTCCCCCGTGTTTCCCTGTCCTCTCTGGCTATATCTCCTCACCTGAGAGTGTCCTCTCCCATTACTTGATCTTCTGCCTCCAGTAAGATGGCGGATATTGGCCTCACAAGCCCCGCCCACCCCGGACACTTATCATAGAGATGACGGGTAGAGCGTCTCCTCACTGCGGCTGCTCATGTGACGTCATCCCTCCAGCCACGTCCAGTCCTTCTTTCACACTTTTTGCGCCGCGCTGGCGCCCCCTCTGAGTTGCACCCAGGGCAAAGGATCTGGCTGCACCCCCCTAGATACACCACTGGGCTATTCCCACCCCTGCTTCTCTGTTCCTCCCTCTCCTCATCGCCTCCTTGATGCCTGTCAGCTTTCCTCGCTCTGAGCGTGCGTCTCCTTGTACGCCTTCAAACATGTGCAGAGCGAGGTGTTGCTACTGTCGGACCCTCGTTCCTGACCTGCCTCCCGCCTTGGCAGCAGCAATTATTCCCGCCCTGCTCCATGTATAACACGAAGCAAGGCGGGATCAAGTGATGACGCCCCACGCTCCTGTCCCGCCTCCCGCCCATCAGAAACACATGCCTGAATGCAGCATACATGCTGCATTCAGTGCTGCCTTTAGATTGAAATCTTTGGGGGGGGGTGACAGGTCCTCTTTAAATCGTAAGTTAAAATCAGAAATATACTTCTATAAACTACTGCAGAGCAGCCTATACGGGACATTCTCCCATTCCAAGCAGTGCCCCCTGTGACCACAATTGTTACACCCCTGTACATCAATTGACTAATTCCCATCATTCTAAAGTTGAACATTTACTGAATTGAATATTCGTTCCCAAATTTTTGGGAAAATGACATTTATTATTATAATTAGATTCTTTCCTAGAAATCCCACCACTGATATATAAGATACACGTCAAGGCGCAATCTTCCACTGAATGTGGTGGTCTAGTTTTCACGGAGATTTCTTATCTAAGACGATCTCTTTAATCACAGCCCCATTTCCTAATAAAACATTGGGATCTTTTAGCATTGAAGTTCTATTTTTCTTTCTTGAAATCCAAGTGTTCAAAGAGCGTCGTCCGTGGCCTGTGATGTCATTGTAGACATTACCCAAACTCAATAATGTTCCTGGGCTGCACAATTAAGATGCTCAGACCTATTCTGTAAAAGACGCGTCTTGCTGGGGACCCGGCTGTTTGGCTAAATGTTTTACTGCATGAATCCATCTGAAAACCATTAGGGGGATAGGAAAACATTCTGTGCTTTAACTAACAGTATGAACAAACATGTCTACTTGACATCTTCATTATTACGATACTACATGCAGCAATTTTATAAAGAATAACATGATCTGCTCTGTGATTTTGCTCTCTATTGAGTAATCATGGAACAGTAAATGAAATATTCCTGTAAGTAGAACCAAATGTGACCCTACTATAAAGAAACCACTAAAAACTCAAAATAGAGAACAAAAAATTAACATTTAATATTGGAGAAATCCTACGGAGAGTGGAGCCATAGTTTGTCTTCATCACCTGGAAAACATAAAATATATCATGGTAAATTTTTAAGGGCTTGTCCCCTAAGGATAATCTGTTTTGTCATAATTGGCTGATCACAGAGAGTCTCAGCTCTGGATCCTCAACGATCAGCTGTAATCTGTGTTCAATTATATGACAGCGCCACCACAGGGCAAATGATGTATTGCATGGTACCTATTGAACTGAAAGGCCTGTGTGTGTCAGATCCGTAGAAACACTCTATGTAGCTGTGTCGGTCGCAAAAGCCAGGTTACTCAGCGGCTGGACCAAAGTTCAGTTCATGATAGCCGTGCTTAGCAGCTGTGGTCCTAACCGCACATATAAAGGGAGTAGTGATAGGGATAAAGTTTGTTTGTGACGCCAGTTGGGATAATCAGTCTGATGTGGCTGGCACTGCAGGTGATCTCTGGGGTTAGGTGGTATAGCAGTGCAGATGGAAAACCCTTCCCAACTAGGACTCACCCCAGGAAGATGATGACGGTAGTGGTAGTATGTGTAGCAGAGGAATGAGACAGCAGATGACAGTCTTTAGCTTTACCTTTTTACTGCAGATCTGTACAGAGTCCAGAGTGGTCCAGCCAGTCTGATGGGAGTGTGATCCTTGCTGCTGGTTGAGTATTTGGTCTTCCTGCAGATGTCCTTGGTTTGAGCATTCTAGGGGCCTGTAGCTTTCCAAAACTCCCTTTTGTTATAGTGAGTTACTTACAGATGGGCTTGCAACTTGGGTCCTGTGGGCATCTATGCTTGGAATAGGTCCCTGGCCCTATTCTGTTGCTGAAGCCCCGCAGAACTCAACTATGTTGCTGGTGGGCATGAAATTTGCTCAGTATCCAGTTCTGCACCGGCCCTCAACCTGTGTGACTTAAGGCTGGTGCCCACTGTAGCTTGTCCTTTGGAGAGTTCCGCTGCCTCTCAGTGGACTACTCCTTTTTCATACTTGTCTTATAACACTCAAACTAACCTTCCCAACCAGCCTGAGTCCCAGCCCAATCTAGGCCTCCAGGCTCAGCCCTGGTTAGAGGCAGAAGTGTGTGTATGCTTCATATATCAGCAGAGGGACCACAAGTGCCACAGACAGGACAATACTAGATGCTACCTGTAATCCCATTCTGTGCAGCAGACACAGGGGCGCACATAGCCATTCTTAGAGGGGTTGTCCTTAATGTTATATGAGGAGGTGACACCAGAACTCACAATCAGCTGTTCTAGTGCAGATGTTATCACTTGAAGGCTGCACAGTACAGCTCATAACTCTACAAGACCACAGCCGAGCATGGCACATCTGCTCTGTTCAAATGAGGAAGGATCTGACGTACCCTCTGTGGCCACTTTACAGTGATGGAGTGATTTGTTCTGCTGTGCAATGACAATGTCTACTGACACTGGAATGGGTTATGGTGGGTGCTTAAGTCAATACCCCCCCCCACCAATACTTGTGTAGCAGCCTTAGACAGCGACATAGCAGAGGAACTAGCAATGAGGAACCAGAGAAGCAAAGACAAGGGAGGTTCTAAGGCAAAAATGCCTCAGCACAGTGTTATGAACATACACACTGTCACACATTTAGAACAGAAAAGGAGACCTGATACAGCGAGAAGACACACCCGCACTAAACTGGTCCATGTATAGACTAGAAAGTCCCTGGTCACACAACTAACAACACCATCCTGGACTTGACTCCCTAAAAGGGCATCAAGCAGTTACTCATAACTCCTAAATACCAGAGGGTAGGTCAATACACACTACCAACAAGGGGACAGGAAGGTGTGTAGGAAGAAACAAAAACCAGAGTGAGAGAACTAAAACACACTCATATAAGGTGAAAGGCGTAGGTGCTGGGAAGGTAATCAAACTGACTCACAGCAGGAACTCAATGGTATTTACCCAAAGGTAAACTCCTAAACTGAAGGGCTGTAACTTCTAGACAACAGTCCACCTAGAGGTATAGCCATCAAGGAAGTGAAGTGAAATTTGAAAATATGTAACCCAAACTAGAATGTAATAGGGTAGACCAAAATGGAAAATGAAAAACATCTGGAGATCAACGAACCAAGATAACAATAGGAACTGTCAGCACTCGGACATGGAAGCCCAGAAGACAGAGGAACCGCCCATGCAGCAACAGGTTACCGGATCGAATCCCCATACTGAGCCATAATACATAGTTAACTAGATAAAGTAGAGCTGGGTTTCTTATGGAGCACGGGCAGAGCTAGCCAGTTATATAGCAGAATTAAACAGCAATAGAGCAATGCTGTTTTTTTTAGAGTTCAAACAGATCCCAAGCCAAGCAGGATGACATTCAATGGTAGAGTCGTGGGCACCAACTACATGAATACTCAGGCAGCCTCCCACCATCTGAGCTGACCTAGTAGGCCTGGGAGCAAGACATCCCAGGAGCATGTGGGGTGACATGGTGGTGAAGCAATAGGACCTTTACAACTCAGGGGGCAGTTATGGATAAGAAATTATTTCTACACAACAAATCAACACTCTATGATTAAAACCTATTAAAAGTACACCAAGTATGCAAAACCTCTAACACCATAGACATGTGAAAATATCCTCTCTAGCATGTATAGCTTATCAATACAGAGAAATAGATCCGTAATATAAATATGATAATCAATATATAACATCAAAGCAATTGACAGTAAAATGAATCCCAATGAGACAGGGATTATGTATAAAATCAAGCTATAGCATTATACATACCACTGAGAAAGTGAAGTGCATACATAGAATAAAGCGCAAACAGAACAAAGAGATAATAAAGTGCAAATGCAATACAATAAGTGCTTAATATCCAAGATAACAATCCTCCTGATAAAGCTGCTTGGAGCAGCAATACATAATGGAGTTCTTTCTATGAAGCCTGACTATTAGATTCATATTTGCAGTCTTTCCAGCTTCTTGGATATCATATTATTGGTTTCATATATTCTCTCTATATTTATATATCTATACAGTATCTCTTATTGCATTTCTATTGATGCATTTGCAGTTTATTATACATTTGCTTTGCTTCTCCTTTATTCTATTTAGGCACTGCATTTTCACAGTGTTATTTTCTCTGTAGATTGATTACCTCTATTGATTTGTGATTTGCTCCTTATACATCAGATTATGAACAATCGGTGTGTGAATGGATGAAGATCCCAAAATCAGGCGCAACCCTTTTACTTTGTAGTGCTATACTCTGATCTCATACATAATCCCTGTATCACTTGTATTGATGTATTTACCTATATCCACAATCTTTACACACCGGAGAGGATATTTTCATATTTCTATAGTGTTAGAGGTTTCGTATACTTGAGTATAGTTTTTAATTTCTGAATGTTGATTTATTGTATACAAATAAATGATTTCTGTGTTATATATACTGTAGGTATGTACGTACATTGTATATTCAATGTTTCTTTTCTCTTCCTGGTGTTTTTAGAGTGTATATAGCACCCTCATTTATATTTACTCATTATACTACTGGCCGCGCATCTTTAGTTTACTACTGAATCGATCAAAGGATTACTTTACAGCTTCATTCACTTAAATAAGGGTGTCTTGCAATTCCCTTGCCCAGTAGGTGGCCTGGACTGCCATTGTGTAGACAATAATTGCATTCGATCTCATTGTCACAGGAGCTACCAGGGGTCCCAAAGGTCAACACATAATTGCATTATTAGATGGGGTTATGGGCCATAATGTAGTAATTAGATTTATAACTTATTTGCATGGGTTTCCTTTGGGTTCTCCATTTTTCTCCCAAGACATACTTAAGGCCGGGTTACACGTAGCGATATCGCTAATGATATCTTTGCAACGTCATTGGTTTTGTGACGTTGCAGCGACATCGCTGCGTGTGACATGCCGCAGCGACCAGCGATGAGCTCGCTGATCGTGATCGCTGCGGAATGGCCAGGACCATTTTTCGGTCGCTGGTCTCCCGCTGTCACGCATGCATTGGTAGCGATCCCCAGTCTGCGGCAAGACCCTGAACAATCCAAGCGACTGTCGGGTGTCGGCGCATCGCTAGGTGATCGCTGGTAAGTCTGCCTGTGTGGCATCTCACCAGCGATCACATAGCATGTTCTAGCGATCCCGGCGTTGGTCGGGTCGCTGGAACATCACTATGTGTAACCCGTCCTTTAGAGAATGTAGATTGTATCCCCAATGGGGACTGTGATGACGGGATTCCTAAGGATTCAGCGGGTGACAATTGGAAATAGAGCCAGAAGTCAACTTATTAAACAGATTCTTTACTGAAGGAATAAGGGAGGGAAACATTGAATTTGACTATGTATAATACTCTCCACGTTTCACCACAAGAAATATTCACACACACCCGATCCAAAGGACCGGATCAAAATGCTTACTGCAGGGACTCCCTTCTCAGGTTCCGGAACCACTGCAGCAATTTGCCTATCAAGAAGAAGCTAATTAGACGTAACATCACATTACTATCGTAACCAATGTAAATTTAATGGTGTGTAACAAAGCGAGTCTTTGGAGTAGCACTATGATTCATGAACGTACCGATAAGTCTATATTGTCAATATATCTATACATACATATACACACCCCAACAAAGAGCTACCTGGGTATCGAATTCTATTAGTACAACACAGGCCTCTAGCTAAGTTTTGGTTCCAAGAAAATGATGTACTTCATTTTACCCGTCAAAAAGTTGCGTATGTGTGGCCCGAGCTCAGGACTTACTATTATGGTGTAATCTAAAGGATATCAGATCCACAAGAGTCCAGCTTATCACCGGGAAATGCAGCAGGTGATTGAATCGCCATGACCAGTCACCTTGCACGGGGGAGATCATCCATCCTCTTGTCAGCTACACCTGGGGTGTTCTCCTCACTGTAACCCCTCCTCTGGTAGCATTTTAACTGCTTCTTGTCGAGGGAGGCTTCTTCTCAGTCCAGAAAACTAGCAGACGGTCTCCATTTACCTAGCCATTGATGACCAATGGAAAGAAAGCCTGCCACCACAATTCCTCACGTCGCTGTCTATATTGTCTTTCTGCCCCTGACATGCCAGAGCAGAGCCTTTCATAAGGGCCACTCAGGAGCCCCCATGGTAGCTTGGAGAAGTCTCTACAGGCTGTGTTTGTTGTATACTCTCACATATGAAAAGAGTTGATGGCGCTATATAAGCAAATCATAATGATAATATAACAAGCCCAAACCGTTTATTCATATTTATTTGTGATCCACTTATTGCAGTGATGTCCAGTCAGATCTCATTATCAGTACTTATTTTTATTTTCCTTGCTTATATAGCAACAACATATTCTGCTGCGCTTTACAGACATTCTCATCATGATTGTTCCCATTGGCTTTAAATAGGTTGGGGTTCAAGTTTGCAGTCAATCAATATGATTGTAGACTTGTGAATCCTCATAGTGTGGCATGCACATGCTGTCAGGATTCTATGGTACCGTTTTACCGCAAGTATGGGATTTGCATATTTCCAGCTGTATTGTAACTAGGTGTATCTAGACTTGCTCAATTCAATTCCCTAGTCAGCACATCTCCCACTGGAGAATCCTGACAATGCACGCACTAGGTGCTGTGAAGATTCACAACTCTCAGCAGTGATCCTACGGACTTGTATCTCAAGGCCGGACAAGCTCTTTAAAAATGTAAATTGCCTATAAGTATTTATTTGGAATTTGGGAGGCAACCCACACAAACATGAAACTCCTCATGATGTGCTTTGATTGGACCAAGCTAATGCAAGCATGAGTACCATAATACAAGAAAGTATAAGCAGGGAATAGTGAAGGTAAGGGGGATAACTGAGGCTCTGTATTTCTAAAGTACAGTTACATACTGATACCCATAATTAACTAGTACAGACAGGGGGAGAAAAATAATCTGGAAGTAAAACAAATGAAGTCGATCATGGGTGGAGCACCCGGAGCAAAAGTGGTTGTCCTTACTGAACAATCTTTTTAAGTACATTTGAGAGCTGATCAGGGTATGATACAAACTTTTTTAGAATGGATCGCTAGTTACATTGATTTTATTGTTCACAAGTTGAAGGGGGAAGGAGATGTACCAGAGTGTCACTTCCAGTCCTGTGTTCATAGACCATAATGCAATTATTCAATGTTCTGCATCTGGTGGCGGTGTACATTTTGACTCTTCTCTGCACGGGGTATCCCAATACATATCCTGCAGCGAGGACAGGAGACTGGGCTTCTGGAACAATAAGCCCAAATTTATGTTAGTCAGTTGTGCTGTCAATTGGAAGCAACAGGATCAGTGCAGAGGCCATATCCTGAAACCCATGGATGGTCTATAGAGACTGAAGCTGGATACACGTGCTACGGTTGTGATAACCACCATCTGGATTTGAGGAACTATATTAAAGACTATTCTTGACGACTGGAGCTGGATACACGAGCTACCCGTCATAGATAGCCACCGTCTAGGGGAAGTTAAAGGGAACCTGACCTCCGCAAAATTGTGCCCCATCCTCTATATACCTGTCCCTGCACCATGTTAATAAATTTCTAGCCATCCCTTTGTGCTTGAAAATCGATATAGTAAACTTTAGAAAAGTTGTTATGATACCTTATAATCTGCGGCTTCTCATTATTTGAGAAGCCGCAAAAGGCATTCTTTTCTGGGCCTTCCTGCCGCCTGCTTGTTATTTATTGACACCCCTATGGGTGTGCTACAGAGCAGGGACAGTGCTCGTATGTAAGGGGCGGTAAAGCCGATATGATGCTAATAGCGTCATATCCGGCTTTACCACATCACTACACCCATTAGGGTGTACTGCCGACCTCGCGATGCCGAGTGCGCATGCGCGATGGGTGTACTGACGTGGTAAAGCCGGATATGACGCGATTAGTGTCATAGCGGCTTCACCGCCCCTTACATGATGAGCATTGTCCCTGCTCTGTAGCACGCCTATAGGGGTGTGAATAAATAACAAGCAGGCGGCGGGGAGGCCCAGAAAGGAACGCCTTTTGCTGCTTACCAAATAATGAGAAGCCGCAGATTATAAGGTATCATAACAACACAAAGGGATGGCTAGAAATCTAATAACATGGTGCAGGGACAGGTGTATAGAGGCTGGGGGCATATTTTGCGAGGTCAGGTTCCCTTTAAGGACTATTGTTGCCGGCAGATTTCTGATCTTGTGGACTGTGGACATCGCATGTTAGCCATCTGCCTGTAGTTGATGTAATACCGTGTACAGATACAAATTAAAATTGTTGCATGGTTAACCTGCCTGATTAATACATCCCACAAACTCAGATCTTCATATACAGCCTATACTTTGTAAATTATGATTATATGTCATACTAAGGCTTATTAAATATAAAAAGTAAACCGTGTAATCCTATTTGACTGAGAGTCGCCGTGGATAATTCTATATAGTCTACAATGAGATCTTACCTATATTTCCTCCTACGACTGATTACTGGCATACAGAGAGACAGAAAAATAAATACATTCAGGAAACAGAGAATTACTTCCATTTTGCTAGTTCTGTACTTATTATGACCGAGTAGGATATTGTAAGAAAAATATCCCAATTCCCTTTGTGCAAAATAGCAAGATTTACAGCTTCCCATCTGGAACGTGGAAACCAATTTATTTCTTGTGTTAATACAGACAGATTGTCTGTGGAGTGTTTTTTTTTGCCAGAACCACACAGAATATATAACTAATGCGAGTTTATTGGCATTGCACGCTGTTATCGCCAAAACTATAATAAAACATTAAATAAAGCGCTCGGGATGATAGAATATAATAAAACATTAAACAAGGACAATAATGAGATTGTGTTTTATAGGAGACGACATCCAGCTGCGAGATTACGCTGTTCGCTAGACAATAAATAATCATCAATGACGTTTGGGAGTATTATGATATATGCGGTTAAAGGGGCTCTCCGGCATTGAGTTGACGCTATATGACTATAGGACTGCTGTGGGGTAGAATTGGTTTGGTCCAAATTTCTTAGTTGACCTTCAACAACAATGTCAGGATAATGACTAGTAGCCATGGAGAGATCATATGTGCACTGAAAGGGTATTTTCCCTGAGGCCCTACCACATTGGGAATTTAGGGGGTTTCCACCATTTCTATAATGGTTTAGGTCTTTGGAGTATACAACATGTATATTGCACAAAAACAGTACCAAAGTTGGCTCACCACCCAGAACTTTCAACCCCGACAACTCTTATTGTTACACTACCGTGTGTGGACCAAATGCACTAGGCATTGGGTCTACCCTGGAGGGGTGTGACTACCGGGCTTTCATCAGGAAGAGGATAGGCTTGGCTGCCTTTATACACCACGTACCACTCCAGGGCAGTCCCAGGGAACTGCAGATGTCAGCGATGTAGGTAAGGAGAGTAGGTAGGACAGATCGAGTAGTGGAAGCTGACAGGACGGAGTACATTCAGGAGACCGGTTGGACTGGCAGGTACTGGAGAAAGGCAGTTCATGTTTGGGTTATGGATAGACAGGACGGATTCAGGACCCTGGCACAGGCAGGATAGGTACAGGTACTGGAGATGGACTAACAAGGTAGGTTGTGGAGAGAGTCAGGATAGGTTCAGGTATGCAGGGAAGCAGGAAGGGTTCAGGAGCTAAGGCGATGGGCAGAAAGGAGACTGGAGGACTGACAGGATCACATTGTCCAGGAACCTAATTGCTCTGGCACCTCTCTACAGGGAACATGCCTTAAATACCCAGTGCCTCCTGGCTATAGGCTTGGGAACACTTTGTGAGTGCGCGCTGCCCATTTAAGAGGTGGGAAGCCCATGCTCACACGCTCTAAAGACATTGCTAGAAGACCTGCATGACATGTGCAGGTTCTGGTGCATGGGGACCACGGAAGGAGCAGGGGAGCCAGCAAACCAGCTGCAGCAGTCAGTATGTCAGCATCGCTGCCGCATGGAGGAAGCGGGACAATGTAGGGATGCCGGTGTTACACTTATCTGTACTAAAAGTCAGGAATGTGCTAAAATAAAAATAACTTGTAGTGATCTGCTGTCTACTTGATCTGCAGTATTTCATTGGCCTTGAAAGTGATATCATAGGACTAACATAATTGCCAATTGGCGAATGCGGCCGGGACAATCTAGAAAGTTAGATCAACATATATAGAAAAGAGACAGCGCCTCACCGGTTGGTACCGTTACCAATCTGCTTTATTCCATTTCCCAAATTGCAGCGCGATGTTTTGATCACACAGATCTTTATCAAGTGTACGCTTCATAAAGATCTGTGTGATCGATGCGTCGTGCTACAATTTGGGAAATGGAATAAAGCAGATTGGAAACAGTACCAACCGGTAATCTAAGGGGAAACACAGCAACTCCATACATTGCTTAGTGGCTGCTGCTGAGTACTTAGTGGTTTAGGACTTAGAAGTGGACACAAAAAGGTCACCAAAGGTGGCCTGGCACATCGACCACCTCGCTCTTGCTATTAAAAGAAATGTCCTGAATATAAAGACTTGTACTAAAAGTTGGTGATGTGCTAAAAGTTATGTTTTAGGTGCATAGAACTTTCGATGGTCAATATAGTCTTGGATCGGAGGGTCTAAAGGGGCTTTACTTGTAAAATAGTAAAAAATAACAAACGTAAAAGGACTAAAATTGTATCTTAATATATTAAACAGCCTTCTTTAATCTTCCTATGTAAATGACAAATTTCCCGAAATTCATCATTCATACTTAAAAACTTGAGCGATTACTCAATGGTGCATGAAGGTTCATTGTTTCCGTTGGATGTGGGAATGAGAAGAACAATATTATTACTCAGAGACGGCTTATTGGCAATTAGCTGGAGTAAATGGCCCTTTAAATGTGTTCTATGGGAGTGCTAGATATAAAGCATTCACTACCCACTAAAGGTTAGGTAACTTTGTCATTTACATTGGCTCAGTTCTTTATGGGGTTTTCTGTATCGTACAGTGAGTCTGCTTTTTACCTGCAGAAAAAAAAGACCCTCTCTAAAATACAATTTGCAAATCTGAACGCTAATGTGATGCCCCAGTCCTGTTATTTTCCTACTTTCAAACACCTAATATATTCTTCTCTGACTTTGGGAACCTTTGACAGGTCTGGGATATCAGCTTCACCTTACCTGATGAAACTTTAAGTGTTAAAGTCTTTATTTTGTGCAGCTTAGAGTTAAGGACTCTTTCCTTGCTGGTAGTAACTTGTTTGTTCAATCTCAAGTGCAGCTGGCTTATGACCACTCCCCTTTCCTTTAAATAGTCACATGTTCCATCACCTGATGCCAGGTATAGAATTCATATCTGAAATGACCACCAAGAAAGGAGGAAATCTGTAGAAGATGATGTAGTTTAGTCACTTGCAGCCTTGGCTGCCACTGTGAAGTTGGTGTATAATCTTTTGTCTGTGTTCCCTTGTCTGTATACCTTCCCCTGTGTCTGACTATTTCAGTGTTGATGTCTAGTGTATTCCCCAGCCTTTGCACTATCCAAGGTGAGAGGAGGATAGCTAGGACTAAGCACATGACAGAGATGGTGAAAAGGACCCATATAGGGACATTAGGGAGCTCAGGGTTCAGGCACAGGTTAGTGTTAGGAGGTGACCTGTATCCCTTCTCCCTACCGTTAGGGCTTTCCTACCCTTTCCATCCCCGTTGTAACCTCTGGGGAATCCCTTGCAAGTGCGTGCCAAGAAGTCTCCCTTCACCAATTTGGCAGTCTCCTTAGGGAGATACTTATCTCCCAGACCCTCGATCAAAGGTCTCTTACCCTGCCCACCAACCTCCTACTTTACATTAAATAGGGGAAAGAACCCTGAAACAGTTGGCTGTAAGTGGAGGTTATTTCCATTTGGTGAAGAGTCTGTTCTGGTATATATCCTAAATCATGTGTCAAGTCACTTCCATGGGTCAACATTTGACTTAGGCTAGAGTCAGACCTGTGTCTGCCTTCAGCCTGCCGACTCCGCTTAAAACTTAGCCGCTGGCAGGCTTAGCGCATTGCGTTATCAGTATGTAGCACTATGCACCGCCTGCCTATATATCCTTATGGCAACATGATGCTTACCGCAGCCGCCGGCTCCACAGAGAATCCCCGGATATGCGCTTTTGCAGAGCGCAAAGGAAACGTTGTTTGCAGCACTTTCCTGTGCGCTCTGCAATAGCGCATATCTGGGGATTCTCTGGAGCCGGCGGCTGTGGTAAGCGTCATGTTGCCATAAGGTTACATAGGCAAGCGATGCATAGTGCTACATACTGATAACGCAATGCGCTAAGCCTGACAGAGGATACGTTTTAAGTGGATCTGGCAGGCTGAGGGCTGAATGCTAATCAGACCCCAAGCCTTACAGAATTGCTGCTTCCAATATGCGGCGATAGAGTCCTACTTCTTTTCCTCAGTGAAGAAGCAAATTGCACATTTCGTCCCCAAGGAGCATTGCATGGCCTACACATCTCCATACACCAGCTTGGTGGTCTCCTCAACACATAGACAATTTTACACTATGAATACTCATCAGCTTGAAACAAAATGTCTAACAGAGACCCCAACCTTGCTTAGTCTCACTGTCAAATTCCATTTATCCTCATATGTCTTGCAAACAAATATGTAAAAAGGAGCCTATTCATACATGATTATACATCCAGACATATAAAAGTATGCAGAGATAATGATCAAATCAAGAGTTCCAATGGAAATGATGGAAATGATGTATCTCCGAGACTGCAATAATGACTGCAGTGAAATCCCGAGACTGCGGTAACCTTATAATGGGAACCTTTGCATTCTTTCCAACTTCACAACTTCCGAGGGCTAAGCTGATCACTTGTGAAGGGTGCAGCCAAACTGGCTCCGTACTGTGCTCCAGTGAAAGGGCCGCTGATAGTATTACAGATCTCATCTTATCGCTGAGATCTGACAAGAGCTGATGACGAGGGGGGCTGTGACATTTAACAGTAATGGGAACACTAAGGCACCAAAAGACGGATGAAACCGATTTATTCATTTGGGTCTACAGACAAAGTTACAGTTGGCGTTGCCAGTCGCAATTAATCAAAAGTAAGTGGATACAGGTCATGTACTGTTGAATGGGAGCAGAAATGAAAGAGATGTGTCAGAGGAGTAACCAGAAATCAAGGGAACTCGCAGACACATTTCGAATGGGGCCTCCCAAATTCACTCAACATTAATGGTGGCCATAAAGAACTGAAGACGTCTATGTAGGGAAAGGAGCGAGCTTGGACTTCTCTTCAACATCAGAGGAAAGATAGAACAAAGAAGACCAATTCCTTATTTCAAACATTAACAACTCACATAATAACAATTTCAGGATATGGTCATACAGATATCAATGTCCTAAAATATCAGATTGACATACACATATCATGGACTGAGCTCAATAAGTGAAATGTTCTCCGCACTGTATATCCTAGACACCCTGTCTTCAGCTTCGTAATATTTCCCTTATTATAATTTCTTCTTTTGTACATATCATTATCAAGAATAAATTCGATTTTTTAAAGAAGCCTTGTATGTGATCTTCTGTTCGTTCTGCCTTTCTATGTGCATGAGTTCTGTCCTCCTCTCTAAATATCATCCCATCATTGGTATTGAGGGTCTCAACCATTGTTCTTATAACATGTGTTTCGCTAATAGTAACATTATATTTATTCGTTTTGGAGAACGTCTGAATATTTTAGGGTTGGAGAAATCGATTTCCCAATAGCGGAGTAAGATCCGGAGTGGTGTCATGATCAATTTTATGGCCCACATTTCTCTATAAGGCTGTGGTCACAGTACCATTTTTCACATGCATTTTTGGAGACCTGCGTTTTCAAAAACGCATGTAAAAAACGCACCCATAGGCCCCATGTTAAAAAACGCATGCCCTAATAGCCAAAAAGCATGTGTGACTGTCCCATGCGTTTTTGGAGCATATCCAAAAACGCATGCGTTTTTTAATAAGGGGCCTTATGGAAAACGCATGCAAAAACGCATGTACAATTAGTGCCATTCAAAAACGCATGCGTTTCCCATAGGAGCCCATTTTAAAAAAACGCATGCGTTTCCGGAAACGCATGCGTTTTTTTAACATGGTTCCTATGGGAAACGCATGCGTTTTTGAATGGCACTAAAAGGTACTAATTGTACATGCGTTTTTGCAAGCGTTTCCCATAGAACCCATGTTATAAAAACGCATGCGTTTTCTACAAAAACGCATGCGTTTTTCAAAACGCACAAAAAAATACTACACGCACTATTTTTATGTGCAGATTCAAAAACGCAGCCAAAAACGCAGGGAGCCATCAGAGACCTTAAAAAACTCATGCTGACATGAAAACGCATGTAAAAAAGCATGCGTTTTAAAAGGCACTAAAAAAACTGTGACCACAGCCTTACTCTTATAACTGAGGCCCCTAACGGCTGAATTTTAGTGCTTGTCCATAGACCATGTATCAAGTCCATGGACTTCTCTTTACATTTTGGATACCATGTTAATCTGTTCGGTTTAAGCGGCGCGGTGAGAGTCATAACCACTTGGGTGAACGTGAAGAGAATCAGAAGCTCGCTGCAGACTCCCGTGGAAACCAGAGCAGAGTCCCATCCCTCCTTTATTTTAATTCTAAGTTCGGGGTCTTTTAGTTGGGATTCCCAGCTTTTATAGAATGTATCTGATTTTAGTGTCAACATAATCTCTCTCATCTCTGTGTATAGTGAAGAAATAAAGCTCGACCCTTTGACGACATCACAATCATTAATTACAGTTTCATCTGAAATGTGATCTAGTAGGTCCATTATAGTTTTTCTATTCGGCTGGTTTTGTATGACCTGGTTGGGGTTCAAGTTAAATTTCTTTATCAACTCCTGCATCGTTAACCAGCTTATATCTGTTGGGTGGAATAGATAAGTTATGATATTGATATCTTTAGCTCTCCACTCCCTGATTAAGCTGTTTTCTACTCCTTGTATGAATTCTGGATTGTTCCATATCGGTAGATATTTGGACACTCTTGTTGATAGTTGATATTTTTTTCTTTACTATTTTCCATGTTATGATGGTATCTCTAAACAAGGACAATTTTTGTATGTTGTGGCAATCCATCTAGTCTAGCATGGAGGAGGGTTACCAGGTGCCATGGTTTGGCGTGCTCTTGTTCCGATTTATAAGCTGCATATTTGCTGGTACTATGAATCTAATCCACAATATACCTTGTCAAACATGCTTTGTTATATCCCCTGACATTAGGAAGGTTCAATCCTCCTTTTTTACAGCCATCAGCCTGTGTTGTTTTGTATAATTGTTCTCATTTCTTAGCGCAATCATTAAATTCCCGTTGTCTTGATAGCCATATTTCTTTGGCTTCCGTGGTCGAAGTCTTTTGATATTGTGTGTAGGCTTTCCTTAGATTATTTGACACTACATTGTAAATTTTGTGGGAGTTCTTTTTAAAATTTGCCATATAATAGATTATCCTACCCAGTGCTCAATCCCTCTGATCTCTCCATCCCCCTGTTCCCTCCACCCCCCTGCTCCTTTCATTCTCCATCCCACTGATTCTTCCATCCACCATTCCCCTGCTCCTTTCAACCTTTATCCCCCTGTTCCTTCCATCCTCCATCCCCCTGCTCCTTCCATCCTCCATCCCCATGCTCCTCCATTCTCCATCCCCCTGGTTCACTCCATCCTCCATCCCTTGGTCCTCTATCTCTCATCACCCTGGTCTCCCCATCCTCCATCCCCTGGTCTCTCATCCACCTGATCCCTCCATCCTCCAGGTCTCTCTATCCTCCATGATCCACCTGATCTCTCCATCCCTCTGTGCCCTCCATCCTCCGCTCCCTCCATTCTCCATCCCCCTGTTCCCTCCATCCAACGCTCCCTCCATCCCCAATCCCCCTGCTCCTTCCATCCTCCATCCCCTGCACCTACCATCCTCTATTCCCCTGCTCCTTTCATCCTTCATCCCCTGTTCCCTCCATCCCCCTGCTCCTTCCATCCTCCATCCCCCTGCTCCTTCCATCCTCTATTCCCCTGCTCCTTTCATCCTTCATCCCCCTGTTCCCTCCATCCTCCTGCTCCCTCCATTCTTCATCCCCCTGGTCTCTCCATCCCCCTGCTCCGAGTTCTTTCAATTCATCCTCCATCCCCCTGCTCCTTCCATCCTTGATTCCCCTGATCTCTCCATCCTCCATCCCTCTTGTCTCAATTTCTCCATACCCTGCCTGCCCTGATCTCTATCCCCCCTGCATCCTCTCCCCTTGCACAGCCTGCTGCCCTCTGAACTCATCACAGTCACTGTCACTGACAGTTTGTCAGTGCTGTTGTCACATACCCTGCACTGCAGCCTGCATTAGTCGTCCTCCTCCATCTTCTTTCCCTCTGGGCAAAACTCCGCCCACCCGAGTCACATCATCGCAGGTCCTCCGGTGCTGAGGGAAACTGTGCTAGTACTACACACAGCCTGTGACACAGCAGGTCAGTGCTGCTCTAGATTTTCCAGTACGCCGTACCGGTATGTACTGCCGATCTTCAGATTTTCCGGTACGGCGTACTGGTATGTACCCCCACAAAAAAACACTGATCCTACCCCTTATGACCGCTATAGAGGTTCTCCACATTAATACCGGTTTGTCTTTATGTTCGTCGGTATCCCGTATAAATTCACCGCACCATTCTTTTAGTTTGAGGGTAAAATCCTCATTCACATACAAACAAGATGGGTATCTTCAATGATAATCTGAACCTTTTGGATGGATGTCTTTCTGGTCCAGTATCATTGGGAAGTGGTCAGATATTACCATATCATATATTGACTGAATTTACTTTATTCATCGCTCCTGGTGAGATCATTACGTAGTCTATCCTGGACCATGAATTAACCACCTCCTTCTTGTTGCAAGCCTCGTTGCTTGTAAGAGTATAGCTATTTCCAAAAAACCTACAGACAGAAGAGTTAAAGAAGGTCTCCATCTCCACCTACAGCTTTTTCAATAAATATCTGCTCTGCTTCCGTAGGGAATGCCATAGCTTAATAGATGTCAAACTGCTTTTATGCTTCTATGCTACCGGCGCACTGTTTCTCCATATTTAAACTGAGTAACTTGTTCGGGTCTGACAGTCTGGTTACTAGGGTTTGCCAGAAACATATCCCTAGCAATTGGACTGTCTTGCTGTATCCATGTAAGGTGGTTAGGGTTTTCTCTCCTTAGACATGTATGTTGTATGTGTATTATGCATTTATGTAATATAGTTAATATATTAAATCGTATGTGTGGCCATCTAGGGCCAATTTAAATACTGCTCCCTGATCCCATTTAATAAGGAAGTTAGTGATTTTCCTTGGGGGTGTGGCCTAGTTAACAAAAAGGGTCCGCTGTGTAGTCTCAGTAGGAGAGTCCCCAGAGAAAGAAAACAGAAGACTGGAAAGGAACCTCAATTCCCATTTACGATTTGAATGGACATTTCGGTCACTCCGGGATTTGTGCCCAGGATCAGGACGTGGATGATGAACCCATTGTGAGTGCGCTTCTCCTGGACCTGGTGCTCGTTCCCTGCCTCAGGTAGAACCTCTGGGCAGCAGCTGCTTTCTCCGGTGTCAGTCCTGTGGACCTTAAGGCCCCGTCACACATGTCAATCAGATCGCTGGCGACATTGACGGCTGATCGCTGGTGAGCTGTCACACAGGCAGACTCACCAGCGATCAGTACCAGCGAGAACGCTGGTAACCATGTAAACAAGTGGGTAACTAAGCGCCGCGCAGCGCTTAGTTACCCTGTGTTTACCATGGATACCAGCTCCCAGCGCTTGCTGAGAGGCGCTGGGAGCTTGAAAATCGGCGTCTCCCAGTGTCACACGCAGCGATACTGCGTGTCCACTGGGTCACTATTGCCAGGTTTTCGGACCTGTCCGAAAACCTGGCGACCATCAACCAGCGATTTATCGCTGGTTGACTCACCATGTCACACGCGTCATATCGCTGCAATGTCATGTGCAGCAGCGATATTGACGCGTGTGACGGCCCCTTAGTGTAGACTCAGGTACCTTACACGCGGCTACATTTCTTGGTGGCTACAGGGAACTACTGTTGCAGTGAAATCTGGAGACATGGTTCTATCTTGTTGCTGTGTACAATGGAACACTCTCCATGATTTCACTGCAACCAGTAAGTTACCTGTACACCTAGAATGTACGCGTGTAAAGTACCCTCAGGCAACGGGTTACCACAATGCAGTCTGTGAACCAGCTTTTGTCTAGTGGTGGCCTTGATTGTTCCTTTGGACGGATCCCAGTGGGTGGGATAGGACTTGAGATAGAGAGACTGGAGGAAATCATGGCATGCTTCAGTGATGCTGAGTGATGAGAGTCCTGGGCACAGGAAACAAGGAAGTAGTCTACGTCAAATTGTATGAGTGGGCATACCCCCAATGTGTAATGTTCAAGTTATGTGCCTGTGTGTAATAAGATTGTTCAAGTAAATTTCCAATAAAAACTTTAATTGACTCTTTGTCTCCATTGGCTCTCACCGAGGGCAACCCAGAATGTAACTACTGCACTGAGGAGCAAGGACAAGCTTAGTGGAATGAGTCTACTGTCTCGCCCTCAAGTACCAGGGGCCCATATGTCAAGCAACCCAACATACTTATCTCAGGAAAATGGCATAGTTGACTGATAGCAAGGTGTTTTTATACTTCTCTGCCACCATCATGGTGCCACTCCAGGTTCAGCCTGAACAGTTGGATCAGATTTGACAGTCTGGTTGTGCGGGTTGTTAGAAAGCTTGTGAAAAAGTACAACCATAACAACTGCCGGCGGTATGAAACAACTGTCGATCAGTGAATATTGGTCCACTAATAGTCTGTTTACGCAAGGAAACCTCACTCCCGATGCGCACAGACTTGTGTGAAATAGATCGTTCAGTGCACTTGGGCTGCCAATGTCTTCGGTAGGACAGGTCCTTTATACCCAGGATGATGCGCTGCCAAGAATCATGATGTTTAAGGGCAGCACAAAAAATCATTTCACCTGACGAACAAGCATTTTGCTTTTTAGTTGGAAGATCGGCTATTTACACATTTCAAGATAATTGTGAACTGAGCGTTCTTGCAGTGTAAATGGACATGTCTGCCTTCACCCCTGGAAAACTTGACTAAATGCAAAACATTGGCTCGGAGCGATTTAAACCATGACTTTTTATATCTCATACACATTAACCATGTACTATGGAAAGGTAAATTAGTCATGGCCACATAATATATAACATATGTACTTATACCGGTAGCAAGTAAATTAGTTTGAAAGTTATTTACCAGTAAGTACCGTCAGCATGCAAATAAATGCCTGTCAATAGAACCCAGAGTACGACAAACTCCATTAGGGCCGGATTCTGACTCCATAAGAGCTCCCAAAGGTCTATGTGGACATCACTTTGCAGCCAATTCCATGTACCGTAACTAAAGTTTTTGACTATTTAGATGTTTTCGGCTGTAGTGTAACTAGAGTCCAATGGGCCCCAGTGCAATAAAGAGATCTGAGCTCATTCGCACACCCCCTGCATGCTAGTCAGATGTATGGACCCTAGTAGAGTTCTAAACCCTATAAAGACATACGTGTTACCCTTATGTAGTAATGTCCTCCATCTGTTCTAATGTCCGCCATTGTTGGCCCCTTCCAGGTAGATAGATAGATAATACACAATAGTGATAAAATAAGGCAACACTAGAAAAAAGCAAAAGATTAGGACTTTTATTAGCCCAAAAGCCGAACTTTTCTGTCAACATTTTAGAAAAATAGATGGATTGATAACATTATGAGCTCAGTGGTTAGCACTGTATATGGTGGCTCAGTAGTTAGCACTGTATGTTGGCTCAGTGGTTAGCACTGTATACGGTGGCTCAGTGGTTAGCACTGTATGGTGGCTCAGTGGTTAGCACTGTATATGGTGGCTCAGTGGTTAGCACTGTATGGGGGCCCAGTGGTTAGCACTGTATGGTGGCTCAGTGGTTAGCACTGTATGGTGGCTCAGTGGTTAGCACTGTACAGTGGCTCAGAGGTTAGCATTGTATGGTGGCTCAGTGGTTAGCACTGTATGGTGGCTCAGTGGTTAGCACTGTACGGTGGCTCAGTGGTTAGCACTGTATACGGTGGCTCAGTGGTTAGCACTGTATACGGTGGCTCAGTGGTTAGCACAGTATGGTGACTCAGTGGTTAGCACTGTATGGTGGCTCAGTGGTTAGCACTGTATACGGTGGCTCAGTGGTTAGCACTGTATGGTGGCTCAGTGGTTAGCACTGTATATGGTGGCTCAGTGGTTAGCACTGTATGGTGGCTCAGTGGTTAGCACTGTATATGGTGGCTCAGTGGTTAGCACTGTACGGTGGCTCAGTGGTTAGCACTGTATGGTGGCTCAGTGGTTAGCACTGTATGGTGGCTCAGTGGTTAGCACTGTATGGTGGCTCAGTGGTTAGCACTGTATATGGTGGCTCAGTGGTTAGCACTGTATATGGTGGCTCAGTGGTTAGCACTGTACGGTGGCTCAGTGGTTAGCACTGTACGGTGGCACAGTGGTTGACACTGTATGGTGGCTCAGTGGTTAGCACTGTACGGTGGCTCAGTGGTTGACACTGTATGGTGGCTCAGTGGTTAGCACTGTACAATAGCTCAGTGGTTAGCACTGTATGGTGGCTCAGTGGTTAGCACTGTATGGTGGCTCAGTGGTTAGCACTGTATATGGTGGCTCAGTGGTTAGCACTGTATATGGTGGCTCAGTGGTTAGCATTGTATGGTGGCTCAGTGGTTAGCACTGTACGGTGGCTCAGTGGTTAGCACTGTTTGGTGGCTCAGTGGTTAGCACTGTATGGTGGCTCAGTGGTTAGCACTGTATACGGTGGCTCAGTGGTTAGCACTGTATGGTGGCTCAGTGGTTAGCACTGTATATGGTGGCTCAGTGGTTAGCACTGTATGGTGGCTCAGTGGTTAGCACTGTATATGGTGGCTCAGTGGTTAGCACTGTACGGTGGCTCAGTGGTTAGCACTGTATGGTGGCTCAGTGGTTAGCACTGTATGGTGGCTCAGTGGTTAGCACTGTATGGTGGCTCAGTGGTTAGCACTGTATATGGTGGCTCAGTGGTTAGCATTGTATGGTGGCTCAGTGGTTAGCACTGTACGGTGGCTCAGTGGTTAGCACTGTTTGGTGGCTCAGTGGTTAGCACTGTACGGTGGCTCAGTGGTTAGCACTGTACGGTGGCTCAGTGGTTAGCACTGTACGGTGGCTCAGTAGTTAGCACTGTACGATGGCTCAGTGGTTAGCACTGTATGGTGGGTCAGTGGTTGGCACTGTATGGTGGCTCAGTGATTAGCACTGTATGATGGCTCAGTGGTTAGCACTGTATGATGGCTCAGTGGTTAGCACTGTATGATGGCTCAATGGTTAGCACTGTATGGTGGCTCAGTGGTTAGCACTGTATGGTGGCTCGGTGGTAAGCACTGTATGATGGCTCAGTGGTTAGCACTGTATGGTGGCTCAGTGGTTAGAATTGTATATGGTGGTTCAGTGTTTCGATAGCTCAGTGGTTAGCACTGTATGGTGACTCAGTGGTTATCACTGTATGGTGGCTCAGTGGTTAGTACTGTACGGTGGCTCAGTGGGTAGCACTGTATGGTGGGTCAGTGGTTGGCACTGTATGGTGGCTCAGTGGTTAGCACTGTATGGTGGCTCAGTGGTTAGCACTGTGTGGTGGTTCAGTGGTTAGCACTGTATGGTGGCTCAGTGGTTGGCACTGTATGGTGGCTCAGTGGTTGGCACTGTATGGTGGCTCAGTGGTTAGCACTGTACGGTGGATCAGTGGCTAGCACTGTGTGGTGGCTCAGTGGTTGGCTCTGTATGGTGGCTCAGTGGTTGGCACTGTATGGTGGATCAGTGGCTAGCACTGTATGGTGGCTCAGTGGTTAGCACTGTATGGTGGCTCAGTGGTTATCACTGTATGGTGGCTCAGTGGTTAGCACTGTATATGGTGACTCAGTGGTTAGCACTGTATGGTGGCTCAGTGGTTAGCACTGTATGGTGGCTCGGTGGTAAGCACTGTATGATGGCTCAGTGGTTAGCACTGTATGGTGGCTCAGTGGTTAGAATTGTATATGGTGGTTCAGTGTTTCGATAGCTCAGTGGTTAGCACTGTATGGTGACTCAGTGGTTATCACTGTATGGTGGCTCAGTGGTTATGTACTGTACGGTGGCTCAGTGGGTAGCACTGTATGGTGGGTCAGTGGTTGGCACTGTATGGTGGCTCAGTGGTTAGCACTGTATGGTGGCTCAGTGGTTAGCACTGTGTGGTGGTTCAGTGGTTAGCACTGTATGGTGGCTCAGTGGTTGGCACTGTATGGTGGCTCAGTGGTTGGCACTGTATGGTGGCTCAGTGGTTAGCACTGTACGGTGGATCAGTGGCTAGCACTGTGTGGTGGCTCAGTGGTTGGCTCTGTATGGTGGCTCAGTGGTTGGCACTGTATGGTGGATCAGTGGCTAGCACTGTATGGTGGCTCAGTGGTTAGCACTGTATGGTGGCTCAGTGGTTAGCACTGTATGGTGGCTCAGTGGTTATCACTGTATGGTGGCTCAGTGGTTAGCACTGTATATGGTGACTCAGTGGTTAGCACTGTATGGTGGCTCAGTGGTTAGCACTGTATATGGCGGCTCAGTGGGTAGCAGAGTATACGGTGGCTGAGTGGTTAGCACTGTATACGGTGGCTCAGTGGTTAGCACTGTATATGGTGGCTCAGTGGTTAGCACTGTATGGTGGCTCAGTGGTTAGCACTGTATGGTGGCTCAGTGGTTAGCACTGTATGGTGGCTCAGTGGTTAGCACTGTACGGTGGATCAGTGGCTAGCACTGTGTGGTGGCTCAGTGGTTGGCACTGTATGGTGGCTCAGTGGTTGGCACTGTATGGTGGATCAGTGGCTAGCACTGTATGGTGGCTCAGTGGTTAGCACTGTATGGTGGCTCAGTGGTTAGCACTGTATAAGGTGGCTCAGTGGTTGGCACTGTATGATGGATCAGTGGCTAGCACTGTATGGTGGCTCAGTGGTTAGCACTGTGGCTTTGCAGTGCTGGGATCCTGGATTTACATCCCACCAAGGACAACATCTGCAAAGAGTTTGTATGTTCTCACTTGTTTCTCACTTGTTTTTTGGCTTTTCTTTCAAACTCCAGAGACAGTGATGATGATGATGTCTGTAAAGCACTGTGGAATTAATGGCGCTATAAAGGCAATTAAAATAAAGATAGATAGACTTGAAGCTGCAGTAACCAGACAGACCCCTTCCCTTTCCCCCATCTCCCTTCCCATCACATGTAGGAAATGTAATATATTAAACACTCACTTTTGCTTTGATTCTGTTACATGTGTTGGGTTTGTCTGCATGTCATTTATTACTTTCCTACAAATGTGTCAAATGTTGCTAAATGTCATTTTTACTGCAAACCATTAAATATAAAGTGCTTCAGCTTGATCTGTGAAAGGCGATACCCAGCGTGCTGCCTCCTCACCGGCTCTGAAGAGGCTCCAGAGGTAAGATGAGGCCTGGGAAAGATTTACAGCCACCCCAGGTCATGTGGAGTCAATGGCTCCAAATTAGTGAGGATCTATGTAGCTTTCACACCTACACAATATCTTCAGCCCTATTGCCTGGAACAACCAGCAAAACATTATCGTACAGCATATTCACATGCAGCAGATTTGTTGCAAACATTTCTACAATTGTCCTAATCATCTTTCACAGTCAGGCTCGGACAGGCCCACAGGAAATTTCCTGCGGTGGGTCCATTTGCAGTACTGTGTCACTCACCCCCCTTTCCCCCGGGCTGACCCACTAGAGAACCAGAGAATCCTCCGGTGGGACCCTTTGCAGTAGTATGTCACTTATCCCCGGACTGGGCCACTGGAGAACTGGAGAATACAGGACAACTGAGAATCATCCGGTGGGCCCCTTTGCAGTACCATGTCACTTAGCCCCTGGACTGGCCCACTGAAGAACCGGGAAATCTTTCTGATGGCCCCTTTGCAGTAACATGTCATTTACCTCCCGGACTGGCCCACTAGAGAACCGGAGAATACTGGAAAACTGGAGAATCATCCAGAGGTAAGAAGTGTATCACTTACCTCACGGACATGCCCGCTGAAGAACCTGGAAATCTTCTGGTGGGCCCCTTTGCAGTAGTGTGTCACTTACTCCCTGGACTTGCCCACTGAAGAACCTGGAAATCTTCTGGTGGGCCCCTTTGCAGTAGTGTGTCACTTACTCCCTGGACTTGCCCACTGAAGAACCTGGAAATCTTCTGGTGGCCCCTTTGCAGTAGTGTGTCACATACTCCCTGGACTTGCCCATTGAAAAACCTGGAAATCTTCTGGTGGGCCCCTTTGCAGTAGTGTGTCACATACTCCCTGGACTTGCCCATTGAAGAACCTGGAAATCTTCTGGTGGGCCCCTTTGCAGTAGAGTGTCACATTTCTCCCTGGACTTTCCCACTGAAGAACCTGGAAATCTTCTGGTGGGCCCCTTTGCAGTAGTGTGTCACTTACCTCCTGGACTTGCCCACTGAAGAACCTAGAAATCTTCTGGTGGGCCCCTTTGCAGTAGTGCCTTGTCACATACTAACCTCCCTTCATGGTAGTACTTGCCCATGAAGAACTGGAAATCTTCTGGTGGGCCCCTTTGCAGTATTGTGTCATTTACCTCCCGGACTTGCCCACTGAAGAACCTGGAAATCTTCTGGTGGGCCCCTTTGCAGTAGTGTGTCACATATCCTCCTGGACTTGCCCACTGAAGAACCTGGAAATCTTCTGGTGGCCCCTTTGCAGTAGTGTGTCATTACTTCCCTGGACTTGCCCACTGAAGAACCTGGAAATCTTCTGGTGGGCCCCTTTGCAGTAGTGTGTCATTTACCTCCCGGACTTGCCCACTGAAGAACCTGGAAATCTTCTGGTGGGCCCCTTTGCAGTAGTGTGTCATTTACCTCCCGGACTTGCCCACTGAAGAACCTGGAAATCTTCTGGTGGGCCCCTTTGCATAGTGTGTCATTTACTCCCGACTTGCCCATGGCTGGGAATGTCCCTTTATAGCCTCCCGGACTTGCCCACTGAAGAACCTGGAAATCTTCTGGTGGGCCCCTTTGCAGAACTATGTCACTTACCCCCTTGGCTGGCCCACTGGAGAACCGGAGAATCCTCTGGTGGGTCCTTTCGCAGCAGTATGTCACTTACCCCCCAACATGATTACTAGTTGGCACAATATACTTCACTATGTACAGACAAAACAACTGTCTCATCTTTCATTTTGCAAACTACCCAGTATATTATTATATAGAAGTATAGGTAGATTTGTGAATGTAATATTTGCATGTAGTTGGTCAGTGGTCCACAGAGTCAATGTTACTGTTGGGCACCTGTCGCCCCTGTCTGATACTGTTCATGATGATTTAAAAACTTCAAACATATAAAAGTGAGTTTCAGTCACTATCCTGCCTGACATGCAGCCTTGTCTTGTAACCTTCACCCCCTTCAGAAAAGTAAAACTGATTTTGCTGCACCTACCAGTCTAATATTTCCAGAAACTGGCCCCATTCTCATTCTTCTGTAACTTGCAGTCCAATTATTTTTAATGGACAGCAGGGATTTTAATCAGCATTTTGCCAGCACTATAGGAGCTGGTGCTTCCTTGCCCTAACTTCCCAGCATGCGTCATGCATCACCTGCTGAGCACCAGAAGAATCCAGGGCCACCGGCTGGTGCAAAGAATTGGGGACCAGAACAGGTGAGGACCTAAGATAGGTGAGTATTTTCTTTTATTTTTCACACTTTCCCTCCTCTCTGTTTATTATGTTTTGGCATCTGGAGAGAACTCAGAACACAATTAACGTTTTTTTAGGACACTTTGAAATGGGGCTGATTTTTATCCAACTGAACCAAGTCTGCTGGTTGACTCGAGCGAATGTGCCCATAACCAATTTCGGGAGATTCGCTCATCATTAGTTCCAAGTACACCACTAGGCAGCAAAATCATTTTACCCCTGAAGAAAGACCAGAAGCAAACTTGGTAAAAGGAGATGAGGATCCAATAACCAGGGGCATAAATATCGTAGTCGCAGAGGTCACAACCAAGCCTGGGGCTGGTGGGGCTCCACTGACCCCAGTGCCTACTCGGCTGAAAGTTTGTCAGAGGCTATACATTCAGCTAAAATGCATTGCTATGCAGAGACTCATCGAGTTCCTGCACTGCAATGCATACCTCCAGCCAAACAGAGGATGTCAGCTGACATTGGCTGACCCAAGACTGGGGGTGCGTGGTGGCAGTGACATCATGCGTCAACATAGCATCCACATTGATGTCAGCTGCTGCCCACTACGCCCGCTACTAAGGAGGACGCTGTGATCAAGGCAAAAATGGAACTCTATATACCAGCATATGGGACAAGTATACCAGGATGGGAGAAATATATACCAGAATGAGGGACATATACACCAGGAAGGGAGAATGTCACAATGGTCTCTCCTACTTTGGAGACTTGTGACAGGTTTGGGGCCTGAGTCTCATTCCTATATTGAAACTTCATTTTAAATGTGTTTCTTTCCTTTGGCAGTGTAAGAGTTAATGTCAGTTTCTGTTGCTGCAATGCTCCTTGGTTCTCTTCCCAGGTGTGGCTACTTTGTGATCACTCCCATATCTAATATATAAAAGCCGAAGGCCACTTCGGGAATACCCGAAGGGTACTTCCGTGATGGCCTTCGGACCCATGGTGCTGACGTCACCACTCCGCGGTACCCTCCAGCCTCTCCAGCCTCCCCAGCCTCCCCTGCCCTCCAGCCTCCCCAGCCTCCCCTGCTCTCCAGCCTCTCCAGCCTCCCCTGCCCTCCAGCCTCCCCTGCCCTCCAGCCTCTCCTGCCCTCCAGCCTCTCCTGCCCTCCAGCCTCCCCTGCCCTCCAGCCTCCCCTGCCCTCCAGCCTCCCCAGCCCTCCAGCCTCCCCAGCCCTCCAGCCCCCCTGCCCTCCAGCCTCCCTGCCCTCCAGCCCCTCCAGCCTCCCCTGCCCCTCCAGCCTCCCCTGTCCTCCAGCCCCTCCAGCCTCCCCTGTCCTCCAGCCTCCCCTACCCTCCAGCCTCCCTTGCCCTCCAGCCCCTCCAGCCTACCCTGTCCTCCAGCCTCCCCTGTCCTCCAGCCCCTCCAGCTTCCCCTGTCCTCCAGCCCCTCCAGCCTCCCCTGTCCTCCAGCCTCCCCTGTCCTCCAGACCCTCCAGCCTCCCCTGTCCTCACCTCTCCTCACCCCTCCAGCCTCCGCTCTCCTCACCCTTCCATATGCAATGTACAGTATGTGTATATATGTGTGTATGTAGTCACTTCCCTCACTTTGTCCACACACACACACACACACACACACACACTCCGCTATACTTACCACCGGCCCTGCATCAGCCGCCTAGATCCTCAGTCGACATGTCGCCACCCCCGAACTACTGGATCCAATATAGCGTCCAAGAAGTCTCCCCAAACATCCCGAACGCCATATTGGATCCAGTCGTCCGCGGGCGGCGACATGTCAACTCAGGATCCAGCCGGCGGGGAAGATGCAGGGTCGGTGCTAACTATAGCGGAGTGTGTGTGTGTGTGTGTGTTAGCTGGAGGGCAGGGGAGGCTGGAGGGCAGGAGAGGCTGGAGGGCAGGGGAGGCTGGAGAGGCTGGAGGGCAGGGGAGGCTGGAGAGGCTGGAGGGCAGACGAGGCTGGAGGGCAGACGAGGCTGGAGGGCAGGGGAGGCTGGAGAGGCAGGAGGACAGGGGAGGCTGGAGAGGCTGGAGGGCAGGGGAGGCTGGAGAGGCTGGAGGGCAGGGGAGGCTGGAGGGAAGGGGAGGCAGGAGGGCTGGGGAGGCTGGAGGGCAGGGGAGGCTGGAGAGGCTGGAGGGCAGGGGAGGCTGGAGAGGCTGGAGGGCAGGGGAGGCTGGAGAGGCTGGAGGGCAGGGGAGGCTGGAGGGCAGGGGAGTCTGGAGAGGCTGCAGGGCAGGGGAGGATGGAGGGCAGGGGAGGCTGGAGGCCAGGGGAGGCTGGAGAGGCTGGAAGGCAGGGGAGGCTGGAGAGGCTGGAGGGCAGGGGAGGCTGGAGAGGCTGGAGGGCAGGGGAGGCTGGAGAGGCTGGAGGGCAGGGGGGCTGGAGAGGCTGGAGGGCAGGGGAGGCAGGAGGGCAGGGGAGGCTGGAGGGCAGGGGAGGCTGGAGGGCAGGGGAGGCTGGAGAGGCTGGAAGGCAGGGGAGGCTGGAGAGGCTGGAAGGCAGGGGAGGCTGGAGAGGCTGGAGGGCAGGGGAGGCTGGAGAGGCTGGAAGGCAGGGGAGGCTGGAGAGGCTGGAAGGCAGGGGAGGCTGGAGAGGCTGGAGGGCAGGGGAGGCTGGAGAGGCTGGAGGGCAGGGGAGGCTGGAGAGGCTGGAGGGCAGGGGGGGCTGGAGAGGCTGGAGGGCAGGGGAGGCAGGAGGGCAGGGGAGGCTGGAGGGCAGGGGAGGCTGGAGGGCAGGGGAGGCTGGAGAGGCTGGAGAGGCTGGAGGGCAGGGGAGGCTGGAGAGGCTGGAGGGCAGGGGAGGCTGGAGGGCAGGGATGCTGGAGGGCAGGGGAGGCTGGAGAGGCTGGAGGGCAGGGGTGGCTGGAGAGGCTGGAGGGCAGGGGAGGCTGGAGAGGCTGGAGGGCAGAGGACAGGGGTGGCTGGAGAGGCTGGAGGGCAGAGGCGTAGCTGGGTGGGGGGGTGCAGACTCACCGCGGGCGGCGTGCGTCTGGTGTAGGTGGAGAGGAGGGGCGGGCAGAGGTGCAGGACAGGAAGTCCCGTCCTCCGTCCTCCCTCCTCTCCGGGCGCGCGGCGGGCGGCTGGCAGCACGGTGCCCCCCAGGGGGTGGGGGCAATGGGCCCCTCATGGCTTGGGGCACGGGGCGCTCGGCCCCCCTGCTAGGTACGGTGGTGGGTGGAGGGGAGAAGCTGGAGGGCGGACGGAACTTCTGAGAGCGGAACGTTCCTCCGCCGCTCCCTGTAGCCGGGGGACCGCGGAGTGGTGACCATCAAGGCCATCAATGAAGTACCCTTCGGGTATTCCGGAAGTGGCCTTCGGCTTTTATATATTAGATATATATACTAGGGTGGGGGACTATATACTAGAATGAGGGACATATACACCAGGATGGGGGACATATTTACCAGTAAGGGACCCAGGATGGGGACATATATACAAGGAAGGGGCCCAGGATGGGAGGAATATATACCAAGATGGGGGAAATATATACCAAGATTGGAGACATATATACCAAGAATAGGCCCAGGATGAGTGACACATATACCAGAATGGAACATATATACCAGGATGGGGGACATATGTACCAGGATAAGGGAGATATTTAGCAGCAAGTCGCCCAGAATAGGGGACATTAGTACAGAGAGGGGGACATTACTAATTAATGAAGGGGACGGAGGGCAGCACTTATGTCTTTATAGAAGTTAGGAAGCTACAAGGGCCCATACATCTGACCAACATGCAAGTCCAAATGTTACACTGGGGCCCATCGGACTCTAGCTAGCTGTGCCAATGCTGATAACCAACTCTTCTGTAATCCAGCAATATAGAAGAATAAGTGATTGGCTTTAGCCATTTTTATCCTTGCCTTGGTCGGGGTTTCTTCTCATATGGCTTACACATTACATATTGACTCAGGTATTTGTCGGAGGCACCTTGAGGCCAATAGAAGCAGATTTAGTATCTGGATACAATTACTATACTGGTATATTACAACTTCTAGTGAGGAGATACATGCCAGTGTGAGCTGCCAATAACGAGCGCTGCTGTGTATTCTGCTGGTTACAGTTCGGAATTAGAGACAGATCTGCTTGTCGAGGATTTCTAGGAGGAGAACGGGGAATAGCTACATATGACCTCATCCTGGGCCTCATGGGAGGGTCGCTACTTAAAAGGAATCCAAACATTGTGAATAATAATAAATATAATAATAATAAATGTTTAGACAGGTTTTTTTTGCTGCTTGGCACCATAACATGGACTGTAAGATCAATCTATCAATGTCTAATACCTATTAACGGCAATCCAAGGAGAAGAGGGGGAGGGACTTTGAAAGGATATTGGGGCTCCATGTTCTTCTCTCAATTTTTTAGGAATAAAAACAGTACTGCATATTTAACCTTTTGGCCATTTTACATTTTCTATTTTTTTCCTTGCCATTTGAGATCCATAACTTTTTTGTTTTCCCATTTACATAGCTATATGATGACTTATGTTTTTGCAGTCTAAGGCTGGGTTCACACTTGCGTATGCAAGTGCAGCGCACCAAACGCAGCCAAATGCTTGCGCAATGCGTTCCTGTGTTTAACGCTCTGAGCACCCTCCGAACGCAGCATGTTGCATTTTTTGTGCGTTCACGGGCGCTTGTTTTATCTGCAAGCGCCCGCAAGTGCACAAAAAAATGCATGGATCTCAATGGATCCGCAGTGTCCTCCGCATGACAGTGCAAGAGAACGCTGCAGATCTCATTTGAAATCTCTCCCGGTGGCCGCCGGTGATCAGCGGCGGCCACCGGGAGATCAGCTAGAGCCGCCGCTGCCGAATAGATGAGGTCGGCACGGGAGATTTGAAGCAGCGATCAGCTGTTTCTTATCTCCTGCACCGATATCACCTATTCGGTGTCGGCGTGGGAGATTTAACCAGCTGTCAGATCAGCTGTGTCTTCAAATCTCCCGCACTGACACCGGGGGGAGATCAGCTGTGCCGGGAGGAGGAGATCTCTGCCGTTGATCTCCTCCTCCCGGCCGCCCCCGAGATAGCTGATTGGCTGCCCGGGCACCATACTAATGTGAATGCAGGTGGAGATTCTCCACTGCGTTCACGTCAGTATGGGCTGCGTTTGCACTGCGTATGCGTCTGCATGCAGACACATATGCAAATGTGAACCCAGCCTAAGTATTGGTTTTGAATAAAACTACAAATTTTGGTGTGTACTAAATGTCGAGGAATAAAAGTCCAAATCAGGAGGTATTGAAGTAAAAAATGAAATGTTGACATTGTTATTTTATTTTATTAATTTTGTATATTTTCTTCATTTTTAAAGTTCAAAAAGCCAATAACATCTACTTACATAAAAGCCTAAAGGTACCGTCACACGCCGCAATCTCGCCTGGTGATCTGAAAGGCGATGTGTCGCCCCAGCGAAATCGCCATGAAATTGCCTCATGGTGTCGGCGTGTGATTGGGCAATTTCGCGGCGATAAATCGCCCTTCGCCTGATTCCTGAACAGTGCTCAGCAATCAGGCGATATTGCCAAGGTGATGTCTTTGTGTTTTGGCGTGTGACACGGCGATAGTGATGGAAAGAACGATTTCTGTGATTTCCCGTAGGCGTGCCTCAGCGTGCTGTAGTCCACGCCCAGTCTGAGATAATTGGTGTGGGCTACTGTGTTCCCATTGGTTGGCCAATGAGCGTGTATGGGGCGCGGTGTAAACCACTCTGGCACGCCTATCTCCTCACCGCGCTGAACATGTACGCCCACATTGCCTTTGAGATTGCGGCGTGTGAAGCGGCGATGGAATGAGGCAAGATTGCTTCCGATGTAGGTGAGGCGATTTCCGGAGCAACACATCGCCGTAGCTTCAGGGCGAGATTGCGTCGTGTGATGCCACCATCGGCGATCTGAGGCGGCCACGAAAAATGTGAGCGCACACGTCATATCGCCACACATCGGCAGGTGAGATTGCGGTGTGTGACAGTACCCTTAGTCTGTCTGTAAGTTTGTCCCTGAAATAGCATCACCTAGAGGACACTGGCCGCAGCGCAGGCAGACCTCGGGATCTCCTTATTGGGCAGATTTTTTTTTTTACAAAGTCTTTCTATTCTCATGAGCAGTATTGCAGCCATCATCTTTGTACACCCGATCATGCTCATGCGCCAGTAACTAATGTGGCCACCATCTTTGTACACCCGGTCATGCACAGTAGCAGACCGGGTGCAGTGGTGGTCATGTTGCTACACCCGGTCATTACTTTAGGAAGAGACGTGGCCATGGACTTATTAGAATTATAGCGGGGGCCTGGGAGTAAGATCCACAGGCAAGTAGGGAGTGCAGGGGGCCCAAGACCTCCCCTGCATAGGCTACACCACCAACTAACATGGTCACCACCCACCTTGAAGCAAGCCATACATGAACACAGCTTCTTTGGTGGGCATATATGGCATCTTTTGGTAGATGATATTTCCTCCCGTCCACTAGAATCTCTCGATGCGATAGAATCTGACCCACATCTAGTTTTATTAACCCTGCATAAAACAAAATTCAGAATCAGAAATCACAGATTGAAATCCAGGCATAAAATCAGCCAGAATCCAGACATTCAGCAACAAAGAAACTAAAACCAAATGTTGCAACACTTTCACTACATGTATCGACGATCCTGTCAACTAATTAATGGCCGCCGCTGTCCCTGTGGTACCGATGTGAAATTTTACTTTTCTGTTCCTGAACCTATCCTCCCAGGTAATCAATATTACCACAATGGGGAACAGTTCAATTAACGTCACATTGTCCGCTAAGCCCAGTTCCCTCCACTGCGGCGGCCATGCGTCCACCAACCATTGCCCATCGCAAGAGACAACAAAACCCGTTTGTCTGGCAGAGAAGGTCCGTATGCCCATGTCTCTAGCCAGAGTCAAGGGCCGCATCCACAATGATCTGCCGTTGTAGGTGTCCAGGAATTGTTCCCAAATGGTTAAGTCGTCCCGTAATTCGCTCTTTAACCGCACAAAATGGTGCGGTGCCTTGATGCCTGCAGTTGCCATCGACAAACGACTGAACACTCGCCCCATAGGCATGATCCGACAAGCGAAATTAAGCTTACCAAGCAGGGATTGCAACTCCCTCAAGGTAATCTTTTTCATGCCCTGAACCTTAACGACCTCTGCCTTAAGAGCCATCAATTTTTCCTCAGGGAGACGGCATTCCATCATGTCCGTGTCAATGACAATCCCTAAAAAACTGATTGTAGTAACTGGACCCTCCGTCTTGTCCTTGGCCAATGGAATGCTCTCCATCGTCCGCAACAACAGCGAGCATTCACTCGAGCCTGCCCGTCCAATGCACAAAAAATCATCCAAATAATGGATGACGGATTTTAAACCCGAGCCGTCCCGTACTACCCACTCAACAAAGGTGCATGGAGGGCTGTTGCGGTGCATTATTCTATAGGGAGGGCTGTGGAGGTGCATTATTCTATATGTAGGACTATGGGAGTGTACTATTCTATATGGAGGACTATGGGGGTGTATTATTCTATATGGAGGACTATGGGGGTGTATTATTCTATATGGAGTGGCAGTGCATTATTCTATATGGAGGACAATGGGGTGCATTATTCTATATGGTAGGCTGTGGGGTGCATTATTCTACATGGAGGACTGTGGCGGTGCATTATTCTACATGGAGGGTTGTGGCAGTGCATTATTCTACATGGTGGACTGTGGCGGTGCATTATTCTACATGGAGGGCTGTGGCAGTGCATTATTCTACATGGAGGGCTGTGGCAGTGCATTATTCTACATGGAGGGCTGTGGCAGTGCATTATTCTACATGGAGGACTGTGGCGGTGCATTATTCTACATGGAGGACTGTGGCGGTGCATTTTTCTACATGGAGGGTTGTGGCAGTGCATTATTCTACATGGAGGACTGTGGCGGTGCATTATTCTACATGGAGGACTGTGGCGGTGCATTATTCTACATGGAGGGCTGTGGCAGTGCATTATTCTACATGGAGGGCTGTGGCGGTGCATTATTCTATAGGGAGGGCTGTGGCAGTGCATTATTCTACATGGAGGACTGTGGCGGTGCATTATTCTACATGGAGGGCTGTGGCAGTGCATTATTCTACATGGAGGACTGTGGCGGTGCATTATTCTACATGGAGGGCTGTGGCAGTGCATTATTCTACATGGAGGACTGTGGCGGTGCATTATTCTACATGGAGGGCTGTGGCAGTGCATTATTCTATGTGGAGGACTGTGGCAGTGCATTATTCTACATGGAGGGCTGTGGCAGTGCATTATTCTATATGGAGGGTTATGGCTGTGCATTATTGTATGTAGAGGGCTATAGTGGTGCATTTTTCTATATGGAGGGCTGTGGCAGTGCCTTAGTCTATATAAAGATCCTTCGGTGGGCCCCAAGTCTCCTTGGCCACGCCCCCTGCCCCCCATGCAGAGGGGGCCCACAACCCTTAGGCTAGGGTCACATTTGTGTTATGACCCTGACGCAAGCGGTAAATACTTAGAACATTCAGCCGCAGCTGAGGTAACTGAGCGGGAGCCCCATAGAAACCCGATGTTTACCTTGCCAATCGGCCACACACAGAGCTCCAGGCAGTGTGCGGCCGGTTGGCAGGGCCGCAGTATAGGGGGGGCAGACTGGGCAGTTGCCAAGCAGGGCCCCCACCCTCTGCAGGGCCCCCAGCATGTCAGCTACAAGATGCAGTGATTGGACAGAACTTGTACTATTGGGCTTGTAATAGTACAGGTTCTGTGCTATTCACTGCAGTTTTTGTGGTTGTAGATGGACTTTTGGTGACATTACACAGCCATGTGACTCATCAAAGGTCCTTCTACCTCACTGAGCTGCTGGAGTCCTGGCCTGCACCATGTTCTGTGCACAGGACCTGTAGAGCCCGCCTCTGATATTCAGCCCCAGGAGAAGGCCAGGTCTGTGAGGGAGAGGGACCCTGCAGCTGCTGACAGGATGTGGGAGCAAGAAGGAGCCCAGGAGACCAAGCTGGAGCCCGGGCCTGGTAGGTAACACACTATCTCCCTCCTCTATATCTATTCATAGCTGTGCAGTGTGTGCACCATGTCCCATCACCCTCCTCTCTTTCTGTTATCAATAGCAGCAGTCGGGACTGAGGGAAGGGGAGGACATAGCAGTCTGCGCAGGGGCCGACCCTGTGGTACCCAGGGCTGCACTCCCCCCTCCTCTCTGCTCCAATTACGCCCCAATGGGCGTAATCCTTGCTGCATGACTGCGCTTTGTATTTTCAAATGCCCCCGCTCTGAATTCTATGATGCAGCATCACGTGATGGCTGTGTGCGTCATTTCCGGTGATGCACAATTCGCCAGGTGTAAGGCTGCCTTCAGTATGCCTTCTGCGCATGCTCTGAAGGTGGTCTGTGACGTGTGGAGCAGAAGATCCGGATTTGATCCAGCGCGTGTCATATCCGGATCTTCTGCTTTACACGTCACAGACCACCTTCAGAGCATGCGCAGAAGGCATACTGAAGGCAGCCTTACACCTGGCGAATTGTGCATCACCGGAAATGACGCACACAGGCATCACGTGATGCCGCATCATAGAATTCAGGGCAGGGGCATTTGAAAATACAAAGTGCAGTCATGCAGCAAGGATTACGCCCATTGGGGCGTAATTGGAGCGGAGAGCGCAGCCCTGGGGACACCGCTTCCCCCCCCGGCAGAAACGCCCACCCGTCAAAAATGATGTAAGTTATTAAAACATACTATTTCACTTTTATAAACGCCCTAGAGCTCAGACAGGGATGATTAAGAAAGTATTTGGGTGCTGCAGGGGCAGGTATTGACAGGTTAGGGGCTTACATGAGGTGACAGGTTTCCTTTAATGGAGGGCTGCGTTGGGGGCCATTATACCATACAAAGAGATGGAAAGCTGTGTGGTGGTCATAGTTTGGGATCATACTGTGCCAGGGTAGTTAAAGGGGTTGTCCGGGCTTTTGCTATAACTCATATGTGTATCTAGGCTGGAAAATGTTGACCGTTTGTAATATACTTCCTGTCAACATTTTGCATAGTTACCCAGATATCACCTATTTGGGGCTGTCGGGGAATGTCCATGGGGCGTGTTTGTATTGGAGGCTGCCTGTAAATGGGAAACTGGTCATATACGCCCAAACTCCTAAAAACACGCCCCTCCCCCACTCTCACTATGCCCGGCCACCCCCAGAATCCTACAGACCCACCCCAACCCCTAATGTCACTGTACACTGCTCCACTGACACACTGTGGCAAATCGGCTGCTGTGAAGGCGATTTTGTACAATGTGTCAGTGCAGTATGGACCGTTGCACGTGTGTGCGCTCACCTGTGGTCTCTGTGCAGGCGAGCTGAGGTCCGCAGCTCGCGTCTCTGTGCTGTGGAGCCCGATGCTTCTCTCCATTCCTCCTGTACCATAGAGCGGGGCACAGAACCAGTGGAGCAGCTGCGATAGAGTATCCTGTTTCCCCGAAAGATGCATTATATCTTATTTGCGGGGGGGTGTCTTATTTCTCCATCCCCTTGCAGCCCAGCCTCCTCTTGCAGCCTTCATCCTCCTCGTCTGGCAGCCCACAGCTTCCTCCTCTGGCAGCCCCCAGCCTCCTCCTCTTGCAACACACACACTTACTTTACTGCTCTGCCGCTGTACCTGCATCACAGCGCCTCTCTGTTCTCTTCTTCCTCAACTGCATGCCATCAGCCAATCACAGTGCAGCGGCCGGGCCAATCAGGGCCTGGCTGCTGCACCGTGACTGATTGCTTTGCTGTACATGTACGCAGCGGAGGCAGAGAGACGTAATGCTGCAGGTGCAGGTTGCGGTGGGCGGGGCGTCACTGAAGCAGGAAGCGGCCAGCATCGGCATTGCGACGCCCGATGTTGGCCGCTTCCTGCTGACCGGCACAGAGACTTCGCGGTCTGGTCCGTGGCCCGGTGGTTGCGGACCCCTGGTATAATGCATCCCCCTTAGCCTTCCTTATAGTATAATGCACCCACATAGTCCTCCTATATTATATTGCACATTACATAGTTTCCCACCAGTGTATACTCATTGATGGAAAAAAAAAAAAAAGTAAAGTCTCCTCAGCATCTACAGAATTACAGATGGCAGACAGTGACGGCCAGGACTCTGGAGAAGAATGCAGCCAGCAAAGGCAGCCGGGACCAAAGGAGCGGCATCTGGGGGAGCTACCACTGGTACACATACCTCGTACACACTCGGCTCGGCTCCGTACACCTCGTACACACTCGGCTCGGCTCCGTACACCTCGTACACACGCGGCTCCCTCCGTACACCTCGTACACACTCGGCTCGGCTCCGTACACCTCGTACACACTCGGCTCGGCTCCGTACACCTCGTACACACTCGGCTCGGCTCCGTACACCTCGTACACACTCGGCTCGGCTCCGTACACCTCGTACACACTCGGCTCGGCTCTGTACACCTCGTACACACTCGGCTCGGCTCCGTACACCTCGTACACCCGCGCCTCCACCCCGTACACAGGCGGCTCTGATCAGTACACCTTGTACACACACGCCTCCACCCCGTACACAGGCGGATCTGCTACATCCAAATTGTAAATCCCTCCTGACCTCACACATTAACTTCACCTCATCCAGCACCATGAGAACCATCACAGCAGAGTCCTGCATACACTGAGGAGTTGATCTTGTGATCCATGAATCCTCCCCTCAATGTGACATCATCATAGGTCCTGTAAGCACAGAGAATCCATATATCTAGTGTGTGGCTCTGCATGTGGAGGTATGTGCACATTCCCCATTACTGGACACAGTAATTCCTTCATTCCCGGAGATAGTGTCCCCCGTCCTTCCTACCCCAGTTCTGCCATATGTATATATACAGTAATATAAGGCTGGATGTGTCATGTATACAGGGGAGGTCACTCTGGTTTGGGGACAGATGGCCGGGGAGGGGGGGCAGGCCTCCTTGCTCCAAACGACCATGCCCCCGCCGGCACGGCTGGGCCCACCCACTGGCCGCTGGGAGTGGGCGACATAGTACAACATGGCAGCGTGTACTGGCCTGGCCGGGGGGCGGGCCTGCTTGCTCTAAACAGCCATGCCCCCCGCCACCATGGCCAGGCCCCCTCTGCCCCTGTTCTGATAGCTATGCCCCCTCCAATGATGGGCGGGCCCATGACACCAGGCAGACCTGTCAGGCCCTAGCGGCGGCCCTGCACGGGACAGAAGGAAACCAGACTTGGAGTTAGGATGTCGTGCACTCAGGACGCCAGCTGCGGAGTGATGGAGTCCTACAGGGCACGGGAATAGAGGCGAATCCACTGCTAGTCACTGGTGTGTGGAGGGACTGGGTCGCAGAAGGGAGACCAGCCCCGAATTGGTGGAAATGCTGTTTGCTGTTGCCAGAAAAACAGGAGGCCACTGTGTCTGCAGGAACAGTGGCCAAAAACCATGAATACTTGCTGAGGTGGCCAGACCAAGGGCCAGGGGATTCTGAGGGTCGCCCGACAAGACCCATGGCCATTGGATTGGGACACTGCCCACATAGACGCAGGCAGGAGAGGAGGATAGACAGCGTGGTGAGACGGCCCGGACAGGCTATAGAGTGGTGTCTTGGAGGAATGACCCTAATCAACTGGGGACTAATCTGGCTGCGCATTGGAGGAGCACAGTACCCGGCTGGGCAGGCTTGAGTGATCGCCAAGTAAATGTAACGAGAACTGCAACCATGGTCTCCTCCAGTTATTACCTGTGCCCTCCTGCACCACTAAACAGATTCCATCATCATCCTAATAGACTTCACCAGTTGCCCTGTTGCCCCGCTGTACCTGTGGGGAGCATAACCATCCTAGCTGCATCACCATCCATCCCAGAGGTCCCAAAACGGCGCTGGTCACCCTGACCAGAATAACCACAGGTGGCGTCACAAACTTATCCCTTGTACATATTCCCCTTTTTCTGCACGCCCAGGGCCACGGAGCTGGGTCACAGCTACCATGACCTCCCAAGCAACCACCAGCTCGGTTTCCAAGTACCCCACGGCCCTGGTGGGCGTTGCACACCATTGTAACAGACTAGATGCCACTTCATAGCCCCAGTATGAACCGGTCATAACCTGCGGAGTGCAGAGTCATCCTCTGCCGCACTGGGTGCCGAGTGATTCTCTGCTGTGCTGAGTGCAGGGGTTGCACAGATTTATGTCAAGCAACAGCGATATCACCCAGCACGGTTCAGCTATAGTTTGTCTAAGAAACTGGATCATGTATTTATTACGTGGAGCGTATTTTACAGCGCCGTACAAGAGGGAATTCAATACTCTTTAAACATTTTTTATTGCAGCATCTCAGCGCTACAGAGAGAGATTTAATAAATCCCTCATTTAAACTATCATAAGAGCAACATGTGGAAACGGCACAGCTGCCAAAATACACCAATTTCCCCAAATAATCATATTAATTTTTAGCTGGATTACTTTCATATAAACAGAGCTTTCCATTGGGACTTTTATCAACATTTCACAGAAGAATGTTACAAGTAAAGGGAAATGGTATATTACATACACAGCACATAGAAAGAACTGGAAGCTGAAATATTCTATATATGGATGAATGAATACACAATCTTTTCATATTTGGAGTGCTACCTTATCTTTATCTTTTCTGGGGGGGGGGGGGGGTTGTTGCTGTTTCTTTCTTATTTAAAGTGGATTATTATTGTATGTGCTGCTTTGTCTTGTTTTAGATACAGTTGTGCTCAAAGGGTTACATATCCCGGTAGATTTTTAGTTTTCTTGGCCTTTTTCCAGAGAATATGAATGATAACACAAAAAAATTTTTTGCAATCATGGTTAGTGGCTGGGTGAAGCCATTTATTGACAAACTACTGTGTTTTCCCTCTTTAAATGCAGTCACAGATATATTTAACATGCACTGGTACAATGGGTTGAGAAAGTAGATGACAGCAAGCAGTGTTGGAATATTACCATTACACTATCATTCAAGCTGAAGTTACAAGGAGATCATTGCAGCAGTCACAGATATATTTAACATGCACTGGTACAATGGGTTGAGAAAGTAGATGACAGCAAGCAGTGTTGGAATATTACCTGTATGAAGAGAAGAGAGGACGAATGTTAGTCAACTGCCATGAAATAACTGCATCCACTTAGCATTCAATGCCACTTTGCATGAGATGCCACACGTGTACGGTGGGGGGTCGTACACGTGTGGCATCTCATGCAAAGTGGCATTGAATGCTAAGTGGATGCAGTTATTTCATGGCAGTTAGTCAGGGCAGGAGTCAGGTAAGCCACTCTATTTAACAGGGAGAAAAGAAAAAAAAAAAACCAACGTCTTTTCCTTTCCCTATCACCATGTCCTTTACTTCACCATCTATTGTTCTATGTGCTCTTGCTGGAAGACAATGACATAGAGGGACACTCAAACACTGTGCATAACTCCATTCACTACTAATCTTTACCATGTCTTGTATTTCACTGTTTGTTTTCTTATGTGCTCTCGCCACCAATTTTTATCACCCCATCCCCCCTCCATCACCACTCATTCACATCAGCCCCTCTCTCCTGCCCTACTCTATGTACAGCTCCCATGCTATCTTCAGTTTACTGAAGACTCTCAGCCCATCATATTCCAAAGTTTGTCACAATAAATCATGTCCTAATCCCAAAAACTATCTGCTCTTTCTCTTTTTACTGCTGCTCCTCTCAGGTGATATCTCTCCCAACCCTGGTCCGCCATCTGCTAACTTCAACCCCTCTCCCACCTCACACAGAAACCCCACTAACCTTATTAATATCACCTGCACACCTTCACCTCCCTCTTTTAATTGCGCTCTCTGGAATCCACGGTCTGTATGCAACAAACTTCCTTTCATTCACAATTACTTTCTTACCAACTCTCTTAACCTTCTGGCCCTCACAGAAACCTGGATCCAGGACTCAGACACTGCTTCCCCTGCTGCTATTTCTTACGGCGGCTTACACTTCTCTCACTCCCCTAGACCTGGGAACAGACGTGGCGGTGGAGTCGGCCTCCTCCTGTCCCCACAATGTACTTTCCAGGTCATTCCTCCAGCCCCATCACTCTCATTCCCTTCTTTTGAGGTCCATACCATTAGGCTATTCCATCCCCTCCCCCTCAAAGTAGCAGTGGTATACCGCCCCCAGGGTCACCCACCCAGTTCCTCGACCAGTTCTCCGCTTGGCTCCCGCATTTCATGTCCTCAGATTTACCAACCCTTATTCTGGGAGACTTTAACATTCCCATAAACAGCCCCATCTCCCCATCTGCATCCCAGCTCCTATCTCTAACTACCTCTCTTGGCCTATCACAGCTCTCAACCTCTAAGACACACGAAAACGGTAACACCCTTGACCTTGTCTTTACCCGGCTCTGCTCATCCTCCCCCTTGGATAACTCAACTCTACTCTCTGACCACAACATTCTTTCCTTCTCACTCACTAACCCTCGGCCAACACAGCCCAAGCCTACCTATCACACATCCAGAAATCTACAGGCCATTAACCCTCAAGCACTCACAGACTCCCTCATCTCATCTCTGTCCCCAATCTCTTCAATCTCTTCTCCAGATCAGGCAGTAAATCACTACAATGACTCTCTCAGGAGCTCCCTGGACCAAGTAGCGCCCCTCACCCGCAGAACCTCCAAACAGAGAACAAAACAGCCCTGGCTCACATCACAAACCCGATTCCTCCAGCGATGCTCCAGGAGTGCTGAACGCCTATGGAGGAAAACTCGCTCACCAGGAGACTTTATCCACTATAAATTCATGCTCAAAACCTACAACTCTGCCCTTCACCTTGCCAAACAGACCTACTTCACCACCCTGGTCTCCTCACTATCCAACAATCCAAAAAAACTCTTTGACACCTTTCACTCTCTCCTCAGTCCTAAAGTGCAGGCCCCCATCACCGACCTCTCTGCTGATGACCTGGCTTCCTACTTCATGGATAAAATAGACAACATCCGCCAGGAAATCAGCTCTCAGCCTCCAAGCACTGCCACCCCCATTCTTCCTTACATCCCCTCCGGTTCACTCTCCACATTTGAACCAGTCACAGAAGAAGAAGTCTCCAGGCTCCTATCTTCCTCTCGTCCCACCACATGCACTACCGACCCCATTCCCTCACACCTGCTCCAGTCCCTCTCTCCAATCGTCACCACTCATCTAACCAAAATCTTCAATCTCTCCCTCTCTTCTGGCATTTTCCCCTCCTCCTTCAAACACTCGATCATTACTCCATTATTAAAGAAAACCACTCTCGACCCATCCTGCACAAATAACTACAGACCAGTCTCCAATCTCCCCTTCATCTCTAAACTCTTGGAGCGCCTGGTCTATTCCCGCCTCACCCATTACCTCTCCGCTCACTCTCTTCTAGATCCATTACAGTCTGGTTTCCGCCCCCTTCACTCCACAGAAACTGCCCTCATCAAAGTGACCAATGACCTTCTGACAGCAAAACGTAATGGTGACCACTCTCTGCTTATTCTCCTTGATCTCTCTGCAGCTTTTGACACTGTCGACCATCAGCTCCTACTCTCTATGCTGCACTCCATTGGCATAAAGGACACTGCTCTCTCCTGGCTCTCCTCCTATCTTTCTGACCGCTCTTTCAGTGTATCTTTTGCTGGCTCCACTTCCCCCCCTCTTCCCCTCACTATTGGGGTCCCTCAGGGTTCAGTCCTTGGCCCTCTCCTCTTCTCTCTCTACACGGCCCCGATTGGACAGACCATCAGCAGATTTGGCTTCCAGTACCATCTTTATGCTGATGACACTCAACTATACACTTCAGCCCTGACCTTACCCCTGCGGTAGTAAAGAACACCAATGACTGTCTAGCTGCAGTTTCCAATATCATGTCCACTCTCTATTTGAAACTAAACCTTTCCAAAACTGAACTTCTTCTGCTCCCCCCATCCACTAACCTCCCTAAATCGGACATCTCTCTCTCAGTGTGCGGCACCACGATAACGCCTAGACAGCAGGCTCGCTGTCTGGGTGTTATATTTGACACCGATCTCTCCTTCTCCTCCCACACGCAAGCTCTCGTCCGCTCCTGTCGCTTACACCTGAAGAATATCTCTAGAGTCCGCCCCTTTCTCACCCTGGAAACAACAAAAACCCTCACCGTGGCCCTAATCCATTCCCGCCTTGACTATTGCAACTCTCTATTAAGCGGCCTCCCCCTCACCAGACTTTCTCCCCTCCAGTCCATCCTTAATGCAGCAGCCAGGATCACCCATCTGGCCAATCGTTACTCAGATGCCTCTGCTCTGTGCCAGTCATTGCACTGGCTGCCCGTATATTACAGGATCAAATTCAAATTGCTTGTTCTCACCCACAAAGCTCTTCACAGTGCAGCTCCCCCCTACCTCTCCTCCCTCATCTCTGTCTATCACCCCACCCGCTCTCTACGTTCCTCAAATGACCTTCAACTAACATCTGCACTAATCCGATCCTCCCACTCCCGGCTCCAAGACTTTTCCAGAGCTGCACCAAACCTCTGGAATGCTTTACCCAAAGAAATCAGGACTATCCAAAACTTGCATGGCTTCAGACGATCCCTAAAGACGCATCTTTTTAAGGCGGCCTATCGTACTCCCTAACATGTCCATTGTACTGTAGACAGTGAATGGGCTATCCTCTGGACATTATTCTTCTACAAACTCCACCAAACCATAAAGGTCTACACAGACTGATGACCATTCATGTAAGCTTAGCCCTATACCCCATTTCCTCAAGATGCCTGGACCACCAGTGCAATAAGCCCCGACACCTTGTACAACCCCTATCCCGTTGTAGATTGTAAGCTCTTTTGAGCAGGGTCACCTTCATTTCTTGCCTTATTTATTGTATTTTTTTTTCACATTGATTCTATGCCTATTGTTTTTGTATCCAATGATTGTACTTTATTTGTTCTCTATTGTAATTACTTACTGTATATTTTCTGTACGGTAACCCTACATTGTAAAGCGCTGCGGAATATGTTGGCGCTATATAAATAAAGCTTTATTATTATTATTATTATTATTATTATAATGACAACCAAAAACATCCAAATGACCCTGAGCAAAAGTTCACATACCCTGGTGATTTGGGCCTGATAACATGCACAGAAGTTGACACCAATGGGTTTGATTAGCTAATAAAGGTAACATCCTCACCTGTGACCTGTTTGTTTGTAATCAGTGTGTGCATAAAAGCTGAGCGAGTTTCTGGGATCCAGACAGACTCTTGCATCTTTTATCCAGCCACTGACGTTTCTGGATTGTGAGTCATGGGGAAAGCAAAAGAATTGTCAATGGACCTAGGGGAAAAGATAGTTGAACTGTGTAAAACAGGAAAGGGATGCAAAAAATATCCAAATAATTGGTAATGCCAGTCAGCAGTGTTCAAACTGGGATTAACAAATGGAGCATCAGGGGTTCTGTAAAAACCAAACCACGATCAGTTAGACCAACTGCCAGGAAAATTGTTCTGGATGCGAAGAAAAACCCACGCATAACATAAGCTGAAATACAGGACTCACTGAAAACTAGCGGTGTGGTTGTTTCAAGATACACAATAAGGAGGTACTTGAAGAAAAATGGGCTGCATGGTCGAGTCGCCAGAAGAAAGCCTTTACTGCACAAATGCGCAAAGTATCTCACCTACCTTACAGCACAGAGACAAACCTCCAAACTTCTGGAACAAGGTAATTTGAAGAGACCAAAAAAAATCTAACTTTTTGACCACAACCATAAATGTTACATTTGGAGAGGTGTCAACAAGGCCTATGATGAAAGGAACACCATTCCTCCTGTAAAGCATGGAGGTGGATCGCTGATGATGTGGGGATGTGTGAGCTGCAAAGGCACAGGAAACTTGGCTAAAGTTGAAGGAAGGATGAATTCCACACATTATCAACAAATACTGGAGGCAAATTTCCACTCATCAACCTGGAAGCTACACATGGGACGTAATTGGACGTTCCAACATGTCAACGGTCCACAACACAAGGCCAAGTTGACCTGTAATTGGCTACAGCAGAACAAAGTGAAGGTTCTGGAGTGGCTATCTCAGTCTCCTGACCTCGATATCATTGAGCCACACTGGGGAGAACTCAAGTGCGCAGTTCATGCAAGAAAGCCCAGGAATTTACGGGAACATGAGGTTTTTTGCAAAGACGAATGGGCAGCTTTACCATCTGAGAAAATAAAGAGCATCATCCACAACTACCACAAAAGACTTCAAGCTGTAATTGATGTTAAGAGGGGGCCAATACATGGTATTAAGAACTGGGGTATGGGAACTTTTGATCAGGGTCATTTGGATGTTTTTGGTTGTCATTAGGATTTAAAAAGAGAAAACAAAGAAGTTTGACAATAAATGGCTTCACCCAACCACTAACAAGGAGTGGAAAAAGTTTTTGAGTTATCATTCATATTCTCTGGGAAGGAAGGACTTGCACAAGGCACCCCGTAACAATCAGACGTGTGCTACCTGATATTTTGGCACTGTATTGTGCAGACATTTTTAATTACTTATATTAACCAAAGTTTAAAATGTGCATAATGTTCTGTCTTCCACAGATAAGTATATGCTGCTGACAGAAATATTATATCCTGCAGGTCCTCTGTGTCAGAAGATTAACACATTTTGTTTTCTCCTGTAATTTTAACAAAGGCGAGAACAGCTATTAGAGAAAGACGTGCAGCATTGTGTATTATGTATGGGACTGAGCTGCTGTAGCAGATGCATGGACATCACAGTTTCTGGAAGAAACATCCAATGTTGCTTCAAGGTTGTGTTCACATCACGTTTTAGTATAGGTTTATTGGCTCCATTGGGGCTTACACCTAAACCTCCGGAAAATGTGATTCAGACGTATGCACGGATAGGGACATTGAATGTTGGGCATAATTTTCAGCCAAATACGCCTATTAGAGGTGGTCAGCAAGATGTAAACCCAGTAGGGTTCTACAGCCGAAAATGATGCTTGATAGAGCGCAGTGCGACTCCATCTGCATCATTATAGTCAATGGTCCCATGACTGCTTATGTCTGAGTAACGTTTGGAATCGCTGAATGTATACAAAAATGTGATGTGAATCTGTTGGGGTTTTTTTTTTGGGGGGGAGTTCCACCAGCCATTATACCTCAGCAACAGCATTTAGATCAGGGGGTCTCAAACACGTGGCCTGCGGGCTGCATGTGGCCCCTGGGGCTTCACTGTGCGGCCTGCGGAACCGTGCACAATCATGTCAGCAGTAGTGAGTGCAGGAGGGAGCTGTCGGCGCTGCCATTCAGTAACATCAATGCAATCCACCGCCAACAATGGGAGGCCCACAGGTGATTTCATACGCCGATGGCAGCTGTGGGCCTCTCATTGGCCGGTGGATTGCATTGATGTTACTGAGCGGCAGCGCTGTCATTCCCCGGCCGGAAGATATTACACAGCGGGCAGCACGTCATTGTACCACCGGCATGTTATGGCCACATTACACGCGGCAACAGGAAGATAGAAAACGGCAGGTGTCGGAGACAATTGTACCTTTTACCTTCAAAACACCTTGAAGTGGCTGCGTGTAATTCAGGTATCTGCAAGGTGTTTTGAAGGTAAAAGGTACAATTGTCTCCAACACCTGCCGTTTTCTATCTTCCTGTTGCCGCGTGTAAAGTGGCCATTAAAGGTAGAAAATTGTGTGAGAATATGTGAGCGTGTGAATGTGAGTGTGTGAGAATGTGAGTAAATGAGAGTGTGTGTGTGAGAATTTAAGTTAATGTGTGAGACTGAGTGTGTGAGACTGAGTGTGTGAGACTGAGTGTGTGAGACTGGGAGTGTGTGAGACTGAGTGTTTGTGAGTGTGTGTTCATTAGAATGTGTGTGTTTGTGAGAGACAATGTGTGTGAGAGTATGTGAGAATGCAAGTGTGAGTGTGTGTGTGTGAGAGAATGTGTGTGTGTGAGAGAATGTGTGTGAGTGTGAGACTGTGTAAGAATGAGTGTGTGAGAGAATGTGTGTGTAAAAAGGTGGTAGACCAGGTTGGGGACATCGGTACAAAAGGGGATCAGCATGGAGGACATTACTACACTATGGGGGCCAGGATGAGGACATTACTATAAAAAGGGTCCAGGATGGGGACATTACTACAAAAGATCAGGATGGGGGACATCCCTGCAAAAGGGGAATCAGTATTGGGACATTGCTACAAAAGAGGACCAGGATAGGGGCATTGCTACTAGATGGGGGATCTGGATGGGGACATTACTACGAGAAGAGGGCCAGCAAAGGGGACATTTCTACAAAAGGGGATCAGGATGGGGCATTATTATAAGAAGGGGATCAGGATGGGGACATTACTACATGATGAGGACCAGGATGTTGACATTACAACAAGATGATTTGGTTACTAGAAGGAGAAGAAGCGCAAATAGGGTCTTATCTTTCTAAATACTATTTGCCGCTCTCCTGCAGGGGTTGTGTAGCACACAACCGGCATAAAAGCACGGAAAGATCGCTGCTGCAAGGTCCACACCTCAAAGGTCGACGTGGTTTAAAAATTCGGGGATGGACAGTGTTCAAGGACCTGCGCTGTGCTGCTTAAAACCAAAAGGCTTCACACAGTGCTCATCACAAAGGTGTTCTTTATTTCCTCCTACGCGATTCGGAGTCAGTCCCGACTCCTTCCTCAGGGAGTAGTAACTGACTCCGGGACTGACTCCGAAATGCGTAGGAGGAAATAAAGAACACCTTTGTGATGAGCACCGTGTGAAGCCTTTTGGTTTTGAGCAGCACAGCGCAGGTTCGTGAACACGGTCCATCTCTGAATTTTTAAACCATTAATACAAGATGGGGAGATTACTACATGATGAGGACCAAGATGGGGACATTACTATCAGATGGGGATCAGGATGGGGCACATTACTACAATATTGGGACATTACTACAAGAAGGGAACTACGGTGGGGACATTGCTAAAAGAAGAAGATCAGGATTTGGACATTACTACTTTGAGCAAAAAATGCTGGTATTACTAATAATGTCACTCAGTCCTACAAGCAATGTGGCCCCCGATATCAATTTTTTTTGTATGTGCAGCCCACCAACCCAGCCAAGTTTGAGACCCCTGATTTAGATTTAGGGATAAGTCACCTATATCTGCCTATTAATATTAAAGGGAACCTATCAGCTACGATTAGCGATACAAGAATGGATTTGCAGCACAGGTTCTTATCCACGGAATCAGTAGTGTTTTAATCACTTTGTGGGGACTTACATGGTGCGGGGGTATGGTTGGGAGGACGGGGGGGTTCTCAAAGGCCTTTGAGAACCCCCCCTGTCCTCCCACCCATACCCGCATACCATGCAAGACCCCACAAAGTGATTAAAACACAGCTGATTCCGTGGATAAGAACCTGTGTTGCAACTCCATTCTTGTATCACTAATTGGAAGAGAAGGATCATTATACCAGAAGTGCGCACTGGGTAGCCGGAGCGCTCAGGAGGCAGAACGCCGCAGCTTTGGAAATCGGAACAAGGGCACCCTGAAAAGCCGCAACTCTCCAGAGACACAGCGTGAGTCGTGCTGGCGTCAACGTTCGCTAAGGAACCTGTCAGCTAGTTTATGCCTCCCCAGCTATCACTGTCTGTAGCTGTAGCTTTATAATACCAGTAATGGTACCTTTACACGCGGCAACATTTCTAGGGTGTCAACAGGTAACTTACTGGCTGCAGTGAAATCATGGAGACATGATTCCATTTGTACACAGCAACAAGATAGAACCTTGTCTCCATGATTTCACTGCAGCCAGTAAGTTACCTGTTGACACCCTAGAAATGTTGCCGCTTGTAAAGGTACCATAATGTAGTAGTGTAATGTGAAAGAAAAGCATTTATACACTTTACATTTCCTTATGTAATGAGGCAGTCAGTCTCCAGCTTGGAGGACGGGGACTGTTTGGCAGGTTAATAGTTAACATTTCAGCCTTGTGCTAGAACATGTTGGGAGATCTAATGTGATGTCACAACCATGTGACTACAATAGGCGGAGCTAAATCCCCATAGAACATAATAAGTTTGCTCACAGGTCTATGCACTATGGTCACATGATCGTTACATCACACAGGTCCTTTAGCCATGCAAGTTAATAGTGAGTTAACTATTATCCTGCCAGTCTCCCTCCTCCAAGGTGTAGAATGAAATATAAGTGTATGAATGCTTTTTTTCCCCTTTCACATTACACTATGATGGGGATGTGTTTTTCGGGTGATGAGACTGTGTTGTTTTTACGCCAAACATATCGTTTTGCATTGTGGCCAATAAGTTCGATTTTGGTTTCATCTGACCAGAGCCCCTTATTCCACATGTTTGGTGTCTCCCAGGCGGCTTGTGGCAAACTTCAAATGAGACTTTTTATGGATATCTTTGAGAAGTGGCTTTCTTCTTGCCACTCCTCCATAAAGGCCAGATGTGTGCAGTGTATGACTGATTGTTGTCCTATGGACAGACTCTCCCACTTCAGCTGTAGATCTATGCAGTTCATCCAGAGTGATCATGGGCCTTTTGGCTGTATCTCTGATCAGTCTTCTCCTTGTTCGAGATGAAAGTTTAGACTCAGAGGGATGGCCGGGTCTTGGTAGATTTGCAGTGGTCTGATACTCCTTCCATTTCTATATGATCGCTTGCACAGTGATCCTTGAGATGTTTAAAACTTGTGAAATCTTTTTGTATCCAAATCCGGTTTAAACTTTGCCACAACAGTATCTTGGACCTGCCTGGTGTGTTCCTTGGTCTTCATGATGCTCTCTGCACTGAAACAGAACCCTGAGCCTATCACAGAGCAGGTGCATTTATACGGAGACTTGATTACACACAGGTGGATTCTATTTATTATTACCAGTCATTTAGGACAACATTGGATCATTCAGAGATCCTCACTGAACTTCTGGAGTGAGTTTGCTGCACTGAAAGTAAAGGGGCCGAATAATATTACACGCCCACTTTTCAGTTTTTTACTTGTTTAAAAAGTTTAAAATATTCAAAAATTTTGTTCCACTTCACAATTCTGTCCCACTTGTTGTTGACTATTCACAAAAAAATTTGAATTTATATCTTTATGTTTGAAGCCTGAAATGTGGCAAAAGGTTGAAAAGTTCAAGGGGACCATATACTTTCACAAGGCACTGTACATCTCAAAAGGGATGTATGAGTAATATGTATATCTACAAAGGGTTAGTTTATCGCTGATTCAGCTCCAAATCCTGCTTTTTTTCCCCCCAATTGCCATAGAATTAAATGAAAAATTCTAATTCTATTTGAGCCAACATTCCAAACGATGACATCACAAATTTATGACATAAGATGTCTAGGTAGAGTTTACTTCTGAAAATTTTACTTGTAATGTTTAAAAGTTGGGTAAACTAGATGTCATAAATCTGTGATGTCATCGCTTGAAGTGTTCAGAAGTTGGCTCAAATAGAAGCACACCCTCCGAACAAATAAAGGAGCCACACCCACTTGCTCTATCATCTTATGCTGTCACAATTAAAACTCCATCCGCAGGCCAGCAGCCGTCATTCATCGTCTTAATATTAACTTAACAAGATGACGAGCAAACCTGTAAGTGTAGGTGCTAGCAAGAAAAAAACATTATTGTATAGGTATAATCCGCTGCACACTACCTATTATAAGATATAAGTATATAAGGTATAGCGTAATGGCTAAAAGTGTATAAAGCTAGTACAAATTTGGATGAGGAAAATGCAGAAACTGCTAAGGATATACATTGGAAAATATGAAATTTTAGCTAATGTAATGCATTACATATGAGCCCGATAACCAGCGTCAAGGTATTCTCATGTCTATCGAGTCATTCATCGTCTGTCTCCATCTGTCTCCTGGTCTGTGGAAGAAAAGAAACAGTCGTTAAAAGGCCCAGTTACACGGTACGAGATCGGGAACGATATCGCTGAAACGTCACGGGTTTGGAGTAGTTTCAGAGACATCGTTACTACCTCGTTGCGTGTAACACCCCAGATTCAACTACGATAAATCGTTGGATCGCTGATCGCAAGTTTGAGAACATGTTCTCAAATCAGACGATCCACGATCAGCCAACCTGCTGCATCGTTCAGTGTGACACCGCGATAACGATGTTGTTTAAGACTTCACCCATTCACAGCAATGAGCAGGTATCGTTTGCTGGGTTGTGCGAACGATACCTGCTCACTCAATCATGGTGAGTCGTCCACGATATCTAGACGTGTGACATATCACCAACGATGTCAAAACGATGGCAGAAACGACTGCGCGCCCACAAGATCGTTAGCGACATCGTTCCAATGTTGTGCCATGTAACGGTACCTTTAGACTGAAGAGAACACAGCGGACCCAGGCGTATCTGTTTGAGAATTTTCCCAAAAGCAGACAAATTTCTAAATTTTATTGAAAGAAGAAGCAAAGTTTTTGGTAAACAATTTTCTTTTTCTTTTAGGCATAACAGGATAGGACCCACGCAGCAGAAATGGAATCGATGTGGCTTGGTGTTGGTATTGCCATTAGTATGGCGCTGTCCACAGTCATATGGAAAATTTACCGCAGAACCAGCTGAATACAACCAGTGGATAATGGTATGTTTGTATGTTAAGAAAAATATAAAACATTGTTTATAGACAATTTTGGACTTATCTGTCACTTTTTAGGTTCTACTGAAGAAGAAGAAATTGACGGCCAGACTGGTGTTAGTCTGAGTGAAGAATTCGAAAGAATTGCTGGGTAAATATTAACAATATCTCTTCCCCCGTGTGCTCTCTCTCTGTCGCCTGTGGTAAAAGGTAACAGGCGTCCCCAACTAATCTGGAAGCAACGAAAGAGAGCTTGAATGTTGTGGATCAAACACGAGAGAAGAAGAATCAACCGGCAATGAAAATGTCCAAATGAAAAGATTAGACTAAAAAAATATCCTCGTCACTAAAAACGACTATTATGTCTTGGAGGAATTTATCGGTGAAATCAAAATCAAAGTTCAAAACACTTCAGCTTCATTTCCTACCGATTTTGGAGATTTTAATCCCTAGGCTAAATGCCAAAACGTGGACTTTTAAAGGAATATCAACCATTCATGATATTATATCGGATAATTTAATCTCTTTTCAAACTTTTAAAGGGGTTGTGCCATGAAACACTTTTCTGGCAAAAGATGTATAAATATTTACAAAAAAATGTTTACAGTGGATATCATAAATAAAAAATACCATTTCCTATATTTTTGGATGCTTCTTCCCTCTCCATGCCGAGTTGAACAGGAGAGATTGTGGGAGGGGTTAAAAAAAGGCCATGTGACCACAACTGCCACATTCCTGCCTTTGTGGCGCCCCACTGGTCAGTGTGCGCCACAGTAGGGGGTACTGCAACCACAATAGAGTGTGCAGTATTCCTGTCGCAGCGGAGTGTAAAGTCAACATGAGGTTCCCATCCTAGCACTCACGCACACTAGCCAGGGATGATGGGGTTAAATCCTAGGACCGAGACCAAGTCCAAGAGGGGCGGAGTTAGGTGAGGCGGGAAGACACACGGTTGGATGTAGTCTGGACTGAGGAGCGAAGCAAGGTGGGAGCCTGAGAGAGAGAAGGGTCTCCCAGGAAGGGGGCCTGAGAGGAAAGGTAGCCCAGGAAAAGAAAGAGGAGACCCCGTACCGGAGCGACCATAGCCCAGGTGAATCCTAGTCCACCAAGGGAGTGCCGGCTCTGAGGAACGGTAAAGGCGAGTTCACCCCTGAGCTGTCGACCCCGGCCGTCGTGCGTTAGTTCAGCAACCCCGACATCCCGCCCAGAACGTGCAGTCCACTAGAAAGAACCTGGTAGACAAGCGGGCTGTGCAGGGCAGCACAAGGAAAGTGAGGAGGCGCAGGACAGAACAGCAGGACATGGGATTGACAAGAGAAGGTATACCATACGGGAACCTCAAAGAGACTTTACCCTCTTCTGTGACTACCCAGACAGCTACCAGTACAAGGACTGTGTAGGCTATAACCCAAAGTGCCATCTGAACCGGTTCCAGTAAAGTACCCGTACAGAGTCATAAGGTCTCAGTGTCTCCTTTCATCCTGAAGTGCTTCACTGCTCCACAGACTATACCCAGCACCACCACCACAAGTGCTTACCTGCCCCGGGGACTCAGCTCCACCTGCAGGGAGCTGCAACATCCAAGCTGCAATACCATCATCTCCGGAGGTCTGAAGCGGCGCTGGTGAACATCATCAGAATCTGCAGGTGGCGTCACGACAAACTTCATTCTTTTATTCCCTTTTCACGACTCCCCCAATTTTTAAGCTGACCACTAGGGCCACAGGTCCGGGCGGGCCACCAGTGACATCCGTGCAACTCCACGCTCGGGTACCGAGTCCCCATAGGCCCTTGGGTGCATCACCTTCACTGTATCCCTCTGCATTGCTGGATTGAAATAGTCCACTCATAAAAGCAACCTCATCACTGTTCACCCTTCCCATATATTACTGTTTAGTTAGACATTTCTGGGGTACATTCCAGTGTCCTGCACACATTATATTTTATATATATACCGTATATTTACTAACGCGCCATGGCAGCTTGCACCTGTGCATTCCATACACACATACATTAGATGTATATAAAGCTGAATGCATGTGTGTCACCTAAAGGAATCTGCACCGTCACATTTTACAAAATTTTATGAAATTTTGCTCACCCCCCCCCCCCCCCTCCAATTGATTGCAGACTGTTTTGAGGGGAAATTTTAACCCCACGCTTTACAGTTAGTCACCAAAAAAAGCCTTACTGTGTGTGAGGTCATAGATACTGTTCTGCCTGTTTTGACAGTTAACTTTGAATTTATCAGGTGGCTGATAGCAACCAATCACAGCTCATCTTCTGATTGGTTGCTATAGGCAACGAAGGACTTTCATAGTATAACAACAGTTTATACATGTCTGTGAAACATTCAGGGAAGCTGCTGAAGACAAGGACGTCTGGAAAATGGCGCACACTGGGACATGACTGTCAGTAAAGCAGCAGCCACACAGACACTAAAGCCACTAACACACCTCTTTGCTATCCTTTTAACAACCTGCCGCACACAGCCCCCTGTACACAGCAGGAGGCCGCACACAGCCCCCTGTACACAGCAGGAGGCCGCACACAGCCCCCTGTACACAGCAGGAGGCCGCACACAGCCCCCTGTACACAGCAGGAGGCCGCACACAGCCCCTGTACACAGCAGGAGGCCGCACACAGCCCCCTGTACACAGCCCCCTGTACACAGCCCCCTGTACACAGCAGGAGGCCGCACACAGCCCCCTGTACACAGCAGGAGGCCGCACACAGTTCCCAGTGTACAGCTGAGGCCGCACACAGACCCCAGTATTATATCAGGCACTCACATATAGCCCCTGTATTATACTTGCAGCAAAGAGAAGCAAGACTTTGCTAATACATTCCACTTTCTTGTAGCTTAGACTAGTTAGTTACTGTCCTGACCAACGCCAGGGTCTACAGCTAATTATATATATATACACACATATACACATATTATTAGGTATTTATATAGCGCTATTAGGATACATGACGCTGTACAAGTTAGAGGGTAGACAAAGACAAGTGGTCGAAAAACGACAACAAATCGACAAAACAATCGTACAGGTACAATAGGGCCAGGGATCCTGTCTGCGAGGGCTCACAGTCTAGAGGGGGTGGGGAGGGAGACAGAAGGATGGGGAGAGGTGAGATGGTGCAGTGGATTGGGTCTCAGTGTGTGTTGTAGGCTTGTAGGAAGAGGTGGGTCTTCAGGTTTTTCTTGAAGGTTCCCAGGGTAGGGGAGTGTCTGATGTGGTGGGGGAGGGAGTTCGAGTCTGCTGGAAGCACGAGAGAAGTCGTGTGCGCGGTTGTGGGAGGTGGAAATGCGGGGGGTTGAGAGAAGGAGTTCCTGAGAGGAGCACAAGTTGCGTGAGGGGAGGTAGCGGGAGACTATGTCAGAGATGTAGGGAGGGGACAGGTTGTGTATGGCCTTGTAGGTCAGGGTTAGAGTTTTGAAACGAGATCGCTGGGGGATAGGGAGCCAGTGGAGGGCTCGGCGAAGAGGGGAGGCGGGGGAGTAACGGGGAGATAGGTGGATGAGACGGGCAGCAGAGTTGAGGATGGTGCGGAGAGGTGCGAGGAAGGTGGCAGGGAGACCGGTGAACAGGAGGTTGCAGTAGTCCAGGCGGGAGATGACGAGGGCGTGGACAAGTGTCTTGGCTGTGTTGTGGTCAAGGAAGGAGCGGATGCGGGCAATGTTTTTTAATTGGAGTCGGCAGGAGGTGGCGAGGGCTTGGATGTGGGGCTTGAAGGAGAGGGAGGAGTAGAGGATTACCCCGAGGCACTTGGTGTGGGGGAGGGGTGAGAATGTGCAGTCATTGACGGTGATAGGTCAGGAAGCGGGGCGGGGTTGTTCGGGGAAAGACGATAAATTCGGTCTTGTCCATGTTGAGTTTTAGGAAGCGGGTAGAAAAGAAGGATGCAATAGCGGATAGGCATGGAGGGATTTTGGATAAAAGGGAGGAGATATCAGGGCCAGACAGAGCTGGGTATCGTCAGCGTAGAGTTGGTATTGGAGTCCATTTGACTCGATGAGATTTCCTAGGCCAAGGGTGTAAATGGAGAAGAGTAGTGGTCCTAGGACCGAGCCTTGGGGAACACCTACAGAGAGGGGGTGGGGCGAGGAGGAGGTGTGAGAGTGGGTGACGCTGAAGGTCCTGTCCGTTAGGTAGGAGGAGATCCAGGAGAGGGCGAGGTCAGTAATGCCAAGAGACTCAAGAATTTGGAGTAAGAGGGAGTGGTCAACAGTGTCGAAGGCAGCAGAGAGGTCGAGAAGGATGAGGACAGAATAGTGTCGTTTGCTCTTGGCGATCAGAAGGTCGTTTGTGACTTTGGTTAGGGCTGTTTCGGTGGAGTGGTGAGGTCGGAAGACGGATTGTAGGCGATCAAAGAGAGTACAGGAAGAGAGGTGGTAGGACAGTTCGGAATAGACGTGTTGTTCAAGAAGTTTAGAGGCAAACGGGAGGAGAGATTTGGGGCGATAGTTGAAGACTGTTGTGGGGTCAAGGGATGTTTTTTTTAGGATGGGCGTGATTAGGGCATGTTTGAAGGATGAGGGGAATGTGCCGGATTTGAGTGAAATATTGAAGAGGTGTGTTAGAGCAGGGATGAGGACTGAGGTGAGGTTAGGGATGAGGTGGGAGGGGAGCGGATCAAGGGCGCATGTGGTGAGGTCTGATCGTGCTAGAAGGGAGGAGAGGTGGTTCTCTGTCACGGGGGTGAAACTGCGTTTTGGTGAGGGGTGGGTGGGCTGGAGGTGGGATGGGGCGAGGGGAGTGTGGGTCGAAGCTTTGTCTGAGTTTGTCAATTTTGTCTTTGAAGAAGGTGGCGAAGTCGTCGGCAGAGATGAGGGGTGAGGGAGGGGGTGCAGGGGGACGAAGTAAAGAGTTGAAGGTTTTGAAGAGTTGTTTGGGGTTGTGAGACAGAGCAGTAATTAGGGAGGAGAAGTAGGCTTGTTTTGCGGAGTCAAGGGCAGTCTTGAAGGTATTGGAACGCTTGTATAGGGCGAAGTGCTCTGCGGAGTGGGATTTCTTCCATTTCCGCTCGGCAGCCCTAGTCGTCCGTCTGAGTTTTTTGGTGAGGGTCGTGAGCCAGGGTTGTCGTTGTACTCGTGTTGTGTTAGATGTGAGGGGAGCAGCCTGGTCGAGGGCTGTGGTGAGAGTGGAGTTGTAAAGGGAGGCGGCAGAGTCAGCGTCTTGAGAAGAGGCCAAGTCTGAGAGGGGGAGGAGGGATTCTGAGAGTGAATGGAAGTCTATAAGCCTAAGGTTTCTGCGGGGGTGGGGGAGTGTCCGGAGAGGGGGTAGCGTGGTAGGGGGGGGAGAGGGATGAGAATGTCAGTAGGTTATGGTCGGAGTGGGTGATGGTTGAGTGTGTGAGGTCGGTGAGGGAGCAGAGGCGGGTTTGATCTTGTGCCAGCTGTCAGAAGCAGACCCCTGAGGCGCGGAGGGATCTTGATTCGAACAGATGGTATTGCGCCTGCGCGACCTGAAGCGAGGGTTTACAGGTCAGACAGAGCAGCCGCTTATGCTACCAGCAGGAGGCGCAATAGTGTACTTCAAAGGCATATAGCTTTTAAATGGGGCATAATTTTTAACAGATGTATTTTACAAAAACACTAAGTTACATGATTTGCACACCTTTACCAATATATTCTATGGTGGCACAACCCCTTTAAAGCCTGAGAAGCTCCATTCCAGACCTTTGTTTTATCAATGAGGGTTTGATCAATCTCTTATAATTGAGTGTCCCATCGACCAAGACAATGAAGGTTTTGCAAGGAACATTTACAAAGGCCAATATTTGCCCACAGATGTGGAAAGGCGGCTCCCCCTAAATGTTGCCAAATATTCCAATGAGACCAAGCCCAGTAGGGACAAGTCAGTGCTCATTTATGGTATTGTTCACTAGAGAAGCAAAAATGTATGGAGATAGGCCAGTCATAAATGTTGGTACAGTGCTTCCAACAATGGCCTTCATGAACAATCCAATCAGACAACAAATATTTTGCTCAATTAAGGGCTAATTTTGGCTGTCATGAACTCTTATTTGTCGATTATCAGCCCATGTAGGCAGACTTTTATTCCATCAGATAAAGAGGCGGCTGCATACCAGCTGAGCCTATTCAATTGAAGTCGATGGGAATTAAGAAAACACCCAAGCAAGAGCGTTCTGCCTGTAACTCCCATAGGCTTCAATGCTTGTTGGTTTTCTTTCCTATAAGCTTCTGTGTTCTGCGGCTGTGGCTTGTTGGGCTCACAGTACCCTCAGTCTTTTAGTCTGGACAGTGGAGGTCACAGAAGTGGGACTGTCCCTTGAGAAAATTGGCCAGATATATATGGCTGTGGATACATTGTGGAGACGTGGATATCGAATTCCTACCATTCCCAGTCTAGTCTGTCAATACATACTGGGAGTTTGTAGACCACTGACAACATGAGCTTGGAAAGTATGAGAAATTAAAAGGTTTGGATGTGACCTTCATCTATCCAAATTCATGAAGAAATTGCATATGACCAAGATGGTGGTCAGGAATGAATATACCATTGTTGGGCATTGTGCAGTCCTACAGGGGCCCATGAGGACAGATGCCCACTCTAACATCCAAAACATCAAGCTGCTTCTATTACAGACCCATAAAGGGTGGCATTAGTGGACTGCAAAGGGCTCATATACTGTTCTTGAACAGGGACCCTCTTCTCTGTGTTTCGGCCCCTGGAGGGGGTTTAAACAATATCATGGCCTTTGTTAATTTTCAACATGTCATTCTAGGGGAAAAGCTTGGCACACCAATCCGGCATGCCAGCAGTGAGTAGACTTACAGCCACAATGCTCCTTTGGGAAATATGCAAACTGTCTCTTCAGTAAGGTAGACGAACTCTGGTGCCACCTATTGGGAGTAGCAGTCCTTAAAGCGAACCTGTCACCCCCTCCAGACATCTAAAAATACCATAGCCACCTTCTGTAGCACTAAGGCTGCAGTCTGACAAGGTGTCTATAGCATTTATGCTCCCTTGATTCACTGAAATAAAGACTTATATAAAATCTGTTTCAAACCAGATCCAAGACCGGGAGCCGGGTTTTCAAGTGTCTATCTCCAGCCTCTGTGGTGTCAGTCATCCCTCTCTGCTCTCTGTGCACCGCCTCCAGGGCCACCTCCCTGCACTACAGAGCTTTGTCAGCTCTGCTACAACATAGAGCTGCTGTTATAAGAGACCCCACAGTAGTAAATCTAGCAGGAGGATCCTGAGCAGAGAAAGCCTTGCCTGCTACATAGCAGCCTTGAGCTGTCAGCAGTGCAGCAGAGTTGAGTTTGTGCTTTAGATCATAGGCTGAGGAGCAATGCTGCTGGGTACAAGAAACTGAAAGTGAAAACTGCTCAGCTCAAGGGCTATGTAGCAGGCAGTGCCTTTGTCTGCTCAGGGTCCTCCTGCTAGATTTACTACTGTGAGGTCTCCTATAACAGCAGCTCTGTGTTGTAGCAGAGCTGACAAAGCTCTGTAATGCAGGGAGATGGCCCTGGAGGTGGTGCACAGAGAGCAGAGAGGGATGACTGACACCACAGAGGCTGGAGATAGACACTTGAAAACCCGCCTCCCGGTCTTGGATCAGGTTTGAAACAGATTTTATATAAGTCTTTATTTCAGTGAATCAAGGGAGCATAAATGCTATAGACACCTTGTCAGAATGCAGCCTTAGTGCTGCAGAAGGTGGCTGTGGTATTTTTAGATGCCTGGAGGGGGTGACAGGTTCGCTTTAAAGTCATAAATGACCCTTTAATTAGCCTTGTCATATGATTTAGGATTTACACCAGATCAGAACCTCAATTTGTCTGCAACTTTAGTTAAATGGTCTCTTTTGACTTTTAGGGTGCTACTTCCAATAGGTGGCACTAGAGTTTGTCTACTTCTAACCTAAAAGAGACAATTTGTAAGATGTCATTGTAATGGTATTATAGCGATATTATGAATTGCAATTACTATAATAAAAGGTCATTTTGGCAGCAATGACGTTGGAGGGTCACAAGTTCACAACTTCTATAAATGGCATTAGTTGGGACTAGAAATAGCACACAGCCATCCTGCAGCTGAGAAAATAGACAGATGTCCCTTCACTGTAAAGCGGTGTTCTCCAACTCCAGTCCTCAAGAGCCAACAACAGTGCAGGTTTTCAGGATTTCCTTAGTATTGCACTGGTGATAATTTCAACCCCTGTTGCAATGGGATGTGGGGTTCAAATCCCACTAAAGACAACATCTGCCAGGAGTTTGTATGTTCTCCCTGTGTTTGCATGAGTTTCCTCCGGGTCCTCCAGTTTCCTCCCAGACTCCAAAGACATAATGATAGGATGTTTAGATTGTGAGCTCCAATGGGGACAGTGATGATAATCTCTGTGAAGTGCTGCGGAATAAGCAATGCATAACTTTAACATGCTAAGGAAATCCTGAAAACATGTACTGTTGGTGGCTCTTGAGGACTGGATTTGGGGAAGACTGCTGTAAAAGATAGATAAAGATGGCGCGTGCCAAGGGCTACATCTAAAATAATGACATCCCAATGTTTAATGACGCCTTGACTGTAGGTGGGAAGACAGTGAGCGGAAAATGATATTTTAGGTGGGAGCCACGAGGATAGGTCATAAATGCCCACATTGGATATACATGATCAAGGATTTCTTGAGTCGAAATGTTGAGGGTTTATGTCAGCCTGGCTCAACAATGGGAACGGTGAAATGCGTCAGGTGCACTCCCTGGAGAGACCGGGCAGGGTTGGGGACCCTCAAGAAGGTTAAACACAATGGAAATCTCACTTTGCAGGGTTATTCCAATGTTCTGAATTTATGGGCTATATACAGGATATACTGTATAAAATGGGCAATTTTGGGGGCTCTCAAATAAGAAAACTGACAGAGCAACACATCTACTGCCACTAGTGACATATGTTAAAGCTCATGGGCCCCAATGTGAAAGCTCCAACGGGGCCCCGAATTATTGCAAATCTTTAATAGCATTAGTCTTTTTCTATAGGACAAATGGACTTCTGGGGTCACCTAGGCTCCAGGTCCCCTGGTGCCATTGCTGCCCCTGCACCTATTGTATTTTCCTGTCTGTGCACATCTCACCCACTCACTCCTGCCATCAGGATTCTTAATATTCATTTTACAGTAGTGTTATGTAGATATTGTACAGAACTAATATTACATTACTCCATATAGAGAGCAGTTATGTGGTTACAATAGGGGAGAATTTTGTCACCCATAGCAGCCAATCACAATGCAGCTTTCTTTTCTTATGCTTCTATTTAAAAATAAAAGCTGTGCTATGATTGGCTGCAAAGGGAACAAAGACGGTCTCTCTTACAGTCATGTATCTGGCTTGTTATGTTGGTGTTGTAGCACAGTATGGTGGTATTTGATGCTACTGAGGTTCAGGATACTACAGTATTACCTTGACTAAGGAGGGCATCAACTTATGAATGTCTCAAGGTATGAGCTGTGGCGCTGTATCGATCTTGCTTCATGGTGGGAGCACATATCTAAGTTACAATCAGCTGCTGCATGATCACGTGTGCCCTCATATATTAAGAAATTCCCTGCTCCCCCGTCCATCATCCCGGACATGGAGAGCAACGTGCACAGTACAGCTGAAAACATATAGGAGTGCGGAGCTCACACACTGATCACCTGTCTGCATCACACCGCACACATATAAAACTTATACTCACCCGCCCTCCGGTCCCTTGCAGTGCAGCATCCTCATCTCATGCAGCCAACTGATGGTTTGTGGGAGCGCCTCAGCTGATCATTGAGTGAGCGCTGCACTCCCATACGCCGTCAGCTGATCATTGAGTGAGCGCTGCACTCCCATACGCTGTCAGCTGATCATTGAGTGAGCGCTGCACTCCCATACGCTGTCAGCTGATCATTGAGTGAGCGCTGCACTCCCATACGCTGTCAGCTGATCATTGAGTGAGCGCTGCACTCCCATACACCGTCAACTGATCATTGAGTGGACGCTGCACTCCCATACGCCGTCAGCTGATCATTGAGTGAGCGCTGCACTCCCATACACCGTCAGCTGATCATTGAGTGGGCGCTGCACTCCCATACACCGTCAACTGATCATTGAGTGGGCGCTGCACTCCCATACACCGTCAGCTGATCATTGAGTGGGCGCTGCACTCCCATATGCCATCAGCTGATCATTGAGTGGGCGCTGCACTCCCATATGCCGTCAGCTGATCATTGAGTGGGTGCTGCACTCCCATATGCCGTCAGCTGCCTGCATGAGATGAGGACGCAGCACCACAGGGGACCGGAGGGAGGGTGAGCATGATAGTGATTTTTAAGTGTGTTGCATGATGGGGGCCATGTACCAGGATGGGGGATCATATACACCAAGATGGGAAAACCATATATTCCAGAATGGGGACCATGTACCAGGATGGGGATCATATATACCAGGATGGGGACCATGTACCAGGATGGGGATCATATATTCCAGGATGGGGACCATGTACCAGGATGGGGATCATATATTCCAGGATGGGGACCATGTACCAGGATGGGGATCATATATTCCAGGATGGGGACCATATACCAGGATGGGGATCATATATAACAGGATGGCAAACCATATATACCAGGATGGGGGACATGTACCAGGATGGGGATCATATATTCCAGGATGGGGACCATGTACCAGGATGGGGATCATATATTCCAGGATGGGGACCATGTACCAGGATGGGGATCATATATTCCAGGATGGGGACCATATACCAGGATGGGGATCATATATAACAGGATGGCAAACCATATATACCAGGATGGGGGCCATGTACCAGGATGGGAGTCATATACAGTATACCAGGATGGTCCCAGGATGAGGACCAAATACACCAGGATGATGGGGGCCATGTACCATGATGAGGATCATATATACCAGGTTGGGGGATCATATATACAGTACCAGGATGGGGCCATATTCCAGAATTGGGGCCATAAGTAAGGGCTGGAACAGATTAATTTTTCAATAATTTGCCGTAAGAGCAAATTGAGTTAAAAGCTCGGTCACAGAACAAATTTAACTTGCAAGTCAAGTTATTACTGAACTGTGCAATTTAGCCAACTGCTACATTACCAACATATGCCACTATGTGGCACCATACTGTATGGCACTTAGGAATTTTACACTGTTCACTCATATGGGGGCACACATGCTATCTGTGCCTAAGGTAGATGGTAAAGGCTATTTTTCACATTTGTTTGTTCAATTAACAGGAACCATCGTTATGTAAATCATTGAAGTCAAGAGACGGCTGTCATGATTTCATATATTTAACATGGGGATAAATATAGAGCCGTCCTGCTGAGAGTATAAATTAACGCCTGACATAATTAAACCCAGACGTGAATAACAGAATTAAAACTCCTCTATTGCCGGGAGTCATCAATATGTGAATGATCCCATAATACCTTCTACCTGCTGTAATGAGCGCTGCTCCGAATCACTCCTGAATAATGCAGCACGTTCACCGCTGATCACTTTCACGGTCTCTGCCGGTGACATGGCCTCGCCTTACTAATGCACTAAAGCTTTCCAGTTACATAGCGTTGATACACCTTTAATCATAAAGTCATATGCGGATTACATTTTATGGCGGGTGTGCACTAGTAACAGATATGTATTTTTTTATCTGTGGATTTTTCACTGCTCATTCAAGTCTATGGGAAAAAACATGCAAAAAAAAAATGTTTTTTAAACAAAAAATGCTTGAATTTACATCAATATTAGATGAGCATCAGCCAAAAACAATTTTTGAGGCAGAATTGGCCTGCAATCAATGTGTATGGAAGGCTAAGGATAGGGTCATATTTGCGCCAATGGAAGCGCTAAAAGCCAGCGTTTTTTTCAATGTTCAAATGTTGAAAAACGCTAGTGTTAACGCTTCCATAGGCTCCCATGCAAAAAAAACGTATTGTCAAAGTGTAATGCAAAAGCATCAAAAGAACGCGGTAAGCAGCGTTTTTGGGGACGTTTGCAAAAACGCTAGAGTTTTTTTAACATAATATAATAATAATATTTATTTATTTATATAGCGCTATTGATTCCATAGCACTTTACATACATGAGTAATGCTGTCTCTCTTGGGAGCTCACAATCTAAATATCCTATCAGTATGTCTTTACAATGTGGGAGGAAACCGGAGTGCCCGGAGGAAACCCACGCAAACAAGTGGAGAACATACAAACTCCTTGCAGATTTTGTCCTTAGTGTCCTTGGTGGGAATTGAACCCAGGACCTCAAGACCCCAGTGCTGCAAAGGCTACAGTGCTAACCACTTGAACATGGGAGTCTATGGGAAATGCTTGTGTTAACGCATGGTAGATATATGTAATGGCATGGGAAAAAAATGCATCCTACCAAAGGATGCAAGGTCCCAAATCTAGCCTAACCACTGTTTACGACCTCAACTTTGGCTGTCAGGGAAATAGAAGGAATTTTAACTTGCCCGATAATTTTTTCCTGTAAGTTGCTGTTGACGGAGGCAGGCTAAGCGTTTGGTCGGTTAACAGCTATTCTATGAATATGGTCAACTTTAAAGGGTTCCTCGGTTTCCAAAAACCCTTGTCCAGTGGCGTAACTTGAACCTCATGGGTCCCCCAACGGGAACACCAATTATTGCAAATCTTTAAAGCGGACCTGTCACCAAAGCAGGCAGGGTGATCTAATGACAGCACTGGATACAGCATGTCTGCAGCATGCAGACAAGGGGTCCCCAGCACTTGAGCAGCCCTGTACCCCGAGATAATACACTTAGAAAACTTACATGCTACAGCCACTAAGGAGGTGGCTAGGGGCTGCAGCCAAGGGCAGATTCACACCCCCTGCCTGTGTAATCTGCCCACCGCTGCCAATCATTCTCTCCCTGTCTGCAGCATTTAAACTGAGTTTTTTTTCTCTCCCGTTTAGCCCCGCCCACAGACTTTCTGGGAGAGAGAAAAAAAAACTCTGTTTAAATGCTGCAGACAGGGAGAGAATGATTGGCAGCAGTGGGCAGATTACACAGGCAGGGGGTGTGAATCTGCCCTTGGCTGCAGCCCCTAGCCACCTCCTTAGTGGCTGTAACATGTAAGTTTTCTAAGTGTATTATCTCGGGGTACAGGGCTGCTCAAGTGCTGCAGGACCCCTTGTCTGCATGCTGGAGACATGCTGTATCCAGTGCTGTCATTAGATCACCATGCCTGCTTTGGTGACAGGTCCTCTTTAATGACATTGGTCTTTTTATATAGGCCAAAGGGACTTTTGGAAACCCCTAGGTTTCACGGTTGCAACCCCTGCGCCTACTGTAGTTACGCCCCTGTTCTTGTTCCCCAGCTACAGTTTGCTTTTATAAATAACAAACTGTACTTTACTCACCTATCCTAGGTCCATCGCCACGTCTCCACCACTGATATCTCATTGCCCGTGCTGCAGGCAATAATTGAACTCAATGGCTCTACTTGAGGTGACGACACGATCCGGTTAAAGCCGCTGAGGTCACCGATTGGCTGCAGTGTTGGAGACAATAACACACATCAGCAGAGGCGGAGTTTTAGTTATGGACCTGGTGAGCAAAGGACAGTTTGTTGTTAAAACAAACTGCACCAGGGGATCAAATAATAATTCCACAAATGATCAAACTAGTTTGGAGAAAGTTGTACACAGTCACCAATCAGATTCCAGCTCTCACAGTTCTTAGGAAATTAAAGCATAACCGCTGTTTAAATATTTATTTAACAATAATTTAGAGCAAGAGATTTTAATAAGCTTTCAAATAAACTTTATTAATGAAATCTGGTTGAAATCTATTCATAAACCTTCCACAAGGTGTCCCCACTACACTGTGTGAGAAGCAGACATATGTTCATTATTAGTCAGATCTGTCTTCACACTGAATACGAGGCATGTAACTATATAAGGGAAAGGGGATGTGGCCTACAATGATGACTGCAGCTGGTGAGGAAACAATGTATCAGATTATCTCAGAATACCGCACAGTTGCTAAGCAAAGTCAGAATGTCAGGATCAGTGTAAACTCATCTGTCCTTTCTTTGGTACAAGCTTCTCTGATCTGTCATCTGGCTGCTGGCTCCCCACACAGCTCACAAGCTCTGGTATTGTCCCTTCTCTGCTGTCACATTACACTGCTCCCTATCAGCTGCTGGCCACACTCACACAGCCATAAAATGCAGTTTTTACAAGCGCACAAAAAAAGTTGAGAAAACAAGTCATATGGGGAAAAAAAGCATTATCTTAGCTGTTATGTGACCCATCATTAACAACCAGTGCAGTATTATGTTTTTTTTTTCATTGATAAGTGGCCTCAGTCGTTAACATCGACAACCGATTTAGATTTTTACTGAATTCGTCTACTGGTTACACTATCTGTTTTGGCTACCTCTACAAAATACTAGTTTAGGAAGTTCGGGTGATGCCGTATTTCTGTAAATAAGAACGTGGAGATCCTATATTGGAACCAGAGTAGCAGGAGATTGGTAAGGAGGGTATAACTTCTTTTGTGACTTTATGAGCTGAATTAAAAAAAATCTTTATGGCAGGACAACCATTGGTGTTTAAATAGTAAGCTGAAAGTTCCTATAGTGGTGGCGGTAGAAGCCAGAATCCTATTATATAAAAGGTTTTCGATCTTAAAGGTAATCTGTCAGCAGCTTTTTGCTCCATCATCTGAGAGCAGCATAGTATAGGCAAAGAAACCCTGAATCCAATGATGTATCACTTAGATAACTGGATGCAGTAGTCCTGACACAATCAAAGATTTTACATTTAGCAATGCAGCAGAGCTCAAAGAGTTGCTCCCACCCATACCAGGCTCTGTATACAAAGTCTATAGAAAGTGAGCTGCTAATCACAGAAGAGAACATGTTGGCTTAAACTCGTGCATGGGCAATGATAAGCTATCGTAGCTAAAACAAATATTGCGGGTAAACATCACTCTTTGTGATAAGAGACGCATCGCTGAGTTCTTTGTGTTATTCACTTTAATTAGTAATGACATATTTCTAGGATATGCCATGATTTTATAATTGGAAGGAGTTTTGACTTCTGGGACATCCATAAATTCATAGAGAGAAGGGGACGCAGCACTAGTGTAGAACTTCACTTTACCGAGCACAGTTGCACTTGTCACCTACATGTTTAGGGATTCAAGTAAAGAAAAATAGTGCCACAATAGCTCTGTGTCCCCTTTATTCTCAGGATTAGTGGGGGTCGCAGAAGTCAGAAGCACAAGGCAAGACTAAAAGCAATGGGATGAAATAAATGGGAGGAGACAAAGATTAGATAAAACATTTGACCATGAGGGTGATCAGTGAGTAGAACAGGTGGGCATGAGGGGTGATGAGTTCCCCTTCAATGGAAGTCTTCCCACAGAGGCTGGACAGACATCTGTCTGGGATGATTTAGTGAATCCTGCTTTGAGCAGGGGGTTGGACCAGATGACCCAGGAGGACCCTTCACACTCCACCATTCTATGATTGATAGTATATACCACCACTTTATGATTTATAAAACCCCAACCTCTGAGACCCTTCTTTTGTAATTAATG